>CM049579.1:32036433-32636433 GCA_027123335.1 Amphiprion clarkii | reverse complement strand
TTTGCACTATATGAGGGAGCTTTAATTGCCTGTTGGACTGAGCAGAAATGCAGCCAGACAGTGAAAGTGGTTTGCTACAAGTAGAAAAGTATGGGGCTTTTATTTCAGTTCAACAAAAATTTATTTGTATAGTGGAAAAAATAATCAAAATTGTTTCCAAACGCTTTATGGAACCCAAAGCCTGCACTGCCTACAGCAAGCAAACTCCCAGTTGGCAAAAAGAAGCCTTTAGCTCACATGAAGGGACACATCTGGGTTTACGCTCTGAAGAAGGCAGATACACACCAGGACAATGCAGCAAATAACCATGATACTGTACATGCAAGACTGACCGTGGATAAAATGAGAGACGCAGCAGTTAAATCATTAATTTTGAGCAGCTCAGTGGGTTTACAGTATGCTTGTAAAGTTACTGTTCTCAGAATAAGCAGAGTAATGAGGCAGAAATCTAGGTCAAAGACCATAGTCACTTATGTTAGGGGTGAGTAGGCCGGCAAGTATGAAAATAAGAAGCGTCAGAAGCAGAGTAGAAGACTGTATGCAACAGTTTGTTGAGAAAAAGACAGCCGTAAGCAATGAATTATGGGCAGGTTGGTGAGGCCAATAACTGAAGATCAGGATGCAACACAGAACTGCAGAAACAATGGGAGAGAAAAAAAAAAACACAAAGCTGATATCACGCAACAGGAGAAAATACGCCGCTCAGCAACAGCATTAAAACCACAGACAGATGAAGGGAATGACACTGATTATCTCACTACAATGTAGCACTGTGCTGGGAAAACTTGGCTCCTGGTGGATATTACTTTTACAGAACCACCTTCCTAATCATTGCTGCAGACATCCGTCCCATGACAACAGCAACATCCTCCAGCAGCACTGCAAAAACTGCTTTTGTTTTAATGTTGTGGCTGATCAGTGTCCAAAAATGGATTGTGAAAGAGAGCAGAGGAGAGGTGCTCAGTGCATTATGGGAAGCTCCTCTCCTCTGCAGTCCATTCATACAGTAGGAAATATAAGGGATGATGGAACTCTTAAGCTTCATGGTCTGGAACAGAACCCCCTCGATAGACGAGGGACAACTATAATCTTAAAAGTAGAGAAGGTGTCTGCTTCCCAAAGGAAAACTCTTCTAAATCGACGAATGAAAACCCATGAAAAGCGGCTTGTCATTATTGGCCATAACACGTTCTCATTAGCAAATTCTCCAAACCTTTGTTGCAGCTGGAACACCAGCAGCCAAACTGCTAATGTATTCCTTGAATTCAGATAGTTGGAATTAAGTGAACATGTGGTTGAGACAGAGAGAGAGAGAAAGAACATAGTTCTCTCACTTTTTCAGCCTGGAACTTCATTGTCTACAGAATCCAAAAAGAAATCTCCTCACTATATTTATTGGTTACTCCTTACCTCAAATAACTGGATGAAATCTAAAATGCAAGCCCAGCCAAAGCTAGGGTCTTAAGACGTTAAATAGCAAGGGTAGGTATTCTGACTGGGCTGCAGGGAGTCTTCTCATAAACCTTAAGTGATCTATTAACTAGAATATAGAAGGGAACATGGCCTTCAGTTAGTTCAACATGGTAATTATCCCGCTCTTTGTCAGCAGCATCTGGAATATGTGCTATTCTTTGGTGAACAACCTTCTAGAAAAGAGATTTATTTCATGCATGCACATCAGATGGCGACAAGGAGAGTTAGAGGCCTTTCTTCTTATGTAGCCTCATGGGGTCAGATATGAACAAGCAGTTCACAGCTGGCACAGTTCTGTTACCATGACGATGAACGGCATACTACACAATACATGGATAGCATTGAAATAACAGATAAGCAGAAGGCTAACAATGGAAGTTGAACTCACACTTTTATCCATGTTCTAACATAACTGCACAAGGGTTTTCTAATCATCAATGAGCCTTTCAACACCATTAGCTAACACAATGTAGCATTAGAACACAGGAGTGATGGTTGCTGGAAATGTTCCTCTGTACCCCTATGGAGATATTCCATTAAAAATCAGCTGTTTCCAGCTACAATAGTCATTTACCACATTAACAATGTCTACACTGGATTTATCATTCATTTAATGTGATCTTCAGTGAAAATAACTGCTTTCTTTCAACAATAAGGACATTTCTAAGTGACCCCAAACTTTTGAACGGTAGTGCAACTACGGAAAAGTAAACAAAATTTAAATTACACAAGCCATAAGAAATATAAAGGACATGCACGGATTTCATTGGAAACATGATTTTTAATGTTGTAGTACGCAGTACTTAGTTTGATCTGTTATTTTTTTCATAATAAATTTTATGAGCCCCAAATGAGGGATTTCTATGTTGTGCAAAACACTTTAAATGTTTAAATGCTATACTTGTTTATCGCTAAAAATTGTGTGGAGGTCTGTGGGCTGCTCCACATTAGGAGGGATTCAGATTTTTGGTTTTGTCATTGAAGTCTCAACAACATGTGAGTGTTCAGTTAACGTGTTTGAGTGTGTTCTCTAGCAACAACACTGCTTCTTCTGCAAAGCCATGATGACGGTCTAAATATATGGCGTCGTATAAATCCTGCTGGCATATATACGGGATGCATTTTATGGAGCTGAACCAAGAGGGAATTACTGCTGCTTCCATTCAAGTTCTTGTTAACTTGATAATTTAATATGTGGGGTATTGCAGTTGATAAAGAAAGCCATAATAATGTTGTCAGTCAGAAAGAACGCTCACAAAAAATGTGGTTGATGCATGGCACTCATTAATTTCAAAGCCTGGCTCTGATATATTATCGTCAGTGGTTTGTATCCGTTGTGTGTCATGTTTTATTTTGCAGCAGTGACGCTTATAATCAATTCAATGTGAATACAGCAAAAAGTAAAGTAGACTATTTCAAAGAGAAAATCCACTTACCACGCTAAAAATGTATACATGACTTCAAGTGTGACAAGTTTATTAGGATTTAAAGTGTGTTTTCCGGTTGCACACAACAATCTGATTACTGGACGTTCAAATAAATGTCACTTGTCTTCATTCACATCTGATTTGGCTCCTTTTACAGTTTTCTGCTGACCTCTGACATATTCACAGGAGCAAAAGTGCTCACTTTCTAAAGCCACACATTATTAATTTGCATTTATGTGCCTTTAAGTAACCACCTGATTTCTTAAGCAAGCTGTTTTCATAACTGTAAACCCAATCATGGCCATGTATAGGTAACAGCCACGTTTCTAATCTGCCTGTTGCAAGTTCCCATGTGCAGAACAGAAGAGACTGTGGACAAGCAACAGCTGAGCAGGTGGATGAAAGGACAGAACTGAAAAGAGGCTTAAAGTAATTCTGTCCAAAGTCTTACTGAAACTGGAGCTGACACAAAGCATCCCATAGAAGCCCAAATAAGTCATTTTTCCCAGATGAAACGATATTTATTCATTTATTTGACTGATTGTTAACATAAAAGAAGTGATGAGAGCATGCAGCCCATTTCAGCAACTTTTGATCCCAGATTTTGTGAATAAAGTTTCCCCAGCGTTGGGAGAAGAGTGTCTTATTGGTCACAGGCTTTGGACAAAAGATGAGGAAATTAAAAGCTTTAATGTAACGCGAGCATCAGCAATCCCTCCCAACACAGTTGTTTTCTGAAATACAGTAGCCTGGGATAAATAGACACAGACTAATTGAGTGGGAGGTGACCTTATACTCCTGGCAATTAATGCTGCATGCATAATTACCAATTATGGGGTTACTTTACATAACACTCAAACAATAACTGTAAGCAAAAGATGGCCGCAGCAATTATATCTCGTAATTTGCAAGCCATTTTTAATTGACTCGGCCAGTTTCATTCATGGACGGTAATTATTGTGAATGAATCAATAAAAACACAATTAGCAGATGATATGTTGTCACATTAAAGAGTAGAATATGTGTTTTCGACCGCCGGGCGTAAGTTTAGAATTACATAAAAGCGACGGGGGCTCGGGGGAGAAGTGACTAATGGCGTCAGCGTCGGTGTTTGCTCTGCTCCCACCCCGAGTCTGGATTTTTCGAATTAATCAGAAGCAGACTTTCGCCGATCCCGCAGAAAAGATGCTAAATGGTTGTCAACGCCGACGCTGCTGCACTCGGGTTTCAACCCTCTCACTGTGATGTGACACAGGAGGTTTTGAAGTCATGCGTCAACTCATGAACCTCGAGCCAAAGGACACATGGAGGGTTGTGTGCTGCCGTGCATCTGTCTCAGTGACACATCTTGGCCCGTGGTCATATTGGCTGAATCTTCAAAGGGCCGCTTTAAGTACTTAATTTAGTCATTTGTTTTTGCCCTTATTAGAGAGAAAGTAGTAGACAGATGACAGGAAATCAGAGGAGAAAATGGAGAAACAAAGGCTCCCAGTTGGCCACAAGGGTTTCCTAGAAATGCTGTTTAAGTTGAAGACTTGGTTTTAGGATTCTAATTAAAATATGATGTTTAACTTAGGGGCTGCACAGTGGCGTGGTGGATAGCACTTTCACCTTGCAGCTAGAAGATCCCTGGTTCATGTCCCAGCCTATGATCTTTCTGCATGGAGTTCCCATGTTCTCCCTGTGCATGCGTGGGTTTTCTCCGGTTACTTCCTCCCACAGTCCCAAAATATGCTCAGGTTAACTGATTATTCTAAATTGCCTGTAGGTGTGAATGTGAGTGTGATTGTTTGTCTCTATATGTAGCCCTGCGATAGACTGGTGACCTGTCCAGGTGTCTCCTACCTTCACCCTAAGTCAGCTGGGATAGACTCCATCCCCCCGCGACCCTAATGAGGATTAAGTGGTCGATGGATGGATGGATGGATGGATGGATGGATGGATGGATGGATGGATGGATGGATGGATGGATGGATGGATGGATGATTTAGGCTCAGCACTTCCAAATCCGAGGCCATGATTCTCCAACCAATGGATTGCTCCACGAGTGATGGAAACATGGAGCCAGAGATGGACAGGCGGATTGGTGTGGCTGCAGTAATCCAGGCGTTGTACTGAAACCGTCACGGTGAAGAGGGAGCTGAGCCGCAAGGCAAAGCTCTCAATTTACCATCCATCTACGTTCCAACCCTCACCTGTGGTCATGAGCTCTGGGTAGTGACCCAAAGAACAAGACCGCGGATACAAGCGGCTGAAATGAGCTTCTTCTGAAGGGTGGCTGGGCTCAGCCTTAGAGATAGAGGGAGAAGCTCAGACATCTGGAGGGAGCTCAGAGTAGAGCTGCTGATCCTTCACGCTGAAAGGAGCCAGTGGAGGTGGTTTGGACATCTGATTCCTTTAGAGGTTTTCCGAACACATCCACCTGGGAGGAGACCCTGGGGTAGACCCAGAACTCGCTGGAGGGATTATACATCTCGTCTGGCCTGGAAACGCCTTGGGATCCCCTCAAGAAGAGCTGGAAAGTGTTGCTAGGGGGAGGAATATCTGGAATGACCTGCTTCATCTGCTGTCTCCACGACCCGGCCCCGGTTTAGCGGATGAAAATGGATGGATGGATGGATGGATGGATGGATGGATGGATGGATGGATGGATGGATGGATGGATGGATGGATGGATGGATGGATAAAATTCTGGAAGTCAAATAATGTCCAATTACTTATTGCTTTTACAAGTTGGAAGCCTTTTGATCCCATATTAGCAACAGGTGTTCATCCAGCAAATGCTAAGCAACAAAGTCATCCATTTGGATTCATGTTTTGGCCAATTTTCACTCTCCTTGTGTCTGTTTTTTGTCTCAACTCTGGTTAATGTGGTAATAAACATGCAACCATTTATGCCTCTTTCCAAGAACTGCAGAAACTTAGTTTGTAATTTGATCCATTGTTGACCTACAAAGATATTTATTACAGCATGTTTATAGTTAGGAGGTAGGGATTGCATGTCAGTGAGAGCTAATATACAAACATGAAAATATTTTATTTTCATTGCTTGGTATTTATTCAACAAGCATGTCTGCCTCATATTCCTGATTCCTCTCATATCAATTACCTTCCACGCTTATCGTCACTGGAAAATATCATCAATCACAGTGGCACATTGTGCATACTTCCAGACTTCAAAATCTCAGAATTTATCTCAGGGAGACGTGCTTCATTTTCAGCTGAGGCCAAGAGAGGGATAAAATAAAAGCAGAAATTGCTGGGAAGCCAATCAAAAGAAATCACATACTCCAATAAACACAATCAACACGAAAAACAGATGCGGTATGACAATTGTGTGCAAACACTGAAAAAACTTAAGAATCGGTTGAAATGATTTGATGGAGCTTTTTGGTTTCAATTAATCTCACATGCAGAGAGATAATGACAACGCATTCTTTTTGATGTCGAACAAATTCAATAGGAGATGCAACATGTGTTTGCCATCAAAGGAGAGCATAAAAGTGAGGATTTGAATCTGATACAGTGCTGTAGGGAGACTTTATTGTGATGGCTTCAACACTAACCACTCCAGTGCTGCCCTCTGCCTTTTGAACAAGTTACACCTGGTGATCTGGCATATTTCACATTCAGTTTATGGACACATGTTTCATATCTTACTTGAGTGAATGTTTCCATGTAGATGAGGAAGAGGAAAACAGGGAGCCACATGTATAGGCCGTCATGAGCCAAGAAGGTTTCGACACACTTCTTGAGTATTGTGCCAGTGTTCAGCTTGTGTTCTGACACTTTAATTACCCATGTTGTTTGCGAGATAAAGCCAGAACACACTTTTAAACCCGTGAGGAGAGCCCTGTGGATGGCACCCGAGCGATCAATCCCGTAGTTCAGTTCAGAGCATCACTGAATTGTCACACTGAATCGCTCACTCACCAACAACTGGTTACACAGAGTTCTAGTTTTGGTTCACCATGAATCAAAAATAGTAAAATCACATGCACATTCTTTTCATTTATTTCAGGAACTTGGAAGACAGTGGCTGTACAGAACACCAAGACATGTGGTGTTAGAATGAAAGACCCAGAAGCACAACAAGTAGGAGACTCAAATCTAAAAAGGGTTTTATTACAAGGTCCGAAACAAGAACAGGTAGAGAGACAACGCAGAGGGAACAGGGGAGTCCACGGTCACAGAACTTGGCACATAGTCAGGGTTGTAAGAATGTCTGTGGAAGTCAGAGGAAGAGGATGAACAGATCACTTGTGGAGGAGTGTGCAGCTTTAAGTATATAGAAGTGCAGGGTCATTCTAGAATTGGAGGACATTTGGGTTTCAAAACGTTTGGAAAATTAACCTTCTCTTTTACAGTTTTCTGCTACATATTCATCAATAATAAGTAATAAACTATCAAAGGCTTGATTGGCTCAGCTTCCACATCAATGGCAGCATTTTTATTCCATGTTTTCTGTGTTGTTTGCTAACCCTACTCTAATCACAGTAACAGGGTTGCTAATCCATGCTAATGTGATCTTTTTCTCAGCAGTAGAAGCTAGATATTTAGCTGCTGTTACTGCTGACCAAGAGGACAAACTGACTGATGGAAAACAGTCCAAAGAATTAGTCTGATCCTGATAATATGAGGTAGAGGGAGACATTCAATCAAGGCTGACAATGTGATGAAAATATAAGAAATAGAAGAGAGGACATAGTTTTGCTCTGCCCATTCTTTAGGAAAACTGTTTGATGATGTTAATTCCAGGGTATCATGTGATTCACTGTTTCACTAAAGAGGAAGAAAACCTTCTTCTAGCAGCTAAAAAGGTTTAAGCTAACAGGGTTGTTGTGGGACACATGTTCCATGCATAATAATTATTATTTAAAATAGTATGTTGATTAAAAAAAAAAGTTCCAAACAATTAAAAGGGACATCAATGAAAAAAATAATACAAAAAAACAAGATTTAAATTTCCTTTTAATGGTTTTATTTGAGAAATAAGGACATTTCTAAGTGACCCAAACTTCTGAACACTCATGAACATGAATTAAAGTTGCTTTATATTAGCTAAAGTTGATATTCTTGCTTAAAGTTGCTCAATATTAAAGTTGTTATATATTAGTTAAAGTTGCTCTGTATTATTTAAAGTTGATCTTAATGAGTTAAAGTTGCTCTACATTAGTTAAAGTTGCTCCATTTTAATTAAAGTTACTCTAAATCATATAAAGTTGACCTACACCACCGTTCAAAAGTTTGGGGTCACCCAGACGATTTCATGTTTTCCATGAAAACTCCCACTTTTCTCCATGTGCTAACATAACTGCACAAGGGTTTTCTAATCATCAATTATCCTTTCAACACCATTAGCTAACACAATGTAGCATTAGAACACAGGAGTGATGGTTGCTGGAAATGTTCCTCTGTACCCCTATGGAGATATTCCATTAAAAATCAGCTGTTTCCAGCTACAATAGTCATTTACCACATTAACAATGTCTACACTGGATTTATCATTCATTTAATGTTATCTTCATTGAAAAAAATGCTTTTCTTTCAACAATAATAACAAGTGACCCCAAATTTTTTGAACGGTAGTGAATGCAAAAAAGGATGGAAACCGCTGATTTCCGGAATGTTTTTCACTGTGTCTTGTTATTGTACAGCCTTTTAGACCTGCCACTTTTTCATTTAACTGCACAAACTGCATTAGTGCGTGACAAATAAAACTCCTTGCAGCACTGAAGGGTCTGACTGGGGAAGTGGATGCAGGTGAGCAGAGAGTTGGGAAAGATGAAATAGTGGCGCTGGAGGGAAAGCAGCACAGGTGGGAGTCATCAGTGTGGTGATGACAAATGACTAAATGAACGCTAGATTAAAGCCTTATTGACAGAACACATGCAGTGCAGTTAAATGCAGGCATGCAGACATGTCATAAATACGTAGACAGCGCTATGCACATTCATGTTTGTTTGTTTGGGTTGTTTTTTTTTTTACGGTCCTGCCCTTTATCTAATTTTTTTCTTTTACTTTTATGCCTTTTATTTAACATTTTTCTTTTACTTTTCTGCCCCTTGTTAGTTTTTATGGGGTTATTTTAACAAGCAGGGTGTTGTCTTGTTGCCTTGATCCAATTAATAGCATCACTATACTAATACAAAGTCACTCTCAGTGTTTTTGACAAGACATGAGGACTGATTCCATTTATAATCAAACCACTCTGAGCAACAACTTGAACAACTTTTTAGGGTCGGTAGACTCATCCAGGAAGGTGAGCGAGTGCACAATGTGACTAAAACATCTCTGTGTTTGTAGAATAATGACCACCTGTTTTTAACAAGCCCAGTGGGAAACATCACACACCGTCCATAACGTAAGGGTGAATGGGTAGGGGGTAAACCTTTATTGCACAACATTTACACCTTAATGAGCGCCAAGCCTGTTTGATGAGTCAGTTTAACTGGTGAGTAACTCCATAACAGCTAACAGTGGGTACTTGGTAAAGTTCCAGAACTACTTTCTTAGAAAGAGAAAAGTTTCCTGGTACTGAGCAACAAGATGAAAGATCTACATTTCCACCAAAAAGAACGGGGGAAAAAAGGTCTGCAGCAGTGTCGGCTTTCACTGCTCTCACCTGTGATGGTATCAGGTGTACTTTGAACAGGCTTGTGTTTGGTTAAAACTCTCCTTGCGCGGAATGGGTGGGGTAACGTGATGTGTGTCGGAACAGACAAGGTGAAGTCTCTTGTTGTGATACGTGCTCAGGCAAAGAGCGGGCTTGAATGGAATCTCTGCACCTCTAACTCTTTCGAGACCACGCGCTGAAGGATTACACACTGTTTAGAGGTGAAGGATCTGAATGTTTATTACAGCAACAATGGAGGCGGCTAGCGATACGTCAAAAATCCTGGAGAAGGGTCCTGAATACCTTCGAAAGCAGATGGAACTGGAGAGTGAGACGAAGGGACGCATGAGTGCCGTGGAGAGGCTCGCCGCCAGCAAACTGAAGTACGTCAAAAGCCAGCAGGTGGTCAACACGAATCAGGAGCCAGCCATCAGCGTTGGAGCTGCTTCTGTGAGTAGCGCTGGGTTTTCTAACCACAGCTCCACTCGTGCCCAAGACAGTAACTCAACAGAACACACAGGTGCTGCACAAACGTCCTCACCGGGGCAGGCACGTCGTTCCAGCTCCAAAAAGCGTCCAGATTCTCTTCTACTTTACAGACAGAAATGCGAGTTACTGAGAGGGTCGACACATGATCGGAAACACCACATAACTCGTAAGCGGCTGCTGAATTCTGTTAATAACAATGTTCCACTCCCTGAGGCAACAGATACAGAATGTGAGGCTCAGGGCAACGGGGAAAAAAACTCCACACCTGAGAGAATGGGAAAGGAATGCAGCTCACGTGTCGACACCCCTCAGTCAGGGGGAAGGTTTAATGGAAGCACCAAGAGCAGTGGTTCTGGGAGGAAGCTGACCGCTAATGCTGTGAAGGGGTCTAGTGGTCTCCTCAAAGTTCCTGAGAATGAGAGGAGGCCTGGCAAAGGCGTCAGTCGTTCTCACTCTGACATCAGCTCCAGGTACTCCAAGAACTTTGCAGACTTTGACGCTTTTTTCAAGTACTGTGGGCTGGACGGGGAGGTCATCGAGTCTTTGGGGAGGGAGAACTTCTCCGCCCGCTCCGATGAACTTGCGATAAACATCCGGAGCGTCAGCGTGTCCACGTCGGAGGACGGCTTCTCCAGCAACAGCGGCGACAGCATCGGGCTGCTGCAGGACGAGTTGCATAAAAAGATACGCCAACGTACCTCAGTGATCGAGCGCAACGCACGGATTATCAAGTGGCTGTACAGCTGCAAGAATGCTTTAGAGACTGGAAAAAAGTTACGAGACCTCGATTGACTCCTTTTTTTCTACTGAACAAATGTTTACCATGCATATACAACATATTTTTTTACATTCTGTACACCTATGTTGTGAAAAGCATTCACTTTTGGTCTGACATTTTTACTCTATGTGCTCTCTACTGTGGTGCACATCTGTGTTACAGGCTACAGATGCATGTGTACTGACATGTTTGCTGTTATCTTTGTGCAAACTTCCTGTTTTTGCTTCTGTTCAAGCATGTTTAAGACTACCTGGAGATGTTTTGTGTCACGCTGGGGCCGAATACACCCTCACAAACCACACGGAAATTGATGTAATTGCAGCTTTATCTACGATTTCTACGTCATTCAAACAAGAACTGCAAGTCAGAATGGTCAAATCTGCATGTATGTGTACTTGAAGATGCACACAATGTCGCACATATCCAAAAAAAGATCCAATATACAGCATACAAAGCTGCTCAGAAGAGTTCATTTTGAATCGTGTCCTTTCCTCATTTGTAATAATGCAGTTTAGATGTTAGTTACGCATTCATAAATGTTTACCAGGTGACAGGGTGACTTTGTAAGGTTCCTACTCTCTTAGAATCAGGAGAGCCTAAAGGGATTATCTTCTAGCGTTATGTTGGGGCCTCACTGACATTTTATACTTGCATTTACATTTGTTGTTATATATATTGCAATTGTGCTCATTACAATATTTCAGCATGTGTAAAATCAGTTTGGTTAATTTCATGATTCTAATGAAAAGATCCCCATTTGCCTGGATGTAAAGAACGTCTCTCCACTTTTTAAAAAAATTATGATTATTGGAACATCCTGTCCAATGTTTTTTCTAATGTTTGAAATTTTAAAAATATTTCACAATAATACTGATAATAATGATAAAAAGTTCAAAGTGAAACACAAAAACACCCCCCAAAAAAACTCATGAGTAAAATGTCCAACAATATCTGGATAAATATTTAACAAACTTTCGGAAAAATAGGAAAAAGATATTAGCAAAATTTCCCTTTAAAAAATAATTACAGAACTTTGATAAAGATCAGTAAAATATCTAGAAAATGTTAACGATATATTTTTAAAAATGTGTGGAAAAAATGTAAGTAAAATATCCCCCCGCAAAAAAAAAAAAAATCTGTAAAATACTCAACAAAAATTTGAAAAATATGTCGAGTAAAAATCTGAAAAAATACCAGAAACATATTAATAAAACACACAACAAAAAACTAATTTCTGACTTTTTTCCATTGTGGCAACAGTCCAAAAGGTTCCTCAAGGCTCTTCTACTTCCGCTTTACATCAAGCTGTATACAAGTGCGTGATGGTTTACTCAAATCTGGCCCTCATTTGTTCTTTATAATCCATTAAAAGGCTATTACTTTACAGTGTAATTTACACAAGGTGTAATTATCATCAGATCAAATGCCAAGTAGCAATAATTCCAGATCAAAGGCTGGGAGCTCACGGCCTTATGATTCTTGCCAGGAACAATTTGAGGGCGTCCCATGCCGATGCTCATTAATTCCCCTCCTCGGCAGGATCTTCGGACCACCGCAAGCATGAAAGCACCGTGAAATCACAATTTATGTTAACTGCCTTTTAAGTTCCTAATCCAATGAGTGCACTGCCCCATTTGTCTCCAGGTGAAAGGTATGCATTCCATCCCATAGGAAAACACAGACCGTCATGATTTCAGGGGACATTACACTGACCTACATTCATTTTCTGGAGGCTTAATCTGACATGAACCATAAGTACTACTTACACACACATCACGGTTACTGATATGAAGAAAAGTCCGTATAAAGAGATCCTTAGATGTTGAAGTGACAGTAATGAAGCTGGTAAAGAGGTTCATTGAAGACTAAAAAGCCTGACGGATGTGATTATTTTCTAGCTGAGTTGTACATCCATCCATCATCTATACACCAATTAATCCTCATTAGGGTCATGGGGGGCTGGAGCCTATCCCAGCTGACTCAGGGTGAAGGCAGAGGACACCTGGACAGGTAACAGTCTATCACAGGGCTACATATAGAGACAAATAATCACACTTGAATTCACACCGACGAACAATTTAGAATCACCAGTTAACCTCAGCATGTTTTTGGACTGTGGGAGGAAACCGGTGAACCCGGAGAAAACCCACACATGCACAGGGAGAACATGTAAAACTCCATACAGAAAGATCCCAGGAAGGCCGGGCTGTGGACGATATATTCTAGCTGCAAGGCGACAGTGCTAACCACCGAGCCACTGTGCAGCCCGTGTGAATGGAATGTTCCTTATAATCTGATAGGCTTATGTCCAGTGACCCGTTGCAACTGTATCTCCACTTCCCTCCCTCTGCTTTGTCTCTTCACCTCACCGCCTAGTTTCTTTGCTGATTCTTTGAAGCTCAGTTAGAAAAAAAAGTGACAATTTGTATAACCATATTACCACCTACTTGTTCCATTTCACACAGGTGTACAATATTTATATATGTGAGCAGATACACATAACTCCACTGTTGCAGACACTCCTTTCTGCTTTAAATGCTTCACTGACTGTTTAGAATTGAGGCAAGTCATGTCCTGCCCTCTGTGTTGTTTGCCACCAAAAGTTACATTTTAAAGTTCAGTTGATGATTCAGTTAGAAAAAACGGCACTTAACATTTCACTGGAAGTACGATACGTAGTTTAGCCTACAGGAATGTGTCTTAACTGTCGAATATGTTACTGCTGACCGAAAGACTGAAGGAAAATGCTAGATACTTTTTAACTGTAATTTTACAAATTTTTCCTCCTTGTTAAGTTACAGATGATATTTGGTAAATTCACAGAAAAAAAGTAACTACAGTAGCTGTAGTTGGAGAGTTAGAGATTGTGGACATGCAGAATATTGTTTCATACGACTCAAAAGACTAAAACCAATTCCACACCTGCCTAAAATATCAGGATACGTGTTTAAATTCTGTGTTAACGCTCAAAATAATCCAATATTTTGCAGTTCACAACTGAAACTGGTTTGAATTAAGTGTGCAGCCCGTGTATGTATGTATAACCAGTATAATGTTGTACCTGGACGTTTGGGTTGAGGCTGATAGCGGGGTAGCACGATCCCTCCAAACCTTCAAACACCACCGGACCCTGCTGCTCATCGTTGATCAGGAAGATGAGGATCCAGGAAGTCCAGCAGAACTCCGATCGTAGCTCCCTGAGCAATGCCTCCGTCCGTCCTGCAGAGACACACAGAGAAACATCAAGTGATGACAGCCACAGAGAGAAAGCACGGTTTGCAGTAACATTCTCCGAATATTCGGAAGTCAAAATTAATATTCGAATATTGTTAGGATTTTTTTATCTCACAAAGGCACAACTACACTGTAAGAAAATGTCATGTAGATTAACGGTAAAATACTGGCAGCAGGGTTGCCAGTAGTTTACTGTTAATTTTACAGTTCCCCTACTGTAATCAACTCTACAGTATGTTACTGTAATTATACCATGCACTGAATTACAGTACATTGCTGTATTTTCTTGATATTTACAGTAAACTACTGGCAGCAGGGTTGCCAGTAAACTACAGTTTTTCCTAGTTTGCTTACTGTAAACTGATTTACAGTTTATTACTGTTATATCATGTACTAAAACACAGTATAGTGCTGTGTTTTGTTGAATTCACAGTATACTTGTAGCAGGGTCTACAATGCTGTTTTTTCCAAATTAGCAATAAAATTTCACCATAATCCCAAACAGAGCACCACGTAGTCATTTTTCTAAAAAGAGTATTACCATTACTGGCAGTATTGATGACAGCCAATCACTATGAAGCAAGCACTGTCTTTACTGTAACCTTGACTAGCAATTTCAGTGTAATATATGCAACATATGCCGAAAGACTTAGCTACCTAAAATGCATCAATAAAAAAAAAATTATGGAAAAGAAGAGACTTAGAAAATATGACATAAATGATGTAACCTAAGATTTATTTTAAAAGGCAGCACCAACTGAAATACTTCATTTGTTGATACAAACAAACAATAGAGTTGGAAATTTCAAGTAGGCCTAACAGAACAAGGCAGTCTATTTGCTCATCAAAAATGATAACATTAATAAAGTTTTTAATCTAACCACTGAGAGTAGCACTGCCTTTTTGATACAAAATGCACAATTTGTCAGCGGGACTGAAAAATAATAGCGATCCAACAAATCTTTTTTTTTTAAATATTAACCTAAATGGTGGATTTCACAGGAGGATACATCATTCCTTCAAACTACCTTTCTCTCACAAACAACAGCTCAGACACCCCTGTTCAAATTTCAACAGTGTTCGATGATCAAAATTCCTGCAAAAATGAAATACACTCCACAAATTCTAACTCAGTTTTAGCTTCACTCAGCATTTCAAAGCAAATGTTTTTAAATTAACTTAAATGGATATCTTAAAACATAAAGAGAAGGCTTCAAGTCTGATTAGAACAGAACTGATCAAGGGCCTTTTCTGGGACAAGTGAACATGATCCCTTCTTGTTAACATAAATGGCAGTTCTACGGCATAAATACCCACATTTCTGAAGTGAAATATAGCAGATTGACTAAACAGGAGAACAAGAACACAGAACTTCAGGCAAACAATGTGAAATAATCATGGCTGCGTTGATGTGAAGTGCCTGGGTTCACTGACCTATATGAAATTCCACTCAAAGTCTATGAGGTTCTTCAGAAGAGTGGACACACGGGGATTGACTGTTACAGACTTCTTCTGAACGACTGTCCCTGTCCTCTTGGAGACAGTCTTGCCCCGGCTGGCCTTGGTTCCTCTCTCTGGGTTGATCCCAATGAAGCACCTGAAAAACAGCAGTCTGAGATTAGAGGTGGGATGGGAATAAAATCTGCTACTATATAAAGTAGGGTTGGGTGACATGAATAAAATCAAACGTCAAAATATTTTTAGCCGAATATCATGCCAATCTTGTGATGCTATAGTAGGGATGACTACTGGTGGTTTCATGAGATACTTGCATACACATTTTTGATAGACGATCATTACTCATTTGGAGATAATGATCAAAGGCTAGCAACAGATATTAGAATGGCTGCAACAGTTTCATAAGTTCAGAAAATTGTGTCTCTTTACTGCAAAGCAGTCTTTAAAACCAGGAAAAGGCAACAGTTACACTAAAGCCAGACATATTGGAAAATAACAGTAAGTAATGATTGGAAATAGACTTAAGAGTTGGAAAAAAGTGTTGCACACTATGGCTCAATACGCATTTCTTTTTTCTTTAGATGAAGTTTTTTTCAACCAATTTCAACGAGTTTACACTAAGTGAGTTTACACTAAGGTTTCTGACGTACCCGACACACTGTTGTAGCGTGTTAAATACCACGTTGGCGGAAGTTTCAGACGCAGCCAGTGACTTAGTGTTGGCTAACACTGCTAAACTTGCTAAGCTAACCAGGTGAGCTATCACACTAAACGCCCGATTATCTACAATACAGTCTTATCCAACGAGCTAATTAATCACCTGGGGATGTCGAAGAAGTTGTCAACGAGTCACTTTAGCGGTAGTTGAGCAGGGATTAATTTACAGTTAATGTGCTAGGTGCAGACGTGCTAACGTTCGCTGCAGCTGCTACTGTTGAGGACACTGATAATGTGCACTCGTTAGCTTTTAGATCAACTCTATTTTGTGTTTGTTGCCTTCGTCATGTTACATTGACAGAAGCGACTGATGCCTGCGTCAAGTTTTGAAAAGTTACTCGCTGCCAGTTCTGTGACTGAACGCGGCTAACTAGCTCCGACAACTGTCGCTCTCATCTCTGTCACCCATATGAGTTTGCCCCTTTAATGCAGCTTTTACAATTTGCGAAGTGCAACATTTCAAATCACCGTCTGACATTCTATTAATAGTTCAGCCAGCCGTCCTCGACCGCCGGAGTCCTGTTCTCCTCCAGAAAAGTTCAAATGCCCAGTCCTCACCAGATAGTATAAGTAAATGTCACCAGACAGATAAATATTTCAACTTACCGTGTGATCTGCTTTATACAGTGCAGGATTCCAATGGATGAGCCTCGATTTGTTCATAAAGTGCAGGATTCAGGTGGCTAATCTTCCTAAAGAAAGTTCTGCCGTCTCCTACAGACATGCGTAGTGAGTTGTGTTTGTGTGGCCTCTTCTCCGTGAATTCAACATCACTCCCAGAATGCAACGTTAAATACAGTGTAATACAGTATTTATGGGAAACGCCAGCCCGCCCGTAAATATTTCCCAGAATGCATTATTTTCTACGGTAACATACTGTTTTCACGGAAAACAGTATGTTACCGTCAGAATTTCGCTGTTTTCTTACAGCAATGTGTTCAGTTATAACTGAACACTGATACTGATATTACATATGAGTGTTCTAATATTGATAATAACAGTGAATCCATGAGTTGTGCTTGACCTTTACAAGGGAAGAGATGGAGCTAAGCTCTAACTCCAAGCTCTGATGGACACAGAAAGGTCAGGCTGGGAAGTTACAGCCGCTTACAAAAAAAAGCTTCTTCTTCTCCACATGGACACACTAATAAAGACAGAGTTGTGGCCTTGATAAACAGCACATTCCTATTTCCTTATAATGTAACAACGAATTTTACTGAAACTGCTAACTCAAGGTTGTTTGAGGGAGCCATAATAATCCTCCCTACGGGACACCTGCATCCTCCCTATGAGATACCAGTAACGGCTGCTTCATATCTCAGCTAACAATGGAAAAATACTGGCCGCGGATGACGCACTAAACCCGAGACGTGAGCTGCTGCCGAGCCGCTTCCAGCAAACACAGTCCGTCCACTTTGAGGTGTTCTCCAGCATCTGCAGGGACAAGAGCTTCTCACACATCTTCTGGTAGGTTCACACTCACAACCTCTCTACATTTTCACCCACAGCTTCATAAACTCCCTTCAACCACGGTTTGGTGTCGTTCTTTGTGTGGGAGCTGAGATCTGTTCAATCAGAACTAAGGACTTTCAGCTCACAGACTGATCAGCTTCATTTACATTAAAGCCTCTTAGAGATTTAATGTAAAATGATCATTTTCTCAGTGAACTGAGATGGTGCTCATAATTTACCTACAAAAGCATAGTTCTGCTGCATACTACTAATAAATTAATGCACATGAGCAGTAATTGAACAGATGAATAAACATATAGATGGCCTTTTCCACCACATCTCCTTCTAATAATCCTGCAGGGAAATTAAAGCGGACAAATTGTCTCTTTCTAAAACCAATTAACATGTACATCAGCAGGTTTTGTTCTTACATTTAAATCTGAAGCTGTTTGAACAACAAAATCTCAGGAACTAATAAAGATTTAAAGCCTGAAATGTTCAGTTACTTCTCATCATGCCATTGGATCAGAAACTTCAATATGACACAAGTGGATCAAATAATCTCTGATTCTGTCTTTGTACTGCATGGATCAGATTATCTACTAATATTTACCTTTTATTATCATTTTAATATTTACTAAGCTTTACTAAGCCATTAGTGTCAGAGGTGAATTACAGCAGGAGGTTGCTGTAATCTAACTTCTCCATCTGCAATTCTCTGGAGCAAATGGTGCTACATTCATTTCTTTATAGCATAAGTGTGAATCTCAGACCTCCTGTGGAGGGATGAAGCTCCATACAGGACATTAACATTTTGGGAAGTCCACAACTTAAAAGACACAGTGACTCCATGTAGTTGTGAATGTTCCCGATCCCCACTTTATTCATTTTAGACCCCCTCCTTCAGAATGCTGACATCATAGCCTCCTCTACAAGGAGAGCAGCTGATAAGAGAGAAGCCATAAAAACTGTTTCTGCATTCCTGAAGAGGATCTGGAGTAGGACTCACATTTTTACACTGAAACATACATGGACTCATTAACTGTTTTCTGATGTCTGTTGTGTGTTTCTATGCATATCAAAGTCACAATAAGGAGTTCCTTTATCACCTATCCAGAATCCACATCTGTAGGTGATATGGGGACAAAGTTAAGGTTTTGCTGAAATATTCACATTTCTTGCACGGACCCACAGCGCCACCTAGAGACATCGGATGGTCCGGCGATGTCAGGATGAAATCAATAATAACAACCGTATCACCACTGTACACATTAAATGTACCACATACCCTCACAATGACATATATTCTTAATATCTAAAGCACATTTTATATCTAGTTTCTATGCTGAGTACAGGCTGCTTTATTCGTTAGCTTGTATATTCTTAAATTTTTCATTCCATGTCAATGGGTCATGGTGAGAGATGGACAGATCATGTTTGCGCGCATAATTTAATATATCTTAATTCGATTTAACAAATGCAGTTTTTCCTCCTTCTGAGAACAAAGAGAGAAGCACCAAATTCGCAGCAAATGTCTTTCCACGGCCCGGCATTCGCCCAGAGACCAACTCAGGGGATAAAACCCAAACACCGCCTTTGTTCTTTCTCTTGTCTTCCTGTATGCTCTTCCTTATGCCGCCACTCTGATGCCTTCTCTTAGTTTATTTCCTCCGTTTTGATACGTATCGCTCTCTAATTTTTTCATCTCCTGAATTTTTACTTCCTTTCAGCGCTCTTTTCTTTGTCTCATTTTTGTCGCCCTTTCATAATTTTGAGATATATTCAGACACTGCTCACTTTCTTTATAAGCCTGAGCTTATGTGCTTTAATCTTCTTTTTGACGAGCCAATAAGAAACGATAGAAAACATTTTTCCTTTTTTGAAATTCCACTGCGCCTTTGCTCTCGGTTTTCACAATCCTTTTGTATTACCTGGCTAACATCCACAGAAAACATAACAAGAGCCACCGTTAAACAAGTCATTTTTCTTCAGCCCTGAAGACAAACTGATCAGCGCTGCACAAAGTTGGCAAAGCTAACCTCTCCTATTTGCTCCTGATTGGGTTGATGTTGTAATAACTTGATGATAGTTAAAAGTATTGACTCCTAAACGTATCGATCGTAACTCGGATCATAGATTCATTGTGTTAGGTCGTTCACTATCTACTCCTCCTTTCACCATAATCCTCTTCCTTCAGCCTATTAACCTGATTCTAGACTTCCAGACGTTTACATATCAGACTGATCAACTTCATTTTAATCAAAGTCTTTGAGACTTCATTTAAACTGATAATTTCCTCAGACAAACTGAGGATGGTGCAACTTAAGTACTTTAGTAGTCACGCTACACAGTTAAATGGAAATAACTTATTTTTCATGTTTGTGTCCAAGTATTTTATATTAAAACGTATCCTTAGTGGTTTTTACTGTGACATGCGGCTACATATGCTTCAGAAAACATCAATTTTTGTTAATATGTTCACAGATGGGACTTTTCATGACAAATAAATGTTTTAGTCTATTTGATCTTCAACATTATCATCAGAGTGTTTTTATAGTGTTTATAGGAAGCAGTTAATGTGTCTCCTGCTGCTCTGACGGCTGAACTAGGAAACAGGTTAATAGCAGGTATGTTGATCTGGAAGGGAGAGTTTGGAGCGTCATGACGGTTGGTAGGTCACCATGGTAACAGATGGTGCACAGCCAGATCACTGTGAACTGTATATTAGTTATCCCACTGAATGAAGCTGTGCAGTTACTGTCACACACTGTCCAAGTTGTGTTGCCATGGGAACCTACATGCATTCAGTTGGTGATGCAGAGAAACCATCAGCATGTTTTTATCCTTGTTCCTGATTTGCTTCCCAGTCTGTTTACACTGCTGGGACTGCAGTTGATGGAACACAGATTAGAAAATTGATTATTCTGTTGGTATTTATCTGAGAGAATGCTTAGTAACACTAGTTCCACTTTTATTTGTCCCAAGAGAGATGAGAGATTTCCACGTCTCCTTCGTTGCACTTCTTCAATATCACGTGTATATAAATGAGGTTTAAAGTTTCAGGCTCTGATATACAGCTGTCACATTAGAAATAAGTGGCTTTATTGAAGGTCACTGAGCAGGAAAAGACATACACTAACTCCAGCATTACCAGTTTTCTAGCAGCATTCCTGCCTTGAATCACCTGCAGTACAATTTTTATATTCTCTTTATTCTCTTTTTCCGAGTCTGTTTTTTGTGCAAGTTGATTTGTATCAGTTTTAGGTGAAATTGAAAAGAGCTAAAAATCAAGTATTGAGTTGAAATCTGTCCTCTGTGTTGGCTGATGGACATATAGGACACCTTTACACTTGCGTATAGAGTGGTATCCTAATTAAGATGTGTTTGATGTTACAGGTGATTGGCAGGAGGAGGAGAGTCTGACGGAGGAGCAGAGGAACGATGTCAGACATTCTGTCTGAGCTCAACAACGGAGGAAACATGGATTCTTCACAAAAAGTGAGAAACATATCACTGTGCTATCATCATCATTAATTTATTATTTGGAATGTCTAAAGTTGCTCCAGTTGGATAGATGATCCAACCAAAGCCAGGTAACATTGTCTGGAGAGATGTAGCTCTGCAGAGGCAGCTGGTGGACAGCTAGGAAGCTGTATATTTTTTGTTTAAGGCCAAACTAACTGCTGGTAAAACATTACACAAATGTGTTGCATGGTGATGTAGATAAGTAACGCAAGAAAAGTCTTGTTTTTCAAGCCAGGTGTTCAGGAAGGAAATGATCAGTGTTTTCTTTGGTAGAGAATAATACTCTTGGGCATCGCAAGTTCGCAGGCCTTTTTCCTTCTCAAGAAGTTCAGACAGTTGAAACCAGATGTTTACTTACACTGTATAAAATGACACATAACTTTGTTTTTTGGGTTTTTTTTTCAACAATGTCTGACATTAAATCAAACAACGCTTCTCCTGTTTTAGGTCATTTAGGATTGCCAAAATGATCTCTATTTGCTAAATACCAGAATAACGAAAGAGAGTAATGCAATCCTTCTAAAAATCCAACGATGCGGACTTATCGGGACGTATCCGTCGGAAACCATACAAAGAAGAGTTGATTAAATTATGAAGGTCTTTCCGAGTCCCATCAGTTCCTGCCGTCCGCTACATTTACGTCACGTGATTTGGGATCCGTACATAACGGACACATGCACAACACACACCTGTGCTCAGCCCAAGGTAAATTCTTATTAAAAATTTCATCTGTTGGAAATGATACGACTGAGGAGCCTTGGCGAATTACTGCACTCTCTGGGTGCTTTTCTTGTTTCGCAATTGCATTTAAATCACTGCGTCTGTTTGTGTCTTTGTCTGTTGCTACAGAAACATGAAAACAGCAATGGAGTGAGACATCAGAAATCTGCGGAGGAAAACAACCATTCCCCAACAACAACAAACAGAGATGAATCACTCAGTTGTGAGCAATGCAGCAAGACTTTTATCACAGCAACAAAGCTAAGAATTCACCAGCATATTCACATTGTGGACAAACTGTTCAGCTGTGTTCAGTGTGGGAAGACTTTTACTCAGATGGGCACCTTAAGAACCCATCAACTCATTCACAGTGGAGTTAGACCATTCAGCTGTGATCAGTGTGGGAAGACATTTACTACCAAGGGTAATTTAGCAAGACATCAACTCATTCACAGTGGAGTTCGATCTTTCAGCTGTGATCAGTGTGGGCAGGCTTTTACTCACAAGGGAAATCTAACAAGACATCAACTCATTCACAGTGGAGTTAGACCATTCAGCTGTGATCAGTGTGGGCAGGCTTTTACTTACAAGCATAATCTAACAAGACATCAACTCATTCACAGTGGAGTTAGACCATTCAGCTGTGATCAGTGTGGGCAGGCTTTTACTCAGATGGGCACCCTACGAACCCATCAACTCATTCACAGTGGAGTTCGACCATTCAGCTGTGATCAGTGTGGGCAGGCTTTTACTCACAAGAGAACTCTAACAAGACATCAACTCATTCACAGTGGAGTTCGATCTTTCAGCTGTGATCAGTGTGGGCAGGCTTTTACTCACAAGACTTATCTAACAACACATCAACTCATTCACAGTGGAGTTCGACCATTCAGCTGTGATCAGTGTGGGCAGGCTTTTACTCACAAGAGAACTCTAACAAGACATCAACTCATTCACAGTGGAGTTCGACCATTCAGCTGTGATCAGTGTGGGAAGACATTTACTATCAAGGGTAATTTAGCAAAACATCAACTCATTCACAGTGGAGTTAGACCATTCATCTGTGATCAGTGTGGGCAGGCTTTTACTTACAAGCATAATCTAACAAGACATCAACTCATTCACAGTGGAGTTAGACCATTCATCTGTGATCAGTGTGGGCAGGCTTTTACTCACAAGACTAATCTAACAACACATCAACTCATTCACAGTGGAGTTAGACCATTCAGCTGTGATCAGTGTGGGAAGACATTTACTACCAAGGGTAATTTAGCAACACATCAATTCATTCACAGTGGAGTTAGACCATTCAACTGTGATCAGTGTGTAAAAACCGTTACTCAATATGAACAGTTATCGAGCCATCAATGCCCCCATTCTGGTAGACAGCTGTACCACTGTGACTACTGTGAAAAAACTTTCAAGCACCAACAGAGCCTAAAATGTCACCAACGCATCCACACTGGACATGATGTGTACGTATGTGATCACTGTCACAAACTATTTGTAAACTTCTCACAGTTAAAAGCTCATGCAGTTACCCACACCAGGGTTAAACCGTACCGCCGTGAACAGTATGGGAAAGGCTTCGACAACGTTGGACTCGCTCACCAAGTTGCTATAAACACCGCAAAGAAAATTCGATTCATGTCTACTGTAAAAGCTTATTAGGTCTAGTCAGTGTTATTTATATACACTGTAAAAAAAAAAAAAAAAACATTCCTAAGAAAATCCAGCAGTCAGGGTGCCAGAAAAGATAAGTTTTAAAAAACTGAAATACAGCAACATTCAAAAACTTAAAAAAAAAAAAATATGATGAAAATAATGCATTTTTATGGTCAAACATTTGAAAAAATACAGGTAGAAAAGATTGAGGGAATGACAAAAAAAAAATACATCTGTAATTCTTCATTTCTAATATATATTTTATTTTTAACAAGAAATACTAGTAAAATAATATTTTTTGCTGATTTACATACAGTGTGCAATTTTATGGGAAACATCTTTTACAATTAATGTCTAAATTAACTGTATTTTTTTTCTGTAAGTGTTCAAAAACTGAAAAAACGTATAAATGAACAATAAATTGTTTTAAAAAAATAGAGTTTGAAACTTGAAAAATATGATGATGAAATGTGACTGGTTTAAAGAAACACAACCAGGCCAGAGTGTTTTTCCACCTACATCAGAATGATAGTGAGGTTCAGCCAGAAAATTCTGAAATGCAAAATGGGCTGGCAATGCAATACAAGGGAGCTTATAATAAATCTACATGATGGCTCCGCTGGGTTTTTCTGACCACAAAACTCTTCCTTTGGTCCCCATTTATCAATCAGCCCTGAAGGGAGTGAAAGCTTTGCACAGAGTCTGGACTGAAGACTCTAGACTGGAGATGAAAGGCTGTTTTAAATATGGTGTTTGGGATCTAATTTAAGATTTGCTTTCAAAAACACTATCTCTGGTTACATCGTAATTCCTTGTAAAACATGCATGGTTTTGCTCAATAATAAGCCCTGGATTATTAAATCATGTTGTCTTATTAGAGGGGAGATGCTAATGAAAAGAGTTGTACAAGAAACTTGTTGAAAAGAGAGATTAAATTAGCGAAACTAAGCTATAAAAGTAGAGTGAAAGCTAAATAAAGGCTATTCAAGGCTGGCTTGGAAAGGAATCAAGTCTGAGGTCGGGATGCAAAACAAGTACAAGAGAGTATTTTATCCTGACAAGCCCTCATGTCGAACTGGCAGAAGAATGAAGCAAATTCTACCCCATGTTTGACATCAATGATGTGTTTTCAAATGATGGAAATGTGTTTGCTGGCTTTAGATTAAAATGCGTGTAAATCGAAACTCTTGCTCGTGACAACACAGCACATGGGGGAAATCATTTCAGTGTTGTGTCAGACAAATGGATTGTTTCTCATAGATTTCTCAGCCCTCTGTCAAACAGCAGAAAATTCCCAGCATGTGCAAGAAATCTTTTAGTGGTGCCAATACCAAGTGTTCAGCCTCCATAGGCACTGGATGATTATCAGCCTGTCATCCTGATTAAGAAAATGTTTGAACATTGCTACATCTGAAATTGTACATGCAGTCCATGGCATGTGTTGGACCAGTTCGAGTTTTCCTGCAGAGCAAAGAGGGAACCAATGGATGCGACACTTTTTCTGTTAAATTTATGAAATAAGAACCATGAACATTTGCTTTTTATTGACGTCTCTTCTGCATTTAATTGTATCCAGCCACAAGTTCTTGCACAAAGGCTCTTACTTAATTTGTATATGGATTTTTAGCACGGTATATTTCCACTCTGACTTCTAAGCAAACAGATCTGAAAGGGGTTTTGGTTAATGGAAACCTGTCAACTATCCTTTTGCGCTTAATCCCCTCTTGTGATGTGTGTTTTCACCACTTTAATTCGTTTTATACATAAAAGAGTGTCAGGCCAAGCAGGCATGGCGAACTGCTGCTGTGGTTACCATGCTGAGAGCAGAGGAAAGTTTGTGGTGTTGAAAGCTGCTTCTCACTTCAAATTTCCCCTTGGAATCAGGGAGGAGAGGGGTGGTAGGCGCTGTCTCGCTCTAGAAAAGGCTGCAGCACAAAAAAAAAATCACCCGCTGTAAGGAAGAAGGCAGATGTATCCTCCAAAACATGTGCAAGTATTTATACAGCTGTCCTGTTCGGTGCACAAACACCCCCTATAGCTGGAACAGTCTGTGGATGACTTAGTTATCAATTTAGCTGTTTTCTTTTGTTTATTTTTTCCCCGGAATGCACAGTGGCTTGGTGGTTAGCACTTTCACCTTGCAGCTAGGTTTGCATCCCGGCCTTCCTGGGATCTTTCTGCATGGAGTTTCCATGTTCTTCCTGTACATGTGTGGGTTTTCTCCAGGTTCTCCAGCTTCCTCCCAGAGTCCAACATGCTGAGGTTAATTGGTGATTCTAAATTGTCCGTAGGTTTGAATGCAAGTGTGATTGTTTGTCTGTATATGTAGCCCTGTGATGGACTGGTGACCTGTCCAGGGTGTCCCTTGTCTTCGCCCTACGTCAGCAGGGATAGACTCCAGTCCCCTGTGACCCTTATGAGGATTAGCTGTATAGATGATGGATGGATGGATGGATGGATGGATGGATGGATGGATGGATGGATGGATGGATGGATGGATGGATGGATGGTTGTTTTTTCCCCAGAAATAAAGCTATGCTATGACAACTAGTAGACTGAGAGGAGGTATTCTCTGGATTTGACAAAATGACTTGACAAAATGAGAATGGCTTACTCTACCTCTAGGTATGCTGCTGACTCTGTAATTGGGACCAGTTGTAGAGTAGTTCGGCCATAAGATCAAGGAAGTAGTGATGGGCCGTGTTGTGCCGAGGCTTCGGAGTGTGTGTCCAGAAATCCTGGAAGTCTTATATGAAGTTCGCATCGAGGCTTGCTTCTTTGAGGGAGAGTGACATCACTGATGACGTCTGAAGCCTCGTTGGTCCAAGAAGTGGTTCGAGTGTTGGTGGGATTTATGATTTATTTAGGTCATTTCCAAAATGAGAAACCGACTGAGTCCAAGCACAGTGGAAACATTTCTAAATCAAAATGACTAAAGTCAATATCACCCCAGTATTCACAAGCACAATCCTTACCTCCATCTTTTGAAAACACTGCAACAGTTTCAGCAAACATCTCATGTCCTAGCGGGTTTATTTAAACATTGACTGAAATGATACTGGCAAGTTTTTTTTGACATTAACAGAACTCTATTACTATTACCCACACATTAATTAAAAAACAGATTACATGAATGAATGAACCTCAAAAAATCTAATGAAGGCGTTTTTATTTCTATTCTGGACATGATTATTCCTATGCTGACACTGTTGCAAGACAGCAAAGAGTCCATCGCATAGTTGAACGACAAACAAGGTTATAACCAGCAGGGGGGTTAGTGTGCACATAAAGCCTCTTGAACATTTTTGTGAACCGATTGCATGGAAAGCTTCAAGGCTTCATGAGGCTTCATCTGGCCATCACTACAAGAAAGATGGAGGTTGGGAGACTCAACAGAGTTCTTGAGGTGAAGGTGATATTTTACAGTGCAAAACAAGGAAAAATAATTTCAAATTTAACCCATGGCTACTCAAAAAGGGGACATTTTGGCAACTCAGTCTAATCCTTATACACGGTGATGAATTCACACCTCCATCTCTTCAGCGCTACCATCAAACAACATGGCGACCAACTCTAAAACCTTGATGCTAACAAAACTACAAACATCACTGCACACACTACAAACTCTTAGCATTTCCGAATCACTCCATTAGAGCTTTGAAGTCATTACTGAATGATACCTTTTAACGCAAAAGATAGATTCATCAAAAGAATAAACCCTCCACTTGGTCTGGCCCAATGTTAGATGGCCGCCTTCCGAACACTGGTCCTACATGGTGAATCAGAACAAGGGAACAAATAACAAAACCACATTTGGGCTGTAACTTAATACAGGATGACCGAAACTAATTATCAGTTGTGTGTTTTGCTTTCATCCCACCACATGATGGATGCAAACTGTAGCATAATATTAACACAAACAAGCCTGGGCAAGTATGTGCTGCAATGTTACACCAGCGTGGTTAAATTAAAGCAAAAATAAACGTAAGGAAAACAGTATTATGTAATGTGTAGAATGAAAGTGTCAAAGGACAAGTGGGGAGGAAAAATGGGAGTTCTCGCCCTCTTCATCACACCAGTTTTTCTTTAAAAATAAATGTGGCTAATTCCGTAGAAGTTGTTTATTGCTGCTCAGAGGAGGCCCCTTCTCCCTGGGGCAAACAGTACAGCATTATAAGTATAGGCCATTGTCCTTGATGAGGGGGCTAATTTTGATGCTTGTTCTTAAAAGCAGGACCAAACTGGAGACAATTTGTCAAAGCGGTGCTGTAATATTACTGCTGCTACCCTTCAGGGTCACGTCAAGGGCACAGAACATTGTTTTGGACTGACAGCATCCATTTACACACAGTTCCAGATGCTTTCATCACAGCAGAATCTCAGGTAGCGCCGATAGATACAGATTGCCCTTTGCCACAGCTGCTCTTGTTTTTTTAAACAAAAATAACCCTGTATGTAATCACATATTTCTCTCTTTTCCCATGATTCATGGTGACCATGTGGGAGACACTGTCTGTGTGAATGATGTATGTATTTATGTTGGACTACACTTCCTTTACACTGTCCGTAAAGGAAATTAGCCCCAAGGGGAAGATAAAGTTTTACTCTTCTCTACTTGTTTATGTTAATGGAGACTGCTATGTCGCACGTAGGACCACTTCATCAGGACAGAAAAGTTTCACCACAGGATAAAGAGGATCACTCGGAACGACTTTGTATTGATTTATTGGGTATTGACCCAAACCGTGGCAGCAAAATGCCCCCGACAGCATGATAGATCCAGATGTTAGGAGTAGTGTAAGATGATTCATCTATCTGTATCGCTTATTTCCACAGCTCTGTGGACTAGTGTCAATGGTTTTTGTACCCCTGAACTCTAAAATGAACATTCATGTTTGGAATGAGGGTTTATGCACGTCAACCCTACCAGAAGATTCCTCTCTATGTACACTACCGGTCACTTGGAAATGTCCTTATTTTTGAAAGAAAATATCCGTCATTCAACAATAAACCCTCTTTCAAAGCAACATAGATGTTTTCCTCCTGCTATCTTGATGCAAAAAATCTGCATCGACTGGGCCTGCTCAACATTTTTATGCATGCTACAGAGCATGATTGAATGTTTAATTGTACCATGTAGTGCACTTTTGTGATTGCGATCAACTAATTTATTCCATTTGTTTCCTGTAATTTGTCAACTGTCTGTATGTGCAGCAGTGAATAAGTGTGGGAATACAGAAGAGAACGCTGCTTGAATTTACTGAATGGAGCCTAAGGGGGGCAGTGTCCAACAGCAAGACTGATTCCTGGCTGTGTTCCAATCAGTCTAAAGGAACTTCTCATACATCACTCTAAGTTAATGCTTCACAAAGTCAATCTGAGACAGACAACAGCAAGACCTATTTAAACCTCATCTCTCCTGTAACTGAAGGTTATCTATGACTGTAAGACAAATGTAAAGTTTTTGATGGAAAAACTTGACCCCTAATTTCCAGACTTGACCTTGTGTTTAACTTTCCAGTGACCTGAATCCGAAAGGCTTCACTTGGACCATTTGAAAGATTCTCTCCCAATATATATTCTCTGTTATGCATTGAACAACAATTTGTATGTGCTATGTTTCTTGTTTTGTTTTTTCCCCCACAGAAATGTTCAATCAGCTTCCACTGCACTGATCTCATTATGTGTGATTAGGATGTTTCAGGTTCCCACATCATAATTAAATGGAATTAATGAACTGCTTTCAGCTCTCAAAATTGTTGCACTGTCAAAACATCCTCCATGTTAATCTCAAATATAACGTTACTACAAAGAGACCTTTCCCTCTGAGCACATACGTCAAACTCTGCATGTACACCTTTGTCCCCTGTAAAGGTCTAGTGAAGTTAAATCAAGTCAGTTATTTATAAAGCATAATTAAAGCAACAACCATGAAGCCAAAGTGATTTTAAGTAGAAAAACAAGATTGGAGTTAGTGTGTGTAGAAATATTGAGGTTAAGACCCTGCACAGTTATTCATGATGTGAATTCCCTCAACAATTCAAATTTTAAGGACTCACAGGAGTGATGGTTGCTGGAAATGTTCCTCTGTACCCCTATGGAGATATTCCATTAAAAATCAGCTGTTTCCAGCTAGAATAATCATTTACCACATTAACAATGTCTACACTGGATTTATGATTCATTTAATGTTGTCTTCATTGAAAAAAACTGCTTTTCTTTCAAAAATAAGGACATTTCTAAGTGACCTCAACTGAACGGTAGTGTACGTAGACACTGAACACCAAGTAAGTGAAAACTGGTACAGAAGGGAGTGTGCTGTGCAGAGTAGGTCAAGGATTTGAAAAATGTAGCATGTGTGCTCAGTCTTCTCACTGTTGGTTGACAAACCTGCTCCAAATGTGCCGATATTAAGATATGGGTTCAGGTGATGACTGGAAGTAGGTCTGGTTTTCTGAGGTTCTCCAAAAAAAGGAAAGGAATGTAACTATTATTTGATCAACATTGTTCACATACTAGTCAGATATACAGCTTTTCCTGCTGGGAACTTTACACTGTATGAAAACAAAATGGTTGATTGATACTTAAGAATGGAAGAAGGAAAAATCAAACAAACAATATTTGATTTTTAAATGTAGATGAAGTAGTTTTTTTATGTAGTTTTTTTGTTGTTCTGTAATCATGCTGGCTGGGATATGTTTTGTACTGCGTATATAAAAATAAACAAATATGCTGAAGTACTGTTAATCATTATCTTTATACAGGATTATTAATGTTATTAGGTGTCATTACCAAACTGTATTATTTTTATGTGTTTCTGTTTTAATCTGTTAATGTCTATGTAAAGATGTGTAAGGGAAAAAAATCTATTTTTGTACTCTTGATAATAAAAGATTAAAAAAAACGGCTTTGAAGGGAAAATGTTCAGATGCTGTGTCATTTTAGCATTCAGGGATCTGATATATTTGCATTATTTCTTCTATGTGCAGGCATTAAACTGGAACCGAAGGACAAGAACGAGCACTTAAGATTGATGTTAGATATGAAAATTAGATAAGATATGACATGGTGACCTTAGTTGTCATGGTAAAGTTAAGAATGAATCAGAGAGCGCGCCCCCCACATCAATAAAACTGTGACCTAGATTAAAAAACATGAATTGCGCGGTTTAAATTTAAAGCTTCTGGTTGCTACAAAAACGTATGAATTCACTTGAACGCTTTAAAACGTCTCAGAAATGCTCCCTGACCACATTATTACTCACTCATCTGTCCACTGGTCAGGCTCCCATCCCCCCTATTTCAAAATCAAAACACAAGTACATGTGCGCAGCAGTCTGTCACGTGTAGAAGAAAGCCCCAACAAAACAGAGGATTAAAAAAAATATACAAGAGAAAAGTGACTGACGGCGCAGCTCAGCCAATCAGCGACGCGACTCAGGGTAGCAACAGGATTAATACGGAGGCGTCGTCCAATCACAGCAGGGCAGGGGGCGGGGACGAATGCTTGTGTCCGCACTGTATTTACTTCCGTCAATATTTCCAGCGCGGCAGGCGGAGGAGAGGAGAGAACGAGGCAGAGGAGCACACAACAAAGGAGTCGCTTGCCTTTTGAGGTTTGTTCATCTTTATTCACAAACCTCCAACCTTATTCTGGCCTAATTTAGATTTTACGCGTCCTTACTGGCGTTGTCCTGTGCGTCGGACCGACTGACATCTTTGTTTTATGCCATTTTTAACCGTTAAACCACCTGAACGTAATTTGCTGTCATTGTCCGAAAAAGCTAAAGGTAGATAAATGCGTCACAGGCGTTGCCATTTTATATATTTATATATATATATTTTTATATTATATGTATATATATATATATATATATATATATATATATATATATATATATATATATATATGTATGTATTTATGTATGTATATATATATATATATATATTTAAAAGCAAACTGTTTACCTCTTTGTTTCATTTTGTATGTCAGTGTTAAAGAGCTCTAAAAATAAGGCTGAATACAGAGATTTGTAAATGTAATGGCCCTCATGTTTATTTGGAAGCAGCCACAGAGGCTATGAAAGCAAATATAAACCATGATAATTATTTATTATTCCCATTATTTAACCACTACTGAATATTAAACGTTAATATTGCACTTATACTGAATTTGTAGCATGGATGTGTTCAAAAATCATTTTATATTATGTGCTTTCCAGACTCTTATCTGAGATTTAAAAAAATAATAGGATAAAAAACTTGTCTACTTGTTCAGATACAAGTGTGACTGATTTATAGTTGTTCTTGTCTTTTTAGGGTCGAATGACTGAGTGAGAGTAATTTCCATTGTGTATTTGATGTCTGATTGTCACTTATCCACTTTTAAAGACCATTTTTGAGTGGAATATTTCCAATTAGTATAGTTTTTGAATACCGGAAACCTTCTCTTTTTGACTTTCAATCCCTGAAAAAAAGAGCCCTTTAAATAAAAATAAAAAAAGTATTCAGTAACAGTGCTTAATTCAATTCAGTTTTATTTATATGGCACCAATTCACAAGATATATTTTTGCTAAGCACTTCACATAGTAAGGTGAAGATTTTACAAATTTTAGACAGAGCAGCCCCAATAATCTGATGTTTTCTTTTGGATTTCTATTAAGCAGACACCTGGCGACAGAGGAAAGGAACCAAAAACCTTCCCTTTACCAAGAAGGTCAGAAAAAAAACAAAAAACAGGCAGAACCAGGTTCAGGGAGAGCAGCTACCTTAATTTTATCACTGCTACTACTACTTAAGAATGAAATAAATCTTTTTCTTCAGGTGTTTGGAGCGGCAGCGACCCTCTCTGCTAAGATGCCTTTCTTGGGAAAGGACTGGAGGTCGCCAGGATGGAGCTGGACAAAGACGGAGCACGGCTGGAAGAGGATGGTCTTCTTTGGACACGAGCTGGAGGACAACAACAGAGAGATAGTCCTGAAAGAGTAAGATCAGAACTTCTGTCTCCTACACTACCGTCCAAAAGTTTGGGGTCCACGTTTTCCATGAAAACTCCCACTTTTATTCATGTGCTAACATAATTGCACAAAGGTTTTCTAATCATCAGTTAGCCTTTCAACACCATGTAGATATTCTATTAAAAATCAGCTGTTTCCAGCTACAATAGTCATTTACCACATTAACAATATCTAGACTGGATTTCTGATTCATTTAATGTTATCTTCATTGGAAAAAAACTGCCTTTCTTTCAAAAATAAGGACATTTCTAAGTGACCCCAAACTTTTGAACAGTAGTGTATATCTGCCTGTAATGACGCTGTTAGACCGGTACAGTCTGTGTCAATCTGTACATTTTCTCACTTAGTGATGTAGCAGATTAAATTAGGCTTAACTGAATACATTCAAGATCTTCACAGATATGAGGTTCTCTGCTCACTGTTGTATAAAACTAGTATTTTCACTACAGTCCTCAGTTACATGCCTTTTCTTATGCAGTGCCTTGATTAATTTCTGCAGTCATAAATTACTTTAGGGCTGGACAACAGTCCTTACAGACTCTTGGGGCTAATTTATCTGGATGATTTGATCATGAGGTGTGATATTTTTAATCTTCAAAGTATTGATTCGGAGATAGATGTAATTAAAGACTAACAAAATGAGTTCTTGAGAGTTTTTGTCTGTTTTAAATAATGTTAGAGCACAGTTCATTGCATTAGATATGCGTCTCTTTATGGTTTTATATGTCAGTAATAAATTTGCTGTGAAAAGAACTCTAACAGTAAATGTAATTAAAGGCGGGTGACTTTTTTAGTTAAACTTTATTGCGCCTTTATATATACGCAGACATGTGCTTATATTCTACATGAGTATTAGAAATGGCTAATGACAAGGTAAAATTACACAGTGTTTGAGTATTTTGGGCTTCTCTGTCTAATTAAAGTATCCAAGAGTAGCTCAGGTTTTATCTGCCCTGAAACTCTACTTGAAAGTGGACGAACTGCAGCTGACTGGCTTGTAAGACATTTTCCAGCTTCCACAAAAAAATCCCCCAAATATTTTTAGAGGCCTTTTCCCATTATTAAGCCCAAGACAGCGGAGAGCTGACAGGAAATTAAGGGATAGAGACGGAGTAGGACATGCACCAAAGACGTTATGTTACGATTACATGATCTGTGTCTCAGACCTTCGGGCCACCAGGATGCCCCATCTGTTGTGTTTTGATTAGTTATGACGCATTATGGATTGTAGTAGTTTGCTGTTACTGATGCATTTATCTGAGCTACAGTGTGCATTCGTGCCTGACTGAAAATCAGATCTCCTTCAGGATAATAATGAAGTTAAACCTAAACAAGTGCAACCTGTTCCAGTGAAGTTCGGTTGAAATTTTTAGCAGAAAGCAGTGGTTCTGGACCAAAGTGCACCGATAAGTCCATAGCTGCTCACTGCCAGGGAGAAAATAATTCAGCCAGCTCTTATCAGGGCCACAGCAGAGAGCCTTTGATGAGGTGATCTGCATCCCACAGTCGCAGCCTCTTGTTGCCAGAGGGCTGTCATGGCAACAGACAGAGTTGAGAGACTTGAGGGGAATTTTACATGAGACAAAGTTGTCTCCAGTGTATCCTGTTAGAGGAGAGATTACAAATAGCTGAGACACAAGTAGCAGAGATAACAAATGAAGTGAGATAAATGTACTTGGTAATTTAAATTACAGAAAGCATTAACCCTCTGAACCCCAAAACCATTCAGCTTGTTAGCTTTCTAAAATAAGTCGCTAAAGTTACACCTTTTACCAGAGTCAGAAACTGTCAACACAGAAGGAATCTGTGGATTTTTTAACCCACCAGTGGTCCATGAACTGATCTGTGATGTGTCGTTCTGTTTGGACAGTTAACCAAATCTAAATCTAAAATAAAGATGCTTCTTTAAAATCTTTTTTTTCCCTTTTACATAACTCCAAAAATAAACTATTTACAATTATCATATTCTGCAACAAAACAAAGATTCTGCATTCCTCGTGCAGCAATTATGTGCAAATGTTCAGCAACTTTTTGTCTGAACTGCATGCTGTGTTCACACAGGGCAGATAGATGCCAAGTATGGAACCAAGTTTTAAAATGTAAATTATAAAATGTCTATCATTGCAGAGCTACCATTTTTTCCTAATTAATAGTGACACCTGTGGGAACGTACTGAACAAGAGCTGCACGGTGGCTTGGTGGTTAGCACTTTGTCGCCTTTCAGCTAGAAGTTCCCCGGTTCGCATCTCCGCCTTCACAGGATCTTTCTGCATGGAGTTTCCATGTTCTCCCTGTGCATGTGTGGGTTTTCTCTGGGTTCTCCAGCTTCCTCCCACAGTCCAAAAACATGCCGAGGTTAACTGGTGATTCTAAATTGTCTGTAGGTGTGAATGTGAGTGTTTGTCTCTATATGTAGCCCTGTGATAGACTGTTACCTGTCCAGGTGTCCCCTGCCTTCACGCTGTCAGCTGGAATAGACTCCAACTCCCCACAACCCTAATGAAGATTAAGCTGTATAGATAATGGACCCCCACATAAGTACCTATGTCACTCACCTACACTAACACAGGGCTGAAGTCATAATCTAGGACATAAAAACACTGTTTCCAAAAAAACAACACAAACAAAAGAAAGCAAATGTAGCACAATCCAATGTGGTGCACAACTGGTAAATGTGAACAAAGTCGTCTTCCTCGCACAGTGCAGCGATGACAAATTCATCGCAAACGCCGTACGTCAGAATGATGGAACAAGACTTTCTTTAAAAAGTTAATGGAAGATGGCGATGTAACCGTGAAACCCCGCAGGTCGAGGACGTCGTAAACCGAGTAACCACTGTATAGATAATGGATGGATGTACTGAACAAAAGGCGTTGTCTGCTTCTAGACAAAGTTGTGCTTCTTCCATACAGTTGCAGGACTTTATACTGCAGTGAAAAATGAGCCCACAGTGAGTAAAAACTTGACAGGAGCAAGAAACTGCCATGATTATGTCCATCTGACTACCTCCAACAAGAAAAAGTTAAGTTTTGAGCTGACAAGTCACGTCAGATTGTTAGTTCCTCATAGATCACAATCTGAAGTATTTAGATTAAGTGTTTCTTTGTGTAACATACATTGATTTTTTTCTGCAAGCTATCTACTAAAAGCAGATACACATTTGGAAATGAATCAACTGGTGGTAAATATATAAATTTTAACATAGTATGTCACAGTGATTTAATCAGCAGTTCTGTGTGATGGTTCAAGTCTAAGATCCTCTGGAAGTGGGTATTTTTCCATGTATATTCATACGGTTGAATGACAAACCATAAATTATGTTAATATTGTGATAGAATAAGCTGAATACACTGGAACAAGTTATATCTCACTTCTTAATTTACCTAATGTTTCCAGTAACAACACAATGCTCAGCTCACTGGTTCACTTCCCCAGTGAGAGTAGAGTGTACTTCCTCACTACACACCAAGACAGTAAACCTTTACATAAAACAATCACTTTGGTGGAGAAATCATGTTTTCAGATGCCTGTGAATCATACGTAGTTCCAGATCAGCACAGAACGTCAGTTCATGTGTACATCTCTTAGACTTATTTTTAAATGTTTGCAGCTGTTCCAACACATGAACTCCGACTCTGTGGTGTTTGAAGTTGTGTGATGAAGGTCGACGTACCAGTGTTTCTGACAGAACAGAAGAAGAACTTCCACGTATGAACAACACCTGTAGTAGAGTACCGCCTTTTCCTAAAGGCGGTTGGTGCTTTGGAGGACTTTAATGGCTACTGTTTGTTGAGAGTAGCTATTTTAGTCCTTCTTGTATGTTTTCAGTCTTCTGGGTTTGTATTACATGCTGCCCTTCTGTGTTGTCTCCCAGCAGGAGAACTCGCCTTGTTATCCGCAGGAAACATGTACTGTTTTGACGTATGCCAACTGACGAGGAGTGGTCACATAAACAGAGAGAACAGAGGCTGTTCTGTCTTTCTTTATCCGTTCTTTTTGTTCTGTTTGTCTCTTGCAGTATCTGTGTTTTGGGGTTGTGCGGTGCAGTGAGGCTTGTTATTTGCACCCTCTGTACTTAACACACCCTGAGCATTCTTAACCCGGTATGTCTTCCAGCTGCCTGTCTTTGTCCGACTCCGCCGTCTCTTCGGTGTACCAAGAAAATGTCTGTTGTAAAATGCATTTTATTGGAATTCGGAAGGTGTTAAATGGGACAGCTTGTTGCAGGAAAAGAATCCGTGTCATCAGTGAAACTGCTGAGGTTTTTTTGTGCGACTGGGTGCAACTTTGGGTTCACAACAGCATCATGGAACTGAAATACAACAGACAGAAATCTACTCACAGCAGCTTAAATCAGGTTTTCCTCAAGTCTGCTGCTAACCATAGATGAGTTTTTTTTTCCATAGAGTTGCAGCACTTTATACTGCTACTCCATGTTTTCAGTGTACTTAGAAAATGTCTCTTATAAAATTGGAATTCAGATGCTCTTAAATGGGATAGTGTGTGTTACAGAGAAGTACTCCATCTAGGTTGTTTTGTGTAATTGACTGGATCTACAACAGCACCATGACAAAAATATGAAAAAAAAAAGATCAAATACAACAGACAGACATCTCCTCTGAGCAGCTTTTATTCAGTCACTAGCCTTTAAGGACGAAGGATCAAAATCTAGACCAACCAAAAAATAATAACACCGGCAACTATTCAGTAACAGCCTCTTTCCTCATTAACCCAAACTTGAAGGGTATCAATAGCCAAACATAATCGCTCACTTCGCTTCTACAATTCTACAATGTCATTTCGCAGACGCTTTTATCCAAAGCGACGTACATCAAAGCTGTTGATATGATGATTCATGAGCAATCCTCACTGAAACGTTGGTTTTGACCCTCGTGAAATTCACTTTATTGGAATCAAGAAGGTGTTAAATGGAATGGCTTGGTATAGAAAAGTAGTCTGTCTAATCAGTGAAATCTCTGAGTTTTTATTAAGTTTATCTGGCTGCAGCTTTGGGTTTACAGTAGCATCATAACAAAAACATAAAAAAAAAACTCAAATACAATGGAGAGACGTCAACTCAAATCAGCTTTCATTCAGGTTTTTCTTGATTCAAGATGTCACTAATCTTGAGGGGCGAAGGATCAAAATCTAAACCAACCAAACAAAGTAATAACACAAGGAACTACTCAGAAACAGCTTCTTTTCTCATGAAGCCAAACTTCAGTGCTCACAAATTGCCAACCATAAACAACCAAACATAATCGCTCACTTGGCTTGTAAAGACCAGAGCTGCTGAAATACTGGTTCATGAGCAATCTTCACTGCAACATTGGTTTTGACCTTCGTAAAATTCACTTTATTGGAATCCAGAAGGTGTTTAATGGAATAGCTTGTTAGAGAAAAGTAGTCCGTCTAATCAGTGAAATCTCTGAGGGTTTTTTTGCGTTTATCTGGCAAGGGTTTGGGGCTTACAACAGTGTCATGACAAAAACAGTAAAAAGAAACATCAAGTACAATTGGCAAGACATCTGCTCAAAGTGGCTTTTATTCAGGTTTTTCTCAAGTCAAGATGTCATTAACCTTTATTTGTGAATGATTAAAATCCAGACCAACCAACCAAAATAATTACACAGGGAACTACTCAGGAACAGCTTCTTTTCTCATTAAGGGAAACTTCAGTGCGCACAAATTGCAAACCGCCAACAGCTGAACGTGATCGGCCATTTGGCTGATAAAGACCAGAGCTGTTGATATGCTGGTTCATGAGCAAACCGTGTCTACTTGCAGGGTTAAGGGTTGAATCTCAGCTGCCGTCGGTGATATCTCCCACAGGTCGCCTCTTCTATTGATCAGTCAGCTAACAGTACCTCGCAGTACCACATTAGCTGCTCAGCAGTCTTCTGAGCAAACAGGCGCAGAGGCCACGGCATCAGACAATAACTAATGACATCAGCTCTTCGGATTGGCCGCTGTCCAGACTCAGTCTCACGCTGGAAGGCCAGTGACTTCATGCAACGGAGGTTCAGAACAACACATGTAGGCACTGTGCACTGGCATGGCACACGGTGTTACAGAGCTAGTTTAGATCGTAGTCAACAAACCTTTGTCACGCATTATCTGCAAACACTGAAGTGTCTGATAGGTGCTGGAGTGTCAGCGGAGGGTTTCAACCCTCAGTTTGCTGTTCTTGCTTTTGATAACGCATGTAGTAAATGCTGCCTCAGTGAGTCTATTCACAGTAGAGTAAGTCAGCCTCATACCTCTCTACTCTGTTGACTTCCTATATGGCCCTTTTCTTTAACTCTCCATAAATTCTTCTAACTTCCTAGCTGCTGTGTGATGTCTTTATCGGCTCAGCGGAGGCAGGTGTTCTGCATGCAGCCTGTTAAAAGAAAAAAAGCCAGGCTATTCCATTCCTCACATGTAATTGACTGTGACAGATTACTGTGCTTGCATGTGTTTGTGTGTATGCGTGCGCAATTGGATAAATGGATAGAGACGAGGGATTACCGGGGAGCTAATTCACTCTGAGCAGTTGACTTCGCAGTCAGACGAGCAGCACCGTGTCTTCATTTATGTTGGAGGAAAAGTAAATTAGTTCCTTTATCTAATAGCTTTTCTGTGAATTTACAGATTGTAACAGAAAGGTTAGGAGAAGCTTGTGTACATTGATTTTTCATTAGAATAAGTGCCCCGTTGCATTTACTCTAGGGTCTGTTGTAAAGCTTTTTGCGAAATCGTTATCCGTTTTTCTCTGAAACAGCAAAGCCTTCTTATCAGTCTGTTTTAGTTGAAAGGAGTGTGATTTTATGTGAGTTCCAGGGATTCCTCAGTCAACACAGCTGGTGTAAAATCACCACCACTGCAAAAACACGGGCACAGTTTCTTTCCCTTTTTTTGCCTTTTTTGCAGTGAAACCTGTTAAAAGTCGGGCTTTTGTCTCTCAGAACAGGTTCTTAAGGCATCCTTTCCAATGACGCCACAAGTCAAATGTGATTTAGTCACTCTGAGCAGACACACTGGAATGTGAAAAGTTGCTGATCATAGAGGAGGAGAGGTGTGATGTTGTTTACAGACAGAGATAACAGCATGGGATCATGTCCCTGTTGAAGCAATAGTGACGCCTCATGATTGGCTGTAACTGCAGCTAACATGTGTTTTCATTAAATTGACTGCTGCTTTTTTTTCTGGATTAACTGAATAAAAATGCTAAAATGCACCCTTATCACAAGATAATCAATTTATTGTCTTATATGCTGTTATACAGTACCGTTCTAAAGTTAGGGTTCACTTAGAAATGTTCTTATTTTTGAAAGAAAAGCAGTTTCTTCCAATAAAGATAACATCAAATTAATCATAAATCCAGTCTAGACATTGTTAATGTGGTAAATGACTATTGTAGCTGGAAACAGCTGATTTTTAATGGAATATCTCCATAGAGGTACAGAGGAACATTTCCAGCAACCATCACTCCTGTGTTCTAATGCTACATTGTGTTAGCTAATGGTGTTGAAAGTCTCATTGATAATTAGAAAACCCTTGTGCTCACTATCAACAGCAAATTTCAACCCTATTTACTGGCGTCTTCCGAGCCAACAAAACAGTTTTTGTGACTGAAGCTCCTGCCATCCGTTCCTCAACAATAAACCCTCTTCCAAAGCCATGATGATGCAAAAATGGAAAACATTAAATTGTCTTTTGAAACTTTTGAACTGTATTGTATATATTCGGAAAAGCACAAAATCTCCCCATCAAGGAGCTCAAAAGAGCTGACGTTTGATATTTACCCTGACTACACTTTTCTCTGTCCAACAGTGGGAGTTTTTAACGAGAACCACAGATTTGAGGAAAAGGTTTCTATGAAGATGTGAAGATGCTCTTCTTCTACTCCTCTCAGATGGATATTAGCTCCTGCACTACACACCTGAAATAACTCACAATTTATCATTCACACATCAGAGAATTTTCACTTTGAACATATTCTCAAAGTGTAATCAGCTGACCAAAATGCTCTCCATGCTGCTGGTGTTGGTCAGGTGCTCAGCTTCAGCTGATGGATTATTAATGCATGGAGAGTCAATTAGCAGCACAGTTCAGCCCTTTGATCTGTCAGTCAGAGGTCATTAGAGAAGATCTACAGACAGAGATGTACATCTACATGCAGGTCACAGTTTCAGCTTGCCTTTATTTTGTCTAATTACATTATAGCACGTTTTCACCTTTCCTTACCAAGTGTACCTTTGAAAAAGGCATAAATGACATGTTTATTTAAGAATTTTTAGATAGAAATAAATGAATTGATTTAAGTTCAGAATTTGTTAAATTTCCCAACAAAACGGATGAGTAAAAAAAACGTTGAAAAGCTGCTGATTATTATTTTTTGAAAAAAAATTTACAGTCTATGACTCATAAATTGTGTCATTTTCATGATTTTTTAAAAAATTTACCAAAAGTTGGGAAAATGTCTGGAATCCACAGGCGTTACAGACACTGGAAAATAATGATGAACTCACAAACTTGATTTAGAAATATATATATATTTTTAAAATTAGCTTCCACACCCCTCTCTGTTCTGTGGAAACACTGCCGGCAGTTTTTTGTTTTTTTTATGGCATCTGCTTCGTGAAAACGGTTTGTTTTTGCCTCATTTTTAATCGATACACATTTGATATTTTCATGATTTTAAGCTCAGATTTGCTTCATTCCTCTGACACGTTTAATTTATATGGAATGAAGTGTTTTTCCTTACCAAGTGTGCATTTGAAGAAGGTGTTTAATTTTCATTTTTGTGTGGGGCGCGGCTCAAATATCCAGACACACAATGGCAGCAATACAAGGCACCACAAGGATGACAGGTTTGTTGACGTTGCTTCAGGTACAAACAGAACATCCATCCATCCATCATCTACACACCGCTTAATCCTCATTAGGGTCGCAGGGGGCTGGAGTCTATCCCAGTCTATCACAGGGCTACATATAGAGATGGTGTATAGATAATGGATGGATGGATTTGTAGCAGTAGATGGAAAGAGTAGAACATGTAGTTCTGCAGAACTAGCCATAAAATATACAAGTTCTTCACACACTTTAGGGTTATTACAGGCTATATAAAGCTTTTTTTATGCAGTCTAAATGTCAGAAAAAATGTTCACGTCTTTACAAACACACTAGTGGTTCTTCTGGATACAGATATCAACATGCATGTTTACCAGCCACGATAGCATAGCAGGCATTGTTTTCAGTTTGTGAGTTTATCTGTCTGTTTTCATGAAACGATGTGGTTCTGGAGACTCGTCCTGTAGCAGGAACTATCACCAAAGCAAATACCGTGTCAGGGTGTTTGTAAGTGTGGTAGTATCGCAACTCTTCGACAAACTTTACAGATGTATATATACTACCGTTAAAAAAATTAGGGTCACTAAAAAATGTCCTTATTTTTGAAAGAAAAGCATTTTTTTCAATGGCGATAACATTGAATTAACCAGAAATCCAGTCTAGACATTGGTAATGTGGTAAATGACTATTGTAGCTGGAAACAGCTGATTTTTAATGGAATATCTCCATAGGGGTACAGAGGAACATTTCCAGCAACCATCACTCCTGTGTTCTAATGCTACATTGTGTTAGCTAATGGTGTTGAAAGGATCATTGATGATTAGAAAACCCTTGTGCAGTTATGTTAGAACATGGAGAAAAGTGGGAGTTTTCATGGAGAACATGAAATTGTCTAGGTGACTCCAAACATTTGAATGGTGGTGTATGGGGTCTAATTAAAGAGCAAATTTGAAGTTGACTGTTTTAAATAGTCACTGGGTGCTAATGGGTCAGAAGGTCAGCATGTTGTCGGGCATCGTGGCTGATTTGATCCCACTGAAATGGTCTCAAGTTGTAATTTGTGTTTCTGTTGGATCTGAGCCTTTTCGAGGGTTCAGTGCTGCTATGTGTCAAGTTGAGGTCAGCTGTCGACATGTTAAGATTTATCATTTCAAAAGTAACAGGGCCAAAATGTCTGCCAGAAATAACAGCGAGGTCTCTTAATGTTTTGAGATTTATATCTGACAACGTGTTTTGCTTGTTGTCCTGAGAAAATCTGCTCTGAGTCACATCCATGTTTCTGTCTCCTAGATGCTGATATGCATCTGCCATCTGCAGTGTTTGCTGCATATAGTTTTACATCTTTTCTTAGTCTGGCTCCTCTTACATGCGTCTTAACCTGCATAATCAGTATAACTGTAATAATTAATGCAACAGGTTTCTGATCACAAGCAACATTAGTGCTTTGTTTCACTCCTTGACTCTTTAACTTTACCTCACATTTACTGACCTCGTTATATGGCAGAACTTCACCTGCACCTTCAAGACGCCACAGCAGAGCAGATTCCTCTCAGTGGTTTTTAATTACGTGTTATTTTTGCTGCACCAGTCGAGCTTGCGTGTCGTGTCATTAACACAATTCCAACATGCTTCCTCTGTCCTAACAGGCTCTGCAATGACAACAATGACAGTCTGTTTGTCGGAGATGTGTGCGAGCTCGCCACCACGAAGAGGAAAAAGGACTTCTACAACAACAACACCAAATCCCAGTGTGAGTCTCAGCAGCACATAAACGCCGTTTTGGCCTCTGTGAAGAGTGTTTGCGGTATGAAAATTACAGACCGTGTGAACACAAATACAAACGTCACTGAGACTCAGTGAGACAGCAGGGACACTTTCAGGCTCCTGCGCAAGGTTGTGTAGTAAATGTGGCTTTTTAAAATTGTTTTGAGTGCTCACCATCTCACATTATCATGGAGTCGGTGCAATCCATCATTGCAGTAATGTAAATAAGCACATTTCCTTATCTGCTGTATTTATGTACCATTTTAGGGTATTTAGTGTATTTTGTTTGAGTACTTCCATGTGTTTGGGACAGCAATAGATTTGACACTAGATGCTATGCTGGTTCGGATTTTACTTAGATACGATCTACAACATATGCAGCATTGTTGTACATTAAACTACTACTTTGGGTGACAAAGTAAGGGAAAAACCAACAAAGTTTTCTCAGTATGGTTTTGGGCACTGATTCACCAAGTCTCTGGAACAACACTGGAGGGATGAAAGCCATTCATCATGAAGACATTACCTTGGTAACAGCGGTGAGAAGCAACGTTTAACACTTCAGTCCAGAAAGGGTTGAAATCTGGTGACTGTGAAGGCCGTAGCATTTGACTAATATCATTTTTGATGCTTGTCGAACTATTAGGTGACCCCTGTTGTCCTGTGGATGGAGGCATTATAGTTTTTGCCTCTTGAACCCGCTTCAAGAACAGGATAAAATGCAATGCAGTCCAGTGCAAAAGTATCACAAACTGAAGGTTTTAAAAAAGTAACCCTTCTAAACAGCTGTAGCAAACCTGAACTGTTTTTTTTTTCCTTTCTCAGTTGTTTTTAGGGATAAATGGATCTACGTGCAGAAAGGGAGCACAAAAGAAGTGAGTACTGAAGCTGTATTTATCATTTTGACATAAATTATGCTGTTTTTTGGGAAACAGAGTGTATTTTAATCTTCATTGAACCCTCTTTCTGTTTGCATGTGTCCCTACAGCGACATGGATACTGCACGCTTGGTGAAGCTCTGAACCGTCTGGACTTTTCCAGTGCCATCCAGGACCTGAGAAGATTTAATTATGTCGCAAAAGTGAGCGATGATGAGCACACATGACGTTTAAGAAACCTTTTTAACACGACTTGTTGAAACGACTCCTATTCTTTTTGTCGCCCGCAGCTTTTTCAGTTAATAGCCAGGTCTCAGCTGACTTCTTTGAGCGGAGCTGCTCAGAAAAACTACTTCAACATACTGGAAAAGATTGTACGAAAGGGTAAGCAGACCTGGCACAGAGATTGATGACTCATTCAGTGGATACATTCCACAGGCAGATCCTTTCTTAGCATTATTTTTATTTATTTATTTTTTATTTTACAAGGTAAAAATGTTTAAGAACCGGTTCTCATTTGCAAACATGACCTGGCCAACAGGCACCAGCAGGAACAAATACACATGTAAACCACAGACACAAATAGACATGTAAACATAACATAGAACAAAAGTAAACAAGTAAGAAGCATGAGAGCATATGCATGTGAGTGAAAAACGTGCATGAGGTGTAGGAAAGTGTTTGTATGCTTGTAAGTAAGGTCTGAAGTGAGCAACAGTCAACTACAATGTGTTAGAGTTCAAGCTTGAAGGTGGTAAGTGGAGTCAAAGTTGCAAGTTTGAGGGTGTTTTGTAAAGTGTTGCAGTCATTAGCTGCTACAAAACGAAAGGGGATGGATGGATGGATGGATGGATGGATGGATGGATGGATGGATGGATGGATGGATGGATGGATGGATGGATGGATGGATGGATGGATGGATTGATGGATTGATTGATTATTAATCCCGAGAGAAATTCAAGTTACGGCCAAAAATAGTAGAAGTTTTGGGGATGATGATCTTGATGTATTCACTAGATCTAGTGTGATGTGAAATATGAGTGAGGTGAAGAAGAGAAGACAAGTAGGGAGGAGTATTGTGCAGAACTGACTTATGAACAAAATAAAACCAGTGATGAAGCCGCCAAGTATGAAGAGAGGGCCACCTCACCAATCCATAGAGATCGCAGTGGTGAGTGTGGAAGGGTGCGTTGGTGTCAAAGCAGGTGGCTGAGTATAAAGAGTGTCCAGTTTGTTGAGCACGGTACTTGGGGCCATTTTGTACATGATGTCGGCATAATCCAGAATTGGGAGTGTTGTCATCATGACGAGAGTGTGTTTGACAGCATGTTGTGGAAGAGGAACGCTAGTCTGGCTCTGAGTTTGGTCTGAAGGTTGTTAATGTGTGTTGTGAAAGACGGAGATGAATCCAGTCAGAAGCCTAGATGTTTATACGACTTGACCTACTCCACAGGCGAGCCATCTGTACAGCTGATTGTGGGGGCGCTGGATGCAACATTCCTCCTGTCAAAGATAATGCATTTGGCTTTACTGATTAAGACCCAACCGCTGGGGTCAACTGGGTGTAAAGAAAATAACCAGATGTAATTGGTTAGGTAAAGCAATTTATTACTGAGTGACAGAATTAACACAAAAGTGATCAAACACAGGAAAACAGGGCTGGTGAATGTTGCTAAATCAAACAACAAAATAAAACCAAACAAAGGCTAACAGGGTTTTTAAACTAGCTAAACAAAAACAAACAACTTAACTCTTTAGCCAAACCCAAGCACAGTAGCAACACCCACCACAAACAACAGAAACGAATACAATACAAATGAGTGTCAAGTGTGATAATTGTTAAATAAAACTGGTGCCTCAAAACACACACGTTTCTTAAGAAGAAACAACACGTGAATCACCACCCCTCAGTGGCTAGAGGACACACACAAGACCCAAGTAGCCAAGTTAGCCAGCTGCTAACAGGAGCTACAGCCTTCACCAAGACTGGTAACTCCTCATTGAAATAACAGCTGCTAGCAGAAGCTCTAATTTCCGAGTAGCCACCCCTCAGTGGCTACGGAACCTTCGCTAATCACTCCTGATGACTGCCAGGTGGGATCTGGAGCTCGGTCTTCAGCCAGCTGTAAACAATATCATCTCCACAAGCCATCCCAACACACAGAGACTCTACAAAGTCCACTACCAACCACATGACTAGCAGAGGATGTAACACTGATGTTAAGGCAGAGGTGCAAGTTGTTACCTCTGGTTTAAGAGTCTATCTATAGCACATTTTAGGTTCTTGTTTTGTTGGGAAAAGTAAATTCATGTGTTACGGACTTTCTTCTATGAATCATGGGTCTCTGTGCAACCAGATGATGTCGTTACTCCTTAGTCACAGCAATCCTTTTCCACAGAATGTTTAACCACAAAACCAGTAGGACCAGTGTGCTCCATCATTACAGGGTGGTGTTGCAAAGAACTGAGATTCCTTTTTCTCAGTGAAATGGTGCCATTAAACATCTTCTTTTAGTTCATCGAGGGTAGATTTGACAAATGCATATTGGCTCTTAAAATTTACCTGTGTTGTATCCTAAACTGAGTCATTATATATACACAGAACACATGAAATGTCACGGTGAGAATGGTTTGAAGGCTACTCTTGACATTATCCCAATTACTTTTGCGTTAAATTACTATAGCATTTTCAGTGACCCACGGAGAAAGGCTGAGTTGTGTTATAATATACTGTATAATGTATTAAAACAGGCCAGCGGTGTCTGCATCATTACAATTAAAAATAAAAGCTGGAGATGCTGGTTTCATAGGCTGCTGGAGAGACACTGTATTTGTGATTCTGACTGGCTGACCTGAGATGATGAGATGTGAGTCTGCTTTGGCTGCTACGGTTACAGCCATGATTCTTTCGTTTGTAATGGCTGTACATGGTTGCCACTGAAGCTACTGTATTGCTGAACTCCTGTATGTGTTGGGAGCACATCTGTCTTAGAAGCAGCACAGGTTCAAATGGTAACAGCTGGTCATATATGTAGCCACCGTAGATTAAACCACAGCAGCAGCCAAAGCCCTGCATTCACGACCAGCAGCAGGACACTTTTGGAGATATTTCCGACTAAATATGTCAAACAAGTGTCACTCTATCTACAGTCTTTCCCTTAACTGGCAGTCAGTTATAATTCTGTTGGCTCAATTGTTCATATGATTCATATGTCGTGACGAAAAGCAAAACTATTGTGAAGTAATGCTCAAAAATATTCTTCTTGTGACCTTTTCATTTATTTTGTTTATAACGGAGACAGTTAAAATGTGAAACAAACAATTGTTCATATATTTTCAGAGCTTCCATAGTTATCGGTTATTGATTTTATGTGGTTGATGTCAGAAGGTTGATTTTAGTAGCAGCCTGAGAAAAAAGGATTTGTTGTTACACAATGCATTTCTTTACATTTTCGTTTCTGATCATCTGTGTGTCTGTTTCAGTCCTAGAGGATCACTACAATCCTCGCCTTGTCAAGGAGCTTCTGCAGGACCTGAGCTCCACACTGCACAGCCTGACCATCCACGTTGGCAGATGTGTCCTCGTGGGCAACGTCAACATCTGGCTGTGTCGTCTGGAGACCATTGTTAAATGGCAGCAGGAGCTCAACAACATGCAGATCCCCAAGGTAGAAAGCAGATGGCTGTTTGTGTACATATGCGTTGGTTTTCTTAGAGTCCATCCAGAAACTTGCTCCAGGACTCGACAAGCCTCCAAGTCAAATCTGAGCTGCTAGTATGTCAACATTTCATTTTAAAAGGGAACTAGGCTAAAAATCTAACAGCCTCTGGTGTTATAGGTTCATATCTCCGTACTGCTGCTCGCTTGACAGGCCGCTTCTGTCTGAAAGCAGAATTCAATGAGTGAGGAACATGAAATATGGAAGAAGTACTGATAAATAATCTGCAGCTGCTTACTTATTACTCAACTGAACATACACTACCGTTGAAAAGTTTAAGGTCACTCAGAAGTGTCCTTATTTTTGAAAGAAAAGCATTTTTTTCAATGAAGATAACATTAAATCAATGATAAATCCAGTCTCTACATTGTTAATGTGGTAAATGACTATTGTAGCTGGAAACAGCTGATTTTTAATGGAATATCTCCATAGGGGTACAGAGGAACATTTCCAGCAACCATCACTCCTGTGTTCTAATGCTACATTGTGTTAGCTGATGGTGTTGAAAGGCTCATTGATGATTAGAAAACCCTGACAGTTATGTTAGCACATGGATAAAAGTGGGAGTTTTCATGGAAAACATGAAATTGTCTGGATGACCCCCAAACCTTTGAGCAGTAGTGTAGATTATTGCAGGCTCAGTGGAAAGACTGATGCCAGAATGTTTCTTTGTTTTGCGTTAAGCTCATTACTCTGCACACTCCAGCTCTAAGTCTGTGTTTTTGTAATCTTGTTTCCTCAGCAAATGTGCACCGGTATGTCGTTCAGTGACTTGCCGCTGCACATGCAGAACAAGATCCTCTTGAAGTTGTCTGATGCCTGTGACATCATCAACCTGGGACAGGCCACGCCGACGTTGCACATCCTCAGTGAGAACAGGACGCTGTGGAAGAAACTGTGCCACTTTCACTTCTCGGACAAACCGGTGAGAGGCCACAGCTACATGTATGGGTTTAATTCAGAGTCGCTTTAATTTATCCCTATAGAGCCCAGCGTAGCGTCAACACTATGATTGCATCTTCATTTTTGAACAGATTTGAAACCAGATCAAATAGATCGATCATTCTTTTTGCATATAAAATCTGAGGAGTTACACTAACATTTCACACATTCACCGTGTCTCAGAGCGCTTTTTAATTGCAGTGATGGATTTGTAAAAATACAAAATAAAGCGCACGTAACATAAATCTTCATCAACTAGACCACAGGATATTGTGCAACTTGTTTACAAATTTTAGGGATACACTAATTCAATTTCTGTATTTTGAAATATATGTGAAAAAAGCAAAAAAAAAAAAAAATTTATTTTTTTTTTGGGTTTATTACACTTTTAAGCAGTTTGTTGTAGTTGTTAAGACATAAGTCAATACATATTAAAACTTGGGATGTAAGGGTTTTATTGATGTAAAGCAAATGAAAATACTCCAAAAAATTGCACTACAGTATGTAAAAATGTAAGAATATGTCCTGGCCTAGTTGCACAATGATAGATCTTAAAGGGCTAAAGAAAAAAACAATTTACAACAGTAGTTAATGGTGACATCCATTCTGATGGCAGCTGTAGATGAAGAAAGTAGATCCCCTGCTGACCACTAGAGGGCAGAGTTGCCTCACTTTGCTCGTAGCTCGCAGTGATTTTTCCCATCTGCTTTCTCAGACACACACACACACACACACACACACACACACACACGCACGCACGCACACACACAGACACACACACACACACACACACACACACACACACACACACACACCTCTCAGCACCTACTCAAGATTGGTGTTAATGAGAAAGTGTCCTAAATGATATCTAATTACACTCCATTCCACTTTTAATTAAATCCATGTCCCCCGTGTTTTTAAATAGTTCTTAAATGCGTTTCTTTTCATCTCTGTGTGTGTGTGTGTGTGTGTGTGTGTGTGTGTGTGTGTGTGTGTGTGTGTGTGTGTGTGTGTGTGTGTGTGTGTGTGTGTGTGTGTGTGTGTCTCTGCTCTGCATTTGCAGTTTTGTAACAATTTGGTCTTAACCAAGAGTGACAGCGTGGACTGGAAGCTGATGTACTTCAACCTGCAGAAACACTACCCCATGAGGGAGCAGTACGGAGACACACTGCACTTCTGCAAACACTGTAGCATCCTCTTCTGGAAGGTAAACACAACAACACAGCCACATTTACCTACATCAAGTGCAAAACACCACAAGATTAACCGGTATTATTCATCAGACTGCATGGATAAATTGTGCATTACAAGGGTAGAAGAAGGTAAAAGTCATGTTAGTGCAAGTTTAACTGGTATTACCTGTATATAGTCCTGAAAAACTTCCCCTGCAGTATTGGTTCCCGCTCTTTGTGTCCTTATTTACAACCCCACAAACTTGTTCCCCTCCTCGGCTGGGTCCCTATATTGTTTAACCTTCTGCCTTCTCCCTGCTTGTCTCCCGTCCTTCCTGCCTTCTCCTCCTCCTCCCTGATTCCTTAAGGATCGCCATCTGGCTTTGTTATTTAAGGTACTTCCCATCCCTTCGTGGCTCTTTTTTTCTTCTTTTGCCAGCTAGTCTCATCCACTGAGGGTCTGATTTATGACATATCTATGTTCATGTCTTGTACCGCCGTATCTCCGTGTCACTTGGTGTCGTCATGTGTTGCCAGAGGTGTTTAGTAAACAGTGACATACTTTCCACGGACGTCTTATCCTCTAACTTCACCTACTTCTTCTGAATGTTGAGTTGTCAGCCGTCTGTTTGTCTACCACAAATATTGAGACAAATGTTTCTCTCTGTATGTTAATGTGCAGGAGTGTCTCGCACCACTTATTTATAAATCCATCACGTGTGCATAAAGTCCTTCCTAAGTTCTACTAACTAGTTTAAGGCTAGGCTTAGATTTAGCTTCACTACCAACATTTCAAGTTCCAGATAAGTTACACTACCAGTGAGAAGTTTGGGGTCATCCAGACAATTCTATGTTTTCCATTGGAACTCACACTTTTATTCATGTTCTAACAATGGTTATTCATAAAAAAAAAAAGCTGTAAACGTATGATACCAATTCAGTCCTAATGGCTTCAGGTAAAGATAAAATTCCCAACTAGCTGATGTTATCTGCATTTCATAGTTTTCATAAATGAAGGGTTTGGAAGCAGAGTGGTCTAACTCACTTTCTGTAGCTTTGAAGAAAAACTAGTTCAAAGTTTTGTATTTTCAAAAATGGTCACTTGAAGTGCCACCATGTAACACTATATTAGGGTTGTGGGTTTGACCGCTTTGCCTCTAAAATCTGGACCAGGGGTGTCAAACATGCGGCCCGCGGGCCAAAACCGGCCCTCCACAGGTTCCAATCCAGCCCACAGGACGACTTCGCAAACTGTAAAAGTTTCGGAGAAGACATTAACTGCAAATGTAAAACTATAAATCTCAAATAATTTCTAGACCACGACAAGTTGTTTTGATCGTGAAGTAAAATACTACATTGTTCATTCTTCTCTTGTCATTTTGTGTCTTATTTTTGTAATGTTTTCTCTTGTTTTTGTTGTTTTGGCTTTTTTGTCTCATGTTTATGTCGTTTGTCTCACATTTTTGTCGTTTTGTGTTTCCTTTTTGTCCCGCTTGTGTTTTTTGTCTTATTTTTTGTCATTTTGTGTTTTGCTCTATTTGTTGTTTTGTGTATTGTTTTTGTCGTTTTGTGTTTTTTTGGTCTCGTTTGCGTTTATCTATTTTTTTGTCATTTTTCTTGCTTTTGTCATTTTTTGTCTTGTTTGTCCATTTTTTTGTTGCTTAACTTTTTTGTCTAAGTTTTTGTCTCTTGTTTTGTTTCTTGTCATTTGTCTCATTTTTTGTCATTTTGTGTCGCATTTTTGTAATATTTTGTGTCTCGTTTTTGGTTTTTTTTGTCTGACTTTTGTCATTTTGATCAATAAGTAAAATACTATATTGTTCAGTTCCAGATGACTAAATGTTTTGTGCCTTCATAGACACTCTGTGATCTGTAAGTATTAATGTGTAAATGATAAACTGAGGCATAATATGGTTGAAATCAAATTTACTTTTCTTAAGAAATTTCGGGTTGTTCTCGATGTTTTGTAATAAAATGAACATTTTCAGAATGTACTTTTTTTGCACTAAAACAAAGGAAAAATTAAAAGTTATTAATCGTTATTTATAGGTTATTATGCTCTGATTTTACTGGTCACTTTAGATCAGATTGGTTTGACTGTGGCCCCTGAACTAAGAGGAGTTTGACACCCCTGCTCTAGACCATAAAATATGACAGAAATGATATGAAACTCAGATTGTTTGTGGGTTAGACCACTGCTTCTGACCCCCTTGGAGGTTACCGGTCTCCCTTCTTTCTACTAATTCCTCTGTGGACTCTCTCTGGCAGGACTTTGGCCACCCCTGCACGGCCAACGATCCAGACAGCTGCCTGATGCCCATCTCCCCGCAGCACTTTATCGACCTCTTCAAGTTCTAAACCCTCCACGTTGCTCTTCAAACTGAAGCGCCCACGCCAGGAGTGTTTACAAGACCTCGATGTCGTTTACCCAAAATACAAAAGGGCTTCAACTGAGAGAAATTTTTATGTCTTTACTTCCGAACGCACAAATATTTTCCATAAGACGTAGGAAAGGTTACATGTGTGTGTTTGGTGATTTTCAGAATGTTGGTGAAATATAAAAGAAACTGTGTTTTCCTCCTTCCGCACAAATATTTGTCTTGGTGACAAGAAAAGGACACTCCAGACAGAGGGACTTGAAAATATTATGTAAATGTAAAATGAGTATTTTGAGAGGATTTATATGTACAACAAGTGTTAGCATGTTTATGGTACATAAGTGGTGATAGGTTGTGAACAAAAAAGGTGAACCTTTACTGAGAGGCAGAAAAAGACGACTCGTGTTAAGTATTTATTTAATGGCGTTAAACTGCTTCTCGCTCTGTTTCGTTTCAGTGGCATTTTTCTGCAATAACTGCATGTCATGTTTGGGTCTCTGTTTACGTACTCCATGTCGTCCTCCGTGAACTCCTGCTCGGCTCTGTGTACATGGAAACACTCAACAAAAAATAATAATGTAATGTAAAGCCTCCATTAGCTGTTCAACTTTTTCTACTTTTGTCAGAACTGTAAAGTGACAGTTGGAGGAGATGGAGAAAAAAAACCTTTTGTATTCTTCTTCCAACTTTTGTAATATTCCTTTACCGTTCCAATACTCTTGATGGTACTATCATGAATTTTATGGGTCAGGACTAGATATACGATGATTAAATATTTCTAAAAACCTGTTTTTACTCTTGTCTCTTTTTATTTGATGTATGTATTTAATATTTTAACTACATACATGCGGGTGTTGAGAGCAAAGTCTGGTTAATCAAGTTGTGTATCTACCTAAAACAACAAAGTGTTGAAAGAAGCAGAGCCAGACTGTCAGACAAGATCTTTATTCGTCTTGAGAAAATGTGAGTCAGCGTTTCGGTGAATAAATACAGGCGTCCTTGGCAGTGGAGCTGCATCTGTGTTCACCTCTGACTTCAGTATCAAACAAATTCAGGAAACTGATTAAAAAGAAGAAAGAAAAAAAAGCAGCGGCATGTTTAAAGTTTCTTATTCACCTAAAAAATAAATCATTGTAGGAACGAAATCACTCTCCACTGACTCAGTTCTAATATACAAGATATATACACACAAAAAAACAACACTTCCGCTCCTGCTGGTGACGTTAATGTCATCCTGAGATGCTGGTTTGTAACTGGAAACCAGGAAGCTGGTGCAGCACAGGTGCATGCTGGGTAGACCCACTTACCTGCACCAGAACTGGACAGGTTTGTAGTCAGTCTAGGTCGAATTTACAGCAAACACATGATGTATTTGGATGATGTTCATTTTGTCGTTGACTATCATAGGATAACGTTATTTCCTTTACACCGACAAATCAAAGATAGGATGGTTTTACCTTAGCTGACATGTTTCACCTGCAACTGCAGTCTTCTGCAGAGCGTCATCTGTCCTTTTTTATCAGGTGACCGGTCAGAATGTGTCAGATAGGCCACGCCCCCCGCCGTCCGGTGGTGTCTGGAGGATGGAGTCCCAGGTATTAGAGGGTGTAGACCTCCTCGTCCCGGTTCATGGAGCAGCTCGCCCGCTTAGCGGGACGAGGGGGTCTACACCCTCTCACACACCTGGGACTCCATCCTCCAGAGAGCACCGGACGGCGGGGGGCGTGGCCTATCTGACAGATTCTGACAGACCGGTCACATGATAAAAAGGACACGTCAGCATACGTCAGATGACGCTCTGAAGAAGACTGCAGCTGCAGGTGAAACATGTCAGCTAAGGTAAAACCATCCTTTCTTTGATTGTCGGTGTAAAACACATGATGTCATTTTATTGGTACAAGGCACTAGATCGGTGCTTGGAGCAGGAAACCATCTCCACATACAAAGTTTGGCTTTTATTCAGCATCAGATTCAGACAATAATAATTATTTTGCATTCATTTTGCCGTGTTGATGTTATATGAGATGGAGAAGATGGTTACTTAATTACAGAGTTCATTTTTCAGGATTAGATTACTAAGCATTCACAATATATCCATTAATTTTGTGTTTAATCACATCAAAGAAGATCATTTTCTCTTGTGATGCATCCATATTTATTCAGATTTTCAAGCACTTCTCTATTATTAAGTGCCACATTTTAATTACTGTACGTTTTGGATGTCGAAATCAGTTTGCAAGTCACAATTTCGATTATAACTCCGCATGACATGAGCACAGCATCAGCCCCAGTACTCCCAGTATAGCAGGAGAACTGGACATCTCCTCTGCAAAGCCAGCTGTGGTTCAACCAATGTTTTTCTGTCACACACACACTAACATATGAACACACACGCTGGTTTTCCACATCCCAAAGGTGTTTCCTGATTGCACAGCCCATAATTGACGTATAAATTAAAGGCTTCAGATATTCCTCGCTCAGATGCTGTAACTGCATAGACAGGAAAGAAGGGAAAAACCAACAGGAACAGTCTTCAGTAGCAGGTTTGCATGTTCTTCATCGTTTCACTATGAGCGCCACAAAAATTACACGAGAATCAACCTTCTTATTTCTTGGCAATATCAAATACCTAAACGCCAGGCCAGTGGATATCACAGTTAAAATGGTACAGTAGTTTAAGGCTTTCATTTGTTGAGATTTACGCCAGTGAATCAAAAGTTCATTCATAAAAATTGGCATCAAAGCTAAAAATAACAAAAAAAACCTTCATGTGGTATATTCAGGGATTCACTACAGCTTCTCAACACCGTGTCGACTTTAACGTTCGACGACGGAACAAGCAGGTATTTGGTTCAGATCTTCATGGACGAGGAGAGTCGGCTACTATTTGAATCCCTCCCACACGCCCTCCGACACGATCCCTCTGCTCATCCTGCTGAAGCCGGCCAGCTTGACTTTGGCCCGGGCCGTCCACCTGACGGCAGCCGTGGAATCCTTGGAGTCTGACAGGTTAGCGTAGCGGGAGGAGTCCTCCTCCAGGCCCCGGCCTCCCCACGAGGCCAGTTCCAACGGGACACTTAGAGAGTCGGGGAGGGACACCGCCAACTCTCCGCTCTGGTTCTTCTCCACCGCCGGTTCATCAGTCACGGTCTCGTTTAAGTTCTCCAAGTGTGGCGGCTCCCAGCCCTCCATCTTCTCCAGTTTTTTGGCAGGTGAGATTTGCCTCATCGTCATGGTGACGCTCTCCCAGAAACAGTGGGCCTTCTCTGGCTTGTCCTTCTTCTCCTTCTCCTTCTCCTTCTCATCGTCCTTGATTTTCTTGTGAGACCTTTGAGGAAACACAAAGATGAAGGGAAAACACTTTAACTAGGGGACGGCTATAATTTTAGAAAATGCTGGTAATGAGTTCAGTTCAAACCACAGATATGTGCATTTTTGCCTAAACAACACACTGAGAGTTTATCATGTTGGCCAATATGTGGCCAAATGAATAATCAGTTACTCGTTTGACTGGTGAATGTCTATAAGATTTTAAGGGAAACTTCCCACTTGATAGACCATAACCTCAGCATGTTTTTGGACTGTGGGAGGAAGCCTGAGTACCTGGAGAAAACCCACACATGCACAGGGAGAACATGGAAACTCCATGCAGAAAGATCCCAGGACCTTCTAGCTGCAAGGCAACAGAGCTAACCACCAACCACTGGACCAAAGACAGGTCTACAGTGACACTGAGAGACTTTTCTTTGGCCATGGAGCAACTTCCCTTACATCAGGTCTTGGCTGAATGCGTGTAGCCTTTCATGTGCCAGACATACAAGGATGCATATTGAACGTTCTCTGGAAAAATAATGATTTTGAGCATAATTGTGGTATTTTATAAAATGCCAGTTGCCAGAAGAACCAAAATCACACAGAAAAATAAAGCTGGAATATCTTCTTGTTCTACGATAAAAATTGATATAAACTTATTACCGGGTGTTTTTCCTCCCAAAAGGCTTTGATAGCCTTCCCTCTACACTAAGTGACTCGTATCTTATCCAGAAACACACCTGCTGGGTGTGTATCAGACATCTCAACACTGGAACATTCCCCATACAATGAGCCATTATACGGGGATTCCTGGTTGTTTGTCAGATCCAGCAGATTAATTGAGCTTTTCCTCTTCATGCATGTTCCGCTTCCTGAAGGCGTCTCAGTGTTAATAACTGCTGGCAAATGAGAGCTCCGCTTTACATGTAAACAAATGCAAGTGGTTGGATGTGACTCAGTTATTTCTAGTCAGGAGTGTAAATGTTTTTTCTTCGCACACTTAAACCAGTGATGGCTGCTAAGTGCACCTCTCTGGATGTGACGTAAACCAGAAAGGATCTGTGGAGTGCATTTTGCTGGCTGTTAGAGCAGATATTTGCCACTTGAACACAGTGAAAGCATGTTGTGTATACAGGACTGGCTTATCATCATCTTTACATGGCAGACTTTGGCATCCCGTAGAGACACGGCTACTCTGATAGGGTGAATGTGTTAGCAAATACAGCCAGTAGTTACCGTCTGGAGTCCTGCTTCTGTCTACATAGTGGATATAAATCCATTATCTCTTCTCTATTTGGCCTCAACCAACTCCTGAGGGAAATATTTGTCTCTTTAGCTGTGAAATGTTCTGCTATGTCCAACTGTCTGCAGTGTGATGCTAAGCAGGCAGTGTACCGGCTCTTCAGAGCTAACCCTTTGAACAGTAGTGTAGTAAAATGTGCACAGTGTGTAGCGTCAACATGTTTCCCAGTATTGGTAACAGCCATCGGCATTCAGAAAAGGTTTGCTTTTTTTTTTTTTTTTTTTAGGATTTATGGAATTGTATTGTTACCAAACTGCACAAAAGACATTTCTGAGTTCTCTCTCCTTCTTCGTGGTTGTTCTGTTTCCATAAAGGTGCAGGATGTTATATTGCAGTGAAAAATTTGCCTAACAGTGAGTTAAATGTGACAGAAGCAACTCTGAGAATTAATCAAGCACATTTACTCAATTAGTATACCATAGAAGAAAATATTCTTATGATTAATTAGGTATTTTTACCTAAACAAAGCTGCTAAAATATGAGCTATGATTATAGATAATATATAAAATAGTTCAATTTGACCTAATATGAATTATTTACGTTTGCTGCTAGCACGTTAATACATTCATAGAATAAATACTCTATAATGTATTAAACTATATAGTGAAAAAGCTAAACAGAAGTACTACAGTTTGGTTAATGTATTCCATATTTTCCGCCTCTGCTTAAAAAGCTATGAGCATTTTTTGTGAATCTGTTCGTCTCAACCTGCCACTGTGCTGATCGAGTTAATTACCATTTGTAGTTTTCTCTACTGTAGTGTGCAGTTTGTCATAATTTGTCATGAGGTGCGTCGCCTCACCCTCTGCGATCAGCCAGCTTGACTCCGGTCAACAAGAAATGTTCGTCATCTTTGGAGGAGAACATCTTCTTCTCCCTCCTCTCCTTCTTGGACATGATCTTCTTGACCTTGGCCTCCTGACAGAAACCAGGCAGAAACGAGAACATTTGATTTTGAATTGAGGAGTTAAATCCCTCACCTGTTGCATGTTAGCTCGTTATCTCGGATGCGATCTGTGAGTAATTTATGCTCCCAGAAGAGGAGGATTCCACAAAGTCAGGTTCACAGGAGTTTAGAAAAGCAGCCATATGTTCAGACTGATGTTCCTTGACATAACTTTAAGCATCTGTTCGCATGAGTTCATGTCAGTAACGGCAAATATCTGCCACAATAATCAACCGGGACAATAATTGGTCGATCTCTATTCCCAACCAACCCCTAGTTGTATTTCAAGAACTCTTCACGTGTTGTTTTGAGGAAAATTTAATGCTACAAGTAGGAGTAGAAAGGAAAATGTCCTGTTGCTGTCTGGACAAAAAAGTTGAGTGGCACTGACTTGGCTGTAATGTTTGGCGCATTCCAGTGGGAGGCCTTCCACTCCCTCTGAAGGAAGTCTATCAGAATTCCTCCTCAGAGCACAGATACAGCTCTACTCAGGGACTATGGAGCAACGTTTTGTTTCTCACCTGCAAAGAATTCCCAATGTCAACTCTCAAAGTCATGATGTTGACTCCCACTCACATCCGTGCCTGCCTTCGCCTCGCAGTACATTCTCAGTGCAGACAGCATTATTTGATGAATGGGTTCAACCCTGATAACCCCTTTGAGCTGCTTTTGTTTCTATATTTTACATAGGGAGGAGGAATTCAGTTCAAAGCTTCATGTGAGACAAACATCCGTAGCCTACTGTATGTTCAGGAGTGCAATAATAACAAGCAAACAACAAGCTGGATATGAAGGACTCGGAAACACCCCCACAATTTAATCAATTGTTCCTTGTATCATTTCTGATGGATAAGTCCTGATAAGTCCTCAGAGGTGGATTTGTAGTAGGATCACAATCATGTGATCATCAGCAGGCAGCTGATGTCGTGTTCACCTGTTGTCATAGTTACGATGACACCGTTCCGCTATCTTGCAATGATACAGAAATCCTTAACAAATCCATGGATCCAGACTATAAGCCACATCGCTGCCAAAATCTATTCACTTGGTCCTTGTGTCATTTCTGACCTTCCCTGGAAATTCCATCCAAATCCTTTAGTTTGTTTTTTAGTAATGTTGCTAACAGACAGACAGACAGACAGACCAACATAACTCCACCATGTTCCTTGGCAGAGTAATAAGATCTATTACCAAGTCAAGCTTCAGAATTTCAAAGTTTAGATAAAACAAACTTTTACAAAACTCTTGGTCCCATTGGCAACACAAGCTCTACATTTTTTTTATCACACACATGCAAACACTCACGATCCGACTCGTGTCACATTTGATAGATTTGACTTTGGTAGGAGGCAGGCACTTTGCTGATAAGTGGAAAAACACAAATATTCATCTCATCATCGTGAACATGCCTGTGGGCAAATCTGCTGCCAGTTTATTATCGTCGAAAAAAACATTTTCAAAACCTAATCTCAGCTATTTCAACACCAACTTTGAATCTAGTGTGTCTGTGTGCCATCAAGTGTGAACTGGATCAGATGTGCAGTAGTTTGAGCTTTGCAGAACAGAAACCGGAGATGCCAAAACAGATGGAGTCTCTCAGTGTGTAGCTACATATATGTGTGTTTCTGTGTGTGGGTGCGTGCGTGTGTGTGCGCATGCAGCTGAATTCCAGCTGTGTATGTACGTGCATGCATGCCTGCACATACAGAGGGCTGCCTATTCACTGTTCTCCTCAGCATTAACCTCCAGGCCTCCAGATCCAAAGCAGCTCAATGACCAGTAATCTCTCCGGCCAAAAAGGTAAACCAAGCAGCTCACTGGATCGCTTTGTGTGGGAGCTTTACCTACAGCTCCACGCTTGGGGGAACAATAGCGCTCTTATTGCACGAAATTCTTCTGTCCATACCTCTGAGATGGAAACTGAGGGATTAAAGAGGCGCTTGATTTTTGAAATGCCGGATGAATTGAAGCTGTCGGGGATTAATTGTAGTTCATTTAGATCTGGCAAACTAGTGAAAGATGTATAGAACTCTTTGTGTCAGTGGTGGTGGCTCAAATTGTACTAATCAGGGGTTATTTTATGGTCTTCTTAAAAAAACAACAAAGCAGTAAAATGACAAAAACTCAAAGAAGTTGCATTTTGAGATCCTGATTTGAGTTACATGAAATTTCTGATACCATTCCCATATCTATATATTCAAATAGAAGCTATAGTAAAAATCTTTATAGACAAATCTTGCCACTCGGCACCTCGTTATAATGCCCCCATGGCAGTTATTTTGGGGTAATAAGACCAATTCCCGATCTAAATGGATGAGCAGAGACCCTAAAGTGCTATTTTAAAGTCCACCTGGACATAACATAACTGTATGCGAAGAATTAGCCAACAAATCTGGTGATGTCGCCCCAAAATAAGCATTAAAAAGCATTTTAAAAGCTTTTCCCGGAACGTAATACTTGTACCACACATATGCAAACTTTTGCAAAGCATGTTGCTTTAACTCAGCAACACAATTCACTAGACGTTCCCCAGTTTGGATGTTACAAAGCTTACGACTGGCTTTTAGTTAAGAACCGGGCCATGTGTCATATAATCACTGTCTGTGGCGTTACAGAATTCTCCAACTGATTTCTACTGATGAGTGAAGTCTATAAAGTACAGCAGCAATGACAAAAGAACAACAGACGGTACAGTTATGTTTGCAGATTCCCTCTCCACTCTCATATTTGGAGAATAATTAATTTGCCGAACAAAACAAAATGCAAAACTTTTGGCCAGAATAATCATGTAGTAAAAATCCTAAAATCCCTCTCCATATTTCTTCAATCATCAGAATTGTTTGCCTAATTCATCTGCAGTTTGAATGAGCAACTTATCACTGCATGGATCAGGAATGTCTTGCAAGTACTGCTGAACGTTTTTTCCTTTATGTAAGAGTCAGTATAAAGCACCCTGGAATGAAACTCCCATGTAATGTCATCAGCTTTTTACAGCTACAGGTAGCCTCCTCTTCCAGGACTTCATTGGTACTTTGTGTGTCCTAATATGAGCATAAAACGGCGCAGGGTGGAAGAATTGTAGCCTTCCACAGTGTGGAAGCAGTCTGTGGCTATTTTCAGCCTTGTTTTTCTTCCACGGTGATTGTTCCAGTCCAAAAAGGCCAGCTCCTCGAAAGAATGCTGCATTTCCTTCCCCTTCTCCGGCTCGGCCACCCCTACCCTCACGAACAGGACAGGTCGTGAAATATGTCCTGTGAACCCGGTCGCATACAGCAGCTATACATAAAGCTGGCAGCTAGCCACCGTTCAAAGACAATACATCGCCTGTGTGAGGTTTGCACTCAAGCTGTGTACAGTCAAATGAGCTCAGACACGGCTACACCTAGAGTAAAGACTTGCTGTCAGCACAGATTATGAGATGATGCATATCTCTCATGAACAGAATGATGAGGCAAAAATCACCTACACAAACAGAAGGCACATGTTCTCCAACCTGCATCATAAAACCATTATTTACTGAGTTTACAGGGATGATGACGAAGCTAATCTGGCTGAGCATCAGTGGAAACAAACTCCATTTTGGCTTTAGCCTAATTTACTGTACACCTTACAATCCCAACCACAAACAACCTCTGAAGATATCTTCCCTTTGTTTTGTTCTGAAACGCTGAGTTTTAAACCACTGACAGTCCGCTGAGGGGAGATTTGGGGATTCAGGTTTGGGTTTCTGAAAATCCATCCCTACATCTGTGTGCACAGTCCTTCCTAAAGTCACTAAGTCAGGTTCCATCCATCCATCATCAATATACCAGAACCCATCCCAGCTGACTCAGGGTGAAGGCAGATTCAGGTCACCATTCTATCACAGGGCTACACATGGAGACAATCACACCTATGGACAGTTTAGAGTTACCGTTTAACCTGAACATATTGTTGGACTGTGGGAAGAAGGCGGAGTAGTCAGAGAAAAGCTATGCAGACACAGGGAGAGCCATGCAGGAATATCACGGGAAGGCACTTGTTGTCATGGTTACAGTGACTCCGTGCCACTACCTTGAATGAAATCTTTAACAAATCTATGGATCCAGACTATAAGCTGCATCACTGCCAAAATCTAATCACTTGGTCCTTGTGTCATTTCTGACCTTCCCTGAAAATTTCATCCAAATCATCCAAATTTTTGAGTAATGTTGCGAACAGACGGAAAGACAGACAAACCAACGCCGATCGTCAAATAACTCCTGCTGCGTTCCTTGGCAGAGTAAAAATGTGACACAAGACAAAAAAGTCTGAATGATCCTTTAAGTCCTTAACCTTGTAGAGTCTCTTCAGCTGTGAATGAGTAGAAAAGCTGTTTGCTACCTGAGGCTTTGGACTACCAGCTTTTCTGTGTCAAAAACTGAATGAAACGTTCCAGATTTTGTTTCCGTTTTACATTTTTTCCAGTAAAAGATCCGAGGTTGCAGCACAAATGAAAGCAGCAGAGAGGACAAAACTATAATAGCGAGAATTAAAAACAGATACCAAAAGCACACTGACCAGAGATCAGAATGACCTCAGTTCCTTCGTGTCTGTCTTATGATAAGGAGAACAGTACAAATGCACACACATATGCGGCATAACAACAAACCAGACAGTTTTCCGGTGATAAGGTGAAGGATAAGGCTGGGGATGATAGCTGAAGGCTGGTGTGTTTACTGATAAACATGGCAGTCCTCTGACCGGCCTGCTTCACCTCAGCTGTACTGTCCAACACTTCGGTGTCGGGGAGAAACTGCCTGAGAGACTTGAAGTTTGCGTACGGACTGAGAGCACTGAGGTCACCTGAAGCATATGGATGTCAGTGGTGATGTAAGATTGTCTCTTTGAGGTTAGCTGGTGACACGGTGGGCGTGTGAGGAGATAAGAGCGTGTTGGGTGAGTCCATATCTTTCAGGGGTAACTGTCGCAAGTCAAACAGTGTAAACTGAGTATATGTTTAGAGGCAGATAGTGCGTTGGTGTCTGTGTTCCGTCCGAGTTGCTGTTTACCTTGGACGCTGCGGTGACGGCTTCCTCGTCCTCTTCCTCTCCTTCTATGTCTTTGTCCTGAGACACACAAACACACACAGCGGCGGCGAGTTAACACAAATAGCGACCCCCTAAGCGCTTATACCGTCCACATTTTTACTGTGTGGAGTGTGTGCACGTCTTCCTGTGAAAGAGGAGGCGACTGTTTTAGAGCTGTAACATAAACACAGCGAAATGGAGGGATGGATGGATGGAGGGAGGACGAGGGGAAACCACCGAGCTCCGAGGGCAGATTAGAACAAAAGAAAGTGAAAACAAACCCCTGACCTACTGCCTTAACCATGCGCAACACTATTTGGATTTAACAGTTCTATTTTGGTTCCATTGTGTTTCTGTCTTCAAGCTTTTTTCCATTTTGAATATATCCTTTGTATAATATTTCTATTGTTCTTATTATTTGATGTGAAGCTCTTTGTTTTAATAACCGCCACACATCCAATAATAAAGACAATGAGGAACTTCATGATGAACTAAAAAATCCAAATCCAATGGAAGATAGGTATCTCCTAACCGACACTGCGCATCAAAGGGTTAAGTAAGTAGTAAGCAAAAGATGTGGCTTTGGTGTTTACTTAAAATAGTGGCAGGTGGAGTTGTTGTGGTGGAACATTGTTGGCCAATATCAGTTCCCTACATCCTATAAATCAGACTGCTACGAACCAGGATAAACTGTAGAGATGATCATTTTAATCCCCGTTACCACCTCAGTTGTTCTTTTCACCCACTTTTCTGCTTTACTTCACCTTACAATGTTGGGGGTCTTTACTGATCCCCGATTAACCATCTGACCACCGGATTCACTCCAGACCGTCTCACCATTTCCAGTCACCTGACTTCCCCAGAAACCTCACCTATTCCTCAATCATCCCCTCAGTATTCACACCAGCCATGTCCACCTGTTCCCTGCCAGACTTGCAGCGTTGTTTCATGCCGTTACATTCCAATCAGTTGTACCTGCAACCTGACTCTGCACCTGTTCCTGGTCTTACGTTCCACTTCTACCAGTATCTGCTCTGAGTGGCTCACTGCACCCCTGTCGGCTTGTTTGCTTGCCTGGACTGCCTAGGCCTGTTTTTCTACAATTTATACAATTTCATTTAGCAGACACTTTTATTCGGAGCGACGTACATCTGAGAGGAGATACAACAGAATCAAGGATCTAGTCAGGAGAAAACAACCTGGATAAGAGCCACTCTCCTTAGATTTCATTAAAGTTATTCAACTAAATCTGTCTGCCTTTGCTTCTCCATCTCTGAGGCTGTGCCATGCCTGTCTTAGGAATAAATATTGTTTTTTATCCTGGCTGAGTGCAGCTTCCTGACTTAAATTTATACAGATGTGTTCTAGGACTGAATATATGAGCAAAATTAGCCTCTAGCAACCAAAAGTTATTACACTAGAGGATGTCATAACCTCATATTTTTTGTTTGGACCATTTTTCTTTCAGTGTTTTAAACCTTAAAGTACATTTCTGACTAATATTAATCATTGTCAGGGACTTACAGTTTGCCCCAGAAGACTTATAGGCATTAAATCACGAGGAAAAAGACGGCAGCTACAAGTCATCAGATGTGCAGCTGAGCCTCAGACCACTGAGCCAGAATTCCTGCAAAATGATCAAAGCTGTAAGAACTTAGAAGATCTAGCGACTCCATGGTGGTTGGACATGTCTGAGCAGAGTCTGCTGGTTCTCCACCACCGGAGCTGATCAAAGACACTCATTCACTCTCACATAGTGATCGTTGACTACTGTTAAGAGCGTAAAAGCATTAAAAACTTCAGAACAGAGGGAGAGAGTGCAGGGGGAGGAGGTTCAGGGAGAAAGGGTGATGTTTGGGGGAAAAAAAGGCTCCTGACAACAGAAAAAGCAAGGGTTCTTATTTCGCACTTCAGGGGGTTATTTTTTCTTTCTCTTTCTTTCCTTATATCTGTGTGTAAATTTCAGTGCAGTGTTCCAAAACTCAGCTTACTTGGCAACTACTATACTCCAACAATACTCCACATTTTCTAAACACAACATACCGAACATATTTAACCATGACATGATGCCACAATACAAGATAATTAAAGGTATACGCTGTTAAAAAAAAAAGTAAAAATCCTGCAAAAAAAACCCCAAAAACTGGTGGCAATCCAGCAGCATGGTTACAAGAAAAAAATGTAGAAAATTGTAGAATATTGCAGTGTTAATATAAAGTCATTTAAAATAAAATACAATTGTGGAATAAATGGCAAAATTATATGTTTTGGTGATGCTCTCTTCTAACTGTTGAATTAGTGGCCATAAAATACTGTTTAAGCTGTTTAAGGCTTCATACAAACTTAAGTGAATGATAATATTGATATTTAAGTGAATTTAGATTTGAATTCTAATTGGTAAAACTTACATTTTAAAACGTTTTTTAATGATAATTACCGCAGAGTTTCGTCCTCATTTGCATGTGTTTGGCCTGCTACAGGAAAGACAGACTACATGCCTGTGTGTGTTACTGAGTTGTGACCTGTTGCCTCTCCTTTATAGGAAAATAAACATGCCGATCCTGTGAAGTGTGAGCAGTCATTTTAAATCTGCTGCACTGTTTCCTTAGAGATGCTGGACTTTATAAAAAATGAGCCCACAGTGAGTCAAAATGTGACAGAAGTCTCCCAGAATAGTGCTTGGCATCGTGTTTCGTGATGGTTTAAAGTGAACAAAGCTAACATTTGATTTCCGCTGTCTTAAACCTCTCCTCCTTCAGCTGGGGATCAGATCTGCTTAAACTTTCTGATCCTCTTCATGGCTTCATGATTCACATGTGAGGCCGTCTGAAGTTTTTTTTTTGCGCTCTCGTGATCCCACTTCACAGCGACGGTGATATTTAAGTATTCAGGTGTGTTACCACCATAGACACACACCTTCACAGCTGATTACAGCTTCAACAGACAGTAAGTGTTGAGAAAGCAGCTGCTGAGGGAGGAAGGGAATGATATTGTCTCCAGGTTCTGGATTTTTTTTTTTGTCTTTCTCCTTACCTCCGTGTCTCTGGATGTATTATCTCTTTACACTTCTCTGTCTGTACCTGATTTTTCTTGCACAGTTTCGACACACAATCATCTGTTCTGCCATGAAAGCTTTAACCAAAGATAACAGAGGAGGCCTGACAGAACAGAGGTTATGAAGGCTGTTGGTTTGGACCACCTGGATGAATGAATGTGGGTGGAGAAAGTAAAAGATGAGGATTTGAGAATGAACAAACTTGACCCCTTGTTGTTCAAAAGTTGTTCAAACCCCGTTGGGGTCCCCAAGGATTGTTTTCCCTTTGGACTGTTAGCCTCGGTTAGCAGCTCTTTATGTTAAGCTAAGCTAATATGCTGCTGGACTTTGGAATATATTTTTTTTAATTCGTTGAAAACTCAATAAGCTGAGTTTGATGTTTCTGTGAGTGACATGCTGAATGGATTTCCAACAGAGGAGAGAAGGAGGAAAAGCTATCTTAGAGGAGGGTCGGAGAAATGTTTTCACTTTAAAAGAACGTGCTTTGCTACTTTGTTGCTGAGATGTTTGATGTCTGATCGTTGCTTTGTGAACATCGTGCAACACGTTTTAGTTCAATTCAGAAGCAGGCACAATTTAAAATGCCCCTGATTTACAAGAACCATAGCTGAAGTCAGAATATAGGAAGCTTCCTGAGTAGTTTTGGCACTGGTGGAGATGACTGCGTCATCGGCGTACATTCGAAATTCCACATTAGCACAGCACATTACGGCCCAAAACTAGTACTTTTACTGTAATACTTTAACTACATTTTGCTGCCACTATTACCCAAGTATGTTTTACTTTAAAAGGAGTATTTTTACATTAGTGTTTTGGTGTTCTGTCAGTGAAGTATGATCGCAAATTTGATTGTTGTTTAAGCCACTTTTCAAGCAGAAATGAAACTGCCACTCACTCTAGCTGTTCATGTGTGAACATTTGCTGCTTTTCTTTGAGTTCTATGAAAGTAAATTGTATGTATTTCAGGTTAGAACTGTTGCTTGGACAAAACAAATAATAAGAATGTGTCTGGACAATTGCAACTTACATGTGTCACTATTTCCTGCATTGTTTCAGACAAAGGGCTTCCCCCATCTAGACTACCATCCTCAGAGGATGTAAACAGGATGCATAATGTCATTAGCCAACTGTGGGCTCTTATCTATGTCTGATTACACTTTTGACAAATTGGCACCATTAAAAGCACATCTAAAGATATTAGCTGGGTTATATCTACAATGTTTTTGTGGTTGGATTCCTGTAATACTAAATAAAACTGAGAAAACACCACAAATCTAAAGTTTTGGAGTCACAAGGAGAGGGTTTCTAGGCAGTCCAAGTGGATTCATGGATGTATCTGTTATAATTATATCCTCAAAAAAAGCAAAATCACTTAAAAAATATGTGGTATGATGTTAGTATGTGTTCTGACTCAAAGAATCAACAGGATTTTTAACTCAGTAGTCGTAGCACCTTCATAGCTGCAGCTCAATTAGTCCAGATAACTGCCACATTAATAGATGATAAAAACACCTTTTAGCTACATTAGCGTTTTCTTTTTATCTAACAATTTAGTAAGAATTATTAAGGGTGTTTTTACCTTTACATTTTTCGTCTGCGAAAAATGTAAAGGTAAAAACATCCTGAATAATTCTTACTAAATTGTCGGATTAAAAAAAAAGCACTTATTTAATGAAAAGACGACAAAATAAACACAATCTCCCTTTTAGTTACAGCCCTGTTTTGATCCTCGATTTTCCTCTAGTTTGAAAATTAATTAGACTTTTTCCTGAAACAGTCTGACATGTTTGAACTTCAAAAACTTCAAAACTCAAGAAGAATTCAAACAGAAGCCAAACAGGTACTCCTTCTGCTGGGTCCTGACGCAAAAATGCTCCTGTTTCTTGTGTGTATCTGCCTCAGTTTGAATAACGGGAAGGAACAAAAAGCTGCATTTCCAAACTGTGTTATCATAACTTTTATCCTGTCTTCATCCTGCATCACTGCTCTGTTTACGACATTTTATGATCTAACCTCTAACCCCTGGGTGTACTTTACTGCCATGGCGACTCGAGGAGACCTCCCTGATGATTTTCCCAGGAATCCTGAGGAGAAGCTGAAGCGCTGATCTCGGATCTGCTCTTATCGAGCGAGTAATCCTGGCCACCGCTGGAAACAGACGCACAAACTGAAGCAGACGTAACGGCCACATGCACTGGTTCCCAGGATGGAGCTGAGAAGGACCAATGAAAGCCAGCCAGGGGTCACAGATCTCAACATTATCACAACAAGGGAGGAAAAATGTCGGAGAATGGTGTTGGTTGATATTCCCAGATGCTTATAATGCATCTAAGCTGAATGGCAAAACACTATAAACTCTGACATGCATTTTAGGAAGGCAAATTATCCAAAAAACACCAAAAAAAATCACAGATTTGCAAGTTCTTGGACATGAACAGCGTTCTCCAAGTTCTTCCATCCATCCATCCATCCATCCATCCATCCATCCATCCATCCATCCATCCATCCATCCATCCATCCATCTATTATCCTGGACAGGTCACCAGTCTATCACAGGACTACAACTGTATAATTTCATTTAGCAGATGCTTTTATCCAAGGCAGCGTACATCTGAGAGTAGAAACAACACAAGCAAGGATCTAGTCAGGAGAAAACAACCTGGAAAAGAGCCATAAAACAAGTTCAAGTGTGATAGAGCCGTGGTTTCTGCAGGCAGTGCAGATTTATTAGGATTTTCTATTTTCCATGGCAGTCTGTCAAGTGCAAAGGAGTTCTTTTTGAGGTTTTTAGTCGTTTCTTAAAGACTGAGAGCAACTCTGCAGATCAAACAGAGTTTAATGACTTGTTCCACTACATATGGAGACAAAAAATCACATTCACACCTATGAACAATTTGAAATCACCAATTAACCTCAGCATGTCTTTGGACTGTGGGAGGAAGCTGGAAAACCCGGAGAAAACCCACGCATGCACAGGGAGAACATGCAAACTCCATGCAGAAAGAACTGGGGATCTTCTAGCTGCAAGGCAACAGTGCTAACCACCAAGCCACTGTGCAGCCCTCCTAGTTCTTGTGGTGTAATTCACTCCTCACTATGCAAAAAGACGACAAAATCTCTCCACAAAACGTTGCTTCATCACCGTTTAATAAAGCTTTTTATCACGCGTACAGGGAGCTGATAAGTATAACGATAGCGCACTATTTTGACTCCAACATTTATGAGGAAGGAAAGAAAAACAAAAATGGTGAGCTTTGGCATATTTATCTCTCCAGATATTTGGAAATTACCCAATATCCTCCTTCTATTTCTACAAGAACTCCTGCATTTAACTAAACACCTGGAACCTGCTCTAGTTCAGCTTTATTAACAACCTGACCCAGGTTCTGCAAGTTACAGAGCCACTATACTACACCTATCTCCACAGATAAACATGTCACCTTGCTATTTGTTATGCCTCTACTCCCACATGTTCACCCCCCAGACAGCGTGACAGAGTCCAGCTGGCTGCTAGCGCTGATCCTGAGGCTCTTCAGACCTCACAAAGAAAGCAAAGAGACATTCATGAGCCGTCGCCTCTTCAGTCAGAACCTTTATAGTTGGAAATAAAGCGATTTGACTCCTTATATTGTACTTTAAGCGACACTTATCACAACTTTGTTACACACCTGTGTGGATTAGAGCAAAGAAAAAGTCCTGTTTACACGTCTGCAGTGTAAATTACATTCGATTGTCTCTTCTTTGACCTCTTGGCCTTTTTTCCTCCTCAGCTGACCTGACATGAGTTAGAGCACTTGTCCTCCTCCTCCATCTGCTCCCCCTTTTTTCTGCTTTTCCTTTTTTAAACAGGAACCAAACAAATATTGTAGATTTCAACCGGTTTCATGCTGACTTTTAAATCATCTTTTCCGTGTGTTTGATATTCATTTTTGACATCTTGTCTCATCATTAGTCATTTCTGAACCGCCAGACTTGATAAAAAATGATCCATCTGAGCTGAGTTAGACATCATTAAGATATTTTGCCACTTTTTCCTGTCTTTTCATCACAGATCACAGTGTTTCCTTTCTGTTACCTTGTAGGAGTGATGATAGTGCCAGGACATGTCGTCCTCCTCTGACGCATAATCCACCAGCACTTTGCTCTTGGTTTTCTTAAACATATCTCCACTTGTCGCTGAAACAGACACTCTTCTGTAAAGCAAAGTTGTCTATTTTGGCTCTTTAATTTGAAAAAAGAAAAGAAAAAGAAGCTGAAGTCCAACTGTTCGCCTTCTGGAGAGATCGCAGCGACGCACCAGCCGAGCGCGTTCAACTCCTTTTGTTTATTTTTTCCTCCAGCAGCAAATCCACAAGTTGTTTTTTCCCCTCTTCTCTCTGAAAAACAGCTCATTCATAAAGGTGCCAGGAGCTGGATGACGCTACACGATTTGGTTTCGTAAGACTTTGGCGTGCGTTTGGTGCGTTTTTACGCAGTCTGGACCACCTGGACCTCAAAGCCACGCTCCTCCCACATCCCCCTGCTAAGTTTCCTTGGAGTTGCCATGGCAGGAGGGAGGAAGGGGGTCGTACGTCTCATCTCCGGCCAATGCAAGAGCTGAGCTACGCATTCATGCAAAATAATGTAACCGATTCACATTGAAATGAAGTGTAGACTGAGGAAGAAGGAGGAAAAAAGGGAAAACAACAGGGAAAAACTGGAGAAATTTTTTTTTAAAAATACTCCATTAAGTTTGTTTTGTATTTGCAGTACACATACACTACCGGTCAAAAGTTTGAACACACCTTCTTATATAATGTTTTTTCTATAGTTTCATGACTATTTACTTTGTAGATTCTCACTAAAGGCATCAAAACTATGAATGAACACATATGGATTTATGTAGTAAACAAAAAAGTGTGAAATAAGTCCAGACATGTTTTAGAGTTTAGATTCTTCAAAGTAGCCACCTTTTACTTTGATTACTGCTTTGAACTCTTGGCATTCTCTGGATGAGCTTCATGAGGTAGAACCTGAAACGGTTTTCCAACAGTCTTGAAGGAGTTCCCAGAGATGCTGAGCACTTGTTGGTCCTTTTACCTTCACTCTGAGGTCCATCTCATCCCAAACCATCTGGATTGGGTTTAGGTCAGGTGACTGTGGAGGCCAGGTCATCTGATGCAGGCCTCCATCGCTCTCCTTCCTGGTCAGATAGTCCTTCCACAGCCTGGAGGTGTGTTTGGGGTCATTGTCCTGTTGGAGAATAAATGATGGTCCAACTAAACCTGATGTGATGTCATGTCACTGCAGGATGTTAGTAGCCATGCTGGTTCAGTGAACCTTCAATTTTGAATAAATCCCCAAAAGTGTCACCAGCAAAGCACCTCCACACCATCACACCTCCTCCTCCATGCTTCACAGTTGGTCCTAACACAGCCTTTATAAGTTTTTTATTTATATTTATATTTATTTTATTTTTTATATATATATATATATATATATATATATATATATATATATATATATATATATATATATATATATATATATATATATATATATATATATATCTTTTTTCAATGAAGATAACATTAAATGAATGATAAATCCAGTGTAGACGTTGATAATGTGGTAAATGACTATTCTAGCTGGAAACAGCTGATTTTTAATGGAATATCTCCATAGAGGTACAGAGGAACATTTCCAGCAACCATCACTCCTGTGTTCTAATGCTACATTGTGTTAGCTAATGGTGTTGAAAGGCTGATTGATGACTAGAAAACCCTGCAGTTATGTTAGCACATGGATAAAACTGGGAGTTTTCATGGAAAACATGAAATTTCCTGGGTGACTCCAAACATCAGACGTTAGTAAAGGTCTAATCCTGTTGATTTTGTTCAGTCACTGTTCAAACTGTGTGCTATCCAGTTTGAGATGGTGTCTTCAGTACTACGATGAGATGTTTAGGTCAAAGTTCTTCTCTCTTGGTGTTCGTCTACTGAGTTTTAAAATAAAATCAACATTGTGAAAGGAGCAAATGAGATGTTGATAAAACTTGAACTGGATTGTGGGTTTTTAAATTCTTAAACATGGCTGAAGCAGCAGTGGGTCAGTCTTTACAAACTCATGAGTCGCAGTCAAACACTGGTCAAAGCTTTTCAATTCTACTGGAGATAAAAAATGTTCCAAAAAATACCAAACATTATCAGTAAATTAAAAGAAAACAGCAGGATCAAGCTGATGAAAATGTGAAAATAAATGTTTCTCCAATTTTTATTTTTTGCATCTTTGAGGAAAACACTGACTCATAATGGGAGAAAACTGAATGTTACAGGGTTTTATAGCCTGATCTTCTATTTACTATGGACAGTTACTGTTTGTGGTATGAAATATAAGCCGCTGTGTTTGGTGAATATTCATTTAAAACTTAAATCTCTCTGTTTTTCCTGCTCTCTCTCTCAAAGACCTCTGACGCCAGGGGAAACAAATCAGGCATTATGCTCGTGGGCTGACCTCTTAAAATAGCCTCAGTTTAGCTCCGGTTAAGACCACTCACCTGATTCAAAGATCCTTAAACTCCTGCTTCAATGTCCACATTATACAGTAAGTCAGCTGAGGAATGTAGGTTGGCGGATGTGTGAAGGAACTTGCAGGAAAAAAACGCAGATGTTATCAGACGAACCACAGAGGGTGTTTTTTCAGTGGAGAAAAGTAAATGTTTTTGGACGCGGGTGTTTTTTAATCACACAAAGTGTTGCGCAATGTTGCCGCTCAGTGTGTAATCCGAATTTAATTACGTAATTTTATCACAGCAGCTGAAACTCGGTCCAAAAAACAGAAGCGAGTCAGGCCAAGATTGAAAATGGCTTTATGGTGGAGCGAAATATCCCAAAGTAATCAGTTTCCCATTGTTTTTAATTAGAAGGTTCGCTGTGAGCTCTTGGTTAGTGGCAGTTGACACAAACCATGACTGGCTGTTAGGTTGTTGTTGTCGCTTGTCAATAGGCAGGTCAGTGACCTCTGACCCTGAAGGTCATCACTGGGTCAACTGTTCTTCTGAGACCTTTTCTAGGACATGCATTCCCACACTATCTCTACAGACGTCAGTGGCCAACATGTACACTCAGCGGCCACTTTATTAGGTACACCTGTTCAACTGCTTCTTTCTTTTCCCATATAATCAATACATTTTTCATCCATTTCTGATTAAACCTCTATCTAGATGGATCTTTTAGAAGGCTTTTATCCACACAAATCAGACAGCACGGCCCGTGATCTGATATCATAATAGCAATTTGGAAATTTGGAAATTACAGTTTCTGAGACCAAAAAGTTGTCAATACGTGAGTATGTCTGAAACGTACTTGAGTGGCAGGAAAAAGCGACATCATTAGGTTTCAAATATCTCCAGATGTCCACAAGATGTAAGTCTTTGATGAAATGGTGGATAGTAGTCCTACTTTTATTGTGGGTCTGGTCAGTACCTGTGGATCTGTCCTTTCCTGGGTCAAGTGTACAATTCCAGCCCTAGATTGTGATGTAAATGATGCTGTATAAACGTTCCCTTTCCATCTCGTAGCAACTTTTAGATTATCTTCATTTAAAGTATGAGTCTCTTGGAAAAAACTATTTTTGAATCTATGTCTTTCATTTTACGAATAACTTGCTTGATTTTCTTTGTTTTCTGTAAACCCCTACAAATCCGTTCAACTGCTTGTTAACACAAATAGCTGATCAGCCAATCACATGGTCGCAACTCCATGCATTTATTCATGTAGACGTGGTCAAGTCTACTTGCTGAAGTTTAAAGCGAGCATCACAATGCAGAAGAAAGGGGATTTAAGTGATTTTGAACGTGGCATGGTTGTTGGTTTGAGTATTTCCCAAACTGCTCATCTGCTGGGATTTTAACACACAATCATCTCTAGGGTTTACAGAGAATGGTCCCAGAAAGAGAAAATATCCAGTGAGCAGCAGTTGTGTGGACCAGAATGCCTTGTTGATGTGAGAGACCAGAGGAGAATGGACAGATTGGTTGGAGATGATAGAAAGGCAACAGGAACTGAAACAACCACTGGTTACAACCAAGGAATGCAGAATACCATCTCTGAACACACAACACGTCCAACCTTGAAGAAGATGGACTACAGCAGCAGAAGACCACACCAGGTGCCACTCCTGTCAGCTAAGAACAGGAAACTGAGGCTACAACTGGCACAGACTCACCAAAACTGGACAATAGAAGATTGGAAAAACGTTGCCTGGTCTGATGAGTCTCCATTTCAGCTGCAACATTCAGATGGTCAGAATTTGGTGTAACCAACATGAAAGCATGGATCCATCCTGCCTTGTATCAACGGTTCAGGCTGCTGCTGGTGTAATGGTGTGGGGGATATTTTCTTGCCACACTTTGGGCTCCTTAGTACCAACTGATCATGGTTTAAACTCCACAGCCTACCTGAGTATTGCTGCTAACCATGTCCATCCCTTTATGACCACAGTGGATCATCTTCTGATGCTACTTCCAGCAGGATAATGCTCCATGTCACAAAGCTCAAATCATCTCCAACCCGTTTCTTGAACATGACAATGAGTTCACTGATCTCCAACGGCCTCCACAGTCACCAGATCTCAGTCCAATAGAACCTTTGGGATGTGGTGGAACGGGAGATTGGTATCATGGATGTTCAGCTGACAAATCTGCAGCAACTGTGTGATGCTATCATGTCAATATGGATCAGAATCTGTGAGGAATGTTTCCAACACCTTGTTGAAAGTATGACACCAAGAATTAAGGCAGTTCTGAAGGCAGAAGGGGATCCAACCTTTTACTGGCAAGATGTACCTAATGAAGTGGCCAACAAGTGTATATCCATCATTTAACCGCTGGTCTAAAGAGGTTGTTTCAGTGTCTGTAGCTTTAAATCTAACCGAGCTGCTGCTGGTCACACCTCTTTCAGGAAGAAGACTCTCTCTGTATCTACTCTGCTCAGTGGGTGGCGAAGAGAAGAGAAGAGTCAGCGGGACGGTGCTTATCTTGTTTAGACATCACAACCAACTACCAACCTGAGCAGCTCATTCAAAGACACACTTTGTAACCTATGAAGAAAGAAATGAAACAAGATGATGGTATCTCCAGACACATTATTCAGTGTTTTCTATACAACTCTTTATCCTGTCAAGGGTCACAGAAAGGTGAAAAAGTCTAGAAAAAGTAGATTTTGTATAACTTAGCTCAAGTTTCAAATTTTTAGATTATTTATTGTCATGACCACAAGCCACCTACTCATCTACAACATAAGGTTGATAAAGGATAATCACGCTTGTTCAACAGATTACAGCTTGTCATGGTTTGTGTGTTGGATTGTAGCATATTGTTGACGGTATATAAGTCACTCTTACGTCAGCTGTTCTGATCATTGACACAGCAGGTCAGGACTGACGGGTCAAGCAGTCGCGGCAGGACACAGCTGGGATTATCCAACCTGCTTTGAAGGCCTCACTCGGACACAGATGTACGGTTCAGCTTAAACAGCAGATCTGGGGCACTGTTTGTTGTGCTGCGGGCTTAACTGCTTAACTGGACAATCGAGCTTCACCAAGACGTTTGTAGAATTAAACGCTATTTGCCTCGGAACTCTGTATTTTAACGACTGTATTTCTGATTCATTTAATGTTGTCTTCGCGCGAAAAAACTGCTTTTCTTTCCAAAATAAGGACATTTCTAAATGACCCCAAACTGTTGAATGGTAGTGTATATGATAGTAAACTGAATACTTCAGCATCCCTGTTCACATGAAACATTTGAACCATATGACCACTGGAGGTTTTTTATTTGATTCTGTTTTAAATGAAAAAAAAAGAGAAATGAGAATGAGAGTAAAGTCATGGAATGAAAAAAAAGGTGATGCAGCTAAGATGTTGTTGATCTCGGCTCCTTGTTCTTACTTTTAAAGCTGCTTTAATCAGCTTTTTATATTACGAATGAATGAAATGAATCACTCATAGTAACAGACCCACGTTTGAATTACTGACTGCAGCTTTCTGCAGAGGATTTTGGTGTCACTGTTATTATTTTGGTGCGCTTTCATAGCATCAACTAAACCTTTACCTGTCCAGCATCAAGCATCAGACAGAAGAAATGAGAGAAGTAGCAAGTGAACATAGTAGTGGTGCATTTAGTGGGTAAACAGAGGCAGAAGCTGCAAATGAAAGACAGTGTGGCTCCATAATTGCTGTAAAAAATAAAAGTTCAATTTAAATAAGTAATAAAGGCTGCAAGCAGCTTTGAATGGGCCCTCGCACACCCAAGCATGTCGGGATGTGGTGTATGTAGGGACGTGACAGAAATGTTGTTCTCACTCAGCATTTCCTCGTGTCGTGGTTCTGCAGCAAACAGAAGGAGATTAACTGTGACTCAGCAACCGTCTGATGAGATTCGCAGGTCATCACATCGGAACTTGTTAGCCAGGAATAGAGATTAAAGCTTTAATTATGTTCACATGCCAACTCACAAAGACGCTCCTCTGAGACTCTCTGCAGAGCTGCGCTTTAATGAACAGATCTGAAGTTCAGATTTTAAACACTGAAGGACGTTTAATATACGACAGATTTAAGATTAGTGCTAAATCCACACATTAAGATCAGGAGAGAAAAGTCAGAGGAACAAAAACATCTTCCAGTAAATCATAAAGTAAAACACAAACAGGGCTATAAGTATAGACCACTCTCACATCTTTTAATAGTCATGCATGGCACGCTTAGGGAAATATTAGAGGCTGCAGCACCTAATTACAAGCCACCATGAGAGCAGCACTTCCTATTCCAAAGGGAATTGTTTTAAAAGCCGTATTATTCGGTTTGCTTGGTTAAATGAAGTTAAATTGAACAATGCATCTCTTTTCCCTTCATTCTAACGCTTTCTCCTTCAACTTCCCTGTTTACTGCCTGTTTTTAGGAGGAGGAGTGGCTCATAAAACGCTGCTGGGACAGTAAAACATGTTGGGGGGTCCTTGAAGCTCGAACAGTTTGAGTTCACACCTGTGAAGCCGAAGTGCTGAACTATTAGTTGGAAAACACTTAGTTAGGTTTTAGAGTAAATATACACGACTGTTCAAAAGTTTGGGGTCACCCAGACAATTTCATGTTTTCCATGAAAACTCACACTTTTCTCCATGTGCTAACATAACTGCAGGGTTTTCTAATCATCAATGAGCCTTTCAGCACCATTAGCTAACACAATGTAGCATTAGAACACAGGAGTGATGGTTGCTGGAAATGTTCCTCTGTACCCCTATGGAGATATTCCATTAAAAATCAGCTGTTTCCAGCTACAATAGTCATTTACCACATTAACAATGTCTACACTGGATTTATCATTCATTTCATGTTATCTGCATTGAAAAGAAACTGCTCTTCTTTCAAAAATAATGACATTTCTACGTGACTCCATACTTTTGAACGGTAGTGTCCGTTACTGTATCTGCTCTTTTTTCTTGGCTGGACTTAACAAAACCATCAACTTCTTTTTACACGTTTGTGAATATTAGAAGTTAAAGAGGGAAACGCACAATTGCATGACACATCTCCTGTCATGATGAAGCACATTTCCTTCTCTTTTTTATTTTTTTTAGCCTGCTGGATTTGTCCGTGATGTAGCGCTTCTTGCTCCTCTTTAAAAGACTCTCTATGTAAAGCGGAAGAGCTTAGCCTCGTTTTAAACATGTTCTCCGCCTTAAGCTCATTAAAACAGGAGTTAATTATCTCTTTCTTCCATGCAAACACCAGTAATCACATGTTAGCAGATACGTTGCTTAAAGGAAATTTAATCCACATTTGCGGGTCTCGTCCTGGGTTTATTTTCAGGTCGACATTGGGGGGGCAATAGCAGCTTGTTCGTATGCAACAACACGTACGAGCTATCTTTGGTCCGTTGGGCAAAATTGATGAGGTGTGACAGGAAATCACCTTGTTGTGAATGGAGCTTAACCTGCTAATGACAAGTCTTTGCTTGTGTGAAATGTTCTTTGGCAAATATAGAACTAAAGCTGTCCAAGAGGAATGTTTAAAAGACACAAAGTACAATATGAGCAACAGATACACATATATAATGGATATATAAAGGATGGTACAACTTGTCAACAAAAATAGCCATCGGAGCTTCAGTAGAAATCCACGGGACTCCTCTTGTAGGTTCTTGAAGAAGTTTCACCTCTCATCCACTAGATAAGAATCCAGTTGATTTCTACTGAAGCTCCTACGATTACCATGACCTGGATGACCAAGAATCTACACAGACATAACAAAAATTACCCTTTTTTTTCCAAAATAGTACCTGAATCAATGACATGTTGAGAAATAACTGAAAAATTCATGTCATACTCTTATCTTTTGTATTTCCTGAGGTATCATTGTTCAAATATACCCTCAAATTGTGAAAGGAAAAATGTGCTAAAAGGGGATCGACAAGCAATTTTTTTCATAAAGTATGTTAAAAATCAATGAAATTTCATTGATGCCTTCATATATATCCATAGTTCATGATAAATAGTAAAATTCAGGCAAATCAGAGATAGTTGAGCAGCAGTTGTCATAAAAAATGGACGATTTGAGATGAAATTACCCTCAAACAGTGATTCTTTGCTTATACAGCTGTACTCCATGCAGTGATATATCCATCTATCCTGAATATTTGCTCCACCAACATGGTTTTGTAAGGTTAAATATACTCCTGGGACACATGCACAAGTAAACTCCCACACACATAAACACACACACTGGCAGTATCACGCTAAAAAGAAAGATATATTTGTGCCTCTGCCCCTCACTCCTTCCCATCCATCTCTTTTGGTGGATAAAGACATTCAGCTCTTTGTTGCTGGCTGTACCTGACGGTAACAGGAGCCTCTTGAGGAGACGCCACTGAAACAGACACACAAAGAGCCTCTATATGTGTGTTGTGTTTGTGAACTTGGAGAGAGTCAGGAACTGTAAGAAACTGTGTCTTCTGTCTTCTCCCCGAGGCTGGGAACTCGATTTGTGTTTTAAAGTTCCAAACAGGTGTATTAACCTGCGCTAAAGCTGTCCGCCTTCCACGCTGGTGCAAATGTGTACGTCTGCAAGAGTCAAACCGCTACTCAAGCCCAATGCTAAACGCTGCAGGTGTTGCAAGTTCAAGTATATTCCCACATTTTCTCGGTAAAGCTCAACTCTAAGCTGTAAGTGGCATAACTGTGACTCTAACTGGCCCCTGCTGGGACAGATTTGGGCTTGTTCCCAAAGCAGCTTACATGTATAACTGGGTCAGAACTCGACGCCTTCGCCTCGAGGTGCTATGAGCTAACCTGTGACAGTGTTGCAGGTTAGCTCATAGCACCTGTTGACTGTCTGATGAGTAGATCAGCTGGTCTGAGTTGAACCAGGATGAATCAGCAGGAAAACAGAAGACTTCCAATGTCCAAGCAGAGAGTCAAAAATCCAATGTGTTTTATGCACCTATTTATGAGATTCTTCTTCAACCTGGTTCTAGTGTTTCGCATCACTTTGGGCTTTAAGTGCCATTTTCTGGGTTTTCCTCTTTCAGAAGCTCTTTTACGTCGTCACTCCTTCATAAATCACCAAATAGTTTCCAGATATCCTCGTAGACTTCCAGTTTGTCTTCTAAAATACATGTTATTCTCTCCATTGACCTACATTGTGCCTTATTCTTTATCCAAGCACTAATTGTAGCTGCAGAAGTTTTCCTCCAGTTACAAGCTATTAATCGCTTTACTTGCAATATTGAGAAGTCAGTAAATTCATATTGCTTGGATCTCAGATTCAGATCTGATAGACATAAATGCAGAAGTATCTTGTTGTAGTATGTTGCTATTTATATTTTATTTATTTATCTTTACAGGGGTTTTATAAGTTCGCATTAACCAGTTGTACCGCAGTAACTTTAAATCAGTATTAGCTGTTTGTGTCTGAGCCTCCTTACAAGCTGTGTTCCAATTATCTTTTGTTATCATTTAAATCTGTCCTCCATGCTTCCAGCTTGGATGCTGAGTTTCTTCAGAACCAGATTCAAGCCAGTTGTACATTAATGAGATCAGTCCGTTTTTATTATTTAAGAGATTCTTTGCATTGTGTCGGCCGGGACTACAGGACATCTTTAAATATTTGTTTTGCTGATAATATGCCGCTGTTTGTAGAAGGGAAGGTGGTTTCTCTTCCTCGCATATGTTCCAGTTTGCACACCCTGATGGCTAATGGAGAGACTAAAAGTCATGCACTTTTTGCCTCACAATGAGGAAAATGGCTGAAAATCTATGCTGACATCTAGTGCAAAAGGAAAGTATTTCTTTCCTCTTTTCATTATGTGACACATTCATTCCTAGGAGACACAAGCAAAGTTTTACTGATTTAATAATACACACGGAGTCATCAAATCAGAAAACAGTGTATGTTACAATCTGCTTTATTGTGCATATTGAAACCTACAGAATAAAGTGATCACAGTTGAATTTGACTACACAAACCATATGAAGTCACAGCACAAATAAATGCCCGAAAACATACATTAATTTGAACACAAAGCGGGTGAACACATTTTATTTACTTATTAGAAACTCAGACAATATTCAAGACATTTCATGCCTTTATTCCACAAAGAGTTCTGATAATAAACAAACGAGCTACAAAAGTGAAATTGCAGCAACAATGAATGACAACAACACAATATTATGTACAATTATCAGTATCCTACTCCCAGTGAAATCCTTTGTTCAGTTAGAATCCCAGTCATGAGGTTCAAAGACATAAATAACCACACTTCTTTTTCTGTCACCTCTTCCACGTCTCCATTTCAGGGTCGCTGACCTCTCTCGCATGTAAGCATAATCTGCTCTAAAAAAGACGTGCATTGTAAGAGGATTTTTTTTTTTAAAGGATCACTGTATTTTGACCTGTTCACAAGCCGTCCCAGAGGTTACGACACAATCATCCTAACAATTACAGTTTAACTGCTTGTAATACATTCATATGCTGTCAAAGTTCCTTTTTTCCTTTCAAAAGAATTGTGCACAATACATCAGAAAAGTCTACCTATGTTAAGAGACCTCTGCGGTCATTCATCTACGTTCATCTGGTCTGACGGTGGTGTGCAACTGGGAGAGACCCGAGTGGATCCAGACGTTGGTTCAGGTGGCGACCAGGATGGCCGACCTGGTCGCTCTGCCTGACAACAAGCTGGTAGCACTCCACGTCACGCACTACTAATCTCATTCAGCAGCCAAACCATATGTACATGAATATATACAAGTTATGTACACACAAAAAAGTGCAAAATAGCATTTTCAACACCTCAAAGGTTACACTTTTTGTATGTTTCTGCTTGAAGAGTGTTTCTCTTTGTGCATTTCTAAGGAGGTGAGAGCAGCCCAGCAGATTTTTCTCGCTTCTCTGGAATTTTGTTGAGCGATATCAGAAACTCTGATGCTGTCAACTCCAGAATCAAGAATTAAAACTTTGTTTCCACCGATTCTCTGAGTTGAAGATGCTTCTGATGTGACCATCTCTCACAGTTTCCCAAAAAAAAGCCCCGATTTCCTCACAATAGTTACCAAAGTACCAGAGAAAAAGCAACAGTGATTGAAAAATTGAGGATTTTGGATGAGATTTCTGTGTTTATTGTCTTTACAGACGGCTGATGTATCTGAAAAAATATTTTTAAATAGTTTTTTAAGTGCAATTTTGTGGCCCATTCTCGCTGAATACTCCCATGATCAGAAGGATCGTGGTTCAAGTGCAACATCAACCAGTAGAAACATCATAAGCTGCCTTTCTGCTTCACTGCACATCAGTCACAAACATTTAAGCACAGTGCTTAAATGAAGAGGTAGTTTTGAAAAAGGAGGGTTTTTTTTTTACTCTTTCCTGCACTAGCTGAGCCTTAAGGCAACAATCTTGTCAACAGAAACACAATAAACGATAAATAATCAAGAACATGGATGGTGTTAAACTTGAACCACGTGGAAGGAATTATTGTCAGAGATACACAAAGAAAAAACTAAACAGAAGCATAGAATCTGGTAGCATCACTTCACATCAGTATTTTTCCACGAGTAGTTTCATTTTACTATGTGATGGACACTAACTGTCCACGAGACTTCGCTGGTTGCCTGGCAACTGGTAAGAGGCAAGAAAACAACTGTCATGATGAGCTTATTACCCAAAAAACACGAGAAACTTGAGCAGAAAAGTGTGCCTGTGGTCCATCCGTCTTATCTTAAGAGGTGAGCCGATGGCTTGCAGTGCAGAGTGAGTTGACGGGAGCTGTAGCCGGACATGCCGATGCCCATGAGTCCCAGCAGCATGGCCATACGCGGCATGGCGGGGCCCTCCCGGCTCTGCAGCACAGTCTGGGCTGCCTGAGTCTGAAAAAGAGAGCAGGAGTCACCAGAACCGCCCACGAAGCCACGGCAGCCACCAGCAGCAGGCGCCTTTAGCATTACCAGGGACGACCAAGGCACCGGGTCGGCTACGTTCCTCCTGGCTCTGGCCGTGGTGGAGTCCATAAAGAGGTGGCCCTGGTCGCACACCTGCCGCATCCCAGCCATGGTCTTACCATAAGGAAAGAGCCGCGCTAGGATCTCCATCTTAGTCAAGTGTGAGTTTAAGTTCAACCAACTCAAACAGCTACTTGAATGCTCAGTTGGTTTGGAGACATCTGAGAATTTACAAGTCCTAAAGTGTCTGTCCAGTGGAAACTATTCCTCCCCACATTTGGTGATTTTTTTCAGACGAATGGAAGGTTTAAGTGCTCCTTTATGAATTGGGAAAAAACTTCTGTTTCAAATCCCACTGGACTTTCTGATAACGCAACGTCACAAAGCTGAAAGCAGGACTATTCTTCTAAGCTCATGAAAAGCTGACATTCTGGAGATGATATAAAAGCATAAAAGGTCAAACATTGTTTTTAGAAGTTATACAGAAGTCATTTGTGTAATCCTGGTTGGTCCCCCACCAAGAATTACTGAACTCAGATGAGCTCAGATAATGAGGTTGCTGTTTTTAAAAACAAACACAAACCAAACTGTCGGTTCCTAAATCCAGCTGCAGGTCTCTGAAATACCCACCAGGGTGCCTGGGAACATGGATGGCATGGTATTCCTCTGGAGATCCAATTAGAGGGCATTTACCTGACCCTGGGGAGCTAAGGCATCTCTGATTCAAATCCATTCAAAGACAGGCTGCTGTAATCCTCTATTCTAAATCCTGCTTTGACACACAGAAATGGGAACTTTGTGTACAGTGGTGGTGTCGCTTAAGATGAGCCTTCAGGACAGCGAACTGATATGATTGAATAAAAGTCTACTCATGTTTAATCTGGTTAATGTATACCAAAAAGAACATTAAGATAAATCTTGAGAAAATTTAAATACGAAGGCTCTGTTGGCCACATTGCAACTTGTTACTGAAACTGTGCAGGGCCTGGACTCTGGAGCTCAACAGTTGTTTGTTTTTAGAGGCTCTACTTGAATGTCCTTCACTTGATGGTCAAGACTAATCTATCTAAAGAAGAAAATCATCCTAAAGAACCTTACGCACCTGCAGGTATCTAATATATCCGGGGGTCAGTCGAGGGATGCGAAAAAACATTGTTGATGCTCTTTCCAGTGCTTCACAGCTGAGACTACGAACCCCTCTGAAACTTGTCCTGAGGGCTTCCTGCTAGGCGACTTTATCACTAATCCCTTCGCTTCTTTGCCCTGTGTGTCTCGTTGGCGTCGGTCTTCTCTGAATGTGGCAACAGCAGCGGCAACAGTTCTCCCCTGTGTCCAACAACAGTCCTCGCTCAGATACACCGACACACACCTGCACTGTGATGATCCCCCCCGAGGGCGTCCTGTTTCTATAGGCAGCATATAAAGCCTTGGCCTGGTTGCGTAAGCTGGTCACATGGTTTTTGGGCTTTGTTTGTGTCAGTGATGGATTAGCAGATCCACTGGAGTTGCGGCACACTTGTGAAAGATGTTCCAAGTCCACCGCACGCCAATTTTGCAGGGAAGAAACACATAACCCCATCAACGGATGACAAAAACACGCTATGTTGACGTCCGCAAGGGTCACTGGGGCAGTTTTAACAATTAGGCACAATTAAAAGGTTACAATGGTAGACAGGATTTGGGATTAGCTACAGACCAAACAAAGACAAACCTTCTGTTCATGTCTCAACATCTCTGCCGCAATGCGTCCATGTACTTTATAGTTGTTCCTCTTAAGGGTTGTTGCTGATACATCCATTACATGATACATATTGGATGAAATGCAGGGAAAATCCTATACAAACCGTCAGTCTGTCACTCTAAAAACAAATGGGAAAGTTCAACAAAATATATTACACAGTTTGCATCAATCTTTGTAAGTTTTGACAACTTAGAATGAAACTCTGTTTAACCAATGCACAATGTTGAGTTTGGGGAATTAGTCTGTTCTCTGCAATCAACAGTAATTTAAATGGCCTTAATCATCAGAAGCACAAACGGTTTTTAAAGATTTGAAATCCTCAACTCGAGGCCCAGAACATTTTTCATGCCACTTGAATTAATTTTAAAGTAAAAAATTATAAAGATTTAACAACACACACACACACACACACACACACACACACACACACACACACACACACACACACACACACACACACACACACACACACACACACAGACACACACAGACACACACACACACACACACACACACACACACACACACACACACACACACACACACACACACAAATAAGAGCCTTTATTTCATCAGACCTTGGTTGTTTTATTACTGTTAGCCACTACTTATTAAAACTTCTGCATAATCAAGTGAGACCTTTGATATTCGTCTTTTTCTCAAGGAAACCAAATTCAAACCATCAATGAACGTGTCATTAAAGTCAGCTTCTGTATACTAATGTAGTTCCCTAAGACAGATGACAAGATCTTTGTACAGTAATTCAAAAACAGAACTTCTGTGAGGCTCTGCTGCTTCCTCAGGTTCTGCCTTTAGTGTCACGGAAACCAGGATTGGACGATGTTTCTTCTAAGAAGGATTTCACAGACTCATCGCTGAAGGCATGCAATGCGCTGACAGGTTGGTTTCAAGCTGCATCTCAAAGGAAGAACATTTCGAGGAAACATAATATCCCCACCGTATCTGCTGTATCTGGCTCAGTGCTCACATTCTGACAATACACCAAGCAGATTTGGCCTGTGGGAGAAACATGATTTTCACTCAATGTGCAGACAGTCTGGAGCCGCAGAAGTTCTGCTGACATGCTCCTGAGTTCTGATCTTTCTCACAGGAAAGTATACTCTAATATTTTTTACCAACAATCTTTGGTCACGGCCTAATGATTGTTTTGAGGGACGGCTCATGATCTCGTAACTGGCATGCCAGGAACAGATTAGCCCAGTCCAGCAGACGTGCAAGACTGATTAAAGGACAATCTAATCACTTAATCGCTCAAAAAACCGTTATATGCAAATTTGTTTCAGCTGTTTGTGTTATTCTTGGACTTTGAATGTGACCTTTAGCTCACACAAATGTCAAAATGTTAACTTTAGTGAGTGACTGTGATCACAGATACAGTGGTGGAATAAAGTTTATGGACACCTCGTGAAGAATCACTCTTAGGTCTTCAGGTGTAATTTCTTATAGTACAGCCACAGCCAAAATACTAAACAAATCCTAAAAAAGCCAATAAAAACTTTAAATTGATTGGTTCCAGCAAAATACGTAAGAAATTTTGAGTATTGGGTCATTTTGGTGCCAGTGATCCACTAATGAAGGATGTGCATTTTATCAAAAGACACAATTTTTGTTGCCGTGCTTCGTGTCTACAAAAAGGCAGCACATTTGAAAGTTCTTCAGAGACAAAAATGACTAAAACAAGGAACCTAAAGTAGGAAACACGCCTGAAGAACCAGATTCTCAGCCAGGAAGGATGCAGCTGTTGCCAGATAGCCAGGAAGTGCAGATGCAGTCCTTCAGCTGTTGGATACACTCTGCAGAAATACAGACCAACCAACAGCTTGTAGAACGAACCAAGATCTGGACGTCCAAGGGTTTCTTCAGCAAGAAATGATGGCATCCTGATCCACATGTGCAGGGAAATCCACCAAATGACATCCCAGGAGCTTCAGCAGCAGCAGTGGTCAAACCAAACTGGTGTCCAGTGTTCCACCTGCACTGTTCCAGACTGACTTTCAGATCATGGCTTAAGGTCCTGCAGACCGGACATAAAGGGAGATTTTATTATGCTTTCTTCTTTTTTGCCCCTCTTTCTGTTAATGTTACAAACAATACTGCTGCTTTTCTTTTTAACATTTTACCAGCATACAAGCATTACATCTGTCCAGTTACACTCTAGTTTTAATCCAGTATCACAGAAAGTATTTCTCCGGTGGCGCCTTAGCAACCACTAAGTTTGTACCTGTCTCAAAACTGCCCTGTTCAGACGAATGTTACCAAAGTGCTCAGTGCATAGTGTTAAAAAAAAGCATTACCTAACTCCTAGTTTCATGTTGTTTTCCTAAATGGTCTTTGATTAGGACAAAACAAGTTTTATCTTTTTTTTTTTTTTTTTTTTTTTTTAAACCAGAGAAAAGATTTAGATGCTGAAGCCTTTAGTGAAGTCATCTGGTAGTCAGGAGTTGGCTATATTGGTACTTTAGCATCCATCCATCCATTGTATTTACACCACTTAATCCTCATTAGGGTCGCGAGGGAGCTGGAGTCTGTCCCAGCTGATGTAATGTGAAGGCAGGGGACACCTTTGACAGGTTACCAGTCTATCACAGGGCTACATATAGAGACAAACCATCACATTCACACGGACAAATTAGAGTCACCAATTAACCTCAGCATGTTTTTGGACTGTGGGAGGAAGCCGGAGAACCTGGAGAAAACCCACACATGCAATGGGAGAACATGCAAACTCCATAGATACAGATCCCAGGAAGGCCGGGATAAAACCAAAATTAGGGAAAGATATACAGTTCTCTTGATGTTTCCACCAGATGAGACACTCAGAAAACATGGACAGCAGAATTAGGAGAAGACACTCCCTCAAAATGACATTAATGTTACAAATATTCACTAAAGAAGTGAATAAACCCCTTGTTTATGCTGTATTGTTACCTCTCCACTAGGCCTGGGTGTCTCATGAGCGCCCTCTGCTGCATCCTGGTGCATCCTGCGTTATGCTGGTTGTAGATTGAGTGGTGATAAGCTCTGCTGAAATGCTAAATAAGTTTGTTTGTAGTGATAAAATTATAACTTTTGCAAGTGTTATGTCATTACTAACTAACTAACAGTGAGCTGAGTAACTTTTAATGAATGAAATTTCCGGTTAACTCATGCTGGAAGGACTCTCAGGAGACTTCAGATGTCTTACACAGAAGAGTTTACTAATTGTTTTTTTTTTTGGTTTTTTTTAACCATTTTTTCTTTTAAAATTTAACCTACATGTTTTTATGCATTTTCATATGCAGCTCAAGAATAGACAAATGAAAATATACACATGATAAACAAAAGCAAATATACAGTTTGACAACACGACTGGCATCATGTAAACCCACATAAAGAGGAGAATTTCAAATGAAGTTTAAAGATAAATGAAATTAAAGAGCAGCAAGGGGTTATGAAACATGCAAAAGTACGCAATCCAGACACAAATATCATTACATCTTCAATTGCAATTCAAACAAAGACATCTCCCCCAGCCTGTCAAATATGTAAAATCAAATTAAATTCAAGTAAGCAGTAATAGGAGCCCATAAATTCATAAAGAAACCTAACTTCAAGTGGAGTTTTTCTGTTGCTTTTTTCCCCCCATCAAATACACGTTTTCTTTCATTTCTTGCTGAGCCAAGACACAGTTATCATTTCTCTGCCACCGGTAGTAGGATATGTAATAGATATGCCTTTTTTTATCCATTGCTTCCTCTGGAATAGAACCGATAATATACAACAATGGCTCAAGTGGCAAATCAACACCTAAAAGGGATCTTAAGTGTTCTGGATCTCCTCATCTTCAATAATAGCATTCATTTCTAGTTCCCACTTTTCTTTAATATGAAGTTAGTCCCCATACACATTGGTTTTTGAGTTTAAATAAAGGTTTATGTGTTGTTTTCTTTGCCACAATTTTACAAATAATGCAGCTCGAGCCCTGACATATCGCTGGCTAATTGATATGTATATATGAGTTTCATGGAACAACACAAACAAATTATATGACGGTGTAAATTTCAGTCAAAAAAGGTATTTTTTTTCTATTCCGATATTCCAACACTCATAAAACCTGTATTGTTCACACTAAGAGGCTGATTTACTGTCCTGTGACTGGCAGCAATAGAAGCTTTAAAAATGTAGAGTATGGTGTATCCAAATAACTGTAAATGTTTTGCGCTTTACAGCATAATAAGGCATGACATTTAAAATGATTTTTTTTTTTTGGCATGTGTAACATCTCTGCTTATACTGCATGATTTACAGATAGGTTTTATAAATAAAATAAAAGATTTTATTCGCAATTATTCTATCGGATATATTATTTAAAATTACATTTTGATGGATTTATAACATTTCAGTAACAACGCAGGCGCTGCAATCAGTTTTTACAAGTAAAAGCTGAATTATGGAGTTTTAAAAATGGTTAAAAACTGCTACAATGGTGATAATCCTGGCCTCAGAGCAGATAAAATAATGCAGATGCATGGGAATAATTGATCCAAGGGATGGCAGTCAGTCTGGTCATTGAGGCTGATTAAAAAAAGATATGTGAAAAAAAAACAAAAAAAAAAACACAAGTCACATGAACATAGTTGAGCTAATGGCTACGCCTGTGGTACTCTGGGTTAGAAACATTACGGCTACAGAGGAAAGTAATATTAAAATAACTATGCTGCACCGTCCGAGAGGGACAAACACGCTAATTTGTGAGTTTTTTAAACTTTTATCCGTCTCATATTTGCGTATAATATTTGTCGAAATACATTTAAATGGACGGAATGTTTGACTGCTGCTGCTAGCTAGCATATTTGGACCCGTCTATCGACTGAGACTGGCTTGAGAGACTTACTGTATGAGACCGTCTAATTACAGACGCTTTTTTGGAAAACTTGACAAACAACTGAATAATGTGTATTGGAAACTTTTGTAAGTGTTTCCTTTATTTTTGTAGGTTTGTGTCTGCTCGACAAGAGGGGAGGATAAATATTTAAAAGACGATGCCCGGCCTTCGTTTCATGGGACCCATCTAATTGCGGTGAAAACCAAATAGCGATCGTGCAGTGTCTGTTTCAGCCCACAAGATGGCGACTCCTGCAGGTTTGAAGTCCTGTTTCTTATTCTTTCATGGACATTAGTGTACTTTGAAAGAAGAATATGTTTGAAAAGACAACAGTATTTATTAGTAGGAAAGTAGCTGATTTAGCTCCATAGCCTTATTGTTGCTCCTGATTTACTAATGCAATGCTGTGGATGTTTGGATAGAAATTACACTTGAATTGCACTGATGTACATGATTGTATTGCACTTTCAGCAGTAACAGCATTTCTAAAAAAGCTGTGCAATGTCACTTCATGAGGAAAAAATCACAAAGTAGTGAATTACAAATCGAATCCCATCATGAAAAGTTGAACCGATTAAGTGAATAATTAAACAGAGAGCTCGGAGTCACTAGTATGTAATATTCAGGCTGAAATAGAAATACTCAAAATAACAATGGCCACCTCCAGACAGTGCAGCTCAGAAAGTCTTCACAAGATAGAAATTTAACCCTCAAAATGCTAGAACTGAAGCAACGAGAGGCTCTTCAGAAGATAAGTAAATTTATCAGGCTCTATGTAAAATTTACAAAGAGCAGGTTAAAGCTGCAAGCACCAAACTTAAGGATAAGTGTTCTGAAAAAGACTTGGCTGACTTGACAGCAGTGTTGCCAACACCTCAGTAAGGAAAATAGCCATTGACTGTCGTGGCCATTTGCATGTAATTGTAATGGATGCTGTGGGAGAGACAAGAAGTGAGTAAAAACATCCTAAATTACAAATGAACTTTCTTCAGTTGATTCTTGGTCTGTTGTTTTAAAATTTTGCCCTTGAGATAGGCCATCACTTCTCAAAATCACTTCATGACTAATGTTTCGTCTCACCCCACATTACATAAGTCAGTTTTGTCCTGTATTGTTAAATGTTAGAATATGAAATTTAATCAAAAGACTGTTTTGTGAGGTGGAATTGCTAGCTCTGCATCCAACCCTCCTCCTTTATCCAGGCTTGGGACTGGCAAAGGCCCCTTTTCCACCTTTTCCAGTGCTAGTTCAGAGCCAAAGCCTGACTTAGCGCCAGTTCTTTGTGTTTACACCACCGAAGCACCGGCTCCAGGCTCCAAAAACTCTTTGCTGGGCTAGAGCTATGAACCGAGTATGTCAGGGACTGGGAGCGGGGTTATCATGACCAACGATCAACAGCAGAAACACAGAACCGCCATTTTTAAACAGCCGAGCAAGTAGTCGTAGCGGTTAGTGTTTTGAAAATATGGTAAATATGGACGCAAAGTCCAAGTAGCAGTGGTTTTCAGGAGGAGACCCAGAGCTTCCTGGCACTGGTCTTCAGCTGAAATTCAGTCAAAGTCAGAGGGAGCCACCAAGCCAGCGGGAGATGGCTGCTGCCATCGCCATTGCCCTGACTGGAGCCTCGTCCGACTCCTCATTAAACTTACGAAAATCAAACAGGACTTCAAGGAGCAGTTGTCGGCCAAAAAAGAGTCCCCATTTTGACCTACTGCATTCCGTGATTCCAACCGGGGCTCTGAACTCTGCCACAGCGATGCTGGAGTTGATGCACGAGGAGTCCGCCGTGCAGACCACCGATCCTGATCCTGGTAAGTTTTATTTCTCAAACACTGTACTGCTGATTAGCACCTTCTACTGAGGTTAGAAAGAAGATGGGCTAAACAAGAGAATTGTTTGAGCTAATGAATTTTCGCTTGTGTGAAGTTGGGCAAGAGGAATTTAATGCCAAAGCAGAAAACAAGAGACTTTGTTTAGAACTTGACAAAGAGCATGCCCAGACAATATTTGGATATACAATGACCAAAGCTACTCTTTATAGCCTGCAGTGAAGCTGGTCATCAGGTTCATCAGTAGAGGAAAGCATCACTGCAAAAAGAGCAGTGTGCTGCGCAGTTGGCCTCAAAGAAGGTTGAAATTTACATAGACTGTTCATTTCAGTAATGAAGACCTAGTTAAGAAATCACATGATGTCCATCCAACTTTTTTTGTTTCTTTTTTTTGTTTCTGGGTCAGTCCTATATTGTTCAGCACATGGTACCATTTGTTTCCAGAGTTTTACAAAGTAGTAGTAGTTTCATCCTTAATGTATTTATAAGTCTGTAGAAGACCTTCAACCAGATCCACAGCTGAATCATTCACACTTTCACAAATCAAATCATTTACAAATACATTCCTTATGTACATAGAAAAACAAATTCGCACTTTTCAGGGTCCTTCTCTTGTAGGATCATCACAGCAGTTACCTTGTGCTCACACTAATAGAACAAGAATTCTAACTGGTACTACTTGAGCTAAATACACAAGGAGTGTGCTTGAAAATTGATAAATACTGACATTATGAATTCATACTAGAAATCAATTAGAGTATGATATTACAAATAAACTGTCAGGAAATTATTTCTGTAAGACAAAGACTGTATTTTCGCTGTTAGTTCGTACCACAAAATTTCCCAACACAAAATCAAAACTCAGTGAGGCTTTAAAGTCTTTCTAATGGTTTACTTGCAGCAAGGAGTACAGGCAATGGGTTACACCTGCACTGAGGCAGTCTCAGTGTCTTCTTGAATACATATACAAGAAATCTCCCTCCCCAACGGCTCCCCCCCGTTACACTCCTCGTTTCTCTCATTTTGATCGCCGGGGAAGTGTGGTCTCGGTCATCTCCACTTTCACTCCAAGGTCCTCTTTATCTCTGGAATGCTAGCTCAGCCGGATACATCTCAAACAATTCACTCTTTTGTCAGTATAAAGATCACAACAACAATTATCACACAGTTCAACAGATCAGGCTATAATAAAATTTCATGTTAACAAAGCATAAATGTATTAATATATAAACATGTCTGCATATTTCCTAACATAAATGTTTGTCTTTGTGATGTCAAAATTAGTCTGGAGTGTCAATATGACAATATGAGACCTGCCCTGAGGGAATATGATGTATTGAGTACTTCGCTTCACAGTCTTTGTGAAGAAAACTTAACATTTATTTGGAGATATTATCTTGTTTCACAACTTACTTCGTTTTAGACAGCAATCAGGACTTTATGATGGAAATCTGTTTAGATCGGGTTTACTTTTGCTGGAATGACTTTCAGGAGACTCAGATGTCCTGTGTAGAAGAATTCATCGCAGCTCAATATTAAGTAAAATCAGACATGTCATGATAGCAGAGAAAAGTACCTGCATCATTCCCAAATCTGAATTTCCTCCCGTCATCAGGGTGTATATTACTGCTCAGAGAGCTCATCACATGCCCAGCCTCAGGTACTCTTTTGACATAATACAGCAGCCCAGAGGCTCATATATCTCCATTGACCTGACTGTAGTAGATGAAAAAGAATTGCCATTTCTCAGTAGACTGTGTGCAGCCTCTGGAGACACTGCTCTGACAGCATATCTGTTTTAAGGCTGTGCTTTTAAGACAGTGCTAGCAGAAATCCCCTTACAGATCCTTTATATTCTGATTAAAAGATCACCACTAACTGCATAAAAATACACACCCTATGTCAGGTCAGGATAGACAGTTGAGGAAACATTTATGTCAATAAATCAGTTACAAAAAATTATCAAGCATAACATGAAGAATATATGAGAGATCATGAACAATAATATGTCACATATTGGATTTAGGCATTCAGTTTCGACTCCTAGTGTGCAGAGACATGTCTTCACCAGTTTACTTACAAATAACAGGAGATACAAACTCTTAGACTGAGCCATAATCCTCCCCCCTGCAGCTGTTTACAGATTAGCAAGGGAGTAAAATCAATCTCTGAGACCACCAGTGAAGTTAAAACATGTCTTATCTGAATCAAATACATCTTAATAAACATGATGGAAATAATCGTGCAGCTTTATGTGTCTTGAATATATTAAATTGTTTACTGTGAATACTCAGAGATTAGTTTTTATCTGTCTAGCATTAGCAAGTTTACCAATAAAAGTAATTAAAATAAAAAGTAAATGAAAGCACAGAAATGGGACATCCTATTGAAATATCCGCAAAGACAGAGTAATTACACACAAAGAGCACTTGAGGGTAAGATATCTTTCTATTTTCAAGTTAAATTTGACAAGTTACACCCTCTTGAATTCTCAGTTGTCAATATTCAAGAATAATTTTGATGTCAAAAATGTTGTTTCTTCCATGTCTACTAAATTGTAACATGTTTACAAGTGTAGATCTACTTAATTGTGCTACATCCAAAAATTAAGATCTAATAATATTTCATCACTGAATTAAAAGTATTATTCAGACATTTTCATTTTTGTAGCAATTACATGTTTACATCAATGTCTTAACATGAACTACTTTAAAATCAGGATTAAATGCTGACATCAGTATGTATTATTATGACCAACTTTCCCAACACAATGTTTTTATGTCACTAACTCTTTGCTAACAAGGTTATATCAAAGCAGGATTGTACCACTGAAGACCATATATACATATCAATAAGCCTACAAAATATCAGGACTGTAGCTACGTTATTTTTCATGTTGTGCCACTTCCAATGTTACCTATGACAACAGATTTCACACGTTTTACCTAATAATGTACATAATAATATAATATATATGCACAGAAAAAATCTGACATATGAGATGGTCAGGCAGGAACTTTTTAAATATTTGATGAATTGACGTGGAATGACCCATACAGAAGCAGTCACTAATGAACTGCAAAAATAAAACAAACCCAAAAGACAAAAAACAGAGTAAAACCACAAAATACTGAGTTAGAGACACTCAACCAAATACAGAAGACAGTACCATCAGGCAGGTTAATGCTTCATCAATGTTAAGTTCCAGTCCCTCGCACTGCACAATACCAAACAATGTACTACTCTGAACCAGGGCTACCTCAAAACATAGAGGGAGACATAAAAAAAAAGAACAAGAATAAAGTTAGCCACTTGGATTTTGTGTGGTTTTTTTTCCAGTCCATTTTGTGCCTCCACCGCTCTTCGTCTCTGTCCGTAAGCATGCTGGCATCTCCTTATCTGTCCTTGTTGGCTGATGACAGAGGGTCTCTACTGACCAAAGCAAAATTGGACATCAGATCAGCCTTAAAATTTCTCCAAAATTATCCATGCTATTGACTATTGTTTGTCTCCCTTAACAGATATTAAATATGTCCCATTTCTACACTAGAACTTTTTATCAATTCTCTCAAAGGCTGGTCATTTTAAAATACAGTCTATGATTTTTTAGATTTTTTTTAAATAAGAAAGTTAATATTTGGATTGTTTGCAGTGAGTTGTGCCACTGGCACAACCAACGTTCTATTTCAGCATTTATATTTATGATGAAACTCAAAAAGGTGTAAAGTAGATAAAACTTTGGCCTTAGTTCTATATTGGCACATTTTGATGTTTTACATCAAAATCCAACTCTACTCCACCTACCTGAAACCTATTTAAGAACTGTTCCAGAACTGTAAATGCACATATGAATGGGATATAGTTTATTTTGATATGAGGTTATGGATAATCTTACCTTTCCATTATAGGAGGTTGGAGACTTGACTCCTGTGTGGATTGTTGTTATTATTGTAGTCCTTGTTGTTGATCCATGTGGTAATGGTGGTAAGATCATTTTCTGACATGACATTCTTGCCTTGAAGCAGGTTGAACCATTGTTGTACCAGCTTTGTGCTGTGTTGCTGAAAACTGTTCTCAAGAATGGCAAGCCTGGTTTGACTCTTCTTTGTGTTCTGAAAGTTGTTAAAGTTCTTGGTGTTATCCAGCTTGAATCTTGGCATTGAACCGAGGATCGTCAGCTTAGAGGTGCCAACAACATCATCGCTGCTTATGGTTTCAGCTAAACACTGTCTGAAGGCTTTTGATTTTGTACTGGGAAACTCATAATGTGTTTCTCGAGGGACATAAACAGTTGGAAGCTCACGGCCATGATGTTTATGAACATCAGGAATCAGATTGGGGTCCAGAGGAGATGACTTTGTTGCAACTTCAAGCATGGCTCCGGCAAATTTGCTATTCTGATTTAATTTTTTAGCTTCCAGTATCAGGGATGAGAATTTTCCGTGGATCCGCGCGCGGGGGGGGGGCGGCTGTAAACATCACTCACTATTTATGTTAATGACAACATCTGCCTATTTTCGGCAGCAATTTGGCGCCAGTTTCATCTGATTGTTTCCTTCCACATGTTAAATTTCGCGGATATGCAAGCACATGATATTGTTGAGTTTTGATCATTTCTGGTGCGTGGATACGTATAGATCTATGGTTGTTTTGGTTACCTAAAAAACCTTTTTCGCCAGCATAGCGAAAGTTTTGGATATGATCAAGTATCCCCTTGGTAGCCCACCAAATTGGGATATTGTTTTTTTAAAAAACAGGTGAAATTCATTGAAGAAATTAATGGATTTTGGGTGTTGATTGCCTTATATATTCACTGTTAAAAGTCACCAGAGAATGCCATTTCTAAGTGAATTTTACAAAAATTTTCCGTGCCCAAAGGGGGACGCCCTTAATATTGAGGGGGGTCTCCCATTCCTGGATTTTGCCTTGCATATTGTTGCCATTTTTTGTGTATTTCTATTTTTCCAACCTCTTTCTTCAGGACCTTTTTGCTTTCTTTTATCAGTTGTGCACCTCCTTCTGCCAAGTACCAGTCTCCTCCTCTGATTTTGTCAGTCCATTCTTTGCGCTTGATGATAGAGTCCCATTGGCCTGGTTGTCTGAGGAGAGTGTCGGCCTCCACAGATCGGAGATGGTTTGCTTCCAAAGCGATCTCTTCTTCACTGGCCTGCGGTTTCATGCCTCGTGCCAAAGCATGAAACAGGCAGTTTTTGTCCTTGCTGACAATGTTCACTATCGAATTATTGACCTGCGCATCATAATGGCCGTCAGGGTATTGGGCACTCTTTGGTCTGTAGATGAGTGTCACAGTTTGACTGGCAGGTTCAGTGCTTGGACTTAACTCCTGCATTTTGGTAAGTTTGCCATGACTATCTTCTGTGAGAATGACAACCTTTGTGCCTTTGGCTTCTGCCAGGACTCTGATATCAAGAATGGTGCCCTCAGTCATGGGGTTCTTGATCTTTTCAGCATGCGACTGTGAGTGTTGACCTGCTTTGCCTGTAAGTTTATGTTTAGAATTCAGGTTTCCTTGCATGTATGAGATGTATCTGTTATTCTGTCCAGCTCTGAGTTTTTCCTCTGTTCTGTCAGTCTTTAAGCCAGTTCTGACATATCGGCCAATGATGCCGTTTACCTGGACTTGTGCGCGAGAAATGATGTGACTGGAGAACTTCTGGTGGAACACTTCTACTAAAGCATCAGCCAATAAAGTACTGATGATGTCAGCTACATCCTGCTTGAATTCTTTCAGCATCTCAATTTCTGAGGCAGACAGCTCATTCACCGTAACTTTCTCTGAAGAAGCTTTTCCTTCTTTAAATATATTCAGCTGGTCATGAAAGTTTGAGAAAAACTTGCTGGACAGGGTAAGCACTGTGTGGATGGCGTCTCCTGCCAATGCCCCTATCTGTACAGCTTGGATGGTTGTCAGAATTCCATAGACTGTTCCTTTGGCCTCTGCTTTGGCTCTACCAATCACTTGGGAAAAGGATGAGTTTAGCTTGTTCTGCCACATGAGGTCTGCAGTGAATGTCTTTGCTTCAGTGCTGCTTAATTTTGTGAAAATGGACAACAGTTCCCTCCTTCTGTAGTGGTTCTCCAGAAGATCATGAAGCTGTTCTTTATCTTCAATGTGTGAGAGGACAATGGAGTCTACCAAGGTAGACAAGGGCTCTTTTTCTATGTTGGATATTACGTCATCAGTGATTCCCTTTTTTACCTTATGTTTTAGACTTTCTAATATTTTGGCTAATATTGCTTTTTCTGCCTTTCCAAGTCCATATGAAATTATTTCCTTGACCACTTTCTTAGCAGTCTTTTTGACTGCATTCTTCATATTTGTCTTTGCGACAACACTCAAACCATCTTTAGCCTGACTGGAGAGAAACTTTGGCATTGCCTTCAGCTGTTTTCCAAATCCTTTAATCAACATTTTGGAAGCTTTGAAACCCTTTGCAATCACCTTTCCAACTCCAAACCCAATGAGGGATACACCAATAGAAATGGCTTTTTCAATAGCCCATGCTTTCCAGCTGAATTCTCCGGTCACCATGGCCTCAATGCCAGAGATGCAGTCTGATATTCCTTCAGTGACGAGTCCCATGCCAACTTGAGCTAATGCACCAAAAGTAACTGCAGTGAGCAATGTTCCACCAATGATCTGTAGAATTCCAAGACAGAACACCGTCAGACCTTCCCATGAGAAACGAGGCTTCTCTTCCACAGAAAACACATATTTCAGACCTCGACTGTAGAGATTGTAGGCCTCCACTTGGAGATCTTCATCAGTGGTCGGCACCAGGGTGAAAATTGGTGACTTTTTGACCAATGCATCCCTTCCCCTGTCTTTTATTTCATTCAACTTTTGGATGGCTTCACTAATGTTTTTGTCGAAGCACCTAAACATGCTGCACTTGGTTGTTAGTTGTTTTTCAAGGCTGGTTGGGTTAGTGTTGTCTGAGTCTGCTGAGGACATTTTCACAAACTGCAGACACACCATGGATTCCTCACTAAGATACTTCAGAGACTCCAGTGCCTTTGTAAGATCATCTTTGGCTTTACTGAGGTAATCTGCACTCTTCTGCTTTACAGTGCAGTACGCATGACTGTAGAAGGCTATGGCTGCCCAGCTAGCATCTTGTTTCATGGCTTTTTCGAAGAGTGTTGTGCTGACGTCCCATCGTTTTTCACTCATTGCGATATTTCCTAACTTCATGTAATGATAAATGCTGGCACATGGTGAAGTCTGAGTTTCATACTCACTTTTTGCCACTGACAAATCAGCCTTCAAACTCTTTTGCAATTCATCCCTCTTCAACTGTTCAATGTCTGATGACTTAGTTTGCAACCATATTCCCCAGAACTCATTCATGATGGCAACAACAGCTCTTCTGTCATCTCCGTCTACGTTCTTATGAATATCTTGAAGTGTCTTGCAGTACTCTGAAAACAGGTCCTCCCGCAGTTTCATCTCAGAGACATCGTTCATCATGTGATTCACCTTTTCTACTGTGAGTCTATCCCTTGTGCTCTTGGCTTCATCCAGGGACAACACTGTTGAGAAGGACTGCTGCAGGTGCTTAGTGGACATGATTATCTGAGCAGATCCAGGTTCACCTTTACGCGCAGTTCGACCAAAAGCCTGGAGTTCCACTCTTGTGTTCTCAGAGAGGAAGGACAGAACCACAAATAATCCTCCATTACTGTTCACCTCTTTGGACACTTTTATGTTTGTGCCACGTCCTGCAAGGTTTGTGGCAACAATGACATCACCAGGAAGCAGTTCCTTGCGTATTTTGCTCAAACTGTCTTGGTCACTTCGACAGTAGAGAATGATCTCACCTGGGATGCTGCTTTGCAGCTCATCGTGGATCTCTTTGGCTTTGTTGATAGTTTCACAGATCACCAGGGCTGCTCTTCCACCTCTGTATGAATTTGGGGATATCTGAGCCATAACCACACGTTTTATTTCAGATTTCCACTCTTCATCCGAGGTCATTACAGTACCTTTGACCTCGAACAACTTCCTCCTTTTGAATGTTGGCATTCTGCAGGCAGAGAGATTTGGATATAGATCCTGTAAAAACAGGATGTCTGTGTTGCTCCCAAGTGTTCCTGTTGTTCCATATATTTTCCCATTGTACTTTTCAAAAAAGGAGACGTTAGAAATGTAATTTGTCACTGCAGAAATTGTGCTCAGTTTGATTTGGTGTTTAATCTCAATAAACTGCTGCAAACCATCACCCCATTTCTTATTCAGCTCTGTAATACCAGTGGATCTGAAATCCACAGGGCAGACATTGTCGTTTTCTATGACATATTCCTGTCCTTGTCTCAGTTGCTTTGCCAGAAAGGCATTTTCAACCCACACAGACACTTTGCTCTCAATCAGACTCTTCAAGAATCCAGGAATGCTGATTTTGTCTTTATTGTTTGCGCATGGGGTGTACTGAATCCTCTCTGAGATGAGTTCTGCAATGGGCTTGATGAGAATTTCTTCTGAATCATAGAGCGCACAACACAAGCCACCCTCCAAGACAAGAAATTTAAGATCTGGAATGTCTGGATTGTTGTATGGACTGCACTTTCTAAGACAGAGCAATCCTTTGTCATCTAAAGTGTACACACTAAAACCATAGGGGACATAGTTCTCAATTTCACTGAAAAAATTGATCACAGCATCCAGACTCACTGTTTTCAGCTTCTGAAGTAGTTCATCCTTTTGGCTTTCGCAGATGTCCTCTGTGAATCCTTTTGGCACAGTGTTGGACTCTTCAGCAAGACGTAAAATGTCGATTGCATTACTAATTTCAGTTTCTTCTGTGTCCATCGAGTCAAAGATGGCCTTGAAGAATGAAGCAGGAGGACCCTGTACAAATGTCTGGTGTCCAGTAGAGAGGAAGCCATACTGGCTGATGTGGCTCCAGATCATGGCCAGAATAATGTTCAGATGCTGCAGGGAGACCATGGGGCTGAACAAGTAGGTTAGCTGCACTCCCTGATCCAGCAGCAAAAAGTCCACTTCATCAATTATGATGCAATGAAAACTGCGATCAGGTCTCACATCTTTCATCTCAAAAATCTGGCGAAGGTGATCTGCAGCGAAGGCTTCGATAGTTCCGTAGACCACATCCTTCTGATAGCATTCTTTTCGATCTTTGTCGTTGGTTTTATTTGTGTTTGTGTCAACTGTAATGCCAAAGTACTTATAGAGTTCAGCCCATTTTTGTGCATCCCTCTGACATAACACAGAAGAGCTGGACACCACATCTACTTTTTCACCCCTGAGCACACGCAGAACTGCGAACATTGCTATGACACACGACTTCCCTTCTCCAGTGCCCATCTCCAGAAGCTTCCCAGTTTCCGACAAGGCCAAGAGGCACCAGCTTATCATCTGATTGGCTCGAGGAAACCATTTCCCTTTTGACTTCTGCAGGTGTACAGCATTGCATAAGATTGCCAGGAGCTCCTGAAGGTCCTCTGTGTCCAGGCTGTGACTGAGATTTCTCGCTCGTTGTACATCTGTGTAGTTTGCAATTTCACCACTTTTGATCAGATTTGTTACATGAGTCACTGCATTGTACGATTTACTCAGCGTTTCCTCATCAATGTCTTTCATTTGCCGTATTTCATCAAAAAGAGTGTCAATGCTTTTTTTTCTCTCCTTTCTGATCTTCTGTTCTATATGCTGGATCAGATTCTCAGTTTTACAAGGATCCAGTAGATTCAGAAGAGACTGGTTGTTCGCATCTGTCCATTCAGCGGAAATCTGATATGTTTCCATCAAATGTAAAATTTTCATGATCGAAACACAGTCTTCATCATGATGATGGTCGATTAATGCTCCAAGAAGGTTTAGGGCCTCTACTGGTGACCAAAGTCTTTGCGACTCAAGGTTTGACACCATGTGAAAGATTTCTTTGGTTTGTTCTTTTGAGGCTTGGCATTGCTCTGCACAGGCAAACAAAACTTCCAAGCACCATTTCTCTGCAGGAGATGTTGTGTTTCTTTCAGCTTCTGTTTCTCTCGTCAAAACTCTCAGTAGATTCTCAAGAAACTTCAGAATGAAGGCCTCATTCGAAGTCAGTCCCTTTCCAGCAATCTTTTCTGAGATAGTGATGATTTTGTTCTCAGTGTCTGGGTCTTTGTTAAGGGTCATGTGGAGCACCTGAAACAGAGCCTTGATAAACTTGTGTCTCAGTTCCATGTCTTCACTTTGGAATTTACCCGAAAGTTTTTGCAGGACCTCTGCAGCAAACACCAGGGAATCATTTTCCTTGAGCCTTGAAAGTTCCAGATTCTTGGACGCACTGAGACTCTGTTGCTGAATGATGAATCCACGACTGAGCTGAGGGTTCCCCGTTTCCATCACTTCTATGCCGTGTTGAAAGTAATCAGACACAAAGTCATCCATGGTACCATACACAATGTCTGCTTCATAGACATCCTTATATGATGCTTTAGTTTTATTCATGTTTGTGTTGAGAGAAATTTGAAGGTACTTGTAGAAATCAGACCAATCCTCAATTTGCTCCTTCGAGTGAAGATCAGAGCTCAACACAATGTCCACTTTTTTTCCCATGCAGACTTGTGTAGCTACAAACATGGCTGTGACACATGGGTCTTCTTTCAGACCAACCAGTTGTAGCAGTCCACTCCTCTCAGTCAGGATTAATGCACACCACCGCAGCATCTGCCTCACTGTGGGCCACCAGCCTTTAATGTCAAACACTGCTTTGCACAAATGTGACAGAAATTTCTGTATGTCGTCTGCATTCAGGGTTACACATTTAAAGGAAGCTTTTGTCAGTGGTGCATCTTTTGGTGCAGTTTCTGAATATTGCACGACAGTGTTAATGATTTTTATCATATCAATCAGATCAGAATCATCCAAGTTCCATCGCATTTTTAATTCTGCTAGAGCTTCAAATAGATTCTTCGTGTCTTCTGTTCTGAGAGCCTTTTTGAATTCCTGGTAGAATTTCTCAGGGCCAACAACGTCAAGAGCCTGGATGAGTGAGCGTCCGGACTCATCTGTCCACTCTGGTGATATGTCGTACACTTGTACCAACTTAAGAATTTCAGCTATTGAAGCATCTTCTACATATTTTTGTGACAGTCCTTTGAGCAGAGTCACTGCCTCTTTTGGGGTCCACTGGTTTGTTTGCACAAGTTTGAGGATCATCTCACTGGATCCTGAGTGGCTTTCCTTGTCATTCAGATGTGTGAGTGTGGATAAGAGAAGCTTCAAGCACTGGATCTCCATCTGTAAAATGAACGCAGAGGTTCCTTTGACTGCAGTCTGCAGAGATGATGTGAGATTGCTCAGGAATTGTATGGGAAAGAGTTTGTCAATGGAAAGCTCATCTTCAGCCCATTGTTTGGCTATGATGATTGCATCAGTGTCAGTGATGTCAGTGTTTTTTTCACTGACAGTGCCACTTTCAGTGAAAAAGTGCATCAGGTTGAGATACAGGGCTTGAGTCAGCAGGAAATTCTCAGAAACACTGCATGCTGATTGACTAATGGTCTCCACCATATACTGCACATCATTGGCATTGCTTTGTAGGGAAACTTCCTCAGACATCTCTGGAGACAGAGCACACAGCTCTGTGATGAACACTTGAGTGTGCTGCAGTGTGCTGAGGGACGGGGGATCACGAAGCCATTCATCAAACAGAAGTTTGTCAAGGACTGACAGGATCTGTCCCAGTTGATCTGCTGTCAGCTGAGTGAGGCTGAGATTTGAAACTGGGATGCTGCATTTTGAAGAGAGAATTTCTAGAAACTCATCACTGCCCAATTCATTGCCAGGCTCAAACTCATCCAGGTGCCTTATTAGACGATCTTGTTTGGACCTACAATCATCAGAAATGTCACTGCTTATTTGTTTCTTATGCTGCGCATTGGCTTGTTGATGTGATTGTTGTAGTTTTTTATTTAGCTGTTGTTGTCGTACATCTTGTCTCCTCTCCTCTTCTCTCTCCGTTTCATCTTCACCACTGATTGCCTTATTAAAGCAATATTCACACTCGTATACTTTGGAGTCTGCTGGTTGGTAGTATTCACCTCCATTGAACATATATACGTACCGCCCATGAACAATACTTACTTCTATATCATCAAAGGATAAGCATGGGGGCAGGACTTCATTGCACTTGCAACATCTCAGTTTGTCGCCCATGTCCCTTTCTTTTGGTACTTGGTTCCCCATTTTTGATATTTCACTTAGCCATTAAGTGGTGGTTTTCATGTGCAGTCTGTTTTTTCCTGAAAGAGAAAGAAATACAAATTTTATTGACTTAATTATATAACACCAAGTTTATAGTCACAGCTTCTGCTGCAATCATTCTTGATGAAGAAATGTAAATTTTAAGTTCCTTCCATAAACACTTTTCTGTTTTGACCCCCTGCATTCAATTTTGGCGATTTTTGAGAAAATTAATATAATAATTTCTAGCCATTTTTCAGTGGATCAGAATTCCTTTCTCCATTCCCCATACACTCTTTATCCAATCGCTCACCCTCACTGAGCAGCTACAACCTGGGAGGCTCTTCTCAAGAAACACCAAAATGTAATTAATCTCTCTTCATCTTCCAGTTGATCCAGAGAAGCCAACTCACTCTCTTGATGCACCTGGAAATGCTCATCATGCTCCTACAGATCCCAACAGATCTCCTGATGATGTCTCCCCTCCACAAAATCTCCGCCCGGATCGCTGTGGTTCTTCAGAGAGCTTTAAGAGACAAGACTCTTCTCCCACTACGCTGACATTAAAACTTCTGAAATGCCAGTAGTCTAGCAAGGACAAATCTGTATCCTGTACAGACTCAGGCTAATGTCACCAATAATGATCCCAGATGCATGAGGTGGGTCTACACCCGTGAACTGTAGGTATATGGGCCATTATGGAATATATAAAGATGGATAACTTGTCTGAAAGCTGTTGCTCCTCATGGCCAGAGGACCTAAACCCATTCTTTGCTTGCTTTGATATAGCCAATAATGCCGTGGTAATGGACAGACTACCACCAGAGTGAGGTGAAATGGGCACAGCACACCATCAACACAAAGAAAACTGCAGGACTAGATGTCATCCTCATTCATGTGGGCATGCACATACGAGTTGGCAGGGGTGTTTACCAGCATTTTCAACCTCTCCCTTACTCACAATCTTGTCCCAACATGCCTCAAATCAATGACCATCACACTCACCCCAGAGCAAAATGCTTTCAGCATGACTTTAGCTCATATAGAAAGCACAATCCCTGCCACTTTAGAGCAATGCCAGTTTGTATACAGGGCAACAAGATCTACAGAAGAGGCCGTCTGCATTGCCCTCCATACTGCTCTGGATCACCTTGAGAGACCCGGTACATATGTCAAGATGCTCTTCATGGATTTCAGTTTTGTTTTTAACACTGTCATTCCAATCACACTAGTAGAGAATAGAATATCTTTTATTAGTCCCACAAGGGGAAATTTGCATGGTATCCAAACTTCACAGCCTAAGCCTAAACACAACTATCTCTAACTGGACCCTTGACTTCTTGTCCTACTGTACCTGGATTGTCAGATTAGGAAAACATACACACCCTCCACCCTCACCCTGAACACTTGTGTTCTACATGGATGTGTGCTAAGCCCTCTCCTGTATTCCTCTATACTTTCTTCACCTAAGATTGTCTGCTCCTTCATGCAACAGACACCTGCATCAAGGTTGCTGATATGACAGTCATTGGCCTGATGTTGAACAATGGTGAGTCGCCATACGGAGCTTGACAGCCTGGTGTTAAAGTCAACAACCTTATTCCCTACAGCAAGAAAGCAAAAGAGACTGTGGTAGACTTCAAATGGACCAGGAAACTAAATCTCAGCCCAGTCTTCATTGACAGCAAAACTGTAGAGAGTCTGCAGCTTCCTATGTTCAGGGACACACATCACAGACCTTTTCTGGTCTACTCAAACTGCCACAATCATAGGGAAGCCTCAGTAATGCCTCTTTTTCCTGACAAAGCTGAGGAGAGCCAGTCTGCCACAGAATCCCATGCTCAATTTCTGTAGGTGCACTATATAGACTCTATATACCATATTCTATAGAACATCAACATACTGCATCACAGCATGATTTGCCTGCCCCACGGAGGACCAGAAGACTTTGCAAATGGTGATAAAGACAACCCACAACCTCACTGGGACTCAGCTGTCGCCTAATTGGGACAACTATGAGACCTGGTGTAGTAGCAGTGCTTCCAGCATTGCCTCTGACCCAACCCACCACCTGTTCCAGCCACTCCCTCCTGGCAGACAATACAGGACAGCACCCATGTGCAGCATGATTGAACAAAGCATCTTCTTCCTCAAAGCTGTAAAACTGTTGAACATTCTGCACCCCCACTCACTCAGCGACACGCGCACACACCGAATAGACTGTTTACACCATTTATATTTACACTTTACTCAGCATCTACCTTTCTTCCTGCCACACTTTGCACTTTAAACAATGACCTTTTACATATTAGTTTTCAGAAGCTCTACTGTTTTTATTGTTTTTGAAAATGTCTTTATAGAAACGTGTCATTTTATTGCGTCTTTACTTAGGGAATGTCTTTGAAATTTGATTGCATTGCAGTCCTACACGGCATTCTTATTACAATAAAACTTTTAATTGTCATTTTATTAAGATCACAAAAATATTACACTTTTGCGTAGTACTGTTATTTTGGAATTGACCGTGACAAGGTGAATATTCTCAAGTCTTATTTAATAAATTGTTAACAACTTCTATACATTCAATGACGGTTTCAGAATTCATTGTCCATAAGTTTCTCTTTCTGTCCTTGCTCCAAAAGTTCTTTTAAGCTCATTTAAATGGCAGACAGGGAAGTCCTAGCGTAAATAATGGTCCTGGTATTGAAATAAATATCCGCACTTACTTTCCACAACTGGGCAAATGACAAAGTACAAAACAAAAAACTCTGCACTCATGATAAAAATCATGACGCTTTAGATTGTTCTGTCGATTGCATCTGCACAATGAGTGAACAGATTTTTTTCAGCTCAGTAAAAACAGCTGATGCCTGAAGAGGAATTCGGTCCCTTGTATGATAAGGGTCCACTTTATAAAACGGGACCCTTTCATGTTATGTAACTTGGTAAACAGTAAGGATCTTTTAAATAAATTAAACTCACAATCTGTCATGCCTTACAGAGAGTGAGTGCCATCCAACCTCAACTTTCAGCTCACAGTAATAAGTACTGTAATTATCACCAGTAATAATCTTAACTTTATTTATAAAGCGCTTTAAACAGCAGCCGCTGAAACAAAGTGCTGTACAATAAACAATAAATAAAACATAAATAAAACATACACATATTAAGACAGCAGCACAATAAAACAGATGCAGAGTCTCATGCTGTGTTAAAAGCCAGTGAATAAAAATAAGTTTTAAGTTTCATTTTAAAAACCGCCAGTGAGGGAGCCTCTCTGATTTGCATGGGGAGATTATTCCACAATCTAGGAGCAGCAACAGAGAAGGCTCTATCTCTTCTGAGCTTCTGCCTAGACCTCGGAACCTCCAGAAGCAGCTGAATGCAGTGTGATGAGTCACCATTGAGATATGCATGTATTGACACCATGCATCTTACACCATAATCTAGAGGTGATAGAATGGTGCCTCAATAATTAGTTTTACTGCATTGCAGCTGGACAATAGGACCGATGAGCTCAATAAAACCCTTTCAGAAAATACGTATTTTAAGGATATCACATTAAAACGTACATAAAGTTCAAACAATACATCTCACTGGGTCTGAGTTATGAGCTCTGACCGTCCTCCAAATGCTCCTTTCTGCCTGCTCCACACTGTGTAAATATATTTGTCATTCACAGATATATAGTATAATGTTATCATAATATAATTACATATCATTCACTGACACAAACAGCTGCAGTCTATCGTCTGTGGCTGAGAAGAGTGGCCCAAATCAGAAAAAAATATTCCCCCAACAGTTCATAAGTGACGTTAGCTGGACAGCACATTAAAAAAAAAAAAAAAAAACTATGTTCAACTAGTCTACTGAGGATCAACTAACTTGTTCACTAAATATGCACCTAAATATGACCCAACAGGACAGATGGGTGTTGGATGACAGTTTCACCTTTATCAACCTTAACAGTTGCGCTCACAGAAATGGAACAATACAGCAGTTTTTAAAATTTAACTACCAGCTTGTGTTAAAAAGTAAAAACATTAAATTTGTTACATTACCTGCCTATGGAGGTTTCATGGAGAAAATCATCTGCGCCACAACGTTCACAAGGGTAAGACTGAACTTTAAGGAAATGGGAAAACTGGAAAATACCTAGAGTTTTATGTGGGTATCAAGTATGTTATCTGGTTGCTGCCAGTCAAAATATGTTGTGATAAAGTCGTAGTTTCGTGAGAGCAAATGAAGATAAAGAACAGATGTTGACCTTGATTGAACCTTGCTGGAACTCGAGTAGCAAACGTGTTCATCTGCAGTTTCTTGAGTTTCCAAGAAGCAGCTTTAGGAAATGTAAAAAACTTTAATGCAGAGGTTTAGTGCTCATCATTAATATTCCTCAACTCCCATTTTGATATGATTCACTTTCACCTCCCTGACTACAATATACAGAAGAGAAAATATAGAATAATCAGTTACAAAGAGTTAGACCAAAAACACAACACAAGAGGGGACAGAGGAGTAGTAAAATAGCCACATATAGATAGCTAGAGCCTATTTTGATGTGGTAATACTTTTGAAGTAGCCTAGCTAAGATTTGGCTCTGCTAGCTTGACTTAGCTTCATTCCAGCATGCAAGCAAATGATATGCTTAAGAGAAATTATACACACATGGACAAAATTGTTGGTACCCCTCAGTTAATGAAAGAAAAACCCACAATGGTCACAGAAATAATTTGAATCTGACAAAAGTAATAATAAATAAGAATTCTATGAAAACTAACCAATGAAAATCAGACATTGCTTTTGGACCGTGGTTTAACAGAATTATTTTAAAAAATAAACTCATGAAACAGGCCTGGACAAAAATGATGGTACCCTTAATTAAATGTTTTGTTGCACAACCTTTTGAGGCAATCACTGCAATCAAATGATTTCTGTAACTGTCAATGAGACTTCACCTTTAATGTCTTTAGAGGTGGTTCTGGGCTCTTTTGTTTCCATTCCTATTATCCATCTCTTCCATTTGTCATCAGTTTTCCTCCTGCGGCCACGTCCAGGGAGGTTGGCTTCAGTCCCATGGATCTTAAATTTCTGAATATGTGCAACTGTAGTCACAGGAACATCAAGCTGCTTGGAGATGGTCTTCTAGCCTTTACCTTTAACATGCTGGTCTATAATTTCCTTTCTAATCTCCTGAGACAACTCTCTCCTTGGCTTCCTCTGGTCCATGTTTAGTGTGGTTCACACCATGTCACCAAACAGCACAGTGACTACTGTAACCCTATAAATAGGCCGACTGACTGATTACAAGTTTGTAGACACCTGTGATGCTAATTAGAGGACACACCTTGATTGAACATTTCCCTATGGTCACATTATTTTCAGTCTTTTCTAGGGGTACCATAATTTTTGTCCAGGTCTGTTTCATGAGTTTATTTTTTAAAATAATTCTGTTGAACACAAAAGAAATGTCTGATTTTCATTGCTTATTTTCATTGAATTCTTATTTATTATTACTTTTGTCAGATTCAAATTATTTCTGTGACCATTGTGGGTTTTTCTTTCATTAACTGAGGGGTAGCAACAATTTTGTCCACTTGTGTATTTGATTCACATTAGAAAATTGTTTTCTTTTAAGACAGTGTGTATCCTCAAAAAAATATTTTTCCATCAGAATAACAGCAGTTTCCAAGCTTTGCGGTATCAAGGTGTTCCATGTTAGGACAAAGAAAAAATGACTAAAATTAGTTTAGTCTTTGTGAAGAAAGCTACAACGTGTATAATGGGGATGCCATCTTCTTATGTAGTTTGAGACAGCATTCAGGCCTTTGTGATGGAAATCTGTTGAGATCAGGTTGACTCTTGCTGGAAGGGCTTTCAGGACTCAGATGTCTTGTACAGAAGCATTTATTGAAGCTCAATATCAAGTAAAATCAGAGAAGTCATGACAGCAGTAAAAGGTATCTACATCATTCCCAAGTCTGAATTTTCTCATGTTGATAGAGTGTATATTACTACTCAGAGAGCCCATCAAATGCCGAATTAAAGTTACTCTTTGGACATAACACAGCAGCCCAGAGGCTCCACATAGCTTCATTGACCCGACTGTAGCAGATGAAGAAGAATTGCTGATTCTTGTTGGACTGTGGCAGCCTTCAGAAACACAGCTCACACAATGTATCTTGCTTAAGGCTGTTAATGGTATCAGATTGACCCTTTGGCCAACTGTGCAGCTGTGCAATGCCAGCAGAAATCCCCTCACAGAGCCTATTTTTTTCGATTGAAAGATCACCACTAACTACATAAAAAATACACACCCTGTGTCAGGTCAGGACACACAGAGTTGAGGTAACATTTAGGTCAGTAAATCAGTGACTGAAAATGAGCAACTGTAACATAGATCAGAATATTGGATAATTCATCAACATTAATAAATCACATATTAAATTTAAACATTCCAATTTGATATGCCTGTACACACGTTACTACAGATTTACTCAAATGTAACTAGAGTTGCAAAACTCTGTAGTAAAAAACATACTGGTGTACGAGAGTAATGGACAAAACCCTACTGCTGCAGCTGTTTACAGAGGGAATAAGGAGGGAGTAAAAAGACTTTGAGAATGCCAATTAAAATTTAAAAAATCATACTTGAATCAAATACCTCTTAATACACTTGATGATAACAGTCATTCTGCTTTGTGTATCTTGAACCTATTATTAGGATTTTCTACAACTTTAATGATGAAAAATTTAAATGGCTGAAAAAAACTATAATAACATGACTCAATATTCCCTCTTAATGTTACATCTCTTTATATTATTATTCATTAATATGCATTTCAATTAAATATTGAAAAGAACTAAAACAGAAAGAAATGAACACGAATCTGCACAACATTCACACAGGCAAAACTGAACTTTAAGCAGGAAATACCTAGAGTGTTGTGTGGGTATCAAATATGTTATCTGGTTACTCCCAATCAAAATATGTTGTGATAAAGTCGTAGTTTCGTGAGAGCTTATGAAAATAAAAAAGAGATGTTGACTTTGATTGAACCTTGCCTGAACTTTAGTAACAAACATATTCATTTGCAGTTTCTTGGATTTCCATGAAGGAGCTTTAGGGAATGTAAAAACCTTTTTTTGCAGAAGTTTAGTGCAAATCATTAATATTCCTTAGCTCCCATTTTGATATGACTCACTTTCATCTCCCGGAGGGAACAAGGAAGGAGTGAAAAAGACTTTGAGAATGCCAATTAAAGTTAAAACATCTGAATCACATACGTCTTAATACACTTGATGATAAGTCATTCTGCTTTGTGTATCTTGAACCTATTATTAGGATTTTCTTCAACTTTAATGATGAAAAATTTAAATAGCTGAAAAAAAGCTATAATAACATGACTCAATATATTCCCTCTTAATGTTACATCCCTTTATATTATTATTCATTAATATGCATTTCAATTAAATATTGAAAAGAACTAAAACAGAAAGAAATGAACACGAATCTGCACAACATTCACACAGGCAAAACTGAACTTCAAGCAGGAAATACCTAGAGTGTTGTGTGGGTATCAAATATGTTATCTGGTTACTCCCGATCAAAATATGTTGTGATAAAGTCGTAGTTTCGTGAGAGCTTATGAAAATAAAAAAGAGATGTTGACTTTGATTGAACCTTGCCTGAACTTTAGTAACAAACATATTCATTTGCAGTTTCTTGGATTTCCATGAAGGAGCTTTGGGGAATGTAAAAAAAACTTTTTTTTGCAGAGGTTTAGTGCGAATCATTAATATTCCTTAGCTCCCATTTTGATATGACTCACTTTCATCTCTCGGAGGGAACAAGGACGGAGTGAAAAAGACTTTGAGAATGCCAATTAAAGTTAAAACATCTGAATCACATACGTCTTAATACACTTGATGATAACAGTCATTCTGCTTTGTGTATCTTGAACCTATTATTAGGATTTTCTTCAACTTTAATGATGAAAAATTTAAATGGCTGAAAAAAACTATAATAACATGACTATAAATTCCCTCTTAATTTTACATCCTTTTATATTATTATTCATTAATATGCATTTCAATTACATATTGAAAAAACTAAAACAGAAAGAAATGAACATGAATGCTCAAAGATTAAGTCTCTACATTTAAGAGTTTTTTCGTCCATATAGAAATAGCAATTTTAACAATAAAAATGAATGAATAAAACAGAATTACAAGTAAACCAAAGCATAGTAAATGTGATATTCTATGAATATTTCCACAAATACAACAATAATAATAAAAACAATAATTACAATCAAAAAGCAATTTGGGTAAAACATCATTCTGTTTTTTTACTCAAACAGTAGATCATTTGACTAGTTACACTTTCCTGAATTCTTGTTTGTCAAAATTCAAAAACAATTTTGAGATCAAAAAATGTCGTTTCTTCCACTTCCATTAAAATGTCATGTTTAACGTCATACAAATTTAGATCTAAATAATTGTGTTCCATTCAAGAAATAAGGTCCAAACTATTTTCATTACTGAGTTAAACTATATGATGTTTTATAATTATTCTTCTAAGATTTTCATTTCATGTACCGAAGGAATTGAAAACCCATATATTGGCAATTGAATGAAAGTATATATGTATTTGAAGTCTTTGTTCTCTTATTATGTCTTTGTCCCTGTTTTTTTCCTTTGAATTCATGACCTCAACCCAATCATGATTAGATAAGAGTGAGAAAAGAAAAACTGAACTAAAACACAAAGTTAATACACAGAAGCAGTCACTTCTGAACTGCAGATCAAAAACAAACATAGTAAACTACTGAGTTGTCAAAACGTATTACAGGAGCTAAAGGCAGCTCCTGTCTCCCCAGAAACAAAATGCAGAAGGCAATACCATTCTGCAGTTAAATGCTTTACCAACAGTTAACCTCAGTACCTCGCACTACTTAATACCAAACAATGTACAGTCTACCTCCAAACAGGGCTACCTCAAAACAAAAAGTGCAAAATTATATGAAGCAAAAAATGTGGGAGAAAAGCATCAGCTGTGGCCCACATAGCCACAGCAGTGGAAGGGTTGAAGTTAAGCCTCTTGGATGTTTGAAGTTTGTTTCCATCCATTTAGTGCCTCCATCTCTCTTCTTCTTGTGTGTCCTTGTTGGCTTTGGGAAGGTGGCATGACAAAGGGTCCTGCAGAGGATCAGAGAATCTGTTTACCAAAAGAAATGGACACTAGATCAGAGTCCTCTTAAAAATTCTCCAGAATTCTCGACTTTATTGACTATTGTTTTGTTTTGCATAACAAATCTTAAATGTACCCTGATTCTGCAGTAGAACTATCATTAGGTCTCTTGAAGGCTCATCATTGTTAAACATAGTCTTTAATTTCTTTTTTCTTTTGCTTGTTTGTTTTTTGAAAAATAAGTGACAGTTGCATTGTTTCCATTGTGAATCTCGAAGTAGTGTAAAGTAGAATACATTTTTGAGTAACTTCTATAATGGCAAATATTGTTTTCTATGTATCTGAAACCTCCTTAGCAAATTTTGTCGTACTATATGTACTACACTCATGGGAAAAGTTACTAGACCACCCTTGTTTTCTTCAATTTTTTGTTTATTTTAATGCCTGGTACTGCTGAAAGTATATTCTCTGAGGAATACAATAAACACGACAAAAAATACAGCTGATTACATGATAATTTATGTTCCAAGGGGATATAAGAGGCCATTTCATGTCATAAGCAGCACTGCACATGCAAAGCACTAAGTGGTTTCCTGCTTACAGTCAAGCGGCAGCACAACTCAGAAGTTCAATTCAATTCAATTTTATTTATATACCGCCAATTACAGGTCAGATTGTCTCAAGATGCTTTACAGAACCCATATGCCTGAACCCCCAGAGAGTTGTCAGCTCTCACATTATGCCTAAAGCAAAAGAATTGTATGAGGCCACAAAAGGCAGCCATCTTGGCACTGCTGGAAGTTGGCATGAGTGAGAGACAGGTAGCGAAAAAACTGAAGATCTCTAAGACAGCCGTTCAGTGTGCCAAGAAAAAACAGGCCAAACATGGTACTACTAAAGTGCTAGCTGATCATGGCAGGAAACGTCGTTCTGCCTGACAAGATGACCATTCTTGTGTCAGGAATCATTGTCAGACCTCCAGGGACCTTAAAAATGAGTGGGCACTATGGAGAAATGTGATTTGTTCAGCAATGGCAGTTGGAAGCCAACTTCTTGAAGCTGGTCTGAAGTCACACAGGGCAGGAAGAAGCCCTTCATCAATGAAAGGCAGAGGAAAGCCCGGTTACCCTTTACTGGGGATACAAGGATTGGACTGATGATGATTGGGCTATGGTTCTCTTCAACGATGAATCCAATTTTCAGTTGATACCCACTCCAGCCAACTTACTGGTTAGAAGGAAACCGGGAGAAGCCTATAAACCAGACTGTCTTGCCCTTACCGTAAACCATGGGGGTGGATCAGTGATGAACTGGGGTTGTTTCAGTGTGGGTGGAACAGGGCAAATGCAATTGTGTGAAAGGTGAATGAACCAGGTCATGTACAGGGCTACTCTTAAAAACAGTCTTTTTCTATCAGCTGAAAAACTCTTTCTTGCCTCAAATGACTGGATTTCCCAAAGAGACAATGCACCTTGCCACACGGCAAGGTCAGTTAATGCCTGGATGAAGAACCAGAACATTGGAATCATGTCTTGGAATCCTCAATCACAAGATCTAAATCCGATTCAAAACCTGTGGAAAATCAAGTCTTTTTTTCTGTTTTCATGTATCACAAATCAGCAATGCCACAGGCTGATTCCCTCCATGCCACACTGTATTGATGTAGTAATTTATTGTGAACGAGTCCCAACCAAGTATTGTGTATAAATGAACATACAGTTGGACATTTCTGCATTGTAAGCTATTTTGTGATTGATCTACTATTGGAATACTTTGAGATACCAGATTTCTCATTTTCATGTGCTATAAGCCATATTCATCAAAATGAATACCAGAAAAGGCTTGAAATATTTCATTGTACATGAATTAAATATAGACTAACACCACATTCATACAGTAATTCATAGCAAAGGAGCCCTGACCAAGAATTGAGTGTTTAAATGAACATACTTTCCAGAAGTTGGACATTTCTGTGTTGTATATCCTTTTTTCCGATTGATCTGAGGAAATGTTCTAATAATTCAGGTACTAGATAACTGATTTTCAGGAGCTAAAAATTGACATCATTAAAATTAAAACAAGAAAATGCTTGAAATATTTGATTTTACATGACATGAATATAGAATACATAAAAGACAATCTTTTTGAATTAAATTACAAAAAAGAGCACTTCTCAGTTTTTCATGATGTTCAGATTTTTTGAGATGCACTAGTACATGCACATTGTGAACAGTTTAAACAGATTTTTCTATAATTTGCACTAGAAATCGGGAAAATTACAGATAGTTTTTGTATTGTCTGGGTTATTTACCCATTTCAGAACCTGAAGACCTAATCTTCACCACCCAGTACAGCAAAAGTATAATCAGCCTCTTTTTACTAAAATGCAGTAAATTAGTCTCCTCACTAAATAGCAATAACACCGCCATCTAGTGGGCAAAACCTGCCACAATCTCATGAATTAATTCCATGTAAGATGAGCAGCTTGTTGTTTACCCACCAGGTCAAGCAATTTTATTTGACAAGGTGTCCATTTGCTCTAAGTGGACATTCAAACTCATATACATCAACATTTTCCTTTACCCCACGAGGTAAGAAACTCTTATAATCATTTCGTGGGTATTATGGGCATCGTACTGTCTCCTCGTAGACACATCGATGCAGATTATCCACCTTTTCTGATCTACACACCTGTCATGCTTATTAACCTGTACTGAAAACCAGTTTATTGACCAGACAAGAGAAAGTTGTTCCTGAAATTATATCTAATTGTAGGCCAAGTAATGGGCAGATGTTTCTTTTTAAAAAGCTGGTAGAACCCTTTAAAGACTCATCTTAGTCTAAATACAGTATGTCCCTTGAGCTTACATGTTTGTTTTTTAAACTGAACAGCTTAAATGACCTCATGATTAAAATGAGTCAAGCGTTAGATTGTTCAGCAGGTTATTCCAGGTTGCAGGTGCGCATTGAGAAAAACAGGTTTTTCAAAGTTTAATAAACATAGCTGGCATCTGCAGAGGAATCCAATCCTTTGACCATGTATGATAAGAGCCCACATTAAAGACAGAAGTATCTTAGTGTTTTGCCAACATTAAGGGCTTTATACTAGTAAATACAAATAAACCCTGGGTCTGTCGCACCATATAGAGGGTGAGTGTCACCCAACCTGAGCATCCAACAGTCCTGTAATAATCAGCAGTAATAATCTTAATGCATCATGACAAATAGTGTCCAAGGCCTGAAGAGGCGTCACTAATGCATGCATGTATAAAATGTCAAAAGTTGCCTCAATAAGCATTTTTCTGCAAAGTAGTTAGAAAATAAGACAGATTTCGTGCCCTTACTCTACATAAATCCTACAGGATATAAGGACTCTTGCAACTAATCTACTGAGCACCAGTTAATTTACCCCGTTAGCTATGTACACTCATTAATGTGATACAACATCACAGATGGATTTTTAATGGAGGTTTCACCACAGTTGACCCCAGTTTACACTTTAATTCTGTTTAGAATATTTAGAAATGAACAGCGTGGGAATTTTATCTGTTTTATTGTGGTACAATTAAGGTAATGACAGCTTGTGCTAAAAATAAATCCATCGTAATAATTATCAAGCTTGTTACATTACCTTCATGTGGAGGCTTCATGGAGAAAATTATCTATGCCACAGCCTTCACAGAAATAAAACTCCACTTCAAGCGGCAAATACCTGAAGAGCCACATGGCTGTCAGATAATAATGGTATTTGTTCACTGTCTATCATATTCAAATCACCATTTGACGCATGTACTTTATGTAAGTATTTTATTTTGGTTATTTTATTTAAAGCCATTAAAATGTTGACAGAAACCTATCAGAATATATGGTGTACAATTCTGATAGTAGTGCCTAGTAATTAGCAGTGTCTTAGTAATTTAATTTTCATCATATTGCTGAAGGACAAATAATTGTTTTTCTGGTCATTCACTCTTATCAATTGCTTATGCAGGAAAGATGATGTAGAAGCCATGTAGATGTATGTGAGAACTGATATGCAGTACAATAAGCTTTTTTTTAATGTTACCTTCGGCTGGTTAAAACCTGCAACTCTTGCTTCAATTATGCTTTTTTTAAATTTCAGGTAAATAATCATTTAAAGCAGTTAAAAATTAGAAAAATGATGAGATAAGTACATTTCAGATACTTTGGTAAAAACCATTCTTGTTCTGCTCAGGACATCCACCAAGTTAAGAAATCACTCTATGTCCATCCGACCTTTTGTTTCTCTCTTTTCTTTCTGGCTCAGTCTTGCATTGTTTACCAGTTTGTTTGACTTGTTTCCAGAGTTTTTGAAGGTAGCAGTAGTAGTTTTGTCCCTTCAGTCTTAAAGAGTGTGCAGTTGAGCTTGAACTAAATCCACAGCTAAATCTAAATCATTCACACTTTGACTAATAAAAGCATGTACTAATATATTCTTTATTTACATATAAAAACAGATGCATTTTATACTGTCGATGCACTTTTCAGGATCCTGCTCTTACAGAATCATCACAGCAGTTACCTCATGCTCACACCAGTGGAAAAGGAATTTACTACTTGAATACAGGAGGAGTTTTTGAAAAAACTGATGTCAAACACTAGACTACACTCTGGTAATCTTTTGACATCTGTAAATCCAGAGTGCAATGTAAGACTTTATTCAGATTGTGTACCAGATTACCCCTTTCTTTGCCTGCATGAGAAGGAATTCGTATTAGGAATCAGTTAAAGTTCAGTATTGCCAGTTTAAGTTTACATCTTTGTGATGTTGTTAAACTTGATCTGGAGTGTCTGAATACAATTATATGTTTATAATCATCACATGACCTGAGGAAATTGGACATAATGAACGCTTCGCTTCACAATCTTTGTGTTGAAAACTACAACACGGTTTATATTGAGGATGTAATTTCCTTTTAAACAGCGGTAAACCTTTGGACAGGTTTCAGGACTTCATGATAGAAATATATTGATCAGATTAAATTGCTCTCAGGAGACTCAGGTGTCTTTCACAGAAGCATTTATTGCAGGTCCATGACAAATAGAATCAGAGATGTCATGACAGAAATGAAATGAATCCTTGTCATTCCCAATAGTGAATGTAAATGACAGAAAATGATCAAGCATCACATGAAGAATATATGATGAATAATAAACAATCACACATTGAATTTAAGCATCCAGTTAGTTTCCTGGGGTGTACAGACAAATCAGAACTGATTTACTCAAATCTAACTAGAAATGCAAGAAATCACATTCATCATTTTATCTGAATCAAGTACATTTCAATAAATCACACTGCTTTATGTATCGTAAAGATACATAAATCTTCAAGATACATACTCAAAGATTAGGTCTTTAATTTTTTAGTTTTTTTTATTCTCATACAATTCACAATTTTAACAATAAAAGTGATTAAGAGTAAATAAAATAAAGATTAAACCAAATCATAGCAAATGTAACATTCTAGGAAAATGTCCACAACTACAGAATAATTACGCTCAAAAAGCACTTTAGAGTAAAACATCATTCTATTTTCCAATTGAACAGTATATCATTTCACCCCTACACCCTCTTGATTTCATAGTTATGAATATTTGTGAGTGATTTTGAGATTAGAAACAGTTGTTTCTTCCACTTCAATTAAAATGTCAAATTTGATGCCATAGAAATTTACATATGTTCAGTTGTGTTATGTTCAAGGATTAAAGTCTTCATAGATTTCATGACTGATTTAAAAGTATTTCTTCAACATTTCCATCATTAGTACAGATACACGTGTACAGCAACGAATGGACATGACTGAAACGCACTTTTAACAAACCTAATTAAATAAGAGCACATGATGCTTTATCAATATTCTTCTGAGACTCTCATTAGATGTGCTGAAGAAATTGAGAATTCAGATACTGACATTTGCACAAAAACATAGGGATTTTGAAGTCTATGTTCAATGATGTCTGTGTACCTGTTTTTTTCTTTTGAATTCATGATCTGAAACCACTCATGATTGGATGAAAATAAAAAAGAAAAAACTGAACTAAAACACAAAGTTAATGCACAGAAGCTGTCACTTCCGAATTGCAGATCAAAAATGAACATAGTAAACTATTATGTGGCCAAAACTTATCAAAATAGCGAAAGCCAGCCCTGTCTCCCCAAAGAACAAAGACAGAAATTAATACCATCCTACAGATAAATGCTTTACCAACAGTTAACCTCAGTCCCTCGCACCACTTAATACAAACAATGTACAGTCTACCTCCAAACAGGGCTACCTCAACACATCCATCCATTATCTAAACACCGCTTAATCCTCACTAGGGTCGCGGGGGGGGGGGGGGGGGGGGGGGGGGGGGGGGGGGGGGGGGGGGGGGGGGGGGGGGGGGGGGGGGGGGGGGGGGGGGCTGGAGCTGGAGCTGGAGCTGGAGCTGGAGCTGGAGCTGGAGCTGGAGCCTATCCCAGCTGACTCGGGCGAAGGCAGGGGACACCCTGGACAGGTCGCCAGTCTGTCGCAGGGCTACATATACAGACAAACAATCACTCACACATTCACACCTACGGGCAATTTAGAACAATCAATTAACCTCAGCATATTTTTGGACTGTGGGAGGAAGCCGGAGTACCCGGAGGAAACCCACGCATGCACAGGGAGAACATGCAAACTCCATGCAGAAAGATCCCAGGTCCGAGCTGGGACGCGAACCAGGGACCTTCTCGCTGCAAGGCGAAAGTGCTAACCACTACCCCACTGTACAGCCCTACCTCAACACAATAAGTGCAAAATATAAAAAACAAAAATAGTGGAAGGAAAGAGTCAGCTGTGACCCACATAGCCACAGCGCTGAAAGGATTGCAGTTAAGCCTCTTGGATGTTTGAAGTTTGTCTCCATCCATTTAGTGCCTCCATCTCTCTTCTTGTCTGTCCTTATTGGCTTGGGGAAGGTCACATGACAGAGGGGCCTGCAGAGGATCAGAGAATCTGTTTACCAAAAGAAATGGACACTAGATCAGAGTCCTCTTACAAATTCTCCAGAATTCTCGACTTTATTGACAATTGTTTTGTTTTGTTCTGTTTAACAGATCTTCAATACCCAGACTCTGCATTAGAACTATTATCAGGTCTCTCAAAGGCTCATCATTGTTAAACATAGCCTTTAATGAATTTCTGTTTTTGTTGTTTGTTTTTTGGAAAATGAGCAAGTAACAGTTGCGTTGTTTCCATTGTGGAACTTCAAGTGGTGTAAAGTAAAATACATTTTTAACTTAATTCTATAATGGCAAATTTTGTTTTCTATGCACCTTGAAACCTCCTTAGTAAGTTTTCTGAGACTATAAACGCATACATGAGTGATGTATATATAATTTGTTTTGATATGATTTTACATTTGAGCTTACCTTTTTATTAGAGAAGGTTGGAGACTTGGTTCCTGTGTGGATCGTTGTTATTATTGTAGTCCTTGTTGTTGATCCATGTGGTAATGGTGGCAAGATCATTACCTGACATGACATTCTTGCCTTGAAGCAGGTTGAACCATTGTTGTACCAGATTTATGCTGTGTTGCTGAAAACTGCTCTCGAGAATGGCAAGTCTGGTTTGACTCTTCTTTGTGTTCTGAAAGTTGTTAAAGTTCTTGGTGTTATTCAGCTTGAATCTCACCATTGAACCGAGGATCGTCAACTTGAAGGCGCCCACAACATCATCGTTGCTTATGGTGGTAGCTAAACACTGTCTGAAGGCTTTTGATTTTGTACTGGGAAACTCATAATGTGTTTCTCGAGGCACATAAACAGTTGGAAGTTCACGACCATGATGTTTGTGCACTTTAGGAATCAGATTGGGGTCCAGAGGAGATGACTTTGTTGCAACTTCAAGCATGGCTCCGGCTAATTTGCTGTTCTGATTTAATTTTTGAGCTTCCAGTATACTGTTGACTGGTGGCTGGTGATCTGCATTGATGAACCGCCCAATTCCCGGATGTTGCCTTGCATGTTGTTGCCAATTTTTGTATATTTCTATTTTTCCAACCTCTTTCTTCAGGACCTTTTTGCTTTCTTTTAGTCTCGCTGGTGCACCTCCTTCTGCCAAGTACCAGTCTCCTCCTCTGATTTTGTCAGTCCATTCTTTCCGCTTGATAATAGAGTCCCATTGGCCTGGTTGTCTGAGGAGAGTGTCGGCCTCCACAGATCGGAGATGGTTTGCTTCCAAAGCGATCTCTTCTTCACTGGCCTGCGGTTTCATGCCTCGTGCCAAAGCATGAAACAGGCAGTTTTTGTCCTTGCTGACTATGTTCACTATCTGATTATTGACTTGCACATCATAATGGCCAGCAGGGTATTGGGCACTCTTTGGTCTGTAGATGAGTGTCACAGTTTGAGTGGTGGGTTTAGTGCTTGGACTTAACTCCTGCATTTTGGTAAGTTTGCCATGGCTATCTTCTGTGAGAATGACAATCTTTGTCCCTCTGGCTTCTGCCAGGACTCTGATATCAAGAATGGTGCCCTCAGTCATGGGGTTCTTGATCTTTTCAGCATGTGATTGTGAGTGTTGACCTGTAAGTTTATGCTTAGAAGTCAAGTTTCCTGGCATGTATGAGATGTATCTGTTATTCTGTCCAGCTCTGAGTTTTTCCTCTGTTCTGTCAGTCTTTAAGCCAGTTCTGACATATCGGCCAATGATGCCATTTACCTGGCCTTGTGCACGAGAAATGATGTGACTGGAGAACTTCTGGTGGAACACTTCTACTAAAGCATCGGCCAATAAAGTACTGATGATGTCAGCTACATCCTGCTTGAATTCTTTCAGCATCTCAGTGTCAGATGCAGACAGCTCATTTACCTTAACTTTCTCTGAAGAAGCTTTTGCTTTCTTGAATGTATTCAGTTGATCATGAAGGTTTGAGTAAAATTTTCTGGACAGGGTGACCGCTGCATGGATGGTGTCTGCTGCCAGTGCCAGTATGTGGCCGAGTTGGATGGCTGTCAGAATTCCACGAACAGTTCCTTTGGCCTCTGCTTTAGCTTTATCAATCACTTTGGAGAAGGATGAGTTAAGTTTGTTCTGCCAGTCGAGTTCTGCAGTGAGTGTCTGTGCTGCAGTGCTGCTTAAAGATTTGAAAATAGCCAGCAGTTTACTTTTACTGTTCTTGTCCTTCAGGAGAAAATGAAGTTGCTGTTTATCCGTAATATGTGAGAGAACAATGGAGTCTATCAATGTAGACAAGGGCTCTTTTTCAATGTTGCATTTCACGTCATCAACAATTCCCTTTTTCACCTCCTTTTTGAGACTTTCTAGTATCTGTTTCAGTATTTCCTTTTCTGCCTTTCCAAAAACATTGGTAATGATTTCCTCTGCCATTTTTTTAACAGTGTGTTTGACTGCATTCTTCATATTTGTCTTTGCGACAACACTTGAACCATGTTTAACCTGAGTGGAGACAAACTTTGGCATTGCCTTCAGCTGTTTCCCAAATCCTTTAATTAACATTTTGCAAGCTTTGAAGCCCTTTGCAATCAGCTTTCCAACTCCAAACCCAATGAGGGATACACCAATAGAAATGGCTTTTTCAATAGCCCACGATTTCCAGCTGAATTCTCCAGTCACCATGGCCTCAATGCCAGAGATGCAGTCTGATATTCCTTCAGTGATGAGTCCCATGCCGACTTGAGCTAATGTGCCAAATGTAAATGCAGTGAGCAGTGCTCCTCCAATGATCTGTAAAATTCCAAGAAAGAACACCAGCAGACCTTCCCATGAGAAACGAGGCTTCTCTTCCACAGAAAACACATATTTCAGACCTCGACTGTAGAGATTGTAGGCTTCCACTTGGAGATCTTCATCAGCACTTGGCACCAGGGTGAAAATTGGTGACTTTTTGACCAATGCATCCCTTCCCCTTTCTTTGATTTCATTCAACTTTTGGATGGCTTCATTAATGTTTTTCTCCACGTAACCCAACATGCTGCACTTGGTTGTTAGTTGTTTTTCAAGGCTGGTTGGGTTAGTGTTGTCTGAGTCTACTGAGGACATTTTCACAAACTGCAGACACACCATGCATTCTTCACTAAGATACTTCAGAGACTCCAGTGCCTTTGTAAGATCATCTTTGGCTTTACTGAGGTAATCTGTACTCATTTGCTTTACAGTGCAGTACGCATGACTGTAGAAGGCTATGGCTGCCCAGCTTGCATCTTGTTTCATGGCCTTTTCAAAGAGCCTGGCGCTGACGTCCCATTGTTTTTCACTCATTGCGACATTTCCAAACTTAATGTAATGATAAATGCTGGCACATGGTGAAGTGTGACTCTGAGACTGACTTTTTGCCAATGATAAGTCAGTGTTCAAACACTTTTGCAATTCATCTCTCTTCAGCTGTTCAATGTTTTCTGATTTAGTTTGCAACCATATTCCCCAGAACTCATTCATGATGGCAACAACAGCTCTTCTGTCATCTCCGGCTACGTTCTTATGAATATCTTGAAGTGTCTTGCAGTACTGTGAAAACAGGTCCTCCCGCAGTTTCATCTCAGAGACATCGTTCATCATGTGATTCACCTTTTCTGCTGCGAGTCTATCCCTAGTGCTCTTGGCTTCATCCAGGGACAACACTGTTGAGAAGGACTGCTGCAGGTGTTTAGTGGACATGATTATCTGAGCAGATCCAGGTTTACCTTTACGCGCAGTTCGACCAAAAGCCTGGAGTTCCACTCTTGTGTTCTCAGAGAGGAAGGACAGAACCACAAATAATCCTCCATTACTGTTCACCTGTTTGGACACTTTTATGTCTGTGCCACGCCCAGCCAGATTTGTGGCAACAATGACGTCACCAGGAAGCAGTTTCTTTTCTATTTTGCTCAGACTGTCATTGTCACTTCGACAGTAGAGAATGATCTCACCTGGGATGCTGCTTTTTAGCTCATCGTGGATCTCTTTGGCTTTGTTGATAGTTTCACAGATCACCAGGGCTGCTCTTCCACCTCTGTATGAATTTGGGGATATCTGAGCCATAACCACACGTTTTATTTCAGATTTCCACTCTTCAGCTGAGGTCTTCAGAGTACCTTTCACTTCGAACAACTTCCTCCTGTTGAATGTTGGCATTCTGCAGGCAGAGAGATTTGGATATAGATCCTGTAAAAACAGGATATCTGTGTTGCTCCCAAGTGTTCCAGTTGTTCCATATATTTTCCCATTGTACTTTTCGAAAAATGAGATGTTTGAAATGTAGTTTGTCACTGTAGAAATTGTGCTCAGTTTGATTTGATGCTTCATCTCAATAAACTGCTGCAAACCATCACCCCATTTCTTATTCAGCTGTACAATACCAGTGGATCTGAAATCCACAGGGCAGACATTGTCGTTTTCTACGACATATTCCCGTCCTTGTCTCAGTTGCTTTGCCAGAAAGGCATTTTCAACCCACACAGACACTTTGCTCTCAATCAGACTCTTCAAGAATCCAGGAATGCTGATTTTGTCTTTATTGTTTGTACATGGGGTGTACTGAATCCTCTCTGAGATGAGTTCTGCAATGGGCTTGATGAGAGTTTCTTCTGAATCATAGAGAGCACAACACAAGCCTCCCTCCAAGACAAGAAATTTAAGATCTGGAATGTCTGGATTGTTGTATGGACTGCACTTTCTAAGACAGAGCAATCCATTGTCATCTAAAGTGTACACACTAAAACCATAGGGGACATAGTTCTCAATTTCACTGAAAAAATTGATCACAGCATCCAGACTCACTGTTTTCAGCTTCTGAAGTAGTTCATCCTTTTGGCTTTCGCAGATGTCCTCTGTGAATCCTTTTGGCACAGTGTTGGACTCTTCAGCAAGACGTAAAATGTCGATTGCATTAGTAATTTCAGTTTCTTCTGTGTCCATCGAGTCAAAGATGGCCTTGAAGAATGAAGCAGGAGGACCCTGTACAAATGTCTGGTGTCCAGTAGAGAGGAAGCCATACTGGCTGATGTGGCCCCAGATCATGGCTAGAATAATGTTCAGATGCTGCAGGGAGACCATGGGGCTGGACAGGTAGGTTAGCTGCACTCCCTGATCCAGCAACAGTGAGTCTACTTCGTCAATTATGATGCACTGAAAACTGCGATCAGGTCTCACATCTTTCATCTCAAAAATCTGGCGAAGGTGATCTGCAGCGAAGGCTTCGATAGTTCCGTAGACCACATCCTTCTGATAGCATTCTTTTCGATCTTCATCATTGGTTTTATTTGTGTTTGTGTCAACTGTAATGCCAAAGTACTTGTAGAATTCAGCCCATTCTTCTGCATCCCTCTGACATAACACAGAAGAGCTGGACACCACATCTACTTTTTCACCCCTGAGCACACGCAGAACTGCAAACATTGCTATGACACAAGACTTCCCTTCTCCAGTGCCCATCTCCAGGAGCTTCCCAGTTTCCGACAAGGCCAAGAGACACCAACTTATCATCTGGGTGGTTCGAGGAAACCATTTCCCTTCAGCCATCTGCAGGTGTACAGCATTGCATAAGACTGCCAGGAGCTCTTGAAGGTTCTCTGTGTCCAGGCTGTGACTGAGATTTCTCGCTCGTCGTACATCTTTGTAGTTTGCAATTTCACCACTTTTGATCAGATTTGTTACATGAGCCACTGCACTGTATGATTTACTTAGCGTTTGCTTATCAATGTCTTTCATTTGCCGTATTTCATCAAAGAGAATGTCAATTGTTTTTACTGTTTCATCTTGAAGGCTCTTTTCTAAATGTTGGATCAGATTGTCAGTTTGACAAGAATCCAGGAGATTCAGGAGAGACTGGTTATTCTCATCTGTCCACTTGGAGGAAACCTGATATGTTGCCAACAAATGTAAAATTTTCATGATGGACACACAGTCTTCATCATGATGGTGGTGGATTAGTGCTCCAAGGAGGTTTAGGGCCTCTGCTGGTGACCAAAGTCTTTGTGCTCCAAGATTTGAAACCATGTGAAAGATTTCTTTGGTTTGTTCTTTTGAGGCTTGGCATTGCTCTGCACAGGCAAACAAACTCTCCAAACACCAATTCTCTGCAGGAGATGTTGTGTTTCTTTCAGCTTCTGTTTCTCTCGTCAAAACTCTCAGTAGATTCTCAAGAAACTTCAGAATGAAGGCCTCATTCGAAGTCAGTCCTTTTCCAGCAATCTTTTCTGAGATGGTGATGATTTTATTCTCAGTGCTTGGGTCTTTGTTTAGGGTAGTGTGGAGCACCTGAAACAGAGCCTTGATAAACTTGTGTCTCAGTTCCATGTCTTCACTTTGGAATTTACTCATGAGATTTTTCAGGGCCTCTGCAGCAAACATCAGGGAATCATTTTCCTTGAGCCTTGAAAGTTCCAGATTCTTGGACGCACTGAGACTCTGTTGCTGAATGATGAATCCACGACTGAGCTGAGGGTTCTCCGTTTCCATCACTTCTATGCCGTGTTGAAAGTAATCAGACACAAAGTCATCCATGGTACCATACACAATGTCTACTTCATAGACATCCTTATATGATGCTTTAGTTTTATTCATGTTTGTGTTGAGAGAAATTTGAAGATACTTGTAGAAATCAGACCAATCCTCAATTTGCTCCTTTGAGTGAAGATCAGAGCTCAACACAAAGTCCACTTTGTTTCCCATGCAGACTTGTGTAGCTACAAACATGGCTGTGACACATGGGTCTTCTTTCAGACCAACCAGTTGTAGCAGTCCACTCCTCTCAGTCAGGATTAATGCACACCACCGCAGCATCTGCCTCACTGTGGGCCACCAGCCTTTAATGTCAGACACTGCTTTGCACAGATGTGACAGAAAGTTCTGGATGTTGTCTGCATTCAGGGTTACACATTTAAAGGAAGCTTTTGTCAGTGGTGCATCTTTTGGTGCAGTTTCTGAATATTGCAGGACGGCAGTGGTAATGATTTTTATCATATCAATCAAAGAATCATCCAAGTTCCATAGCATTTTTATCTCTGCTAAAGCTGCAACTAGGTTCTTCTCGTCTTCTGTTCTGAGAGACTTCTTAAGTTCCTGGTCGACTTTCTCAGGGCCAACAACGTCAAGAGCCTGGATGAGTGAGCGTCCGGACTCATCCGTCCACTCTGGTAATATGTCATACACTCGTACCAACTTAAGAATTTCAGCTATTGAAGCATCTTCTACATATTTTTGTGACAGTCCTTTGAGCAGAGTCACTGTCTCTTTTGGGGTCCACTGGTTTGTTTGCACAAGTCTGAGGAGCATCTCACTGGATTCTGAGTGGGTTTCCTTGTCATTCAGATGTGTGAGCGTGGATAAGAGAAGCTTCAAGCACTGGATCTCCATCTGTAAAATGAATGCAGAAGTTCCTTCGACTGCAGTCTGCAGAGATGATGTGAGATTGCTCAGGAATTGTATGAGAAAGAGTTTGTCAGTGGAAATCTCATCTTCAGCCCATTGTTTGGCTATGAGGACTGCATCAATGTTAGTGATGTCAGTGTGTTTTTCACTGACAGTGCCACTTTCAGTGAAAAAGTGCATCAGGTTGAGATACAGGGCTTGAGTCAGCAGGAAACTCTCAGAAACATTGCATGCTGATTGGCTAATGGACTCCACCACAGACTGTACATGATTGGAGATGCTTTGTTGTGAAACTCCCTCTGATATTTCCACAGACAGAGCACACAGCTCTGTGATGAACACTTGAGTGTGCTGCAGAGTGCTGAGGGACGGGGGATCACGAAGCCATTCATCAAACAGAAGTTTGTCCAGGACTGACAGGATTTTTCCCAGCTGATCAGCTGTCAGTTGAGTGAGGCTGAGATTTGAAACTGGGATGCTGCATTTCGAAGAGAGAATTTCTAGAAACTCATCAGTGCCTGACTTATCATCTGTGTCAAACTCATCCAGATACCTAACACGAACATCTCTCTTGGGCTGATGTTCTTCTGCAATGTTGCTGTTCTGTTGTTTTTCATGCTGCTCTTTCACTTGTTTTTGTGATTCTTGTAGTCTTTGATTCATCTGTTCTTGTTGCCTCCTTTCCTCTTCTCTCCTCCTCTCCTCTTCTCTCCTCCTCTCTTCCTCTTTCCTCTGCTCTTCTTTCCTCCTCTCCTCTTCTCTTCTCCTCTCCTCTTCTTTCCTCCTTTCCTCTTCTCTCCTCTCTTCTTCTCTCCTCTGTTCTTCTCTTCTCCTCTCCTCTTCTTTCCTCTCCTCTTCTTTCCTCCTTTCCTCTTCTCTCCTCCTCTCTTCTTCTCTCCTCTGTTCTTCTCTTCTCCTCTCCTCTTCTTTCCTCCTTTCCTCTTCTCTCTTCCTCTCTTCTTCTCTCCTCCTCTCCTCTTCTCTCCTCCTCTCTTCTTCTCTCCTTCTCTCCTCTTCTCTCTTCCTTCGTTCTTCCTCTCTCCTCATTTCCTCTTGTTCTCTGATTGGCTTATTAAAGCAATATTCACACTCGTACGCCTCATTGTAGCCCACTGGTCTGTAGTATTCACCTCCATTGAACACATGTACGTACCGCCCATGAATAGTAGCTTTATAAAGATTATCGAAGGAATAGCATGGGGGCAGGACTTTATTGCACTTGCAGCATCTTAGGCTGTTGCCCATGTAACTTTCCTTTGGTTGTTGATTGCCCATCTTTGCTGGTTTATTCAGCAGTTTAATGGTGGTTTTTCAGTCTGTGTTTCCCTGAAAGATAAAGAAATATGAATTTGAATGATTTTCTGATTTATCAACAACTCACAACTGGAATCCATGCTGCCTCGATTCTTGATTTCAAAACAACATTTAAATACAAAAGTGATCCATATTTTTTGTGTTTTGCCCCTCTGCGTTCTCTCAAATTTGGCTGGTTTTTCAGCAATAAAATTTATAATCATTTTTGAATGTGGATTAGTTTGTCACTGATGGTGATAAAGAAGTAAAATTTTCAGGGCCAAATCAAATGTTCAGAATCAGTCTGGAAAAAAACCAAAAAATAAATCAGTGTGAGCTTTCCAGGAAACTGAAGTCATCAACATGAAAATGCTGTAAAACCAGGAGTATCTTTTCACTGGTATTATAAAAATGCAGCATGTCCACATTTTACAGTGAACAATTGTGCAACACTTTATATATGTTGTATTAATAAACTTGGTTCTGTCTGTGTTACGATACAAGATTCAGTGCAGTATGAGGCTCACGTTTCATCAGTTCTGATCTTCATACCTGTACACCTTACACACCTGTACACTTTACACACACACACACACACCTACACACTTGTATAACATACACATTGTATAACGTAGGCAAGAAGGCTCCCATACATAAACATTTTTCTGTACTCCTCTCTTCCACTGTTTGAGGAAATTCAATGTCATAATTCTTGTCAGTGGAATCATGGGCGGGTAGAAACACAAACCAGCACATACAGATTACACACGTCTGTGCTGATCTACACGCATGTGTCCGCAACATTTACTATACTGTGTTGTCCTGATGAGACACCCACTCAACGCAGCCTACAGACTGGAGTTCATCTCCCATAATTCCCTCCAGACAGGAGAATATATTAACTAAATGTTCCTCTGTTCTCTCCTTGTGATGATGGTTGAAGCCTTACTGAGTTCATTAAGCTCAGAAAGCCTCAATTCCAAACCTACACTGATGCATACACCCCTACCACACACGTGTTTTCAAAGTTAAAGATGAGCACACCACCACACACACACACACACACACACACACACACACACACACACACACACACACACACACACACACACACACACGATCATCAAAACATCAGTGATTACTAGAATATTCATTGTTATGTAGTTCATGCACATGCCTTAACTCTAGTCTTCAGTTCAGTAGCATTTGCCATAAATATATCATCTCTAATTTTTAGTAGGCTAAATCGTACCCGAAAAAATTACACTCCACTGTCTACAGATCCTGTTCTCCAGCAGCTGTCTGCAGTCTATTCAGTCAGTCTGTTTTCAACGAGGTTATTGGGGGATGATTAACTTATTCCACTGACTGTGTACACTGCCAAATATGATACAACAATCATATTTGGGAGTGTGCACACTCAGTGTAATGGCCTTTTCATCTCTGTTGTCCCGAGATCAGTCACAGAATTTGAAGAAATGAGCAACACAGCAGTTTTCTATTGGTTTATGCTACCGCTATAAAACCCTGAAGACAGTTGCACTTGAAAAGCGAACAACTTAAAACTTGTTACATTACCTTCATGTGGCGATTTCATAGAGGAAACAATCTGTGTTAGCATTCGTAGAGCTGAAACTCCACAGCTAGCAGAAAACCAAGTAAGCCAGTCTATTTATATAGTGCCTTAACAGACAGTGAGGTAATTTACTGGAAGAGAGTAATGAGACACTGCTCATCAAATGTTGACAGGTCCCAATCAGAAGTTGCCATGTCATGAGGGGGTGGGACTTTGACCTATGGGGTCCAATGAGAGGCTGCATGTCATAGAGTCAATCCCTTAGCCACACCCATCTGCCATATTTTTAGGTTTTTTATTTTTAACAAAAAGAAATGACGAATTTGCTGAAAATGATCATTTTAAAAAATGATTTACAAATAAAATTCCCATGCTACAGTCATCCAATGAGGTGTGAGGGAAAGGGTGAATGAGAACTAATGAGAAGAGGAATACGGGGCCTTCTTCATATATAAAAAGGGAGTAGGCTACTCCATAGGCCACAACGTCTAATAGAACGGAGTAGGACACTCCATAGGCCACAACATCAAATAGAATGGAGTAGGCCGCTTCATTGAGTAGAACTCGCCATGGCTCAGAAAATGCTGGATGTCCTGGGGTATGCTGTCCCCTGAGTGAGCGATGGCAAAGCTGAGGCCTGAAATGGCTGTAACCAGCCATTTCAGGCCTCAGCTTTGCCATTTCATGGCCTAAATGTCTGCCTCTGTCAGGTCAATAAAGTACCGTATTTTCCGCACCATAAGGCGCACCGGATTGTAAGGCGCAGTCTCAATTACGGGGTCTATTTCTGTACTTAAGCCATACATAAGGCGCACCGTATTATTCGGCGCATGCTAAAACAAGGTAACGGAAGCAAAACAGTGAGTTTGGTTGAACTTTATTCAACTACGTATTTAAAAATACACATTATTTTTTGATCAATTTTTTTGTCACAAATCCATCCATCCTCATCTTCTGTATCTGAATTGAACAGCTGGGCAATTTCAACATCAAACATGTCGGGTACCCTCTCGTTATTGTTGGAGTCAGTCTCATTGCTGGGTGGCTGTTCAGCAATGATGCCAGCTTTCGCGAAAGCTCGGACGACAGTCAAAGCAAATACCTTAGCCCAGGCATCCACAATCCATTCACATATGGTGGCGGAACTCGCCCAGCGCTGCCTCCCAGTCTTAGTAAAGGTGTGTTCGCCATCTCTCATCCATCCCTCCCATGACGCTCGCAACTTCACTTTGAACGCCCTGTTTACACCAATGTCCAGCGCTTGGAGTTCTTTTGTTAATCCTCCCGGAATGATGGCGAGCTCCAAATTCATTTGCTTCACTTGGTTTTTCACAGTAGCGGTGATATGGGTGCAGATTTTGGAACTCAGTGCACACATAAGGCGCACCGGGTTAAAAGGCGTACCGTTGATTTCTGAGAAAATTAAAGGCTTTTAAGTGCGCCTTATAGTGCGGAAAATACGGTATCTGCATATCACAGGGATACTCTCGCCCTATGAGGTGGCAGCCTCTGATTGGACGCCATAGGTCAAAGTCCCGCCCCCCTCGTGACGTGGCAGAGATATATCACTCTTCTCAGGACAAGAATTTGAGAAACCAAAAAAAGAAAAAAAAACAGAAAATTCAAGAAATAGCAAGCATTAATCAGGTTCTACAAGTAAATACAGGAGAAAGATAGCAAGCCCATCCCAGTTCTTTGTGCCCAAAAACCACCAGCACTGTGTCAGTTTCAGTTCAGGTAGGATTTGGGGCATCAAGTCTCGATGGCTTTGCAGCCGTATGAGGTATGTAGTGTAGCTCCCCTTCTCAAGAGAGTCTGATGAGGTATTCGTGAAACAGTCATGTAGGCTTGTGCATTCTTCAGATATGAATCCTTTTCTGTTTCTCTTGAAATTAACTGTGATTCCTTGCAGTTGTCACATTGCTTCCTGAGAAAGACACCCTCCTGTCAAGTGCTGAAGACAGGATGTGCATCTCCTTCTCTCCACTCCTGAGTCAAGAAAGGAGAGGAGAAGGGGTGGTCAAAGTCAAGCGAAACAACAGACCAGGCCATGGATCCATTTCCACCATGGCCATACAGGCCACCACCACAGTCTTAAATGACTGGCTACATGAAGCAGAATTCCATGAGGTCAAGCTAAATGATAGCACACACACACACACACACACACACAAACACACACACAATATCATATTACCCTCATGTGGAGATTTCATAAAGGAAACAATCTGTGTTAGCATTCGTAGAGCTGAAACTCCACAGTTAGCAGGAAACCAAGTAAGCCAGTCTATTTATATAGTGCCTTATCAGACAGCGAGCTAATTTACTGGAAGAGAGTAATATGAGACACTGCTCATCAAATTTTGACAGGTCCCAATCAGAAGCTGCCGTGTCACGAGGGGACGGGACTTTGACCTATGGGGTCCAATCAGAGGCTGCACGTCATAGGGCGTGAGTATCCCTGTGATATGCAGATACTTTATTGACCTGACGGAGGCAGACATTTATACTCCCAAACTCTGAATAGAGAGCAGGATCAAACTTTGGCCATAGCGCTGTATGAACATACACAATTTTATTTACCAGTTGTTCATTTTTATGTTGTCTTTTTAGACAAGACACACATACATAAACCTAAGGTTATCACAAATGAATTTTATATCATTACTATCATTGAATTTGTGCTTTACATTTAATATATTAGATTATAATAACTAACAAACACAAAGTTTAACAAGACTGAACAGAAAACTTGAACCTAAATTTCTGCTAATGTGTAACCTTGAGTGTTGTAAAGGTACAGAGCTTACATGTAGCATCACATCATTGCTAGAAACTGCTGCAGTGTTTTTATATTAGTACATGGCACTTGGCACTGCCACGTATACAGGAAAACAATCAAATAGGGATACTGAGAGCAAGTAATTTTTTTACTATACACAGTAAATATTAAAAAATAAATAATGCATAAAAACTTTTAAATTTTCTGTAATAATTAAATGAAGAAGGAGAAGAAGGTCCACTGTTGGATGGGATGTTCACAGTCCTTCATGTGTGTGTAAGGAAAGAAGAGGATATACGCCTGATCAGTGATTCCACTAAGAGATGTGTCACCATCATATTCAATGGAATAAGCCTGGATATTACAAGATCCTAAGATAGTTAGTGTTTTAAACCTTTCTTTTCATTAAATTTTTAAAATTAGCTTGTAAATGCAAGTTGAATGATTGACTTAAGTCTCAGGTGTTTTTTGAGGCAGATCAAAAATGTAAACTTCAACATAGTTTGAGATGAGATGGTATATTTGACAGGTTACTTATAGAATCAGTAGCTTCAAACATAACTGGATTTAATGTGACGTGGCAGCTTCTGATTGGGACCTGTCAAAATTTGATGAGCAGTGTCTCATTACTGTCTTCCAGTAAATTAGCTCACTGTCTGATAAGGCACTATATAAATAGACTGGCTTACTTGGTTTCCTGCTAGCTGTGGAGTTTCAGCTCTACGAATGCTAACACAGATTGTTTCCTTTATGAAATCTCCACATGAGGGTAATATGATATTGTGTGTGTTTGTGTGTGTGTGTGTGTGCTATCGTTTAGCTTGACCTCATGGCATTCTGCTTCATGTAGCCAGTCATTCAAGACTGTGGTGGTGGCCTGTAAGGCCATGGTGGAAATGGATCCATGGCCTGGTCTGTTGTTTCGCTTGACTTTGACCACCCCTTCTCCTCTCCTTTCTTGACCTGACAGAGGCAGACATTTAGGCTCCTGATCTCTGAAATGGTAATGTTTGGATAGAAACAAAAAAGCACTTATTTAAAGTAACTGAATGAATGAAAGCCATAAGCCATACTGAATATGACAGATATTTTTTTCTATTAAAATACTGCATGCCATGGAAAAACTTACCATCCTCATTTGTGGAGGCAACCTGGTCTTTAGATTGAATATCTTCTGTTTCCGAGTAAGGGAAACCTATGGTTCCATTTCCAGAAATACAGAAAAAAGACAATAACTTGACATCATGATCTGACCAATAGACTGAGAAAAGTATAATGGTGTCAAAACTGCCACTCCTATCATATGTCCTCTAGGTGTGGAAAAATGACCAACGCTCACAGCATAAAAAAACGATGCACAGGTCAGTATTTTCGGTTCTTCTTGGGGTGTTATCACAGCTAAGGATTACTCCTGGATTTTTTTTGTTGACGAATAAATCCTGCTGCCCCCCCGAATGCTGACTTCTCTTGGTGATTTTTTGAAGACTTAATTTACACTTAAGTATAGGGTTGAGGAACTTGGTCCTCTCGTGGAAACCCTGTGGACCACTTGTATGCTGGAATATTTTAGTTGCATTTATGGCTGACACACATAGTCCTCAAGTGAAGCCAGAGTTGCTAAAACAAGTCACCGGCAATCTCTTTGACTGTCCCAACAATGACAGGCTGGCGTTTGAAGGTATTTCCGAGCTACTGAAACAGAGTGAGTAAGAAGGGTAAGCAGAATTCACCTTCCCTGCCCCTCAAAGAGTTTGGGTTGTTCAAGCTCTCTATTTGTGTCTTGTACAGGGAAGGCGCCTGGTCAATGTGCTGTGCTACTGAGAGAAGGCCATTTCATCTACTATCTAGTATGTGCCAACTGCACTCGTTTTGATCCGTCATGCTTGTTACGTGGCTATGTTGGGTTGTGTGACCAAAACCTCAATAAACACGTCTCTTGTTCCAGCTTACAAAACAAAAAGCCTTTTGCAAACCCACATAGACCAGTCTACTACACAGCGTTGAGGATATGAGATCACATTGTATATGGAATGGAGTACACAAGCTGTCAATGTCTCAGTATATGAACGATGTAGTATCCCTGGTATCATAGTATCTATGGTGATAACGGCTGACTGTCTCTCCTCTATTGCTGTGTGTTTTCACAGTATTGGCTGCGGCTTGGATCAACTAGAGCGGACCAAGGTAGCCAAGATATTGGAACAGGTTTTTATGGGCACTGGCATTACAATCACAATATACAGCCTTCCTTGGACAGCAGCATCTATGAACTAGCCCCCCTAAACAGATAGTCCAAATGCTGCCTGCGTATGCTAGGAAACAAATATTGTCTACGTATCTACAATAAATAGATGTACAACTATAACACTGTATGAACTGTCTTTATTGTGTTCCAGGTCAACCCCCATTAGCTATTGCCCATGGAGCCAGCAGGGTGAGTCTGCTGGTTTTGTTCGCGTTATCCTTTATTAGCCCCACACTTGTGATGTGTATGATATATATAATATGTTATTGGAGGCAAAGCCGGCATATGTTCTCACACCTTTCGTTTGTTTCTAGGTGAGGGTGGTTTATGCAGCTTTTTTATGATGTGTCTATCAGACATGTTGCTCGCAGGTTTCTCAAAAGTATTTGGAAAAGAACCAGGAAATGCACACTTTTTAAATATTCATTATTTCTCACTCTTTTTATTGACAAACAATAAAAAACAAATCATCAGGAAGTCATCAACAAATAGTAAAACATTTTACTAAAGTAGTAGTGTTTTAAAACAACAGTACATAAAAAAACATTTCTTGATACAAACTTACAATTCTTTTAAATGTCTTTAAAGGTAACTGACAAATCTGGATTGCTGACAGATATGGTATGATGTACAAACTCACTCTAAAGCCCTATTTGCACGGGATTATTATTATTACCTCGGGACCTCTGGTGATTTGTAATAATTGCGGAGGAGGTCGGTGATCTTAATCCAATGTGCCATGTCAATAATTGGTAAAGTAATAATTCCCCCTCAAATTACCTACTATATTTCGCCAAACACCGACGTCCTGGGATGATACTAGTCCTGTACGAATCTGCATCTCAGTGATTCTCAGTGATTGGGGGGTATTTTAGTTGTTGTATTTTTTTTTGCGTGTCTTTCTCTACATCTTTCTTGGTGGAATTAGTACTTTGCACATGGACGTGGCAATGGCAGATGTTGCAACATGCACAGATCTGACATCATATCCGGCCTGTAATATCAGTAAATTCAAGTAAAATACAGACTTCGCTTATCCCGTGTGAATGCACTGCGAGTAACACAGACGTCCTGGGGTAATTCACAAATTACCAGAGGTCCCCAGGTAATACTAATCCCATGCAAATAGGGCTTAAGATGGAGAAAAAGAGTGGATTCTAACCATTTCCATTATATTTTCCAGTCTCTCAACATCCGCTGCTCTAACCCTCAATGTGTTTAGTTTACTACCGATTGAAACTCTGTTCTCAATCGCTTGACTCAAGAGTTCTATGAGATGAGACACGGTTGTGTGTCTCTCCACTTCGGTCACAAGTTTTACCTCGTAATTCCCCATCACTTCAGGTATTTACGGTGTTGTGGGTGTTGTGGATGTTGCGGGTTGCTTCCATATGTAGGCCACCGTTGCAAGGTCTGCCATTTTGACGGTGTTGTGGTTTTTCATCAGAGTGCAGTACATATCGTTGATGGTATGCTGGATGTACGCCTCTGATCTCAGGTCAAACAAAACTGTTCCAGCAGTTCTGATGCGTTGCTCCTCCATGGGAAAGTTATGCAGGGTTAAGAGGTGCTGGATGGCAGGGATAAAGTTGGGAGTGTAGAGCTTGCTGATGATGGTGTAAAAGTTGTCCTGGTAGAAATGAGACGTAATTGTTTCCAGGCATGGGTGCTCTTTCTGGCTAGGATGGTCAGTCAGGCACCTGTAGCAATCCTCCCTGTATGTTTCCAGAACTTTATCAAGGAGATAAAGTATGGTTGTTTTCACCATGCCGAAGAAGGTTTTTACATGATTTTACATGTAATGATAATAATGCTTTTAATTTATAATGCACTCTACATATAAAATCTCAAAGTGGAATACATAAAAGACAATCCTTTTGAATTAAATTACAAAAAAGAACTTTTCATATTTTGTCACGATGTTCAATTTTTTTGAGATACACTAGTACATGCACAATGTGAACAGTTTAAATGGATTTTTCTATAACTTACAGTAGAAATCGGGAAAAATACAGATAGATGTTGTGTGGTCTGGGTTATTTACCTATTTCAGATTCCTGAAGACCTAATCTTCACCACCCAATACAGCAAAAGTATCATCAGCCACTTTTTACTAAAATGAAATTTAAAACAATCTCCTTTAATCACTCTTTGCCAAATAGCAATAACGCCACCATCTAGTGGCCAAAACCTACCGATATCACATGAATTAATTCCATGTAAGATGAACAGCTTGTTGTTTACCCATCAAGTCAAGTAATATTATTTGAGAAGGTGTTCATTCGCTCTAAGTGGACATTCAAACTCATATGCATCAACATTTTCTTTTGCTCCACTAGATAAGAAACTCAACTCTTATAATCATTTCCTGGGTATTATGGGTATTGTACTGTCTCCTGGTAAAGTACACACATCTATGCAGATTATCCACCTTTTATGATCCACACACCTGTCATGTGTTTTATACTGTCGATACACTTTTCAGGATCCTGCTCTTATAGAATCATCACAGCAGTTACCTCATGCTCACACCAGTGGAAAAGGAATTTACGACTTGAATACATGAGGAGTTGTTGAAAAAACTGATGTCGAACACTAGACTACACTCTGGTAATCTTTTGACATCTGTAAATCCAGAGTGCAATGTAATACTTTATTCAGATTGTGTACCAGATTACCCCTTTCTTTGCCTGCATGAGAAGGAATTCGTATTAGGAATCAGTTAAAGTTCAATATTGCCAGTATAAGTTTACATCTTTGTGATGTTGTCAAAATTGATCTGGAGTGTCTGAATACAATTATATGTTTATAATCATCACATGACCTGAGGAAATTGGACATAATGAATGCTTCACTTCACAATCTTTGTGTTGAAAACTACAACACGGTTTATATTGAGGATGTAATTTCCTTTTATTCAGCGGTAAACCTTTGGACATATTAAAGGATTTTCTTCAACTGTTTGAAGTATTGAAAGTTTAATTACAAAATGGAAAAGAATTAAGACTCAATGATTAAATCTCCCTTAATGTAACATCCCTTTAAATTAAATGTTTAAAAGAAGTAAAACAGAAACAAATTAACAATGAATACTCAAAGATTAGGTCTTGAAGTTTTTTTATCCTGATAAAATTTGCAATTTTAACAATGAAAGTGATTAAGAGTAAATAAAACAAAATAGAGTAAACCAAATCATAGAAAAATGTAACATTCTAGGAAAATGTCCACAACTACAGAATAATTACGCTCAAAAAGCACTTTAGAGTAAAACATCATTCTATTTTCCAATTGAACAGTATATCATTTCACCCCTACACCCTCTTGATTTCATAGTTATGAATATTTGTGAGTGATTTTGAGATTAGAAACAGTTGTTTCTTCCACTTCAATTAAAATGTCAAATTTGATGCCATAGAAATTTACATATGTTCAGTTGTGTTACGTTCAAGAATTAATGTCTTCATAGATTTCACGACTGATTTAAAAGTATTTCTTCAACATTTCCATGATTAGTACAGATACACGTGTACAGCAACGAATGGAAATGACTAAAACACATTTTTAACAAACCTAATTAAATAAGAGCACATGATGCTTTATCAATATTCTTCTGAGACTCTCATTAGATGTGCTGAAGAAATTGAGAATTCAGATATTGACATTTGCTCAAAAACATATACAGATTTGAAGTCTATGTTCTACTACGTCTTTGTACCTGTTTTTTTCCTTTGAATTCATGATCTCAACCCACTCATGATTAGAAAACTGAACTAAAACACAAAGTTCATACACAGGAGCAGTCACGTTTGAATTGCAGATTAAAAATAAACATAGTAAACTATTATGTTGCCAAAACTTATCACAATAGCTAAAGCCAGCCCCTGTCTCCCCAAAGAACAAAGACAGAAATTAATACCATCCTACAGATAAATGCTTTACCAACAGTTAACCTCAGTCCCTCGCACTACTTAGTACAAACAATGTACAGTCTACCTCCAAACAGGGCTACCTCAAAACAAAAAGTGCAAAATATAAAAAACAAAAATAGTGGAAGGAAAGAGTCAGCTGTGACCCACATAGCCACAGTGCTGAAAGGATTGCAGTTAAGCCTCTTGGATGTTTGAAGTTTGTCTCCATCCATTTAGTGCCTCCATCTCTCTTCTTGTCTGTCCTTATTGGCTTGGGGAAGGTCACATGACAGAGGGGCCTGCAGAGGATCAGAGAATCTGTTTACCAAAAGAAATGGACACTAGATCATCCTCTTACAAATTCTCCAGAATTCGCGACTTTATTGACAATTGTTTTGTTTTGTTTAACAGATCTTCAATACCCAGACTCTGCATTAGAAGCATTATCAGGTCTCTCAAAGGCTCATCATTGTTAAACATAGCCTTTAATGAATTTCTGTTTTTGTTGTTTGTTTTTTGGAAAATGAGCAAGTAACAGTTGCGTTGTTTCCATTGTGGAACTTCAAGTGGTGTAAAGTAAAATACATTTTTAACTTAATTCTGTAATGGCAAATATTGTTTTCTATGCACCTGAAACCTCCTTAGTAAGTTTTCTGAGACTATAAACAAATACATGAGTGATGTATATATAATTTGTTTTGATATGATGCTAAAATTGAGCTTACCTTTTTATTAGAGAAGGTTGGAGACTTGGTTCCTGTGTGGATCGTTGTTATTATTGTAGTCCTTGTTGTTGATCCATGTGGTAATGGTGGCAAGATCATTACCTGACATGACATTCTTGCCTTGAAGCAAGTTGAACCATTGTTGTACCAGATTTATGCTGTGTTGCTGAAAACTGCTCTCGAGAATGGCAAGTCTGGTTTGACTCTTCTTTGTGTTCTGAAAGTTGTTAAAGTTCTTGGTGTTATTCAGCTTGAATCTCACCATTGAACCGAGGATCGTCAACTTGAAGGTGCCCACAACATCATCGTTGCTTATGGCGGTAGCTAAACACTGTCTGAAGGCTTTTGATTTTGTACTGGGAAACTCATAATGTGTTTCTCGAGGGACATAAACAGTTGGAAGCTCACGGCCATGATGTTTATGAACATCAGGAATCAGATTGGGGTCCAGAGGAGATGACTTTGTTGCAACTTCAAGCATGGCTCCGGCTAATTTGCTGTTCTGATTTAATTTTTGAGCTTCCAGTATACTGTTGACTGGTGGCTGGTGATCTGCATTGATGAACCGCCCAATTCCCGTATGTTGCCTTGCATATTGTTGCCATTTTTTGTATATTTCTATTTTTCCAACCTCTTTCTTCAGGACCTTTTTGCTTTCTTTTATCGGTGGTGCACCTCCTTCTGCCAAGTACCAGTCTCCTCCTCTGATTTTGTCAGTCCATTCTTTCCGCTTGATGATAGAGTCCCATTGGCCTGGTTGTCTGAGGAGAGTGTCGGCCTCCACAGATCGGAGATGGTTTGCTTCCAAAGCGATCTCTTCTTCACTGGCCTGCGGTTTCATGCCTCGTGCCAAAGCATGAAACAGGCAGTTTTTGTCCTTGCTGACAATGTTCACTATCTGATTATTGACTTGCACATCATAATGGCCGTCAGGGTATTGGGAACTCTTTGGTCTGTAGATGAGTGTCACAGTTTGAGTGGTGGGTTTAGTGCTTGGACTTAACTCCTGCATTTTGGTAAGTTTGCCATGGCTATCTTCTGTGAGAATGACAATCTTTGTCCCTCTGGCTTCTGCCAGGACTCTGACATCAAGAATGGTGCCCTCAGTCATGGGGTTCTTGATCTTTTCAGCATGCGACTGTGAGTGTTGACCTGCTTCTCCTTTAGAATTTAGGTTTCCTGGCATGTATGAGATGTATCTGTTATTCTGTCCAGCTCTGAGTTTTTCCTCTGTTCTGTCAGTCTTTAAGCCAGTTCTGACATATCGGCCAATGATGCCGTTTACCTGGCCTTGTGCACGAGAAATGATGTGACTGGAGAACTTCTGGTGGAACACTTCTACTAAAGCATCGGCCAATAAAGTACTGATGATGTCAGCTACATCCTGCTTGAATTCTTTCAGCATCTCAGTGTCAGATGCAGACAGCTCGTTTACCTTAACTTTCTCTGAAGAAGCTTTTGCTTTCTTGAATATATTCAGTTGATCATGAAAGTTTGAGAAAAACTTGCTGGACAGGGTGACCGCTGCATGGATGGTGTCTGCTGCCAGTGCCACCATGTGGACGACTTGGATGGCTGTCAGAATTCCACGAATTGTTCCTTTGGCCTCTGCTTTGGCTTTATCAATCACTTTGGAGAAGGATGAGTTAAGTTTGTTCTGCCAGTCGAGTTCTGCAGTGAGTGGCTGTGCTGCAGTGCTGCTTAAAGATTTGAAAATAGCCAGCAGTTTACTTTTACTGTTTTTGTCCTTCAGGAGAAGATGAAGTTGCTGTTTATCCGTAATATGTGAGAGGACAATGGAGTCTATCAATGTAGACAAGGGCTCTTTTTCAATGTTGCATTTCACGTCATCAACAATTCCCTTTTTCACCTCCTTTTTGAGACTTTCTAGTATCTGTTTCAGTATTTCCTTTTCTGCCTTTCCGAAAACATTGGTAATGATTTCCTCTGCCATTTTTTTAGCAGTGTGTTTGACTGCATTCTTCATATTTGTCTTTGCGACAACACTGAAACCATCTTTAGCCTGACCGGAGAGAAACTTTGGCATTGCCTTCAGCTGTTTCCCAAAGCCTTTAATTAACATTTTGCAAGCTTTGAAGCCCTTTGCAATCAGCTTTCCAACTCCAAACCCAATGAGGGATACACCAATAGAAATGGCTTTATCAATTGCCCATGATTTCCAGCTGAATTCTCCAGTCACCATGGCCTCAATGCCAGAGATGCAGTCTGATATTCCTTCAGTGATGAGTCCCATGCCGACTTGAGCTAATGTGCCAAATGTAAATGCAGTGAGCAGTGCTCCTCCAATGATCTGTAAAATTCCAAGAAAGAACACCAGCAGACCTTCCCATGAGAAACGAGGCTTCTCTTCCACAGAAAACACATATTTCAGACCTCGACTGTAGAGATTGTAGGCTTCCACTTGGAGATCTTCATCAGCACTTGGCACCAGGGTGAAAATTGGTGACTTTTTGACCAATGCATCCCTTCCCCGGTCTTTTATTTCATTCAACTTTTGGATGGCTTCACTAATGTTTTTGTCCAAGTAACGCAACATGCTGCACTTGGTTGTTAGTTGTTTTTCAAGGCTGGTTGGGTTAGTGTTGTCTGAGTCTGCTGAGGACATTTTCACAAACTGCAGACACACCATGCATTCTTCACTAAGATACTTCAGAGACTCCAGTGCCTTTGTAAGATCATCTTTGGCTTTACTGAGGTAATCTGTACTCATTTGCTTTACAGTGCAGTACGCATGACTGTAGAAGGCTATGGCTGCCCAGCTAGCATCTTGTTTCATGGCCTTTTCAAAGAGCCTGGCGCTGACGTCCCATTGTTTTTCACTCATTGCGACATTTCCGAACTTAATGTAATGATAAATGCTGGCACATGGTGAAGTGTGACTCTGAGACTGACTTTTTGCCAATGATAAGTCAGTGTTCAAACACTTTTGCAATTCATCTCTCTTCAACTGTTCAATGTCTGATGATTTAGTTTGCAACCATATTCCCCAGAACTCATTCATGATGGCAACAACAGCTCTTCTGTCATCTCCATCTGCATTCTTATGAATATCTTGAAGTGTCTTGCAGTACTCTGAAAACAGGTCCTCCCGCAGTTTCATCTCAGCGACATCATTCATCATGTGATTCACCTTTTCTGCTGCGAGTCTATCCCTAGTGCTCTTGGCTTCATCCAGGGACAACACTGTCGAGAAGCACTGCTGCAGGTGTTCAGTGGACATGATTATCTGAGCAGATCCAGGTTTACCTTTACGCGCAGTTCGACCAAAAGCCTGGAGTTCCACTCTTCTGTTCTCAGACAGGAAGGAGAGAACCACAAATAATCCTCCATTACTGTTCACCTGTTTGGACACTTTTATGTCTGTGCCACGTCCTGCCAGATTTGTGGCAACAATGACATCACCAGGAAGCAGTTTCTTTTCTATTTTGCTCAGACTGTCATTGTCACTTCGACAGTAGAGAATGATCTCACCTGGGATGCTGCTTTTCAGCTCATCGTGGATCTCTTCGGCTTTGTTGATAGTTTCACAGATCACCAGGGCTGCTCTTCCACCTCTGTATGAATTTGGGGATATCTGAGCCATAACCACACGTTTTATTTCAGATTTCCACTCTTCAGCTGAGGTCTTCAGAGTACCTTTGACCTCAAACAACTTCCTTCTGTTGAATGTTGGCATTCTGCAGGCAGAGAGATTTGGATATAGATCCTGTAAAAACAGGATATCTGTGTTGCTCCCAAGTGTTCCACTTGTTCCATATATTTTCCCATTGTACTTTTCGAAAAATGAGATGTTTGAAATGTAGTTTGTCACTGTAGAAATTGTGCTCAGTTTGATTTGATGCTTCATCTCAATAAACTGCTGCAAACCATCACCCCATTTCTTATTCAGCTGTACAATTCCAGTGGATCTGAAATCCACAGGACAGACATTGTTGTTTTCTATGACATATTCCCGTCCTTGTCTCAGTTGCTTTGCCAGAAAGGCATTTTCAACCCACACAGCCACTTTGCTCTCAATCAGAGTCTTCAAGAATCCAGGAATGCTGATTTTGTCTTTATTGTTTGTACATGGGGTGTACTGAATCTTCTCTGAGATGAGTTCTGCAATGGGCTTGATGAGAGTTTCTTCTGAATCATAGAGAGCACAACACAAGCCACCCTCCAAGACAAGAAATTTAAGATCTGGAATGTCTGGATTGTTGTATGGACTGCACTTTCTAAGACAGAGCAATCCCTTGTCATCTAAAGTGTACACACTAAAACCATAGGGGACATAGTGCTCAATTTCACTGAAAAAATTGATCACAGCATCCAGACTCACTGTTTTCAGCTTCTGAAGTAGTTCATCCTTTTGGCTTTCGCAGATGTCCTCTGTGAATCCTTTTGGCACAGTGTTGGACTCTTCAGCAAGACGTAAAATGTCGATTGCATTAGTAATTTCAGTTTCTTTTGTGTCTATTGAGTCAAAGATGGCCTTGAAGAATGAAGCAGGAGGACCCTGTACAAATGTCTGGTGTCCAGTAGAGAGGAAGCCATACTGGCTGATGTGGCTCCAGATCATGGCTAGAATAATGTTCAGATGCTGCAGGGAGACCATGGGGCTGGACAGGTAGGTTAGCTGCACTCCGTTATCTAGCAGCAGTGAGTCCACTTCATCAATTATGATGCACTGAAAACTGCGATCGGGTCTCACATCTTTCATCTCAAAAATCTGGCGAAGGTGATCTGCAGCGAAGGCTTCGATAGTTCCGTAGACCACATCCTTCTGATAGCATTCTTTTCGATCTTTGTCGTTGGTTTTATTTGTGTTTGTGTCAACTGTAATGCCAAAGTACTTGTAGAATTCAGCCCATTCTTCTGCATCCCTCTGACATAACACAGAAGAGCTGGACACCACATCTACTTTTTCACCCCTGAGCACACGCAGAACTGCAAACATTGCTATGACACAAGACTTCCCTTCTCCAGTGCCCATCTCCAGGAGCTTCCCAGTTTCGGACAAGGCCAAGAGGCACCAACTTATCATCTGAGTGGTTCGAGGAAACCATTTCCCTTCAGCCATCTGCAGGTGTACAGCATTGCATAAGACTGCCAGGACCTGTTGAAGGTTCTCTGTGTCCAGGCTGTGACTGAGATTTCTCGCTCGTTGTACATCTGTGTAGTTTGCAATTTCACCGTTTTTGATCAGATTTGTTACATAAGTCACTGCATTGTATGATTTACTCAGCGTTTCCTCATCAAGGTCTTTCATTTGCCGTATTTCATCAAAGAGAATGTCAATGGTTTTTACTGTTTCATCTTGAAGGCTCTTTTCTAAATGCTGGATCAGGTTCTCAGTTTTACAAGAATCCAGGAGATTCAGGAGAGACTGGTTATTTTCATCTGTCCACTTGGAGGAAACCTGATATGTTGCCAACAAATGTAAAATTTTCATGATGGAAACACAGTCTTCATCATGATGGTGGTGGATTAGTGCTCCAAGGAGGTTTAGGGCCTCTACTGGTGACCAAAGTCTTTGTGCTCCAAGGTTTGAAACCATGTGGAAGATTTCTGTGGTTTTTCCTTTTGACACTTGGGATTGCTCTGCACAAGCAAACAAACTCTCCAAACACCATTTCTCTGCAGGAGATGCGTTTCTTTCAGCTTCTGCTTCTCTTGTCAAAACTCTCAGTAGATTCTCAAGAAACTTCAGAATGAAGGCCTCATTAGAAGGCAGTCCTTTTCCAGCAATCTTTTCTGAGATGGTGATGATTTTATTCTCAGTGCTTGGGTCTTTGTTTAGGGTAGTGTGGAGCACCTGAAACAGAGCCTTGACAAACTTGTGTCTCAGTTCCATGTCTTCACTTTGGAATTTAGCCATGAGGTTTTGCAGGACCTCTGCAGCAAATACCAGGGAATCATTTTCCTTGAGCCTTGAAAGTTCCAGATTCTTGGAAGCACTGACGCTTTGTTCTGCAATGATGAATCCTCGATTAAGATGAGGGTTCCCTGTTTCCATCACCTCAATGCTGTGTTGAAAGTAATCAGACACAAAGTCATCCATACTACCATACACAATGTCTGCTTCATAGACATCCTTATTTGATGCATTAGTTTTATTCATGTTTGTGTTGAGAGAAATTTGAAGATACTTGTAGAAGTCAGACCAATCCTCAATTTGCTCTTTTGAGTGAACATCAGAGCTCAACACAAAGTCCACTTTTTTTCCCATGCAGACTTGTGCAGCTACAAACATGGCTGTGACACATGGGTCTTCTTTCAGACCAACCAGTTGTAGCAGTCCACTCCTCTCAGTCAGGATTAATGCACACCACCGCAGCATCTGCCTCACTGTGGGCCACCAGCCTTTAATGTCAGACACTGCTTTGCACAGATGTGACAGAAAGTTCTGGATGTTGTCTGCATTCAGGGTTACACATTTAAAGGAAGCTTTTGTCAGTGGTGCATCTTTTGGTGCAGTTTCTGAATATCGCAGGACGGCAGTGGTAATGTTTTTTATCATATCAATCAAAGAATCATCCAAGTTCCATAGCATTTTTATCTCTGCTAGAGCTGCAGCTAGATTCTTCTCGTCTTCTGTTCTGAGAGCCTTTTTGAATTCCTGGTAGAATTTCTCAGGGCCAACAATGTCAAGAACCTGGATGAGTGAGCGTCCGGACTCATCTGTCCACTCTGGTGATATGTCGTACACTTGTACCAACTTAAGAATTTCAGCTATTGAAGCATCTTCTGCATATTTTTGTGACAGTCCTTTGAGCAGAGTCACTGCCTCTTTTGGGGTCCACTGGTTTGTTTGCACAAGTCTGAGGAGCATCTCACTGGATTGTGAGTAGGTTTCCTTGTCATTCAGATGTGTGAGCGTGGATAAGAGAAGCTTCAAGCACTGGATCTCCATCTGTAAAATGAATGCAGAAGTTCCTTCGACTGCAGTCTGCAGAGATGATGTGAGATTGCTCAGGAATTGTATGAGAAAGAGTTTGTCAGTGGAAATCTCATCTTCAACCCATTGTTTGGCTATGAGGACTGCATCAGTGTCGGTGATGTCAGTGTGTTTTTCACTGACAGTGCCACTTTCAGTGAAAAAGTGCATCAGGTTGAGATACAGGGCTTGAGTCAGCAGGAAACTCTCAGAAACATTGCATGCTGATTGGCTAATGGACTCCACCACAGACTGTACATGATTGGAGATGCTTTGTTGTGAAACTCCCTCTGATATTTCCACAGACAGAGCACACAGCTCTGTGATGAACACCTGAGTGTGCTGCAGAGTGCTGAGGGACGGGGGATCACGAAGCCATTCATCAAACAGAAGTTTGTCCAGAACTGACAGGATTTTTCCCAGCTGATCAGCTGTCAGTTGAGTGAGGCTGAGATTTGAAACTGGGATGCTGCATTTCGAAGAGAGAATTTCTAGAAACTCATCAGTGCCTGACTTATCATCTGTGTCAAACTCATCCAGATACCTAACATTAACATCTCGTTTGGACTGATGTTCTTCTGCAATGTCGCTGTTCTGTTGTTTTTCATGCTGCTCTTTCGCTTGTTTTTGTGATTCTTGTAGGCTTTGATTCATCTGTTCTTGTTGCCTCCTTTCCTCTTCTCTCCTCCTCTCCTCTTCTCTCCTCCTCTCTTCTTCGCTCTTCCTCTCTTCTTCTCTCCTCCTCTCTTCTTCTCTCCTCCTCTCCTCTTCTCTCCTCCTCTCCTCTTCTTTCCTCCTCTCTTCTTCCCGCCGCTTTCGTTCTTCCTCTCTCCTCATTTCCTCTTGTTCTCTGATTGGCTGATTAAAGCAATATTCACACTCGTACGCCTCATTGTAGCCCACTGGTCTGTAGTATTCACCTCCATTGAACACATATACATACCGCCCATGAATAGTAGCTTTATAAAGATTATCGAAGGAATAGCATGGGGGCAGGACTTTATTGCACTTGCAGCATCTTAGGCTGTTGCCCATGTAACTTTCCTTTGGTTGTTGGTTGCCCATCTTTGTTGGTTTATTCAGCAGTTTAATGGTGGTTTTTCAGTCTGTGTTTCCCTGAAAGAAAAAGAAATATGAATTTGAATGATGTTCTGATTTATCAACCAACTCACAACTGGAATCCATGCTGCCTTGATTCTTGAGTTAAAAACAAAATTTAAATACAAAAGTGATCCATATTTTTTGTGTTTTTCCCCTCTGCGTTCTCTCAAAATTGACAGTTTTTTTTAGCAATAAAATTTATAATCATTTTTGAATGCGGATTAGTTTGTCACTGATGGTGATAAAGAAGTAAAATTTTCAGGGCCAAATCAAATGTTCAGAATCAGTCTGAAAACAAACCAAAAAATAAATCAGTGTGAGCTTTCCAGGAAACTGAAGTCATCAACATGAAAATGCTGTAAAACCAGGAGTATCTTTTCACTGGTATTATAAAAATGCAGCATGTCCACATTTTACAGTGAACAATTGTGCAACACTTTATATATGTTGTATTAATAAACTTGGTTCTGTCTGTGTTACGATACAAGATTCAGTGCAGTATGAGGCTCACGTTTCATCAGTTCTGATCTTCATACCTGTACACCTTACACACCTGTACACTTACACACACACACACACACACACACACACACACACATGCACACACACACACACACACACGCATAGCACATGCATTGTATAAAGTAGACAAGAAGGCTCATATGCACAAACATTTTCCTGTCATGCACTCTCCTACTCTTTGAGAAAATTCATTGTCATAATCCTGTCAGTGGAATCATGGGTGGGTATAAACACAATCCAACACATACAGATTACACACGTGTGTGCTGATCTACACACATGTATCCATAAAGTTTGCTCCCACTCAAAACAGCCTACAGACTGGACTCCATCTCCCACAATTCCCTCCAGACAGGATAAAATAGTTACTAAATATTGCTCTGTTCTCTCCTTGTGATGATGGCTGAAGCCTTACTGAGTTCACTTAGCTCAGATGGTCTAAATCCATTCTTTGGCCATTCTAGTTGTAGTCACCTGCGTAACTTACATTTTCAACTTTTCAGTTTAAACCGGCCCATTTCCTAACGTCTGGAAGGCTGCTTATGTTACTCGTTCACATAAATGTGATGAAACAGCCAACATCAACAATTACAGGTCTATCTCAAAAATATCCTGCTTTGCAAAGATCCTTCAATGCCTTGTAAATAAACAACATAAATCATTCCTTGCAGCACACTCTAAACATACACCAGCCAGATTTTAGAGAAAAAAAACCTTATTGCTACCACTCCTCTTTTAATTTATATTAATACAGACCCAAGGAAACACTGTGCAGCACTGATTGCTTTTTCAAAGGCATTTGATAGTCAGTGATGCCTTTCACAGTCTGACTTTTAATGAAAATGTATTAAAGGATTTCAGAGTTTCCTCATAGATATTACTGCAGAAGGCCTCTTTATGCACTCAGCAATTTAATATTAAGTATAAACATCTGAAAAGACAAGCTGGAGGCTCTGAAGAAAATCAAATTTATAATTTATTTTTATTTATTATTATTTATTCATTTATTTATTTTCCAGAATGAAATAAAGTCTGCAATTTTTAATTTTTTTTATTTAATGTTCATTGGCTCGTAAACCCTTTGATGCACAACATGGGTCAAAAATGACCCAAATCCAATGGAAAATAAAACACGTAGGCTGCAAATAAGAAACTGTGTTCTCAATAACAATAAAAAAAATTAAAGTTAGTAAAATATGGAAAATATTAGATAATTTGTTTTCAAAGACAAACATATCAACTAAAATACAAGCAACTGGAAATAATATAACATGACATTGAAAAGCCAGAAATCCAATCATTTGAGCATGTATGGTAAGGGCCTGCATTAAACGACATCAATGAAGGAATGTAAGGGTGTAAAAAATACAGTAAGTCCTTTTAAAGAAATAAAACCCAGTGCTTGCCATACTTTACAGTCTTCGCACTATATGTCACCACAATCCAGATAAACAAATTGCCTCAATAAGCGTTTCTCTACAGTGCAGTGGTAAAATAAGAAAGTCTTAACAAGACCCTTTCAGAAAATATTAAAGCATTCTTTCAAAGGAAACCTCTTTGATTTGGTGATTGATCATACTTCAGTACAAACTGACACAAACAACCAACATCTAAAAAAAAGCACCTTACCGTCCTCTGAATAATTTGTCCTGCTGTTGAAGTGGAAACTAAGTCCCAAATCATGGGCCAGAGTCTAAGACATGACCGTGATCTTTAAAAAATCACCAGGAGAAGTCAGCATTCGAGTGATTATCACCACAAGAAATACTGAAAATACTGAGCTGTGCATCGTCTTTTATGCTGTGAGAGTTGGTCATCTTTCCCCGCCTATAGGGTGTATTTTTAGAGAAGGTTTTGGAACCAGTATACTTTTCTAAATCTATTGGTCGGATTTTTACATCAGGTTATCATATTTCACCACTAGATCGCACCCTACAGAGGACATTAGGATTTCATTAGGTCGTGTTTTACAGAGAATATGGCCAGAAATGTTCAGACTTTGCTTCAGCCCCCTGAACATTTTGCTTCTATTATTTTGAGACAGATTTCATGCATATTATACGTTCATGTATTTTCATGTTTCTGAAAGTTATATTGCCTTAAGTTTACACCATTATGTTTTGAATACTCCATATATCATTTTCTAAAAAGCATGCGATCTGTCTTTACACCAAAAACAGGTTTTACTTTATGATCTTCCAGCTGTGTGTGTGTGTCTTCCACAGACAAACACACAATATCATCAAAACATCAGTGATTACTAGAATATTCATTGTTATGTAGTTCATGCACATGCCTTAACTCTAGTCTTCAGTTCAGTAGCATTTGCCATAATTATATCATCTCTAACTTTTAGTAGGCTAAATCGTCTACACTGTCTACAGATCCTGTTCTCCAGCAGCTGTCTACAGTCTATTCAGTCAGTCTGTTTTCAACAAGGTTAATGGGGATGATTAACTTATTCCACTGACTGTGTACACTGCCAAATATGATACAACAATCATATTTGGGAGTGTGCACACTCAGTGTAATGGCCTTTTCATCTCTGTTGTCCCGAGATCAGTCACAGAATTTGAAGAAATGAGCAACACCGCAGTTTTCTATTGGTTTATGCTGCGGCTATAAAACCCTGAAGACAGTTGCACTTGAAAAGCGAACAACTTAAAACTTGTTACATTACCTTCATGGAGATTTCATAAAGGAAACAATCTGTGTTAGCATTCGTAGAGCTGAAACTCCACAGCTAGCAGGAAACCAAGTAAGCCAGTCTATTTATATAGTGCCTTATCAGACAGTGAGGTTATTTATTGTACCCGATATGTTATATTTTAACTAATAGCCAAACAAGACGTGATAAAGTCAAAGTTCAGTGAAAGCATATAAAAAAATATATTGACCCACAGTGGTTCTTATCTGAGGGTACATTGACCTCTATAACTACTGTCTACTACTTTATTACAGAGATGTAGTGCTAATTGTTTAAAACAGGTGCCAAAAACTGATTGCCATCTGCAGAGTGATTATGTCTGCAGTATTTTATCTGCTCTGTGCACTAGATTAAACACTGGCCATCCAAAAAATAAAAAAGTTGCACACTCTAATACTTTGTTGGCCAGCCTTTAACTCTGAGAATGACGCATGTTCGCCGTGGCATCGTTTCCATAACCTTCTGCAATGTCACAGCATTTATTTCTGTCCAGAGCTGAATTAATTTTCTGCCAAGATCTTATATTGATGATGGGAGAGTCGGACCGCTGTGCAAAATCTTCTCCAGAACATCCCAAAGATTCTCAGTGGGGCTGAGGTCTGGACTCTGTGGAGGTCAGTCCATCTCATGCTCCCTGATCCACTCATTCTCAATGTGACCCCATGAATCTTGACATCGTCATCCTGGAACATGTCCATGAACATCAGGGAAGAAAAACTCCACTGATGTAAAGACCTGGTCATTCAGTATCTTCAGGTAGTCAGCTGATCTCATCCTTTGGGAACATAACGTTGCTGAACCTGACCAACCCCAGATCATAACCCTAACACCCACCTAGCCATGATGAATGCATCACTTCATCCACCTCTCTTCTTACCCTAATGCCCCCATCACTTTGGAACAGGGTAAATCTGGACTCATCAGACCACATGACCTTCTTCCATTGCTCCAGAGTCCAATCTTTATACTCCATAGCAAACTGAAGCCTTTTTCCATTTAGCCTCACTGATCAGTGGTTTTCTTAGAGCTACAGCTGTTTAGTCCCAATCCTTTGAGTTCTCTTCACACTGTGTGTGTAAAAATGTTCTTACTTTCACTATTAAACATAGCTGTGAGTTCTATTGTTGATTTGCCTTGATATAATGCCTGATATAAAATGCAAACATTTCTTTGGTTACAGTTATTCATTTACCAAGAAACATTAAAGATGAACCTTTCATCCCAGACAGATAAAGTTGTGTGGAATTGCATGTTATGACGGAACGTTGCAGATAAAAGATAAAAGCAGCTGGAAAATAAGAATGTAGCAAGGATGCTTTAATGCACAATCCAAATTCCTCTGCAAAGCTTGAAATTTTCAGTGTTACTGAGGTTGCTGTAGTATCTCTTAGCAAAGAAAATGGTGACATGCAGCCAGCAGGAGGAAAGGACAAAGCCGGCTGACATGAGGGACCAATTGCTGGCTCATACCCACATCCTACATCCAGCAAGTCATACTACACATAGCCAGACAGTTTTATTGCACTGAGTCAGACTAAACTCTGTCCTGGGGTCCTGCAGCAATGATAACAGGGTGGTAGCAACAGACCCCCAACTTTCCACAGGATCATTAATCAAAATCATCCCAAAGCCACTAGAGGGCAGAGCCTGTGTTGTGCCAAAAAGTCATTGCCATCTGTGGAGCAGTTATTCTTATATTTAATTTACCTTATCTGTGCCCCAGTTTAGAATCACTTCTGCAGAGGAACAACGCACTTTATATAATCTGGCGAGACATAATCATCATTTGTGCTCAGATGTCTTGCCAAAAATGGATTATCACTCAGTTTATATCTGTCCACGCCTGCTTTTATCTGGAACAACAACAGTCTACGTGCAGTCAGACATTTCAATGCTTCCACCTATGTAGAACCAGTTTGGGGAGGTGTGCAATGAATTAGAATGAAGATTACATGCTTGGTCTTCTCATCCAACAACACTGCCTGGCTCATAAACGCTCTTCTGGATGAATTGGCCAAAAAAATCCCATAGACATTTTCCAACATCCTACTGAAAACCTTCCGAGAGGCACTCCATATTAATACCTGTAGGTCTCCATGGAGAGGTGTCCAAATACTCTCATCCATGCAGAATACTAGTTGGCCTGGTTGTATGTGCAAATGCAGAATCCATTAGATGCTTTGGCGGTGCAGCAATTGCATTGCCAATAAATGTTAGGTTACAATATACAACATTTGCACAATTTAATGCGCCCAGTCTTTTGTCCAAAATGCTGATACACAGACAGATAATTTTGTTGACTGAACAGAAATACTGTAGACAGTGTCACGCCTTATTACTTGATGAACTACGAACATTTCTTTTGTCACAATTACTCATTTACCAAGAAACATTAAAGGTGAACTGATTGCTAATCAGTTTTTGGCAAAAGACATTTGGGCACAAATGGAACACATTATTTCTCGCTGCATTATATGAGGTGCATTGTTCCTTTGCAGGTGTGGTTCTAAACTGGGGCACAGATAAACGTAAAAATACCTGGCATTGCCAATGAATGTTAGCTCAGAATTTACAACATTTGCTCCATTTAATGTGACTTACAGAAGAAAAAATGCACACAGCCAGTCTTCGGTCCAAAATTCATTCATTCATTCAAAAATGCTGATACAAAGACGAGTAATTTTGTTGACTGAACAGAAATACTGTAGACACGCCTGATTACTCATCTGCAAACATTTCCCTTGTTACAATTACTAATTTACCAAGAAACATTAAAGGTGAGCCTTTGCTCTCATCACAGACAGTTAAACAAAAGATAAAGTTCTGTGGATTTGCACGATATCAGACGATAAAGATATAAAACTGACTGATACGTTTTTGACAAGACATTTGGGCACAAATGGTGCACATTATGTCTCGCCAGATTATATGAGGTGCTTTGATCCTTGGCAGGTTTTTCAACAGATTTAAAGGAGTGGTTCTAAACTGGGGCACAGATAAAGTAAATTAAACATGAGAATAATTGCTCCACAGATGGCAATCACCCTTTGAGACAGCACAGACTCTGGCCTTGGTTTTGGGATGATTTTGATCAATGATATTTTGGAAAGGTGGGGGTCTGTTGCTACTGTTATCATTGCTGCAGGACCCCAGATTAGTAGTGATCCTAGTCACTATAAAATGTTCTGGCTATGTGTAGTCTGAGTTATTGGATGTAGGATGCGGGTATGAGCCTGCCATTGGTGGCTCATTTCAGCTGGCTTTGTCCTTTCCTTACATTGTCTGCATGTTACTGTTGCTTTGCTAAGGGAAACTACAGCAACCTCAATGAGACTGAAAATTTCAAGCTTTGCAGAGGATTTGGATTGTGCATTAAAGCAGCCTTGCTAGTTTTCGTTTTACTGGATTATGCAGTTTATTCACAATGCTTGTCTCCCTCCTTGCAAATGTTTCACCAAAACAATTCCACCCGACACTATTTTAAGGGAACACAGAAGCTGCATGTTTGGCTAGCACTGTGGCCTCACAGCTGGAAGGTCCTGGGGTCTTTCTGTGTGGAGCTTGCATGTTCTCCCTGTGCCTGCATTGCTTTTCAAATGATGCATGTTGTCTTACTGCATTATTTGAGCTGCATTGTTCCTGTGAAGATATTTCAACAGAAAAAAGGACTGGTTGGGTTAAACCCCTTAATGAATAGCAAGTCATTTATGCATAGACAACATTTCAGTCACTATGTTGGATGTCCAGTCACATTTTGGAAGTGGAAAGCTGCATTACATGAGGTCTTTTGGTCCTTTTAAACTGGTAAAAAGGCCTTGATCATTTGTAGTCTGAGGCACGGAGACAGTAAAATAATGCACAGACATAAGGATAAATTTAAAAACAGATAATTATCTAAAAAATACAATAATTGTTGTTAGTTACACTCTTGTAATCCTAAACAAGGAAGTTAGACTTGCCAAATATATATTCTCAACATTGGAATTGACGCTAGTGTTGCTCAAAAAGTTCTTATCTGATCGTGCTACAAAATGCAATTCCCTTAAGGTCGCCATTGTTTAGACAGTTATCATCGACATAAAGTTACGGTTATTTTCATGTTATGACTGTTTGATTCAGATAAAAGCAGCTGTAATGTGGTGGCAACTGTTGGCAGATGATGACTTTTTGACATGATACTGGCTCTGCCTGTGGATGGGGTGAAGATGATTCTGGGTAATGGTATTATGGCAAGTTGGGTTTGAGCTTATGTTGCATTGCTTCAGTTCCCCTGGTTAGTAGTGAACTTAGTCTAAGTCACCAGATGTAGATTACGGGTATTAGCCTGCCATTGGTCAGGCATTTCACACGGCTTTCTCTTCCCCTTCCACTATCTGCATGTTAGCGTTTTCAAAATCCCTTTTCACTATACTACACAACAACCTTTAAGCTGGCAACTTATCACATGGAAAATGTATTGTGCATCCGCTCTCCACTTACTGACCTGCACACACAGATGGCATTTAGTTAACTGTTGATTTAATGCACCACCCTGCATGCGAAGTGGCATAAATCAAACACACCCAAGCTGGCAGAGTGCAAGGTTTGGCTAAACGGTAAAATGCTTCTGATATATCCAGGTTTGCAACATTGCAGAGAAACTTCCACCCTAACTGAAGTGTGTTAGGACTGTTTTGACCATCCTGCCTCCACCATATTTGACAGATGATGTGGTCTGCTTTGGATCATGAGCCCTTCCTTTCCTTCTCCATATTCTGTTCTCCTCCCATCCTTCTGGTATAAGTTCATCTGGGTTTCACTGTCCAGGGAATCTTAGATGTTAGGGTTGGTTGTTCCTTCCATGCTTGCTTGCTTACCTTTTATTAAAAAACGTTGGTAACCTTAAGTTTAAACATCACCGCTCTATGAGCTGTGAGTAACTCCCTTAGCTCCAGGTCAGCGTCTGCAGCGTCTACATCCAGAAAACGTTGGAGGTTGAATCAAGTCTGTACTCTGAGATCGTCATGTGCAGACTGTTGTGTGATTTTTAATAGTATCATTACCAGTTCTTCAGTGCTTTGTCTTTGGAAAGCTGTCAGTTCATTGACAGCTCGACTTTTCAAGACACAGTAAATGTAATAGGGACATAGCGAAAGCAATAGGGAAAAGAATAAGAAAAATGTAAGGGATAAGGAAATTGCATAACCTAAATAAAAATACGTATTTAAAAATATAAAAACTATAAACATACAAAAAAATAGCATAATGTACATGCAAAACATCCATTCATATATTATGTATATTTTTTTAAACATATAATGAAAAAATGAACCAATAAATGTAAAAAAAGAAAACATTTGTTCTTCATTTATGCTTTGTTATTTGTCCTTGTATTTCCATAGTTTAATTTTTTTTTGTTTTTTACTCCTCTTTATATTTCGGTTTAATTTTCAAATTCTTTTACAGATCAGATCTTTTTCATGCCACTTCTATGATTCCATATGAAACAGTTACAACAAATGAATTATATGACAGGAATATAAATATATACATACATACATACATAGGTACTAAATAGAGTCACGGAAAAAGATAGCTAAACCAAATTAACACAAAAAAATGAAAAGAAAAATGTCAAATGAAAATTACTAAATTTATTTGTAAGTAACAAAATGAAAGAAAACTAATTGGTACATAAGGGCTTAAACACTGGGCCCGTGTTACTAGGTATGGACAATCATTCAGGTCCCAGGACGGCCGGTGACACGATCAGGCCTCTGCAACAGAGCAGCCCAGGCAGCAATCAGTCATACTGGACCAAGGCGGAGTCGGCTCCAAGCTGACCAACCACTGAAACACAACCAAAAAGAACAGAAACAAAACAAAGGAAACAAAAAGCAAAACATTCCAAAAGAAAAGAACCAAAACAGCAGCGCAGCTCAGGCCATACAGTTACACCAGGCTGCAGGCGCAGCAAAGCCTAGGTGACCAGAGGAAGTAAGCCTCGGTGACACGGCCTGGAAATTACGCCCAGCATTAATCAGCTAGGAAGTGAGTGTCGAAAAATGAGCAGGCAGACAACGAGCCGACTAACGTACCAGAGGGAGCAGGCAACCAGGCACAGCAGGGCTCCAGAGGATCACTCCATTTCCCCCTGACCCCAGCAGTCGGCCACGATGGAAGAAGAGGATAGCACGCCTTGACCGTGATCACAAAATGCTAGGCTGTCACACCAAACAAAAGAGAGACCGCTGTGCCAAACTAGCGGGCTGCCACGCCCAACAACGCTGCCACGATGAGCCACAGTCACCACGGGAGCAAGAGAGGAAGCACCACCCCCACACACCTGGATATAAAGGTGCGCATGGCATCACCCAGCAACCACGAAAACATGCTCAGAGCATCTTTTTCTCTCTCCTTTTTTATTATTTCACTCATGTGTTTTCTTTGTGGACTCGTAAAGTAGTCTGGCACATCGACGTCTCATGTTAAATTCTTTAATGGCAAAAGAAAAAGAAGCTTCAAATGATACAATCTTCCTGCAGTTTTAGGCCCACTTTGAGACAGCGTGAGCGAGTGTTAAGATGCACTTCCTGAGGCCGTGGTGCACATTGTTTTAAGAAATGGGGGTTTTTGTCTACACTCTACCCTTTCCACACCCCTCTGGGTAACAAAAGTGTAGATTCCCTTCTTTAAATCAGGATGGCTGTCACCCTGTCTCCTTGTCTCCGCTGCTGGCGCAGTGTCCAACAGTGGCCAGGAGGGAAACAACCTCTGGCCACACATTCATACATACATACATACATACATACATTCATTCAGTGGTGGAAATTTTTTTTTTGAACACCCCATACATTTGTGAAATATTGCATTACCAACCAATCTTAGGTGCACTCTTCAAGTGCAATTTCTTCTCCTTCAATTTCAAATCTTAAAAATGCCATCAAAAACTTAGAATTAATTGGTTCCATAAAAATTAGAAATTTTGAGTATTGGGTCATTTTGGTAGAATTTAGGTTTGTATTTGTTTGTGTCTGTCTAATGCAGCCACACCTTTTTGAAACACAAAAAAGATTTTTCTACAAATTTTGCATGGTAATATTTGAGATTGTATAAAATTTTAAGGGTGTCCGAAAACTTTTTTCCAACACTTTACTGGTCAATATATAATTGCAGAACTTTTTGTAACATAGTTGACAGCTATCATAGTTGACATTTTTGCTGTTTTCACGCTAAAAGTCAACAACAACTATAACCAAACACCACATGGCATTTTTAGAGAAAGATTCTTCTTTTAAATATTATATTTACAACTGAGTAAAATTGAAATTGAAAGTTATTTATAAAGGCATTGTAGTAAAACCGTTTAAATCCACACTTGACTCACACACTACTTTATATTAAATAAGTCAGAAAGCCTTGGAGTCTGGCCAGGCTTTTCTTCAGGAGGAAATGACATTATGTGGAGCAGGTCATGTGATCTGGAATTAACACACTTCCTGGAGAGGTGTTTTTGTAATGGGGAACTTAGTTGAAAGTGATTTCTTGGACACAGATACAATTTGTTATTTTCCATATTAAATTTGATATATTGCCAAAAAAAGAAATATCTGTCATGATTATTTCAACTCAATAAAAAGAACACAATCAAAACAATTTTTGAATAAGCCCATTTTATTACTGTTTAGCTAATTAGAAGGTGTTGTTATTAAATTGGGACAGTTATTTATTTGACATTTTAGTCATTTTTTATTAACAAGTGATTGTTTCCATAATAAATAATTATGGAATTTGTAAAGACAAGATCATAATGAACATAAAAAGACATTGTTTTTTTAAAAAACTTTTAATGGAAATGTATGCAAAATGGACTTCAAAAGTTCCTCAATTACATATTGACCCGTACATAAATCATAAATTTAAATAGGCACTTGTTCAGACAGTCGTTACGTCATCACTGCGCGTCGTCAGATGAAGAAGGACCCCTGGACGCTCTGAAAACACAACGCGGGCTAATGTAAACTTCAGACACAGAATATTTCCTTACAAAGTTTCCATGCAAATAAAGAATATAACTGGGGAAACCTCGAAACATATGTGGGAGTAACGTTCTGTCGATGCTGTGCCGCAACAGAAGAGCGAAGCTTTTCCTCTGAGCTGGTAAAAAAAGAAGAAAAAAAACTAGCTGCTAACGTAGCAAGCTAACAGCTGCTGTAGCTGCGCACTTTCGTTTCACTGAAAACATGAAAACACACACTAACCAGTCAAGCCTGTTTACTTTAGCTGTGTTTATTTGCTAAAAAATATATATACTTTGGAGATTGATGTGGATCAGTATTCAAGCTACATGTAACATAACCAGTAGGCGTTTCATACATTCGTCAGGTTTTTTGAGATTCTGAGATTTTAACGTTACACTTGTCCAGTTCTGGCAGCGTGGACTAACAAGGTGTTGCTTGTATTACATGTGATGTTGACATTTGGCAGTTTATTTTTAATGTTAATCCACGAAAGGCACTAACTGGGTCTAGATGTTCCAAACGAGTCTTTATTTGTGCGTTTATGTAAAGACTTGTTGATAATTCTCCTGTTTGATAAACTAATGTACAAGAGTTACATAAACCTTTATCACACCTGCTTTAGATTGTGCTGTCCTGGAAGTTTCTACAATGTGAATACTTTTTTTTTTCAACCCCCAAAAGTAATCTCTCCTTTTCTCAGTCCAGACTATAGATATATGTGTAAAGAGCAGAATATTTGTGGTAATATATCCAGTTTTGTCTGTCTTTAGCACATGTGAATTGCATGGCATTAAAACACACCATATTAAAACCACAATTAATTATTAATTTCTACTCTCAATTGTATTAAACATCGTTTTGGCAGTGTGAAGTTAAAATAGTTACAATACAATGTTTGTACGGTAATAAAAGGAGAAAAAATTAACAAGATTTCTTATTTGTCAAAGTTATATTTAGCAGATGTTTGATTTTTGGTTTGATATTTGCATCACTGTCATGCAGTGACGCTTCCAGTTATGGCCAAAAATACAGTAGTTCCCTATTCATTGCAGAATTCAGTTTAAAATTCTCTTGATTACTGCTAAATATCCACATAGTCTGCCTCTGCTCCACATCCTGGAACTTCTAATCCTTTATTCTGCATGTAGACTCATCAGATCAGAGAATAAATGATAGTTTAATGTCTCACAGTCGAGGCTTAAAAAGGGGGGGGACTGTGCTTTTACTGCCTTTTTCCCCAACACTCTGGAGCAAGCAACCTCTTACTGTCAGAAAACTTCAGCTTTAAAGCTTAAAAACAGCTGTACAGACAAGCATGTGTACAATATTGATCTCCTTTCTAATGTTTTGTCCTTCGTAATGTTTCCCTGTCTTTGGTAATGTTCTGTTTTCTTCTTTCAATGTTCTATTCTTGCTTTTCAGTGCTTAGTATATTTTGATTGTTTGGTTTTGTGAAGGATCTTGTAGCTCTAGTTTTGAAACGTGATATCGATGTCATTTTTGAAAGTTTTATTATTATGCACACTATTGTGATGTAGTCCACCTTTTTTGGGTGTATATGTGAGATATACCATAGATGCCAGTGCTCTGTTCATTGAACTTAGTTAAAATAACCTCTACCGGTTGTTGGTTTCTTCCTGTCACAGTCCTTGGTTTTCACCAGTGTCCACTATGTGCTGTTGCACTTGGTCTGTCAGACTGATAATGTTGTTGTTGTTGTGTTCTCCGCTCGTTTTCAGCCATAATGAAAAGAAGAGCCGATGCAGGGTTGACAACACTGCAGGGGACAAAGAGGCACCGTGAGGACAGCAGCTCAGATGAAGAGTCACGATTATCCAGACAAGGTAAGATACATGTATTTCCCTGTTCTTAACAGTGACACAAATTCCCCAAATTAGATACAAGCTTGAAATTTTACATTCTATCGTTAAAACTGAAAGCTGCATCTGTCAGCAGAGATATGATTTGCCATTTGAAACAACGGTTTGGTTCACTCTCTATTGAGTGCTGAATCCAAGGGATGATGATGACGAAGATGGAATCGTTTCAGCCCTACTTGTAAAACAGATATTCTCGCTGCTTTTGTTGAGATTTGTTTGTTTTGGTTTCTCTGCCTGGTCATGTTTCTAAGCGAACGGTTTGTAAATGTGTGTTTGTGGTTTTGTCCTATCCAGACTCAAGCCAAAATGACTCTCTCAGTGACCAGGAGGATCACAGACCGGGGTTCTCCATGCCCTCCATATCTTCGTCATCCTTCGACTCCCAAGACACAGATGTCCCCACAGACGCATCCTCAAAGTTCTCAATGTACAACAGCGTGTCACAGAAGCTCATGGTAATACACGGAAAATCTCACTACGCCGCGATGTTTCCACTTCTGTACTGCAAAAATTCAAACTGCATTTATTATTTTTGTTTGATTTCGAAAATCTTCCCATTGTATTTCATGAAATCCTCTGTTGTCTGTTAAAACCTCCAGGCCAAGATGGGCTTCCGAGAGGGCGAGGGCCTGGGTAAGTTTGGTCAGGGACGAAAGGAGATCGTGGAAGCTTCAACTCAGCGAGGGCGAAGAGGTCTCGGTCTCACACTGCAGGGTTTCAAGGGAGAGCTCAATGTAGACTGGCGTGATGAACCAGAGGTAGGCAATAGTAGTAATCAGCATTTATTCTTATCAGAAGTGTTTCTGGTTTCAGGTTTGAACTACAGTGTGAGACTGGAATAATCTTTGCTTTGCGTTTCTTCTGTCTGTTTTCCTGTTCGTCTGCACAGCCCAGTGCTATAGAGAAAGTTGACTGGTTCCCAGAATGCACCACAGAGACCCCAGATGCAGATGAGCTGAGGGACTGGATGACTCTGGGACGGGTAAATTCAAAAACATGACCATTTAGTCAGAGATATGCACTACATGATTCCCAAACGTCGTCTTTACTTAATATGTGTGTTTAATTCTTGGTTTTGACTCTGTACAGCGGAAACTTAAGATTGAAGATGAGACAGAGTTCTGCACAGAAGATCTTCTGCACACTCTTCTACGATGTAAAGTGAGTTATAACATGAACCAGCTAATGTTTACTTTACTTTTGAAAAATTCTGACGGATAGTGTTCGCATTGTACACATTTTTTAGACTGATGTTAAACTATGCGTTTAATAATCACATGTGAAGCACAAAAAACCCGTTTGTGTTCAGTTGGACTCCAGGATCTTCCATATTTTGACATATTATTGTCATTAAGGAGGCTCTTCATTTTTACTCTCTTCTGGTTGAATGTTCAAGTCATTAATGTTACATATTCTGGAGTTGTCTAATCACTGGGTCTGTGTGATGTTTAGACTGTATTTGATGACCTGGAAGGTGAGGAGATGAGGAGAGCACGGACTCGCTCCAACCCATACGAGACAATCCGAGGAGGTATCTTCCTCAACAGGTCAGTCTCTATGTAGTAAACTGCAGGAAGAATCAGTATTCACTGCAAATAGTATTTATTGGTTTCCTAATTTAGTAGTGCTTTGCTGTTGTGAGTTTTTATTTGATGTATTTTGCAAAGCTGAATTAGAGTGTGATTTTTTGCCATTTCCTAAAGATATACCTTTGAATAATGGCAATTGTCAAATATCTCTCTGATGGTTAAAAAGGGGCTAAAAATTCTTGCTGTTTGATACACACTGTTATGAGTAATTTATTTCTAATGAAATACAACTTTGTCACAATCGAATTAATGACTCCTTTCTGCGAATTTGTGGTAACTACTGTGAGACAAATAGCTTGCAATCCTTTAGAGCAGTGACAAGTTGTTTTGTGTGCCTTTTGTATTCAGAGCAGCTATGAAAATGGCCAACATCGACCAATGCTTCGACCATATGTTCACCAACCCAAAGGATTCTCAAGGGGTGAGTGGGTCAGAGCGACTGCAGATATGAGCTGAACTTTTCCTGGATCCCGACACACAGGCTCATATAAACAGATGGTGAGATGAATCCTCTCTCGTTACGTAGAAACCACTGACGAAGGACCGCGAGGGCGAGCTTCTGTACTTCGGTGACGTCTGCGCGGGGCCTGGAGGCTTTTCAGAGTACATACTGTGGAGAAGACGCTGGCACGCCAAGGGCTTTGGCATGACGCTGAAAGGACCCTGTGACTTCAAGCTGGAGGATTTCTATGCGGCGCCGAGTGAACTTTTCGAGCCTTATTACGGTGCGTTATTAAAACCTGCACACCACACCCAGGGGAGAGGAGACAGGGGCTACGTTTCACGTGATGAATGATTCAGTGAAAGCTTGACCTCTGTGTGTCTCAGGTGAGGGAGGGGTGGACGGAGACGGTGACATCACTCGGCCGGAGAACGTGACTGCCTTCCGTAACTTTGTCATGGAGAGTACAGAGAGAAGAGGGCTGCACTTCCTCATGGCAGATGGGGTGAGATTAATTCTGCAGGGATTGCTTTGCTTCAAAGGATTCATAATCAAAAACTGACACGTGGTTGTTTGATGTTAAGGTTTCAGCTTAATCATCAGGTTTGGTGTGATCTCTGCCTCTGTTAGGGTTTCTCTGTGGAAGGTCAAGAGAACCTTCAGGAGATCCTGAGCAAACAACTGCTACTCTGTCAGTTCCTCACCGCCATCTCGTCACTCAGGACAGGTATGTGTGTACATCAATTCAGTCTTTAGTTGTCATAATAAATATAACAATGAAATTTTGTTCAGAGCATTCATACACTGCACAGCAAATTATGTCATTAAGTTCAAAAATGGTACAAGACCCTTCTCTAAGTCCCATAAACACACACTGTGTAAAATTAGCACAATATAAACAATAACATACAATGAATGATTCAGTACAGACATGAATGTAACAAGAAAAGCACCCAGAGAGCGCAGTACTCCACCAGAGCTGCTCAGTCGTATGATTTCCGACGGCTGAAATCCTTTAAAAAATCATGATCTGCAGCGGTGGATTTGTAGTAGGATCGCAATCATGTGATCATCAGCAGTCAGCTGACGAAGTGTTCACTTCTTGTCAAGTGTAATTTGTTGAGTTCACAGTCGTGGCATTAAAATTTTTACAGTCTGGCATTAAGATGGCATTAAAAAGCATTAAGTTTGACTGGTTGATTTCTGCAGAAACCCTCCACCCAGTTTATCTGCATATCTCAATGAAAAATGTCCAGCTTCTGGTGTTTGTGCATTTCCTGTTCGATCATGTGCTCACCTTTCACATTTCTGTCCACGTGTGCAGTATGTTTATATTCCCAGACTAAGCTGCAGTGTCTCTCTACACCAGGTGGCCACTTTGTCTGTAAGACCTTCGACCTCTTCACTCCCTTCAGTGTGGGTTTGGTCTACCTGGTCTACCTCTGCTTCGACAGGATCTCGCTCTTCAAACCGGTCACCAGCAGACCAGCCAACTCTGAGAGGTGAGAGGCCATGTTTGGGTTTTCATTCGCAAGTTGATTATTATTTTGTTACACGTGAATATTGATGGCACATTAAAGCTGCACTGTGAAGTTTTGCACATTGGTTTCATTAAGGTAATATATTACAAATTTTATAAGTAGTATAACATTAATTCACCTTCATTGTTTCCTCACACACACCACTTTGTATCAAATCGCATTTTGTGAACATCAGATTGTTTGTTGCAAAGTGTTTTGACATTTAATAAATTACCAGAATCAAAAACACAACCACAGCAGTTTTTTTTTTTTTTAGTTTAATCTTTCAAAGCTGAGTGGAAAACCAAAGTGGCAGCAACAAACAGCAGCAGGAAACTGGTTCATTTGGCCTCAGTGGGGTGTTTTAACATACTAGTACATTGCTGGGACACTGTGGTGACAGAATAGATAGTGAGATAGATGATAGTTTGTAAAGATCTATTCAAAACAACCTTACTTGGGGTGGTAATAAATTTGCATATCATAACACAAATGCGCGCTTTCACAGTGATAACATACTCAAAGTCATAACTGCGTTTTGACAGTAAAGGTGGAGAAGGAATCAAACACTCTTGTCTTCCGTAGATCCAATTTAAGCTTTAGATTGTGAAAAAATGTGTTGTCGTGTTTTGTTTATTTCTTCACATCTTTATCCACAGGTACATTGTGTGCCGAGGTCTGAAACCAGGTTCAGATGCCGTCAGGGAATACATGTTCAAAGTCAACCTGAAGCTGAACCAGCTGAGGAACACAGACACAGATGTTACAGATGTGGTTCCTCTGCATATCATTAAGGACGACACCGACTTCTACCAGTTTATGGTCAACTCCAATGAGAGGTAGAAACACACTGCATTCACAAAGGCTTTCTTTTCCCGCCACATTTCAAACGGAGGGACTAATGAAGAATGAATTTAATTGTAATTGCAGCCTCTGTGCCGTCCAGATCAAGGCCTTGGCTAAGATCCACGCCTATGTCGTAGATCCGTGAGTAACCGCCCTTGTGCCTGTCCATTAGTTATCATTTACAGCATACAGCAAAGGTGAACACACTCATATGTAGTATTCAGTGTCTCAGTTGAACATTGTTTCATCGAAAATAACTAAAAGACTATAGTAAAAATGCAAACCACAAAACTCAATTCAGCAAACAACAACACACCTCCGTTTACTGACACACAAAACCTGTGATCACTGAAACTAAACTGTGAAAACTTCTGATTTCCAATCAGCCGAAGAGATGACTAAACGGTACAGAAATACTCATGAAATCCTCCAAAACACATTGCACAAATCACATGAATTTTTCTAAAGAATGCAGAAATGAAAACCATGACCTGGACAAACACGCCCTCTGACTTACGTTCAACAGAACAGCTGTGGGACATTTTAAAGAGGAAAGGTAGAGTGACACAACCCTTCCAGCAAAGAGCAGCTGAATGACGAAACATCTCCAGAAATTAGTGCAAGTGAGAGTTCAGTTGGTCATCCAAAGTTAAGGTGGACGCATGCAGTATTAAAAATGAAAAGATTTGACTCTCAGTAAGGACAGGTGGACTGAATTTTGTTGCATTGAGTTCCTGTTGGTTGACCTGTACCTTTAATGCAGTAATTCTAAATCACTGTTTTTATATTTTCACTTGTAAGCACATGCCCAACTGTGCAACACAGAAGTAATCCGACTGCTGTGAGGTGGTACAATTAAGAATGACTTGACATTTAGGTAGTACTGCACAGGAGCGTCCCTCACTTCTCTAGTATTCTGTATCTGCTTCAGCGTTACCGCATGTGTTTATTTCTGAAACTGACTGTGCTGCCCTTCATCTCTAGGACACTTTCAGAGCCGAGGCAGGCCGATATCAGGAAGGAGTGTCTGAAGCAGTGGGGGGTGAGTGGAGAAACCGATACATGTACTAAACTGACTGTAATACAACTAATAGAAGTAGACTGTAGTGTTTTCATGCTCTTATGTTTATATTCATCCATTTCCAGGTCCCAGACAAGGCCAGAGTCACTCCTGCTTCCTCAGACCCAAAGTCAAAATTCTATGAACTGATTAAGGTCAGTTTTCCTACTGGGTGTAAAGCAACGCTGATAAATGTGTGTTTTGTGATTTTTACACATTCCTTGGTGGAGTTATGTGATGATATGCGTTGGTTTGTCTGCCTAGCTGTCTGTTAGCAACATTACTCGAAAATGGATTTGACTGAAATTTTCAGGGAAGGTCAGAAATGACACAAGTACCAAGTGATTAGATTTTGGCAGTGATGCAGCTTAAAGTCTGGATCCACGGATTTGTTAAAGATTTCTGGCGTCACTGTAACTATGACAACAAGTGAACACTACATCAGCTGCCTGTTGATGATCACATGATTGTGATCCTACTACAAATCTACTGCTGCAGACTTATCAGGACTTATCCATCAGAAATGATCCAAGGAACAACTGATTAAATTGTGGGGGTGTTTCTGAGTCCCATCAATTCCTGCCTCCCGCTGCATATTTAGGTCACGTGATTTGGTATCTGTACATAACGTAATCAGCGCAAGGTCATTTTGTTTGTGGGTACATCTATATTAAATGGCCACATTCTATGTTGCTGTGATTTCTGATCATGAATAACAAGCAAATGCTGCATTTCTACAAAAAAAATGCCGCATTTCTGACAATGGCGTATGGGGGAATGAGCGGCCTTGGAGGAGTACTGCGCTCTCTGGGTGCTTTTCTACTTATAAATGCAAAGAAAATGTTCTTGAAAACACAGATGCACTGTTCAAGCAGACTTTTTTCCACTTGAAACTTTTAAAGCATTTAGTACAGGCTTTTTTTTTGGGCAGAGGGTGAGTCTCTTTAGGAATTCTGCCCTGATGAATTCTGACAATAGGGTTCAGTCTGGCAGACATTCTTATTTAAAATGCAGAATTTCTCTCAGCGTCTGCTCTCCGTCCCTAACTCTTCCTCCATCTTTTGCTTCTCAGAATTCAGATGTGGAGTCTTTCCAGTGTAAGCTGACGGCCCTCAACTCCAGCACACTCGATAAGCTGCGTCACATCCTGGACCACAGGTGCATTGTGGGAGGCGGGGAGCAGATCTTTCTACTAGCGCTGGGGGTGAGTCTTAAGAGACGGAACTTTGTTTTACATCAAAAACAAAACCATGTGACCACTCACAGATGAAACGTAGCCTATTATCAGGCAGAAGGATGCATGGGATGTATTATACGTGTAGTTAACAGTCAGTTCTTCAAAATTCCAGTGAATTCTTTTTAATGTTTCTCTACTTTCCTATATTAGTAAACAGAATAGCTTTGGGTAGTGAATAAAAACACAACACTGGAGGACATCATCGTGGACATTTTTGAGAATTTTCAGACAAATCTAATCAACAGATTCATCGACAAGGCAAATTAGTGTTAGATACATACTCGGGCCAACTGCGTCAGTCAGCTGTTTAATGTGGAAGATCACTTCCCTGTGGATAATATTAACATACAGAGCTGACAGGCTAATCTCTTCAACCTTAAGGTTTTTATCCAGTATGTAAAGTGAATTTGGTAACTTCCAGAGAGGCTTATCTGTTTCTGTGCATAATGACTTGTGACTAAACCTGTTTTCATGTCCTCATCTGTTCTCCTTATTTCCAACGAACCGTTGCAGAAGTCTCAGATATACACATGGGATGGAAAGATGCCTGTGCGCTGGAGGAAAATGGAGAATTTCAAGCTGGAGTTGCCAAGAGATACACTACTAAGTGTGGAGATCGTCCAGGAGCTGAAGGGCGAGGTGAGAGGAGAGACCGCAAAGACGAAGAGCCAAACAAAAGACGTATAGAAGCCAGTATTTCAAAGTATTTAGCGTAGACGGCTTTTAGCATTTTTAAGCTAGTGGTCGTTCACTTATTCTTCACAGTTCGTGTGGCTTCTAATTCGTTTCAGATACAACTAAATGGAACACTTCTGTATGTGTTTCACTGTGTGTTTGGTCCTCAGGGCAAAGCTCAACGTAGAATCAATGCAGTTCATGTCATGGATGCACTAATACTGAACGGCACTGATGTAAGAGATCAACACTTCAATCAACGGTAGGACATTATCCTGTAAAAGTAGATCCCGTGTTTTTGACCTGTGAACCCAAAAAACAAAGTAATCTTGATGTGTTTTTTTGTTTTGTTTTGGGTTTTTTTCAAGAAAAAACAACTATATATACTACCGTTCAAAAGTTTGGGGTCACTTAGAAATGTCCATATTTTTGAAAGAAAATCATTTTTTCATGAAGACAATTAAATGAACATTAACATTAAATTAATGATAAATCCAGTGTAGACATTGTTAATGTGGTAAATGACTATTCTAGCTGGAAACAGCTGATTTTTAATGGAATATCTCCATAGAGGTACAGAGGAACATTTCCAGCAACCATCACTCCTGTGTTCTAATGCTACATTGTGTTAGCTAATGGTGTTGAAAGGCTCATTGATGATTAGAAAACCCTTGTGGAATTATGTTAGCACATGGATAGAAGTGGGAGTTTTCATGGAAAATATGACATTGTTTGACCTCAAACTTTTGAACGGTATCCATACTCCCCTTTCTGTATTTTCTTTTACTTATTTTAATACCTGTAAAGCTGAAAGTAAGACTTTTTTAACAAAACAAGTTATAAATGAATCTATACTTTAATCATATTTAATGTCTTTAATCTCCCTTAAACTTGGTGATTCTTGACCCCCAGCTTAAAACCCACTGTCCGTGTTCTTAACTTTTCCATTACCGTTTCTGAAATCACAAATGGTGCAAACAGCAGTGACGGTTTGTAATGTTTTCTACAGTTTACTAAATGACGTGTTATCTCTCCAGGATCCAGATGGCTGAGAAGTTTGTGAAGGCGGTGGCTAAACCGAGCCGACCAGACATGAACCCTATCAGGTGCTGACTCGACTTAATCTGATCGGTTTGAATGCTGCTTTGTAATTTATCAGCAGATATTTCATTCTCACTGAAAGGATGAAAAGTCAAAAGTAAAAACCTCTACATAATCACACATTTTGTTTAAAAAATAAACGGTGAAACAGTTACAGGTATATTCTCATCTGAACCTCACAGTTACAGTTTGACAGCATTCAGAACAAAGACGTGGTTATTTTGGGCTGTTATTTGCTTTATTGTCACCCTCTCTGTAGCTGAATGTTGTTGACACAGTAGTATGGTTTTTTTTGTTAAAGTAAAACTATTAAAATTGCACATTGAAAATGCCGTCAGAGGAAAAGTCCTGCATTCAATTTTTCAGATAAAAATTATAAATAAAAGAGACTCAATTCAAAAATATAGAAAATAAATCAGTATTTACTTAGTTCTTGGTTTATTTTGTTAGGTTCTCTTGAAATAAACAACAAGCACTGGTTCAATAGCAGTACTGGTAAAACTAATAATGTTAGTAAAATATCTTAATGATGCCCATCCTGATGACATTTGGAAGAAAATTTGTTTACTCATAAACATTTTATGCATCTTTTGTCTCTCCAAACAGAGTGAAGGAGGTTTACAGACTGGAGGAAATGGAGAAAATCTTTGTCAGGTAAGACGTCATGTCCAAGTATTTGGCTGAGCTCCTTGTAAACAACATCACTGGTGCATGTTTTGGTTTATGAGTCATTCCAGAATTGGAGGACATTTGGGTTTCCAAAGCTTTGAAATATAGACCTTCTCTTAAACAGTTTTCTGCTCCATGTTCATCAATAATAGGTATTGATTGGCTCAGCTTCCACATCAATGGTAGCGTTTTTATTCCATGTTTTCTGTGTTGTTTGCTAACTCTACTCTAATCACAGTAACAGGGTTGCTAATCCATGCTAATGTGATCTTTTTCTCAGCAGTAGAAGCTAGATATTTAGCTGCTGTTACTGCTGACCAAGAGGACAAACTGACTGATGGAAAACAGTCCAAAGAATTAGTCTGATCCTGATAATATGAGGTAGAGAGAGACATTCAATCAAGGCTGACAATGTTATGAAAATATGAGAAATAGAAGAGAGGACATAGCTTTGTTCTACACATTCTTTAGGAAAACTGATGATGTTGATGACAAAAACAAGACACAAAAATTAGACACAAAACCACAAAAACAAGACAAACCGATAAAAACGAGACATAAAACGAGACGAATGAGACACAGAACGACAAAAGTAAGACAGAAAATGAGAAAAACGTCATCAACAGGGTTGTTGTGGGACACGTTCCATGCATGATAATTATCACTTAAAATATTTAGCTGATTTTTTTTTAAAAAATGTTCCCACAATTACAGGACACATCAATGAAAAAAATAACAAAAAAGGAGATTTAAATTTAATTTTAACTGTTTTATTTGAGGTTAAATTTGGTCATCGGGGGCGGGACAAGAGAAAAATGTCATTTTAGGAGGAACTTCAGACTTATTTGGTATTTTAAAAATATTTTCAAACATTCTTTTCTCCTAGTTTTTTTTTTTTAGATTTGGTCTCAGGACAAATACATTTACACAACAACTGCATGTTTTAGTATTTTGTACATGGAATGTTTGAAGCCTTCTCCCTATTTTTATGATCAAGTCTGGTTCTGTTAGAAGTAATAATCGATTTATTTCCTCATCCAGACTAGAGATGAAGGTAACAAAGAGTTCCGGAGGCGTCCCTCGTCTGTCCTACACCGGCAGAGACGACCGACACTTTCTTCCCACGGGCCTCTACATCATTAAGACAGTTAATGGTTTGTATGTGCAGCGCGCTGTTTGACCCATACTCCTGTCAGCAGAATAGTTTGTGATGTCGGGGATGTTGAATTGAAAGTCCTTCCTCCCCTCCACCCTTCAGAGCCGTGGACGATGGCGTACAGTAAAAACTCCAAGATGAAGTTCTTCTTCAATAAGATAACCAAGGACTCTACCTATGCGATGCCACCAAACTCTGCTGCTCCCTTTCAGTATGTGCCGTCCTCGTCTGTTTCTTTTTTACGCTGGCAGCTGTTACGATCGCCTGAACAAATGCTGATCTTTTCGTCTTCCTCCTCAGCGTTTGCCACTCCGAGCGGCTCTTCTGGGCCTGGGTGGACGGCGTCATCGTTCACGATTCTCAGACCCGCGTGGACCCCGAGAAACTGTCCAAAGACGACGTGCTGACCTTCATCCACCAGAACTACCAGCCCTGAAAGCCTCACGAAGTCTTCATCAACTACAACCTGTACAGAGTGCACTAAGTTATGGAGCATGTGGGAATGTGGGAAAAGGATAGAATGCAGTGACAGTGAAAGAAGAGTTGTGTCTTCACAGCTCATCTGTTTTTAGCAATCCACTCTTTTTTCACTGTCCAGTTAAATATCCGTTAACAAGCTGCTTTATAATAGAGGGTTCAGGAAGGTACTGGAATTCTGCAGCTGAAGCGATGAATTGTTTGCTGCTATTTCCGGCGGCGATGTCTGGATCCTTGTAAGCTAAATATCTGACAAACTGCTCCGTCTTTCTGCCTTTTCTACTGCCCTCGGCTCTTTGAATTGTAACGATTATAGGACAAAATGGAGACAGGAAGGTGCGTCCACATTGAACTGCATGTCCCTCTAGATCCGGTCCAATCCATGCTGTGCTTGTGTCTCATTAATTATAGATAGGCTTCCAAATGTTAAACTATGCATCCATATCTGCAAACGCCAAACACACTGTCTCGTTTGCCTCGATATAAACCTGCTTCGAGCTCGACTCGTCCTCAGAAGATCTGCTCATCTCACAGCAACAGGCTGCTAGTTCTTGCAAATCGGCAGCTGGATCCCAAATCGTCTTCTGGCTCATCCTCACCATCATTTTACACATCAGTGACGGACGTAGCAGCTTTCTCCTGTCCATACTTCATCCGTCTTTTTAGGTCGTTTCTATCCTCCAACGCCTCTTCTTGATTGTGCCTGATGTCTCCCGACTGTGTGTGTTTTTGTTTTTGTAATGCTGCAAATGAGTTACTTTTCTCCTGTAAAGTCAGCTCTCGGTCCCGTTGATGTAAATAAGTAATAATGTAGTAAATAAATGGGAGATGCTGTTCCCAGAACATGCTTTCAGCTGCCTGGTAACGTTAGATGTGGATTGTAGTCGGAATGCAGGACACCACCTAGTAGAAAGCAAACACAACTTTATTTAGGAAAGTCTACCTCGGAAGCACAAAATAGTAAAATCATGTTTTTAGTGTGTAATAATGGAGCACTTAATTAGAGTCATACTTAACCCTCATGTCGTCCTGCGGGTCAAATTGACCCGTTTTAAAGTTTGAAAATGTGGGGAAAAAAAAAATAATTCACAGCAAAACTTCTGATGTCCACATTTTCAACATTTTTGGGAAATCTTTGAACATTTTTTGGTGGAAGAAAAATGTTAAAAATGTTTCTTAAGAACATTCACAAAAAAATCACCCAAAATCCAGGCAGGATTTTGGTTTGATTTTTTTTTGTGAATGTTCTTAAGAAAATATTCGAAGTTTTACTGATATATATGTAATCACTTTAGATATTTTTAGGATTTTTTGGGAAGATTTTTACTCATTTTTAGAAAATATTTACAAGAATTTTCTTGCCAAATTTGGGGGACTTTTTTTTTTTTTTTTTTTAAATAAAACTTTTAAGGAATTATTGGAATTTTCTTCTTGAAGATTTTGCAAATATTCAGAAATTTGGGGAATTTTTTGCTGAATTTTTGGAAATTATTGAAAATATTGTTTCAGACAAGGAAACTATTTTTTGGTGCCTGTAAATGAAGACAACAGGAGGGTTAAGTGGTTTAAATTACCAAATAAATTTGCAAAAAATATTTTTTTAAGGAAAAATCAGTGCTCTGTTACGTTTTCTCACTTCAAAATTAAATTACAAGTGACAGTGAAGTTGTTAAGGTAGTTTGTGGCCAAATTGTTTAAACTGGGGCTTAAGTTGAACTTTTCTGTGTATTTACTCACTAGGGACGATTCGGCGTCTTATTTTGAAAGTCACTCGCTCAGCCAATCAAAATTCAGATTTTATGTAACCGGAAGCGCTGTCAGGACAACAACCGCACTCCACACCCAGACCGCGGCACCAAACGCATGAATTTGAAGGTAATTGTGCGATTTTCTACCTTTCCCCCACTATTTTGGCCATTTAAAATGTTAAATTTGTGACAAAAAAGAAGTTAAACGGTGAATGATAAGCGCTAACATGAAAACCGAAGGTGTATTTCGCAGCTGTTTGCTGCACAACGTTAGATAACCTTGATGTGAGAAGCTGTTATGAAATGTCTGTGATGCTTTGCAGCTGCGTGAAAACTTCTCAGCTCGTGGAAAGACGAGTTTGTGGATATATTCTGCTTGGAAGAAGAAGACGCAGCTCGCCAGTCATGCTCGCAACTCTGAAAAAAGTTGTGTTCTCAACTGGACTGCAGAATCCCAAATTCACAGCAGCGGAGAAAAAGGTAGTAAAAGAAACCTTTGGCCTCGTTTTAACAGCTGTTTGCTGCACTGTCACGCAAAAACACTGAAGTGGGCTCAGTTTAGTTAGTGTTCAAATGTTGAGTCGACACTTTGATAATCCATCAGTCCAGCAGAGACAGACTTCAGCTTTTTTTATACGAAAATGAAGTCATTTTCTGTGTTTTCTGTCCTTTTGCTAACTTTAAATTGACCTTTTGTTTGTTTGTTTTCTACTGTTAGTGAGACAATGCAGTCTGTAGGACCAGCCTGTTTGGTGGTTGGCGGATTTCATCAACATCTTTCACATTCCAGTCATTCTGAGTTGAATATTTTTTCAGTTGGTGAATATTTTTCAGTCAGACAATCTGAATGCATCAAACTGGGCTACTGTGTTTAGTTGCTTTACCAACAATCTGTAACATATATATATATATATATATATATATATAAACATATTCCCTAAAAATGTCCAAATCTATTTGTAATCCCAAACCATCCATGTCATGTAAACACTATTGATGTAGGTTCAACAGATAAGATAAATAAAAAACACAATGGCAAACCTGAGGGAAATAAAAGCAATGTCTGGGATAAAAACCAGGATAATGACATAAAATGTAAAAGTCGCAATAATAAAGACAGGCTTTCTGCGGGGCATTAAAAAGCATTAATATTCATTAAATTAATTTTGTGAAAATTAAGGCCTTAAGTGGCATTAAAAATCATTAAATTTAATTCTCAGTTGCATTAAAAATTCTTTCTGCAGTTTTCAAGAAAAATGTTTGCTTATAATAATATATAATTATAGACTGCGATTCATCAGATATGTGCATCTGCGTAAACATGCTGAAATACTGCATTAATTGTTCTGGCTGGTCGGGTACAGTTGCCAAAAACTGCATGTTTTTAAAGTGGCTGGCAGGATGGAGCAGGTGGAGGAGAATTTGGAAATGGGGAAATGCAAATTCCAGCAAAAATGGCAGGAAAACGTGGATTTCAGAGAATGACTGCAGCCTGTTGGTGGTTGGGGATGGTTTCTGGATTTAGAAATAGTGAAATGTAGGGACAGTTTTCATATAAAAATCATCTTTTACAAAAAAAAACAAACAAACCCGTGTAATTTGTTGAGTTCACGGTCGTGGCATTAAAATTTTTACAGTCTAGCATTAAGATGGCATTAAAAAGCATTAAATTCGACTGGTTGATTTCTGCAGAAACCCTGAAATAGAGCTAAGAAAACAAGATAAAGTGCAAAATGTCATCACTTCTTATTGACAGCAACAGGAACAAAGCTGTTATTATAACACTTTGTCCTGCACCTTGGGACTAAAAACCTCCGTCCAGAGGGAAGAAGCCAAAATTCACCCCATGGAGGATGGGAGTCATTATTAAGGATTGATAAAACCATCCTCTGTGCCTGTTTAGTGTAAAAGGAGGCTGGATCAGGCGACTGGACCGTCTCACTATTTGGTTCAGTGAGTTTTCTCTGTGACAGAGGTCTGACAGAACCCTGCCACCGAGCAAAAAGATAAAACAGGGTCGAGATTGTTCAGTCAAAAAAAAAAAAATCCAAAAAACACAAGCAAGACAAAAAGGAAAGACAATACGACAAAAACACGAGACAAACGACAAAAATCAGACAAAAAACAACTAAAACCAGACAAGATATTACAAAAATGAGACACAAAAGGACAAAAAATGAGACAAATGGCACGAAACAAAACGAGAGACAAAAAATTAGACAAAAAAGTTTTAAAGCGCCAAAAAAATGGACAATGCAAAGCGAGACAAAAAAACCCACAAAATGACAAAAACGAGAAACAAACGACAAAAGTCAGACAAAAGTCAGACAAAAAAACAAGACAAAATATTACAAAAGTGAGACACAAAAGAACAATGAACAATCTAGTATTTTACTTTCTGATCCAAACAACTTGTCATGGTCTAGAAATTATTTTAAATTTATAGTTTTATTAATTTACAATCTGCAGTTAATGTCTTCTCTGTAATTTTTACACTTTATAAAGTCGTCCTGCGGACCGGTTTGGACCCTCTGGAGGGCCGGTTTTGGCCCGTGGGCCACATGTTTGACACCCCTGGTATAGAGGATGAGTAATAAAGGCGACATCACACAGCCTTGTAGAGAACCCGTGGAGGAGAACACTGGGTCAGACAGAACCCCATTTATTCTCACTCTTTGAGATCTGTCAGTTAAAATATCTAAAGTCCAGCCCACCAGATTGTTGCTGATTTCAAACTGTTGTAAAAGTCTTTTGGTTAAAATGTGGAGAAGTCGATAAATAAAAGTCTTGCAAATGTCCCTTTACTCCTCACATGTTCAAAGATCATGTTTAGTAGAGTCAGTGCAGCGTCCTCCACTCCTATGACACGTGGCTCACCTAAACACTGCCACGTTTGTCATGTGACTAATAAAATCAGCCCTAATTTGCAGCCACAATGATTTTTGTGTGTCTGTCTTGTGCAGGGGGAAGACTATGAGGTGCGCACCTACCACGCCACTACCTGGATGAGCACCTCCGTCAGTGGGATGCAGATGGATCCATCCATCAAAACTGGTTTCCAGAGGCTCTTCAAGTACATTCAAGGCAACAATAAAACAAGTGAGTTTCTGTGAAATTTACAACTTTGCAGCCTTTTAAAGTCCTCATGAATCTAATATGAAAACCTTGTGCAGCTTAACCCTCCTGTTATGTTGTGGGTCAGATTGACTTTGATTTAAAGTAAAAAAAAAAAAAAAATTTAAAAATAGGTTGAAGTATTTTTTCCATATGGAACTTCTTCTGCTTGACTTAATAAGTGTAATCAATATATAAAATGAAAATGTGGGATTTCACATATTTGCACCCTGAACAGAAGAGGTGTTTATTTATCAACTCCATAAAAAGAAAAAAAAAGTAAAGCCACTGTATTTTGTATGTACACCACCAGTCAAAAGTTTAGACACCTTCTCATTCAATGGTTTTTCTTCATTTTCATGACTATTTCCATTGTAGATTCTCACTGAGGGCTGTACAGTGACCATCGAATTACACTCTTTTTACTGTATTTAAATTAGAAAAAAAATTATAAAAATAACAATTTTTTTCCTTACAGATTTGCCATTAATTGAAAAAAAATGTGTATGTATATTAAAGAATGATAAATAATTTTAAGATGATATTTTACAGATTTTCCCTTTTTTGTTAAATTACATTTTGAATATATTAAAAATATATATAATGGCCAAAGCTGTAAATATTGTTTTTGTTTGTTTTACAGATAGGGCTTAGTTCTTTTACAATGTATGACCATAAAATTACCTTTTTTTTTTAACCTATCTTAAATCAGATATTTTCCATCTTTTTTTAAAACAGTTTTTACAGTTTTTGAATGGGTTTGAGTGCTTTCAAACATATTTTTCTGACACACTAAAAATTGGTTGAAATGGTTAATAACAGAGATGATAATGAGATATAAAGAATATTACTGGAATTTTTTGGTTTTTGCCATTTTTGGATAATTAATCATGACCTTGGAACATCATTGCTATTCCTGAGAAACAAACCTAACAGGAGGTTAATAGAACTTTTGTCAGGACTGTGCCAGAGGCTTTTATTTTGTGGTGTGGAGTGACTTGACATAAAGCTGTGAACTCGGCGAGACACAATTAATTAGAAACAGTCAAGTTAGTAAATGTCGCAGAATGAATTCACAGATAACTTAATGAATAAATGCAAGAGAAAGTGCACTTTATCTCCTACTCAGCACTTTGCAACGGCACCTCCGCCTTCGTCTTACTCAGCAGTTCACAGCGGCATTATTTATGAGAATATATATTGTTTGTGCCGTCGACCAGCGAGGTCTGCAGCGTATGGAGAATGTGGATCCATAAACATGATGTTTATTCCTCTTCATCTGCTCCGCATTGTGCTCACAGCCAGCCATCTGTTCAGGTATCGTTATCCACGGAGGTTTTGATCCAGCAGCTGGCAACTGATGGTTTGTTTAGAAATGTAATATCTGCTCGTCTTACACAAGCGGACTCGGCGAACAGTTTCGTATTTCCTACAAAAACTGTGCTGTGTTTGTTTTTCACCTGTTCAACGTGCTGCCAGTGTTTTCCTTTTTTTCTTTATTTTAGATAAAAATTTGTTAACATTTGTTGCTGGTTTTCCCTTTAGAGGTCAAAGTGGAGATGACGGCCCCCGTGACGTGCCGTGTCGACCCTGGAGCCGGTCCTGCCTGTGAATCTAAGTTCACCGTGTCCTTCTACATCCCTGAGGAGCATCAGGAGAGTCCACCAGAGCCGAGCGACCCCGAGGTGTTTGTGGAGCACAGGAAGGAGCTGACAGTATACGTCAGGTAGGGTGCTTCAGGCTGTAGAGCAGGAATACTCAACGTAACACTACTCATAGGCCACATAGAAAAATACACTGTGCACTGTTGGATCTTAGCAAGGTTCCAAGTAGAGCTTCAAAAAATGCAAAAAGAAGAAATGGGAGCGAGAGAAGAAAAAATTTTAACAGATAGTTTATTGAAAACTGCATTTAAACTCTAACATGCTTTCATCAGCTGATTGAAAGTTTAAGACAACAGCCTTTAAAAGCCAAAATGTGCACAACAGGTCAGGTATTCACACTGTCAGGACCTCCTGATGGCAAAAGCAAAAAAGCTTTCTGTCTTTGAAGGTGGTAGGATTGTTGAGCAGCATAAGCACGGCCTCTCACAACGCGCCATCGCTGCTGAGGTTGGACGCAGGAAGACGGTCATTTTTAATTTCTTAAAAGATCCTGAGGGTTATGGAACAAAAAAGTCAAGTGGTAGCCCCCAAAAATTTTACCGATGCTGAGCCGGAGGATCCGATTGGTTGTTCATCACGACACGGGATGATCCTTGACCCACATTAAGGCCCTTACTGGTGCTGACTGCAGCCCAGTAGCCATCAGACGGCATCTGGGAGGGAAGGGCTTGTCTTCAACGTCCACATCTCCTTCACCGCCAAGAAATTGCCTGTTTGGACTTTGCAATGAGCACCAATTACAAGACATTGAAAGGGGGAAGAGAAAAAATGTAACCTTGATGATCCTGATGGCTTCCAATGTGACTGGCATGACAAGGAGTTCCAACTGGAGATGTTTTCTTAGCGGCACAGTGGAGGAGGCGCCATCATGGTCTGGGGAGCTCTCTCCTTCAGTGGAACATTGGAGCTTCAGGTTCTACAGGGGCGTCAGATGGCGGCTGGCTATGTGGAGATGTTTTAGCGGGAATCCATCATGACTGAGGGCCTCGTCTGGTTGGTAATGACTTGGTCTTTCAACAGGAAGCTGCTGTTCACGATGCCGGCCTGACCAAGGGCTTCATCCAGGAGAATAAGGTTGCTCTTTTGGACCATCCTGATCTAAATCCAGTTGGGAACATTTGGGAATGGATGGAAAAGGAAGTCTACAAAAATGGTCCAGACAGTGGACGGCCTTCATGAAGCCATCTGCACCACTTGGAGCAACGTTCCCAACAAACATCAAGCATGCCTAAACAAATTTTTGATCAACAAGAACGGTGGAGCTCCTCATTACTGAGTGCTTTTTTGGCACTTTTATTTCTGTTTTGAGGGGATTTTCTAGGTTTTTTTGAGGTATGGAAATTAAATAACTTATCATCGGGGTGACGCTGGAGATTTGCACGTTTGGAAATGGACTGTTTCTGGCAAAAAAGAAGGTGCCCTGGTTTCTTATTTACATTCACAAAAGCAAATTCTTCCTCCCATGGCTGCTGAAACAACGTGTGTTCATCACACAGCTTGCGTTTAATTTTCCTGGCGGCGGCCATGAACTCTACTTCGATTAGTCTTATTTTGACTTTTATTGGCGGCTAGCAAACAACCTATTGGCGCATTACCGCCACCAACTGGTATAGTCCCACACCTGCAGCACTTACCTGCCTGTTTTCAGTAGGTCAAGCAGATCTCCCTCTGGTGTCAGCATGTCAGAAACTATTTGCGTTAATAAGACGTTTAAATCTCTGATTCATGTGACTTCATTCTGAGCCGGCCTCTTGTTCCTTTTTCTAGGACGTACGGCGGTTTCTCCAATGAGAAGATGAAGCAGGAAGAGCTCCTGAAACTGGTGGAAAGCCTGAAGAGGGACGGCGTCCAGTACGTGGAGGCTCCGTACTACACCGCCGGGTACGACAGCCCCTTCAAACTGACCAATCGCAGGAACGAAGTCTGGGTCCTCAAGAAGGGAGAGGAGCAGTAGACAAAGCCGACATCCTGATATTACCAGCTGCACCTAAAAAACTCACATCTAGAAATTTGACAGAATTTGTGTCAAAAAAAAAAAAAATCAGTTTTGCTACTTTCACTTAAAGTTACTGAATGACTCACTGTGAATGTTGATGAAATAATTAGCAGAGCTCCGACAGGCCAGCATTTAAAGAGCCCATATTATGGATTTTCGTTTTTCCCTTTACTTTAGTGTGTTATGTTTTAAAATGTCTGCAAACTTCTAAAATCCAAAATCCACGCCCAAGGGAGGTGTCCTCTCCCAAAGAAAATGTTGCTCCTTATCTGCTCAAAACACCTCGTTTGTAGCTCATTCTTTTCCTACGCTGCATATCTATGTCATCATGCAGCATATTTGCATAATTCCAGCATGGTGGCTACTTTAGCATGCTCTCCAACAAAGATACTGTCTGTACTCACCAATATAGGGTTACGGTACTGGTACGTAAGCTACATTTGCTGGGTTTTGCTGGGCCAGACGACCAATCAGAGCAGAGTGGACTTTTCATGAACACAGGGCTTTAAAGACACGGCAGCTAAAACGAGACATTTCAGATGTTTTATAAGAGGAGCAGCAGCGATGTAGAGTATAAGGAGAATAAATAATGTATTTGGTCTGTGTAGATATTTAAGTAGACCCCCAAAATTAAATTCTAAACCTGCAAATGTGCACAATATGGGCTCTTTAACAGGTAAAGTGGCCGCAGTTAGGGGATATTTCCAGCAGGTGGAGCTATTTAGTCAGAAAGTGTTCACCTTATTTGGTACGAAGAGAAGAACCGCCAGTGCCTCTTGATTTTTTTCTTAAAAAAGGAATTACTTGTTGAAAATGCACTAATTTTAAGCTTTTGTTTGCACACACTGCCAATTGCCATTTATCATGTGACTCTTAAAGTTCATTTAAATAATGTGGTAGCTAATGGTTTACACATAAATCTTACTAAGACCTAAAGGCATGGTTTACATTTTCTCCCTCAAGTCAGTCCTGAAGCGGACTTCTGTAATGTGCATTTAAACTAAAGTTGAGCACACGAGAAATCACATTCAACTCTGAGTATTTCTGCTAAAATCCTCACTCAGCGTGTCTGATTAGGAGTGTGGAAGCCTCGTATTTGCTTTCTCTGAACTTTGGAATAGATGTTTGCACAGATCAGGGCTGCGCTCTGTTTAAACATTTGTTTAAAGAGATTTTTTTCATATCCAGAAGCATCAGTTGCTGCAACTTTTAACGTACTACAGGCCAGTGAGCATACTTTAAAATAATGTGAACCTGTGTTTTGCTTTTTTCTCGTCAGTCAGGGTTGGTGCTGGGAAGGTGACTCGGTAATCTCACAAACATCGGTAAAGCTCCGATTTCAGACCTCGACTACTGCCGCTGAGTCAATCTGGACCAGCCCGATCACTGAAATCTTGTGTCATTTTATTTTTTTGAATAATAAATGTGTAGGGATCGGATTAGCTAACATTTAGGGTGTCTGACAGGAGTGATGGCTAAATGCTAACATACAAAACATCTTTTTAAAGACCCTCCTTTCATATGTTTAATCATATTGCGTGTTTTGGGGCATAAAACTTAATACTTCATAAGGGAATAATGGCATAAGCACTGCACAGATATATGGGAGATCTCTAAATGATGTGAGAGAATGTAGAATGTATGATCGCATCAATAATAAATGGAACTGCAAATGATCGATAATCCTGATGATTTCTTACTTTCATCTCGTGCAATTACGTTTTTGTCCTCCATGCTTCCTGATGCAGTTTTTTAAAATCGCAATCCACATAAACTTTCACTGTGAGTTGTTTATCAGGCCTGCCGAAGATCCTGACCTTTTATCAGCCAAATGAAGTCCTCGCCAAAGTTCACCTCGCCCTTCATCCTCCCTCGGCTCCTCCTCTCTTGCCCTCGTCGGCCTCGTGTCTGCTGACTCATTCATTTTATTTGTGGCAGAATTGTTCCCAATATCATGTTCAGACACTCAGCAGAAATTACATCTTTTTTTATCCTCTGCACACTCGCGCTCCGTCTTCGTCTTGCCGTTCACCACATTGATCTCATTGGCTGTGCTCAGCAGGGCGAAACATTGCTGCGGACAGGAAACGTATAATGAGGCTCAACGTTTTAATCCAAACACTGGCGTTGTGTGTTTTAATTGTATCTGCCTCCCCTCCAGCCTGGTGGAGATGATGTGGAGGGCAGGGTGTGAAGTCATTTTTCTGGTGACGGAGATTAACTGGAGAAAATTAATAGAGGAAGCATGTAGTGCAATTTTCATTGGTCATGTGATTAATATGTACTTTTTATTAGATTTTTATCTTGAAATCTTATATTGAGAGTAGGTCTGAACTGTAGATATCAGTGGATGGAGATGAGCGGTCATCTTCTTTGCATCTTTGTTATTTGATGATTGGTATTGGTTTGTCTGTCTGTCTGTCTCTTAGCAACATTACTCAAAAATGGATTAAGGGATTTGTATGAAATTTTCAGGGAAGGTCAGAAATGACGCAAGGACCAAGTGATTAGATTTTGACAGTGATGCGTCATATAGTCTGGATCCAGGATTTGTTAAAGATTTCTGTATCATTGTGAGATAGCGGCACAGCGTCACTGTAACTATGACAACAAATGAACACATCAGCTGCCTGCTGACGATCACATGATTGTGATCTTACTACAAACTGACCGCTGCGGACCATGAATCTTTTAAAGATTTCATCCATTGGAAATCATACAATGACTGAGCAGCCTTGGCATTGTTAAATTTACATTGCTTTTTGGATCAGTCTTGTTGTTTACAGGCTGCTTTTAGTTTCCTTAATTTTGATACGTCTCATAGACTTGGTTTGTTGACAAAATGTACTGAAATTTGATGTTTGGCCATCACATATCTTGATATTTTCTAAACCAGTGCAACAGTCCAGATTAACCCCCCTGCCAAAGTATACCCTGGTATAAACTGGCCCCAGTAGTTTATACCAGGGTATACTTTGGCTGGGGCTTTAATCTGGCGTGTTACACCTGGCATGACAAGTCAGTGGTGGATCTGAATGAAAACTGGAGGATACCACCAACGTTGATCCAGTTGTAAAATGTCAATCACAAGGTGCTCTCTTGTCTATTTCACTCTCATTGGGATGATAATTTATAAAATGAACGTCGTTTTGAAAGATACCTCAAACTAGTGATTGGGACTCATAAACTTACTGGAAAAATGTTTACTGAGGTGACAAATCAAAGGCAAAGCAGGCTAATTTTCTCATACTCTTCTATACAAATGAATGATTTTTTTTCTGCAGCCAGAGCTGTCGCCTCCTGCCGGCTCTCAGTCTGACCAATCGCTGCTCTCCGGCTCTCAGTCCGACCAATCGCTGCTCTCCGACTCTCAGTCTGACCAATCGCTGCTCTCCGGCCCTCAGTCAGTCTGACCCATACATAGATATTCATATCTCTGGCAGCTGCAGCTCCCAGTGAACAGGAGGATTTTATTAGAGGAAGTCAGACACAGAGAAACATTAGAGCTCACACTGAAACGGAGCTACAGCTCTGTGTCTTGTAGAAGATTTATTTTCAAAGCTATATATGTGACGGTAATAATCCGTGCCAGAGCAGACCTCATTAGCACTTCCGCTAGGTCGGCTAACCTTTCCGGTCACTCCAGGGACGCTGTTGTCGGTAATGTAGCCAGAATATGGATTCATTTTTCCTTTGGGCTTGACAAAGACGAGAACAAAAATATTCAGAGCAAGTGGAGCAGCTAGCTAACGCTTCTTACAGTTTGAATTACATTTTCAAAATCCCATTTTTGAAATCACGTAATTTTTCCGTAAAACAAATCACGGCTTTTATTTTGAAAGAGATACTGGAACCTTTGTTTATCCGTAATTCCGCTAACTTGACTGAATGTGGGCTGCAGTTCCCGTTATTTAAACATCAATATGATGTATAAATGCAGATGGACTTCATATATTTCACTATGCAGACATTTTTATTGATGTCCAGTACATTTTATAGACATAAACATATTTGATCGAAATATATCCTCATAATAATTTAGTTAATGCAATTAAATGTTCATCAGTGATTAATCTTTAGTGTCAAACTTTTACTTTGCTCCTGTATTTTTGAAGAATGGTTTTCTTAGGTAAATGAATTTAAGGTGTAATTGACTGAAATCTGTCAGTCAATGTGTTTCTTTCAATTTGAAATATCTCGATTTAATTAAGCTCAGTCAGTTACATTTTATATTATTAAGAATTCTTATTCAGTTTAACACTAGATTACGTATCAGTTCATTGAGTATTTCGAAGCCAGTTTTTTTCTTTTCAATTATCTGTATTTAAAGTGATATTATTAAAATATAATTGCAATGAATCAGCAGCAACATAAGAAATGACCAAATATACAAAGGAAGTGCAGCTATTTTAATATTTAAAAAATGATCAATCAGTTAGAACATGGTGAAAGTGCAGCTAAAGTTAAGTTAGCGAAACTACGGCTAAGCAACGTTTCCTTTTACTTCCAGAAAAATAAAAGCCTCATATTTGCTATTTATTAAAAAATCATTCAAAGCAACACTTCCACCAAGTTTGTTTTAGTTTGTTGGTATTTATTGGTGGAGCAGCAGCACATTTTCCACAGACAGTTTTACTGTCCGTTGTCTTGTTTTAATCAGTTTTCAGTTCAGTAATTCAGTCCTTCGGCTGATTGGACCAACAGACACTGAAGGACTCCTACAGCTGGTCGCTAATAAATGATAATTTACTGATCGGCGCCGGTTTTAATGAACTTTATGTTCAACTTCAGAGTCAGATATAATATGAGCAGTGAACCCCAGGAGTTGGTGGAGTTTATTTGTGTGTGTTGACCAGAGAAGAGAGTTAGCATCCAGTGAATATTAGCTTTAATGTGAATTAGCGATGCTAACCGAGCTAGTTGAGTAGTCCTGATTAGCAGCTAAATGTAGCATCAAGCTAACGATGTTTGTGTTGTTTCCTGTCAGCAGCTGAAGTGTGTTGTGTTCCTGTAATGTGGTTCATTAAGTTCATAAAACTGTGGCTGGTTGAAGTTAATGTAACGTTCAGGAAACTTAAATGTGATTAAAACGGTAACGTTAATGTTCTAGTTGTCAGTAATCAGCTTTAATTTGACACTAAAACAGACTCTGATAGTTTTAAACTTTTAAAAGTTCAGCAGACAGATGCTCTGCTTTGGAGTGTGACGATGTCGTCGGTGATGTGGAGAGTGAAGTTTCTGTTTCATCTACAGTGTGCTTTAGGGCAGCCGGGTCGGACTTGATGTTTGAAATACTGACCAACAGCTCAGATTTAACTGTCTGTAGTTCCGTTTTGATGGATGTTAAATTTTCACTCAAAGCCACCAGGAGTTGGGTCTTTAAAATAACCGCCGTCTCGTTACAGAGTGAAAGTAGCAGTTCCTCCTGAAGGTCAGAGATTGCAGCATCTGAGGGCCTCTTCAAAAGAAGACGTAGTTGATGAAGGCGTTCTGGAGCAGGGCCAGAAAGACCACGACCAAGCAGCCTTGAGGTCTTAGGCAGCGTCTCCCTCAGGTGGGTGTCGACAGTGTTCACTATCAGGTCTGTGGTAATCCCATCAAAAAACAAAACAGAAAAAAATCTAGATTAAAAGTCAACATGTCACCAAAGCACTCTGTGTATAACGCCATAGTATAGGATGTAGTTCAGAAAATGTCAAACTATAGTATACTTTTCAAGAATAACATAGTATGGCCTGTAGTTCATAGTACAGCATGTTGGCAAAAAAAATCCTCATAGATTATTATGTGATTCAAAAAGCGCAAAATGATAGGATGTTGCCTAAAATTGTCATGTATGATATGTGGTTCAAAAAATGTCATAGTGCAGTATATTGTCAAAATAGTATGTTATTCAAGAAAACATCAGAGTATAATATGTCTTCTAAAAAATGCCATAGAATAATATTTCATTGCACAAGTAAAAGTATAGTAGTTTTTAAAACTCGCCAAATTCTTATATGTTGCTAAAAAAACAAGAAAAAAACTAAAATTAAAAAAAAAAAATTAAAAAGGCCTACAGCATGTCACCCAAAAAACATCATCGTATAGCATGTCGCTCTAAAAACGTCATAGAATAGCATGTCACTCTATAAACGTATAGCCTTTGGTCCAAAAAACATAGTTTTGTCCCGGCTTTCTGAAGTAGGTGAGGAGCAACACAAAAACAGTCCAAACGCTGGTTTCCAGAGGGTTAGACGAGTATTTATTTGAAAGAGGAAGTTTACAACAACGCAACATGTGAGGGGGTTAAAAGCAAATGGTGTTAGTAAAATAAAAATAAATCAACAGAACTAAAAGTGAACTTCACGTTGACATTGATGGGCATTCCAACCAGGAACAAAGTAAAAGACAATCAATACGAAAAAAAAATTTTGTCAACAAAGTTTTCTGTTAGAGTTTGTGTTTTTCTAAGTTTAACTCCGAGATTTTAAATACTTTCATTTACTGCAAATGAATATCTACTACAAATGTGTCACTAATAATTATTATCAGCCTTAAAAACCCACAAAACACCCCTCTATACTGGACCACACTTAGTACAGTCCAGTTCTCCTTTCTATAAATCTGCTTGGAATCTTCCACTTCCTGTTTGTCAAAGTGGCCTTCTACCTGGACAGGTTTTGTTGGAGCTCATGCAACAAACATTTTGGGTAACTGCACTTTAATATGGATGGATGACACTGAATTAGAGTCTGTTTTAATGAGACTGAGTTAAGATGTGTAGCTGTCATTAAATAGGAAATTATTTCTCAGAATTCACAGAGAAAAGTCTGAAATGTTTGCTAGGTTAGCGTCCCACATGTTCTTTGGCTCAGCTAAAGCTAACTCTCTCCAACTTCTGGATCTCTTGAGTTGCTTGTTGTTAAAATATCTTGCTAGAGGTGCTGAAGCTCAGAAAGTCTGAGATGTTTGTTCAAAATAAGCTCATTCTCACGTCTGATCTGAACTGTCCTCTTTTGTTTGAACTTTCCCTAAACTTAGGAGTTAATGACAGAGCAGCACATCCAGACTCAGTCTCATTTATGTAGAGATTAAACTTCAGTGTCATTCATTGATGTTAAAGTGCAGATTTTCAAATGTTTGTTGCACTTGCTCCCGACCAAACCAGTCCAGGTGGAAGACGATGTGAAGAGAAAGCTCCAGAGGATGAATATCACACATTTACGTTGGAAATAAATGTCCTTTAATTAGACATTGTCATGCAAAAGTTGGATTTCCCTTTAATGATGTTCAAATCTTTGTTGAGTGTTTTGTTGATGTTGGTTTCTAAATGTTTTCTGACACTCGGCCCCAAAGATTAAAACCTTTTACGGCTCACAAGCTGCAACAATTCACACATCAACTATCTTTCTGACTAAACTAAGATAAAAAAGTGAAAAACTGCCTGATTCCTGCATCATGAATGTAAATCTTTTTGGTTTTTGTGACAGTAAACTGAATATATTTGGGTTTGACATTTTCTAAACCAAAACAAGAAATGAATTAGTGGAGAAAACAACAGATTAATGGACAAAGAAAATGTCTTTTCCAACATATATGGCTGAATTACTCCAACATTACAAGATACATACAATTTGAATTCAATTTTATTTATAGAACACCAATTACAGGTCAAATTGTCTCAAGACGCTTTATTTTTATTTATTTTTTGTCATATTTAAAATATGACAAAGCAAGAAATTTAAACGTCTTGACTAATCCAATTTATTATTTGTTTTTTAAGAGACTAATCGACAACTAAAATAACTTTCTCCACTAAAACTAATAAACATGAGGTCAAATAGAAGGAAGAGTTTTAAATACTGCAGTCCCACGACGACAAGAATAAAGTTTGTCAACAAAAAGTAAATCTGCTGGTGGATTCCATTAAAGTCCTAATAAATGATAATAAAGTGTGATACTAAAGGTTTGTGGTGCTAAAAATCTCAGATATCAAGTTGAACATGTGGATGGAGGTTGATAAAAGTTTCTCTCCCTTCATTTCTGGAGCGACTCCATGGATTTTATGGATGGTGGTTAAAGACCTGCTCTTCCAGTCGTCTTCCTTCTAGTCGCTGTAAAAAGTCAGTCCATCCTGGCTGACTTCAACACCTCTTCATGACAAGTTGTTCTGCCTCTGACCTGGTGGAAACTCAAGAAACTCGGGAAATCCATCGAGACTCAGATTTTCGAAAAACTCGTCGGGCGGGGGAAGGTGTGGTGGGTGGTGGGGGGGAGTAGAGGGGGGCAGTGGGGGGAGGTGGGGGAGTAGAGGGGGGAGGCCGCCACCCACCTCCCCGCCTACTCTCCGCCCTGACTCCACCCAGACTCCGCCTTGGCTCCACCCATGTGGTGACTTCAGGAACTACGATGCCAAAGGGAGGACGAATTTATTTCTTTGTATCTGATCTGTAGCTCAGTGAGTTAAGGATTTACCTATGGAGCTGCAGGTCGCTGGTTCAAGACCAGACCCTTCTTAAATTTTTTGAAAATCCTGACAAAGACAAAGAAAGAAAAAGGCCGGTGGTGGGTCTTGAACCTGCAACCTTCCAGTTACTAGTCTATCCTCTTAACCCCCTGAGCTACTCGCTCAGATACTAATTTTACTTTTTTTTGCGCATTTGTCATCTATTTTTTGTCGTTTCCGAGTTTTTTTTTTAACTCGAGTCTCGACTCGACCGTTTTTCTCAGGAGGTGGGACTTCAGCCTTTGTGCTGGAGGGTGGAACCCTCAGTTCCAAGACTTTCCAAAGCCTCCACACCTCCCGAGTCCTCAGGACCTGAGCTTTCACACAGTCTGAGGGCTGAAATTTTCTAAGTCCCACAGTAGTTCTCTGTTAGATTGAACCTTCAGACAGTCTGAGGGCTGAAATTTTCTAAGTCCCACAGTAGTTCTCTGGTAGATTTGACTTTCAGACAGTCTGAGGACTGATATCTTCTAAGTTCCTGAGTAGTTCTCTGTTAGTTTGAACCTTTCGACAGTCTGAGGACTGAAATTTTCTAAGTTCCTGAGCAGTTCTCTGTTAGTTTGAACCTTCAGACAGTCTGAGGACTGATATCTTCTAAGTTCCTGAGTAGTTCTCTGTTAGTTTGAACCTTTAGACACTCTGAGGGCTGAAATTTTAAAAGTTTCTCAGTAGTTCTCTGTTAGTTTGAACTTTCTGGTTAACAGAAGCCTTAAAACTTGTGACCATGAGTCTTGATTTCACATTTAGATCATCCATCTGAGTTCTTCTCAGACCTTCACCTGTGGGTTTTTTAGAAATCCTCAACAAAATTTGATTCTCTTCAATGAACAGTAATGTTTGTGGAGATCAGAAGGTAACATTAGTTTGATCCATGCCTTCAACTACAAGTAGACTTTATCTGGAAAGCAGTTTTCTGAAATGAGTTCTTAGTAAATCTGTCCACAATCAAACCAAGAACATAGAAAAAGGAAGTGTTTGAAGAAACAACTTGATGTTTTCATTTCAGACTAGAAAACGCTTTAAGACTTTCATCTGTTTTTGCTCTTTTTCATAGTTTTATTGTCTCTTCTGTTTAATTTGATCATCTAAAGTTTAACTGGTGTCTTTTCAAATGTTTTGTCTTTAGTTTGATTCTTCTTAAATGTTTAGTTTTGCTCTTTTCTCACCTTTTATTCTTTTCTAATGTCTGATTTGATTTAGAGATGTTATGTCTTTTTAATGTTTAATTGTTGTTTTTTCAAATGTTTTTTTGGCTTGTTTGAAAAATTTCCTTTTCTTTCCCAATGTTTAATTTTTAATTAAATCTTTAAGGTTTTTCTTTTTAAATGTTTTACCACCTTTTAATGTTTAATTTTCTTTTTAAATGATTCATTGCATTTTCTGTTTAATTCCTATTTGAAGTTTTATTGTCTTTAAGATTTAACTTTCTAATTAAACATTGAATTTTTTAATGTTAAATGTTTTGTCTTTTTAAAGGTTCAATAATATAATTTAATGTTCTGTATTTTTTTAAAAGTTTAATATGATTCATGTTTAAAAAGTGTTTTTTAAATGTGTAATTATCTAAAATATTTTCTCTGTAATATTTAATAATGTTATTTTAAAAATTGTGTTTAATTTCATACATGTTTTGTATCGTGTTTAATTATCTAATTAATATTTTGTCAGTTTAATAAAATTAAACATTAAATACAATTAAATGATATTAAACTGACAACATATTGAACTAGATAATTAAACACGATACAAAACATGTATGAAATTAAACAAAACTTTTAAAATAACATTATTAAATATTACAGAGAAAATATTTTAGATAATTACACATTTAAAAAAAACACTTTTTAAATTTTTTTTAAAAGTCTTATTGTATTACTTTTTTTTCCTTTGATTTTATTGCTTTTTTAAATGTAGTTTATTTCTTTCATCTTTTTTTCTGTCAAGATTTTAACCCCAACCTTAAAAATGAAACAAACCCTTAAATCACAATGAAAATACTTCTGTTGTCACAATCATGAGTTAGTCAATTATTCAGTTTATCAATTCAACTTTATTTGTTTAGCGCCTTTCACACAGATGACAAAACTAAACAAGCAAAGAGAAAAAACTACTAAAACTATGATTAAAACTCAAAAACATATTTAAAAAAAAAAAAAAAAAGATTTAACATGGTAATAAAATCTGTTGTGTCCAGGGGATGGAGGGAGTTTATTGAAGTTTTCTTGGGCTCACATGGGAAATCATTTAAAATATAAAGTTTATATTCAGTCTAAGGAAACTGGAAACTGCAGAGAGACAGAAGAACCAACAATATCTCCTGTTTTCTCCTTAATGAGTCGACTCTTCTTGTGCTTTCAGACCAAAGAACTACAGACTCTTCACAACCTGCTCAAACTCTTGGTACAGGACCTCACCACACGGGTCAAGAAGGTTTCCGTCTCATTTCTACTCTGAAGCTCACCTTCTCCTGCTCAAACTGCTGACAAATGTTTCTGCTGCTCTAAAGTCTGGTCTCCAGAACTTCTTAAAAACTCTCAAAGTCTCTTCTGCTGCAGGTTGCTTTGTAGAACTGTTGCAGAAAACCTCACTAAACCACATGGAGGGGCCTCAAGATAGTCGTCCAAATGAAACCGTACAAAAACCAAACTAGCACAACCCAAACGCTAAAGTCTCCTGCAGCCTACCAGAGAACATCTGAGAACAGAGAATCAGGACAGGAACTCTTACCTTCTGGACAACCAACGCTGGTTCACAAACAAGAATACAGAATGTGTCTGACCAGAAACCTCTGAAGACTCACTACAGCCAAGATAAAGACACAACTCAGCTGCAGCAAATCCACTAATCACTGCACACATCAGCACCATGTGCTAACTGTGGCTAAAGAACCACACGTACCAAGACAACTATCCAGTACAAAGCCCTAAAACACACCAAGAAACACATTAAAGATGATTTTACTGCTGGAAGCTGCAAGGCAACGCCTAAAGAACAAACTAAAGCAACGGATCCAAACCCGATTCAGTGGTGAAGCAGAGGAAATGTTTGTCTGCAGCTAAATAAAGCAGGAAGACACTGAGCTGCTCAGGTGTTCCTGATAACACCAAGCAGCCACCTGGACAGCCAATAGGAACACGGCTTCCTGGAAGTCCAGAGGGCTGGCTTAGTGAAGGAAATTTAGTTTAAAGTTGAAGCAGAAAGTTAACAAAGAAAGTTGAAAACCACCTTCTGATACCTGAAATCTCTGAGTTTTCACACAAAGAACACCTGAACATGTCAAACTGGTTCCATAGTAGAACCCTCATTGTAAAAACGTCATAGTATGGTGTGTTGGTCCAAAAACATTAGGACCCGGCGGTCTAGGGTCGCCGAGGAGCAACACAAAAACAGGACAAACGCTGGTTTCCAGGGGGTTAGGCGGATATTTATTTGAAAGAGGAAGTTTACAACAACACAACATGTGAGCAGAAAAATCACAAAGTCTGTCTTTAGTTCAGCTGAAAATACTAGTTTTTGTCTTTTTTATTGACCAAACTTTTCAGGAAGTAGATGAAGAATAATTAAAGCTCTCATGTAGAAGTCCAACTTATTTTGGATCCTTGTGGAAAGTTTAATCGTAGAGTTTGTAAAGCTGTTGAGTTTTTAGAGTCACATTGATTGTTTTGAAATTTAATAACCGAGTCCTGAAATAAAATTACAGTTGTGGATTTCTGTCATTTATTCTGTCATTTAGGTTTTCTTTGAAATAAAAAATCATCATTAATTTTGGCGCAAAAAAACGCCATAGTATACTATGTCAGACAAAAAACCTGCGATTTTTCAACATGCTGTAAAAATGTGCCATATGATGAAATAATGTAAAGCAGGCTGTGAAAAACACTCCAGAAAGGTTTTCTCTGAAAAAAAATCATCATGAATTTTGGCGGCAAAAAAACGCCTTACTATACTATGTCGAAAAAAAATCAGATTTTTCGAACATGTTGCAGAAACGTGCCGTATCATGAAATGATGTAAAGGAGAGCGTGAAAAACACTCCAGAAAGGTTTTCTGTGCAAAAAAAATCATCATGAATTTTGGCGCAAAAAAACGCCTTACTATACTATGTCGAAAAAAAATCAGATTTTTCGAACATGTTGCAGAAACGTGCCGTATCATGAAATGATGTAAAGGAGAGCGTGAAAAACACTCCAGAAAGGTTTTCTGTGCAAAAAAAATCATCATGAATTTTGGCGGCAAAAAAACGCCTTACTATACTATGTCGAAAAAAAATCAGATTTTTCGAACATGTTGCAGAAACGTGCCGTATCATGAAATGATGTAAAGGAGAGCGTGAAAAACACTCCAGAAAGGTTTTCTGGGCAAAAAAAATCATCATGAATTTTGGCGGCAAAAAAACGCCTTACTATACTATGTCGAAAAAAAATCAGATTTTTCGAACATGTTGCAGAAACGTGCCGTATCATGAAATGATGTAAAGGAGAGCGTGAAAAACACTCCAGAAAGGTTTTCTGTGCAAAAAAAATCATCATGAATTTTGGCGGCAAAAAAACGCCTTACTATACTATGTCGAAAAAAAATCAGATTTTTCGAACATGTTGCAGAAACGTGCCGTATCATGAAATGATGTAAAGGAGAGCGTGAAAAACACTCCAGAAAGGTTTTCTGTGCAAAAAAAATCATCATGAATTTTGGCGGCAAAAAAACGCCTTACTATACTATGTCGAAAAAAAATCAGATTTTTCGAACATGTTGCAGAAACGTGCCGTATCATGAAATGATGTAAAGGAGAGCGTGAAAAACACTCCAGAAAGGTTTTCTGGGCAAAAAAAATCATCATGAATTTTGGCGGCAAAAAAACGCCTTACTATACTATGTCGAAAAAAAATCAGATTTTTCGAACATGTTGCAGAAACGTGCCGTATCATGAAATGATGTAAAGGAGAGCGTGAAAAACACTCCAGAAAGGTTTTCTGTGCAAAAAAAATCATCATGAATTTTGGCGGCAAAAAAACGCCTTACTATACTATGTCGAAAAAAAATCTGATTTTTCGAACATGTTGCAGAAACGTGCCGTATCATGAAATGATGTAAAGGAGAGCGTGAAAAACACTCCAGAAAGGTTTTCTGTGCAAAAAAAATCATCATGAATTTTGGCGGCAAAAAAACGCCTTACTATACTATGTCGAAAAAAAATCAGATTTTTCGAACATGTTGCAGAAACGTGCCGTATCATGAAATGATGTAAAGGAGAGCGTGAAAAACACTCCAGAAAGGTTTTCTGTGCAAAAAAAATCATCATGAATTTTGGCGGCAAAAAAACGCCTTACTATACTATGTCGAAAAAAAATCAGATTTTTCGAACATGTTGCAGAAACGTGCCGTATCATGAAATGATGTAAAGGAGAGCGTGAAAAACACTCCAGAAAGGTTTTCTGTGCAAAAAAAATCATCATGAATTTTGGCGGCAAAAAAACGCCTTACTATACTATGTCGAAAAAAAATCAGATTTTTCGAACATGTTGCAGAAACGTGCCGTATCATGAAATGATGTAAAGGAGAGCGTGAAAAACACTCCAGAAAGGTTTTCTGTGCAAAAAAAATCATCATGAATTTTGGCGGCAAAAAAACGCCTTACTATACTATGTCGAAAAAAAATCAGATTTTTCGAACATGTTGCAGAAACGTGCCGTATCATGAAATGATGTAAAGGAGAGCGTGAAAAACACTCCAGAAAGGTTTTCTGTGCAAAAAAAATCATCATGAATTTTGGCGGCAAAAAAACGCCTTACTATACTATGTCGAAAAAAAATCAGATTTTTCGAACATGTTGCAGAAACGTGCCGTATCATGAAATGATGTAAAGGAGAGCGTGAAAAACACTCCAGAAAGGTTTTCTGTGCAAAAAAAATCATCATGAATTTTGGCGGCAAAAAAACGCCTTACTATACTATGTCGAAAAAAAATCAGATTTTTCGAACATGTTGCAGAAACGTGCCGTATCATGAAATGATGTAAAGGAGAGCGTGAAAAACACTCCAGAAAGGTTTTCTGTGCAAAAAAAATCATCATGAATTTTGGCGGCAAAAAAACGCCTTACTATACTATGTCGAAAAAAAATCAGATTTTTCGAACATGTTGCAGAAACGTGCCGTATCATGAAATGATGTAAAGGAGAGCGTGAAAAACACTCCAGAAAGGTTTTCTGTGCAAAAAAAATCATCATGAATTTTGGCGGCAAAAAAACGCCTTACTATACTATGTCGAAAAAAAATCAGATTTTTCGAACATGTTGCAGAAACGTGCCGTATCATGAAATGATGTAAAGGAGAGCGTGAAAAACACTCCAGAAAGGTTTTCTGTGCAAAAAAAATCATCATGAATTTTGGCGGCAAAAAAACGCCTTACTATACTATGTCGAAAAAAAATCAGATTTTTCGAACATGTTGCAGAAACGTGCCGTATCATGAAATGATGTAAAGGAGAGCGTGAAAAACACTCCAGAAAGGTTTTCTGTGCAAAAAAAATCATCATGAATTTTGGCGGCAAAAAAACGCCTTACTATACTATGTCGAAAAAAAATCAGATTTTTCGAACATGTTGCAGAAACGTGCCGTATCATGAAATGATGTAAAGGAGAGCGTGAAAAACACTCCAGAAAGGTTTTCTGTGCAAAAAAAATCATCATGAATTTTGGCGGCAAAAAAACGCCTTACTATACTATGTCGAAAAAAAATCAGATTTTTCGAACATGTTGCAGAAACGTGCCGTATCATGAAATGATGTAAAGGAGAGCGTGAAAAACACTCCAGAAAGGTTTTCTGTGCAAAAAAAATCATCATGAATTTTGGCGGCAAAAAAACGCCTTACTATACTATGTCGAAAAAAAATCAGATTTTTCGAACATGTTGCAGAAACGTGCCGTATCATGAAATGATGTAAAGGAGAGCGTGAAAAACACTCCAGAAAGGTTTTCTGTGCAAAAAAAATCATCATGAATTTTGGCGGCAAAAAAACGCCTTACTATACTATGTCGAAAAAAAATCAGATTTTTCGAACATGTTGCAGAAACGTGCCGTATCATGAAATGATGTAAAGGAGAGCGTGAAAAACACTCCAGAAAGGTTTTCTGTGCAAAAAAAATCATCATGAATTTTGGCGGCAAAAAAACGCCTTACTATACTATGTCGAAAAAAAATCAGATTTTTCGAACATGTTGCAGAAACGTGCCGTATCATGAAATGATGTAAAGGAGAGCGTGAAAAACACTCCAGAAAGGTTTTCTGTGCAAAAAAAATCATCATGAATTTTGGCGGCAAAAAAACGCCTTACTATACTATGTCGAAAAAAAATCAGATTTTTCGAACATGTTGCAGAAACGTGCCGTATCATGAAATGATGTAAAGGAGAGCGTGAAAAACACTCCAGAAAGGTTTTCTGTGCAAAAAAAATCATCATGAATTTTGGCGGCAAAAAAACGCCTTACTATACTATGTCGAAAAAAATCAGATTTTTCGAACATGTTGCAGAAACGTGCCGTATCATGAAATGATGTAAAGGAGAGCGTGAAAAACACTCCAGAAAGGTTTTCTGTGCAAAAAAAATCATCATGAATTTTGGCGGCAAAAAAACGCCTTACTATACTATGTCGAAAAAAAATCAGATTTTTCGAACATGTTGCAGAAACGTGCCGTATCATGAAATGATGTAAAGGAGAGCGTGAAAAACACTCCAGAAAGGTTTTCTGTGCAAAAAAAATCATCATGAATTTTGGCGGCAAAAAAACGCCTTACTATACTATGTCGAAAAAAAATCAGATTTTTCGAACATGTTGCAGAAACGTGCCGTATCATGAAATGATGTAAAGGAGAGCGTGAAAAACACTCCAGAAAGGTTTTCTGTGCAAAAAAAATCATCATGAATTTTGGCGGCAAAAAAACGCCTTACTATACTATGTCGAAAAAAAATCAGATTTTTCGAACATGTTGCAGAAACGTGCCGTATCATGAAATGATGTAAAGGAGAGCGTGAAAAACACTCCAGAAAGGTTTTCTGTGCAAAAAAAATCATCATGAATTTTGGCGGCAAAAAAACGCCTTACTATACTATGTCGAAAAAAAATCAGATTTTTCGAACATGTTGCAGAAACGTGCCGTATCATGAAATGATGTAAAGGAGAGCGTGAAAAACACTCCAGAAAGGTTTTCTGTGCAAAAAAAATCATCATGAATTTTGGCGGCAAAAAAACGCCTTACTATACTATGTCGAAAAAAAATCAGATTTTTCGAACATGTTGCAGAAACGTGCCGTATCATGAAATGATGTAAAGGAGAGCGTGAAAAACACTCCAGAAAGGTTTTCTGTGCAAAAAAAATCATCATGAATTTTGGCGGCAAAAAAACGCCTTACTATACTATGTCGAAAAAAAATCAGATTTTTCGAACATGTTGCAGAAACGTGCCGTATCATGAAATGATGTAAAGGAGAGCGTGAAAAACACTCCAGAAAGGTTTTCTGTGCAAAAAAAATCATCATGAATTTTGGCGGCAAAAAAACGCCTTACTATACTATGTCGAAAAAAAATCAGATTTTTCGAACATGTTGCAGAAACGTGCCGTATCATGAAATGATGTAAAGGAGAGCGTGAAAAACACTCCAGAAAGGTTTTCTGTGCAAAAAAAATCATCATGAATTTTGGCGGCAAAAAAACGCCTTACTATACTATGTCGAAAAAAAATCAGATTTTTCGAACATGTTGCAGAAACGTGCCGTATCATGAAATGATGTAAAGGAGAGCGTGAAAAACACTCCAGAAAGGTTTTCTGTGCAAAAAAAATCATCATGAATTTTGGCGGCAAAAAAACGCCTTACTATACTATGTCGAAAAAAAATCAGATTTTTCGAACATGTTGCAGAAACGTGCCGTATCATGAAATGATGTAAAGGAGAGCGTGAAAAACACTCCAGAAAGGTTTTCTGTGCAAAAAAAATCATCATGAATTTTGGCGGCAAAAAAACGCCTTACTATACTATGTCGAAAAAAAATCAGATTTTTCGAACATGTTGCAGAAACGTGCCGTATCATGAAATGATGTAAAGGAGAGCGTGAAAAACACTCCAGAAAGGTTTTCTGTGCAAAAAAAATCATCATGAATTTTGGCGGCAAAAAAACGCCTTACTATACTATGTCGAAAAAAAATCAGATTTTTCGAACATGTTGCAGAAACGTGCCGTATCATGAAATGATGTAAAGGAGAGCGTGAAAAACACTCCAGAAAGGTTTTCTGTGCAAAAAAAATCATCATGAATTTTGGCGGCAAAAAAACGCCTTACTATACTATGTCGAAAAAAAATCAGATTTTTCGAACATGTTGCAGAAACGTGCCGTATCATGAAATGATGTAAAGGAGAGCGTGAAAAACACTCCAGAAAGGTTTTCTGTGCAAAAAAAATCATCATGAATTTTGGCGGCAAAAAAACGCCTTACTATACTATGTCGAAAAAAAATCAGATTTTTCGAACATGTTGCAGAAACGTGCCGTATCATGAAATGATGTAAAGGAGAGCGTGAAAAACACTCCAGAAAGGTTTTCTGTGCAAAAAAAATCATCATGAATTTTGGCGGCAAAAAAACGCCTTACTATACTATGTCGAAAAAAAATCAGATTTTTCGAACATGTTGCAGAAACGTGCCGTATCATGAAATGATGTAAAGGAGAGCGTGAAAAACACTCCAGAAAGGTTTTCTGTGCAAAAAAAATCATCATGAATTTTGGCGGCAAAAAAACGCCTTACTATACTATGTCGAAAAAAAATCAGATTTTTCGAACATGTTGCAGAAACGTGCCGTATCATGAAATGATGTAAAGGAGAGCGTGAAAAACACTCCAGAAAGGTTTTCTGTGCAAAAAAAATCATCATGAATTTTGGCGGCAAAAAAACGCCTTACTATACTATGTCGAAAAAAAATCAGATTTTTCGAACATGTTGCAGAAACGTGCCGTATCATGAAATGATGTAAAGGAGAGCGTGAAAAACACTCCAGAAAGGTTTTCTGTGCAAAAAAAATCATCATGAATTTTGGCGGCAAAAAAACGCCTTACTATACTATGTCGAAAAAAAATCAGATTTTTCGAACATGTTGCAGAAACGTGCCGTATCATGAAATGATGTAAAGGAGAGCGTGAAAAACACTCCAGAAAGGTTTTCTGTGCAAAAAAAATCATCATGAATTTTGGCGGCAAAAAAACGCCTTACTATACTATGTCGAAAAAAAATCAGATTTTTCGAACATGTTGCAGAAACGTGCCGTATCATGAAATGATGTAAAGGAGAGCGTGAAAAACACTCCAGAAAGGTTTTCTGTGCAAAAAAAATCATCATGAATTTTGGCGGCAAAAAAACGCCTTACTATACTATGTCGAAAAAAAATCAGATTTTTCGAACATGTTGCAGAAACGTGCCGTATCATGAAATGATGTAAAGGAGAGCGTGAAAAACACTCCAGAAAGGTTTTCTGTGCAAAAAAAATCATCATGAATTTTGGCGGCAAAAAAACGCCTTACTATACTATGTCGAAAAAAAATCAGATTTTTCGAACATGTTGCAGAAACGTGCCGTATCATGAAATGATGTAAAGGAGAGCGTGAAAAACACTCCAGAAAGGTTTTCTGTGCAAAAAAAATCATCATGAATTTTGGCGGCAAAAAAACGCCTTACTATACTATGTCGAAAAAAAATCAGATTTTTCGAACATGTTGCAGAAACGTGCCGTATCATGAAATGATGTAAAGGAGAGCGTGAAAAACACTCCAGAAAGGTTTTCTGTGCAAAAAAAATCATCATGAATTTTGGCGGCAAAAAAACGCCTTACTATACTATGTCGAAAAAAAATCAGATTTTTCGAACATGTTGCAGAAACGTGCCGTATCATGAAATGATGTAAAGGAGAGCGTGAAAAACACTCCAGAAAGGTTTTCTGTGCAAAAAAAATCATCATGAATTTTGGCGGCAAAAAAACGCCTTACTATACTATGTCGAAAAAAAATCAGATTTTTCGAACATGTTGCAGAAACGTGCCGTATCATGAAATGATGTAAAGGAGAGCGTGAAAAACACTCCAGAAAGGTTTTCTGTGCAAAAAAAATCATCATGAATTTTGGCGGCAAAAAAAACGCCTTACTATACTATGTCGAAAAAAAATCAGATTTTTCGAACATGTTGCAGAAACGTGCCGTATCATGAAATGATGTAAAGGAGAGCGTGAAAAACACTCCAGAAAGGTTTTCTGTGCAAAAAAAATCATCATGAATTTTGGCGGCAAAAAAACGCCTTACTATACTATGTCGAAAAAAAATCAGATTTTTCGAACATGTTGCAGAAACGTGCCGTATCATGAAATGATGTAAAGGAGAGCGTGAAAAACACTCCAGAAAGGTTTTCTGTGCAAAAAAAATCATCATGAATTTTGGCGGCAAAAAAACGCCTTACTATACTATGTCGAAAAAAAATCAGATTTTTCGAACATGTTGCAGAAACGTGCCGTATCATGAAATGATGTAAAGGAGAGCGTGAAAAACACTCCAGAAAGGTTTTCTGTGCAAAAAAAATCATCATGAATTTTGGCGGCAAAAAAACGCCTTACTATACTATGTCGAAAAAAAATCAGATTTTTCGAACATGTTGCAGAAACGTGCCGTATCATGAAATGATGTAAAGGAGAGCGTGAAAAACACTCCAGAAAGGTTTTCTGTGCAAAAAAAATCATCATGAATTTTGGCGGCAAAAAAACGCCTTACTATACTATGTCGAAAAAAAATCAGATTTTTCGAACATGTTGCAGAAACGTGCCGTATCATGAAATGATGTAAAGGAGAGCGTGAAAAACACTCCAGAAAGGTTTTCTGTGCAAAAAAAATCATCATGAATTTTGGCGGCAAAAAAACGCCTTACTATACTATGTCGAAAAAAAATCAGATTTTTCGAACATGTTGCAGAAACGTGCCGTATCATGAAATGATGTAAAGGAGAGCGTGAAAAACACTCCAGAAAGGTTTTCTGTGCAAAAAAAATCATCATGAATTTTGGCGGCAAAAAAACGCCTTACTATACTATGTCGAAAAAAAATCAGATTTTTCGAACATGTTGCAGAAACGTGCCGTATCATGAAATGATGTAAAGGAGAGCGTGAAAAACACTCCAGAAAGGTTTTCTGTGCAAAAAAAATCATCATGAATTTTGGCGGCAAAAAAACGCCTTACTATACTATGTCGAAAAAAAATCAGATTTTTCGAACATGTTGCAGAAACGTGCCGTATCATGAAATGATGTAAAGGAGAGCGTGAAAAACACTCCAGAAAGGTTTTCTGTGCAAAAAAAATCATCATGAATTTTGGCGGCAAAAAAACGCCTTACTATACTATGTCGAAAAAAAATCAGATTTTTCGAACATGTTGCAGAAACGTGCCGTATCATGAAATGATGTAAAGGAGAGCGTGAAAAACACTCCAGAAAGGTTTTCTGTGCAAAAAAAATCATCATGAATTTTGGCGGCAAAAAAACGCCTTACTATACTATGTCGAAAAAAAATCAGATTTTTCGAACATGTTGCAGAAACGTGCCGTATCATGAAATGATGTAAAGGAGAGCGTGAAAAACACTCCAGAAAGGTTTTCTGTGCAAAAAAAATCATCATGAATTTTGGCGGCAAAAAAACGCCTTACTATACTATGTCGAAAAAAAATCAGATTTTTCGAACATGTTGCAGAAACGTGCCGTATCATGAAATGATGTAAAGGAGAGCGTGAAAAACACTCCAGAAAGGTTTTCTGTGCAAAAAAAATCATCATGAATTTTGGCGGCAAAAAAACGCCTTACTATACTATGTCGAAAAAAAATCAGATTTTTCGAACATGTTGCAGAAACGTGCCGTATCATGAAATGATGTAAAGGAGAGCGTGAAAAACACTCCAGAAAGGTTTTCTGTGCAAAAAAAATCATCATGAATTTTGGCGGCAAAAAAACGCCTTACTATACTATGTCGAAAAAAAATCAGATTTTTCGAACATGTTGCAGAAACGTGCCGTATCATGAAATGATGTAAAGGAGAGCGTGAAAAACACTCCAGAAAGGTTTTCTGTGCAAAAAAAATCATCATGAATTTTGGCGGCAAAAAAACGCCTTACTATACTATGTCGAAAAAAAATCAGATTTTTCGAACATGTTGCAGAAACGTGCCGTATCATGAAATGATGTAAAGGAGAGCGTGAAAAACACTCCAGAAAGGTTTTCTGTGCAAAAAAAATCATCATGAATTTTGGCGGCAAAAAAACGCCTTACTATACTATGTCGAAAAAAAATCAGATTTTTCGAACATGTTGCAGAAACGTGCCGTATCATGAAATGATGTAAAGGAGAGCGTGAAAAACACTCCAGAAAGGTTTTCTGTGCAAAAAAAATCATCATGAATTTTGGCGGCAAAAAAACGCCTTACTATACTATGTCGAAAAAAAATCAGATTTTTCGAACATGTTGCAGAAACGTGCCGTATCATGAAATGATGTAAAGGAGAGCGTGAAAAACACTCCAGAAAGGTTTTCTGTGCAAAAAAAATCATCATGAATTTTGGCGGCAAAAAAACGCCTTACTATACTATGTCGAAAAAAAATCAGATTTTTCGAACATGTTGCAGAAACGTGCCGTATCATGAAATGATGTAAAGGAGAGCGTGAAAAACACTCCAGAAAGGTTTTCTGTGCAAAAAAAATCATCATGAATTTTGGCGGCAAAAAAACGCCTTACTATACTATGTCGAAAAAAAATCAGATTTTTCGAACATGTTGCAGAAACGTGCCGTATCATGAAATGATGTAAAGGAGAGCGTGAAAAACACTCCAGAAAGGTTTTCTGTGCAAAAAAAATCATCATGAATTTTGGCGGCAAAAAAACGCCTTACTATACTATGTCGAAAAAAAATCAGATTTTTCGAACATGTTGCAGAAACGTGCCGTATCATGAAATGATGTAAAGGAGAGCGTGAAAAACACTCCAGAAAGGTTTTCTGTGCAAAAAAAATCATCATGAATTTTGGCGGCAAAAAAACGCCTTACTATACTATGTCGAAAAAAAATCAGATTTTTCGAACATGTTGCAGAAACGTGCCGTATCATGAAATGATGTAAAGGAGAGCGTGAAAAACACTCCAGAAAGGTTTTCTGTGCAAAAAAAATCATCATGAATTTTGGCGGCAAAAAAACGCCTTACTATACTATGTCGAAAAAAAATCAGATTTTTCGAACATGTTGCAGAAACGTGCCGTATCATGAAATGATGTAAAGGAGAGCGTGAAAAACACTCCAGAAAGGTTTTCTGTGCAAAAAAAATCATCATGAATTTTGGCGGCAAAAAAACGCCTTACTATACTATGTCGAAAAAAAATCAGATTTTTCGAACATGTTGCAGAAACGTGCCGTATCATGAAATGATGTAAAGGAGAGCGTGAAAAACACTCCAGAAAGGTTTTCTGTGCAAAAAAAATCATCATGAATTTTGGCGGCAAAAAAACGCCTTACTATACTATGTCGAAAAAAAATCAGATTTTTCGAACATGTTGCAGAAACGTGCCGTATCATGAAATGATGTAAAGGAGAGCGTGAAAAACACTCCAGAAAGGTTTTCTGTGCAAAAAAAATCATCATGAATTTTGGCGGCAAAAAAACGCCTTACTATACTATGTCGAAAAAAAATCAGATTTTTCGAACATGTTGCAGAAACGTGCCGTATCATGAAATGATGTAAAGGAGAGCGTGAAAAACACTCCAGAAAGGTTTTCTGTGCAAAAAAAATCATCATGAATTTTGGCGGCAAAAAAACGCCTTACTATACTATGTCGAAAAAAAATCAGATTTTTCGAACATGTTGCAGAAACGTGCCGTATCATGAAATGATGTAAAGGAGAGCATGAAAAACACTCCAGAAAGGTTTTTTGGGCAAAAAAAATCATCATGAATTTTGGCGGCAAAAAAACGCCTTACTATACTATGTCGAAAAAAAATCAGATTTTTCGAACATGTTGCAGAAACGTGCCGTATCATGAAATGATGTAAAGGAGAGCGTGAAAAACACTCCAGAAAGGTTTTCTGGGCAAAAAAAATCATCATGAATTTTGGCGGCAAAAAAACGCCTTACTATACTATGTCGAAAAAAAATCTGATTTTTCGAACATGTTGCAGAAACGTGCCGTATCATGAAATGATGTAAAGGAGAGCGTGAAAAACACTCCAGAAAGGTTTTCTGTGCAAAAAAAATCATCATGAATTTTGGCGGCAAAAAAACGCCTTACTATACTATGTCGAAAAAAAATCAGATTTTTCGAACATGTTGCAGAAACGTGCCGTATCATGAAATGATGTAAAAGAGAGCGTGAAAAACACTCCAGAAAGGTTTTCTGGGCAAAAAAAATCATCATGAATTTTGGCGGCAAAAAAACGCCTTACTATACTATGTCGAAAAAAAATCAGATTTTTCGAACATGTTGCAGAAACGTGCCGTATCATGAAATGATGTAAAGGAGAGCGTGAAAAACACTCCAGAAAGGTTTTCTGGGCAAAAAAAATCATCATGAATTTTGGCGGCAAAAAAACGCCTTACTATACTATGTCGAAAAAAAATCAGATTTTTCGAACATGTTGCAGAAACGTGCCGTATCATGAAATGATGTAAAGGAGAGCGTGAAAAACACTCCAGAAAGGTTTTCTGTGCAAAAAAAATCATCATGAATTTTGGCGGCAAAAAAACGCCTTACTATACTATGTCGAAAAAAAATCAGATTTTTCGAACATGTTGCAGAAACGTGCCGTATCATGAAATGATGTAAAGGAGAGCGTGAAAAACACTCCAGAAAGGTTTTCTGGGCAAAAAAAATCATCATGAATTTTGGCGGCAAAAAAACGCCTTACTATACTATGTCGAAAAAAAATCAGATTTTTCGAACATGTTGCAGAAACGTGCCGTATCATGAAATGATGTAAAGGAGAGCGTGAAAAACACTCCAGAAAGGTTTTCTGGGCAAAAAAAATCATCATGAATTTTGGCGGCAAAAAAACGCCTTACTATACTATGTCGAAAAAAAATCAGATTTTTCGAACATGTTGCAGAAACGTGCCGTATCATGAAATGATGTAAAGGAGAGCGTGAAAAACACTCCAGAAAGGTTTTCTGGGCAAAAAAAATCATCATGAATTTTGGCGGCAAAAAAACGCCTTACTATACTATGTTGAAAAAAAATCAGATTTTTCGAACATGTTGCAGAAACGTGCCGTATCATGAAATGATGTAAAGGAGAGCGTGAAAAACACTCCAGAAAGGTTTTCTGCACAAAAAAAATCATCATGAATTTTGGCGGCAAAAAAACGCCTTACTATACTATGTCGAAAAAAAATCTGATTTTTCGAACATGTTGCAGAAACATGCCGTATCATGAAATGATGTAAAGGAGAGCGTGAAAAACACTCCAGAAAGGTTTTCTGTGCAAAAAAAATCATCATGAATTTTGGCGGCAAAAAAACGCCTTACTATACTATGTCGAAAAAAAATCAGATTTTTCGAACATGTTGCAGAAACGTGCCGTATCATGAAATGATGTAAAGGAGAGCGTGAAAAACACTCCAGAAAGGTTTTCTGTGCAAAAAAAATCATCATGAATTTTGGCGGCAAAAAAACGCCTTACTATACTATGTCGAAAAAAAATCAGATTTTTCGAACATGTTGCAGAAACATGCCGTATCATGAAATGATGTAAAGGAGAGCGTGAAAAACACTCCAGAAAGGTTTTCTGTGCAAAAAAAATCATCATGAATTTTGGCGGCAAAAAAACGCCTTACTATACTATGTCGAAAAAAAATCAGATTTTTCGAACATGTTGCAGAAACGTGCCGTATCATGAAATGATGTAAAGGAGAGCGTGAAAAACACTCCAGAAAGGTTTTCTGTGCAAAAAAAATCATCATGAATTTTGGCGGCAAAAAAACGCCTTACTATACTATGTCGAAAAAAAATCAGATTTTTCGAACATGTTGCAGAAACGTGCCGTATCATGAAATGATGTAAAAGAGAGCGTGAAAAACACTCCAGAAAGGTTTTCTGGGCAAAAAAAAATCATCATGAATTTTGGCGGCAAAAAAACGCCTTACTATACTATGTCGAAAAAAAATCAGATTTTTCGAACATGTTGCAGAAACGTGCCGTATCATGAAATGATGTAAAGGAGAGCGTGAAAAACACTCCAGAAAGGTTTTCTGGGCAAAAAAAATCATCATGAATTTTGGCGGCAAAAAAACGCCTTACTATACTATGTCGAAAAAAAATCAGATTTTTCGAACATGTTGCAGAAACGTGCCGTATCATGAAATGATGTAAAGGAGAGCGTGAAAAACACTCCAGAAAGGTTTTCTGTGCAAAAAAAATCATCATGAATTTTGGCAGTAAAAAAACGCCTTACTATACTATGTCGAAAAAAAATCAGATTTTTCGAACATGTTGCAGAAACGTGCCGTATCATGAAATGATGTAAAAGAGAGCATGAAAAACACTCCAGAAAGGTTTTCTGGGCAAAAAAAATCATCATGAATTTTGGCGGCAAAAAAACGCCTTACTATACTATGTCGAAAAAAAATCAGATTTTTCGAACATGTTGCAGAAACGTGCCGTATCATGAAATGATGTAAAGGAGAGCGTGAAAAACACTCCAGAAAGGTTTTCTGCACAAAAAAAATCATCATGAATTTTGGCGGCAAAAAAACGCCTTACTATACTATGTCGAAAAAAAATCTGATTTTTCGAACATGTTGCAGAAACGTGCCGTATCATGAAATGATGTAAAGGAGAGCGTGAAAAACACTCCAGAAAGGTTTTCTGTGCAAAAAAAATCATCATGAATTTTGGCGGCAAAAAAACGCCTTACTATACTATGTCGAAAAAAAATCAGATTTTTCGAACATGTTGCAGAAACGTGCCGTATCATGAAATGATGTAAAGGAGAGCGTGAAAAACACTCCAGAAAGGTTTTCTGTGCAAAAAAAATCATCATGAATTTTGGCGGCAAAAAAACGCCTTACTATACTATGTCGAAAAAAAATCAGATTTTTCGAACATGTTGCAGAAACATGCCGTATCATGAAATGATGTAAAGGAGAGCGTGAAAAACACTCCAGAAAGGTTTTCTGTGCAAAAAAAATCATCATGAATTTTGGCGGCAAAAAAACGCCTTACTATACTATGTCGAAAAAAAATCAGATTTTTCGAACATGTTGCAGAAACGTGCCGTATCATGAAATGATGTAAAGGAGAGCGTGAAAAACACTCCAGAAAGGTTTTCTGTGCAAAAAAAATCATCATGAATTTTGGCGGCAAAAAAACGCCTTACTATACTATGTCGAAAAAAAATCAGATTTTTCGAACATGTTGCAGAAACGTGCCGTATCATGAAATGATGTAAAAGAGAGCGTGAAAAACACTCCAGAAAGGTTTTCTGGGCAAAAAAAATCATCATGAATTTTGGCGGCAAAAAAACGCCTTACTATACTATGTCGAAAAAAAATCAGATTTTTCGAACATGTTGCAGAAACGTGCCGTATCATGAAATGATGTAAAGGAGAGCGTGAAAAACACTCCAGAAAGGTTTTCTGGGCAAAAAAAATCATCATGAATTTTGGCGGCAAAAAAACGCCTTACTATACTATGTCGAAAAAAAATCAGATTTTTCGAACATGTTGTAAAAACGTGCCGTATGTTGAAATAATGTAAAGGACAGCGTGAAAAACACTGCAGGAAGGTTTTCTGTGCAAAAAAAATCATCATGAATTTTGGCGCCAAAAAAACGCCTTACTATACTATGTCGAAAAAAAAATGCCATTTTTCAAACATGTTGTAAAAACGTGCCGTATGTTGAAATAATGCAAAGGAAAGCGTGATAAACACTCCAGGAAGGTTTTCTGTGCAAAAAAAATCATCATGAATTTTGGGGCCAAAAAAATGCCTTACTATACTATGTCGAAAAAAAATGCGATTTTTCGAACATGTTGTAAAAACGTCCGGTATGATGAAATAATGTAAAGGAGAGCATGAAAAACACTCCAGGAAGGTTTTCTGTGCAAAAAAAATCATCATGAATTTTGGCGCCAAAAAAACGCCTTATGTCGAAAAAAAATGCCATTTTTCAACATGTTGTAAAAACGTGCCATATGATGAAATGATGTAAAGGAGGCCGTGAAAAACACTCCAGGAAGGTTTTCTTTGAAAGGTTTTATTTGAAAAGAAGTTTACAACAACACAACATGTGAGCAGAAAAATCACAAAGTCTGTCTTTATTTCAGCTGAAAATATTAGTTTTTGTCTTTTTTATTGACCAAACTTTTCAGGAAGTAGATGAAGAATAATTAAAGCTCTCCTGTAGAAGTCGAACTTATTTTGGATCCTTGTGGAGAATTTAATCTTAGAGTTTGTAAAGCTGTTGAGTTTTTAGAGTCACATGGATTGTTTTGACATTTAATAACCAAGTCCTGAAATAAAATTACAGTTGTGGATTTCTGTCATTTAGTCTGGACTTAACAAATAACAGCAGCATAAATCTGAAACGTCATTGTTATGCACCCGTCTAGGGGGAAGGTGCGTAGCATAATTTTTGCTGAAAAAAAAGGTGGAATATTTTCCCAGTCCCCAAAAAACAATGAACAGGTTCTTAGAAAAATTACAAAAGATTTATTTACAATATTTTACGAATTAAACAGGCCACCACATGGGCTATTCTTTCAAGCAACAAAAGAACTGGATACAAACTAAAGAGGCATTTTAGCACTCACATGAAAGATCCTATCCAACAATACCACAACTACTACAAAAAGAAAGCCTAACAAAAACCACACTATTTTAATCTAACAAGAAACAACATTTGTTCACACATGTGGCTGAATAGGAGGCCGTCCAATCAGATTCGAGGTCTTCACTCTGTAGGTTGGTTGTTGGGTGAGACTCTTGGACCTCCATCAGCTGACGTGGATGTTTGATGGTCTTCCTCTCTAGTGCCAGATGATTCATCCATGAATTCAGCAGCTACAGACTGAAATGAAGCTCTCTGGCTCCGCCCTCTGAGAATCTTGTAGTCGTTTGGCTCCACACTTGCTGATGACCACTTCCGGTTTCAGAAAATGAAAACGGACCTTTTTTCGTTTCTGTCTCTTACTGACTTTATTTTTTTGTTACTCTAAATATAAAATGAAAATCCAAGCATTTTTAGAATTTTGTATATCCCTTTTTGATCATGAAAAGGAAAAACGCCTTGTATTTCAATTTTATTTTTTGTATTTTAAAACGAAAATCAAATAACCACTTGTTTTTTTGTTTTTCAATATCAATTTCAGAACGGAAAATCCAATTGCCAAAATATACACGGACCATCTTGCCGTTCACCACATTGATCTCATTGGCTGTGCTCAGCAGGGCGAAACATTGCTGCAGACAGGAAACGTATAATGAGGCTCAACGTTTTAATCCAAACACTGGCGTTGTGTGTTTTAATTGTATCTGCCTCCCCTCCAGCCTGGTGGAGATGATGTGGAGGGCAGGGTGTGAAGTCATTTTTCTGGTGACGGAGATTAACTGGAGAAAATTAATAGAGGAAGCATGTAGTGCAATTTTCATTGGTCATGTGATTAATATGTACTTTTTATTAGATTTTTATCTTGAAATCTTATATTGAGAGTAGGTCTGAACTGTAGATACCAGTGGATGGAGATGAGCGGTCATCTTCTTTGCATCTTTGTTATTTGATGATTGGTATTGGTTTGTCTGTCTGTCTGTCTCTTAGCAACATTACTCAAAAATGGACTAACGGATTTGTATGAAATTTTCAGGGAAGGTCAGAAATGACGCAAGGACCAAGTGATTCGATTTTGACAGTGATGCGTCTTATAGTCTGGATCCAGGATTTGTTAAAGATTTCTGTATCATTGTGAGATAGCGGCACAGCGTCACTGTAACTATGACAACAAATGAACACATCAGCTGCCTGCTGACGATCACATGATTGTGATCTTACTACAAACTGACCGCTGCGGACCATGAATCTTTTAAAGATTTCATCCATTGGAAATCATACAATGACTGAGCAGCCTTGGCATTGTTAAATTTACATTGCTTTTTGGATCAGTCTTGTTGTTTACAGGCTGCTTTTGGTTTCCTTAATTTTGATACGTCTCATAGACTTGGTTTGTTGACAAAATGTACTGAAATTTGATGTTTGGCCATCACATATCTTGATATTTTCTAAACCAGTGCAACAGTCCAGATTAACCCCCCTGCCAAAGTATACCCTGGTATAAACTGGCCCCAGTAGTTTATACCAGGGTATACTTTGGCTGGGGCTTTAATCTGGCGTGTTACACCTGGCATGACAAGTCAGTGGTGGATCTGAATGAAAACTGGAGGATACCACCAACGTTGATCCAGTTGTGAAATGTCAATCACAAGGTGCTCTCTTGTCTATTTCACTCTCATTGGGATGATAATTTATAAAATGAACGTCATTTAACATTGAAAGATACCTCAAACTAGTGATTGGGACTCATAAACTTACTGGAAAAATGTTTACTGAGGTGACAAATCGAAGGAAAAGCAGGCTAATTTTCTCATACTCTTCTATACAAATGAATGAATTTTTTTCTGCAGCCAGAGCTGCCAGCCAGCCATTAGAAAGAATGCAGGTTTCAGCCACTTTTATGGTACATCTGCACAGCTTGCCAGAGCCATTGTGAACATCAGGTAAAGATAGGGATCAGATAGATCTCTGTAATTCAGTTGGAAAGATGCTGAAGAAATACTGCTTCCAAGCTGCAGAGGAATACACTGACCTTTAAGCTCCTAACTGCCAGAGCTGTTAGGGAACTAAAGGGGCCACAAAATAAATTTGAGCTGCCCCCCGATGAGGATTAAGCGGTGTAAAGATGATGGATGGATGGACAATCTTTGTGTTTAAATACCGTTATAGTTTCTATGTCTTCCTGCCTCTCAAACTACTCCATTAAAAACTGTAAGAAAGGGGCAAAGTCTCTCAAATGTAACCCTGAGATGTTTGGCCAAAAATAGATGTGTGAAAGGCCACAATAGTTTGTAAAAGTGGCACTTTTCATGAGTCAACTGTCAGATCTTGAAAGTTGGAGCCTTTTTTGAATGCATCAACAAAGGCTAAATCCCACAGCTGCAGTGTCACACAAAGATAACAGCTTTGACAAAGCAAGGGCGAAGAAATGCTTCCTATGATAGGATCTGAGACTTGTCAAGTCTGCGTGAGCTGATTTTCACAGCCTGCTGGAATTGCTTTGATGTAAATTCATGCTTTAGAAATTAGTGGCTAGTTATCTAAAATAAATCTAATTGTTAAAACATGAAAAGGTACCAATAAGCATTTAAATCTTGAATAAATGGGCTGTTGACTAAAGTAGTTTCATCAAGTGCAAAAACATCAATTTTGCATTTCAGTTCTTTAGGCTGAATAATTGGAGCAGCACCTGTTGAAGAGGTGATTACTATTCCTGGATTCTCTTCTGGTTTCAGGTCAATACAGGAGATGGGTTTCATTTGTCATGATTTGTTAGGATCCTGCATGCAGGGGTCTTGAATGTAAGAGAACAGGGGGAAAGCAGTGAAGTGTCCATAGTGTGATTATAGCTGGGAGTTTGTATTGATTCCCATCTGACACCCAGATGGACGCTGCTGTCTGAGGCGTCAGAGGACAGGTGACTGCTGAGTCAGACCAGGTGGGACTTCGTTGGAAATACTAAGAGGCAGCCGGTGCTTCCGTTCCCTCGACAACAGTCGATTGGCGCAACACTATTTATAGGCTGTCCGAATGTTGGGCGGTTGCAGCGTGAGGAGACGTGGGCCGCATGCTGCAAGTCAAACAGTCCGGCTGGTTCGATGCTGCTTGGAAAGTCAGTGAACGGGTCTATTACGGGCAGAGAGGCTGTAATTCAGTGTGTTCTAATGGGATGTCCAGAAGCAGACATAACTGATGACCCTACAGGAGGGGAGGAGGAGGGTCTAAACGATTGCCTCCGGAGTTTTCCGGATGACGGACGAGTGCGGGTGCCATGGCGACGGCGCTAATGAGGCCGTGATTTGGGGGTGTCGGGCTGGCAGATGGCCGTGAATCACACGCAGAGAGAAAATGACACAGAGACGACACTCTTTAAATATAACCTTGTTTTTATTACACAGACATACACAAGAGCGTTAGCAACCTGCCTTCAGCTCCGCTACCTCCTCTGTCCTCGTGTCTTTTTTTTTGTTTGTTTTTCACAAGCTACTCTGGGAGTGAGATGTTTTCCCGTCACGAGACGAACTCGGGTGGCCCCAAGCGCTCAGTCACGGCCAGGCGGGAGCTGGGAGACACACTTTGGTCACAGGTAATTAAACCACAGGGTGTTATGGCTGTTAAGAGGTTATGAAGTCTCACGCCTGTCACCTCAGTTTACGACTCTAAAGAGGCCACATTTACTCAGCTGCTGGGCACCAGCGAGAGATCTGCATGACTCAAGATTAAGGGCAGTAGAAGGCTTAAGCATAAATATTGACATTATTGCATTTCTGAAGCACCTTTAAAAAGAAAAATGGCCTGGTGGGCTCAGCCGGTAAAATGTGGTCCTTTAATTTCTTCGCTCAACCCCCAACCTTTTCTTGCTGGTCGACTCCTACCGGTTTACCAACGACCTCCTGCTATGTGAAAATAAATAACCTACAAAAAGGAAACCACTCCCTTTCAGCAAACACGAGGCTCTAAAAATGTACAAAGTCTTTGAAAATAAGCCGAATGTTCCTTAGAACTCATTTCTCTATGTATTTACATACAGAACCATATAAAACTGCAAAAGGATAAACTTAGCAGAAAGGTCAACAGCATTATAGAAATCATTTAAGCCCTACAGAGGTCTAGTAGATGTTCTCAGCAAACTTAACAAGAGGTGGACCTTGTGCATGGGGTGTCAGACGACCACGCACACTTTCAGATTGTGTCCAGATTAACAGCCAGCTCTGTTTCGTTTTTCAAGCTCTTTGGTAACCAACATGACCGCTAAAAGACCCGCACAATAAAATAAGCTAATGTCATTCCCGGTTTTTACACTAAAAGGTTCATACTTCCAAACACAAGTCATGACATCATTAAAACAACCTTTAAAACATATTTTAAAAGTCACAAACAAAAAATAGACATGTGCACAGTGCAAAATCTACAAACTAAAAATCAGTTAGTTGAAATCTTATGAGCTTTTTTTTCGCTTAGAAAGTAAATTTGCTGTTTTGGTTGAGCCTTTGTATCCCCAACTATCGTCCACTCTGTTCCCATCACTAGGTGGCAGCACTGAGCCCTCTGCACTTTCTATGGACCACTGAACACACCAGCTCTGCAAACTAAACCACCGACCTAAGAGCAGAAAAGCAAAAGAAAATCTGGTGATAACCGTAGCTGAAGTTGTACCGTGGAGCCGTCTGCTGTACCACATCCTCGCCAACTTGATTATGGGCTGTTTGAAGCTTGCGAACCGTGGTGCTCTCAAACACTTTCCGGAGCCAAAGCAGAAACTGAGAAGATTTAACATTCCACTCTTTCCAGCTACCCAGCTACGCAGCACCACAGCAGCAAAGTTAAGCAAACAGTTTGTGACTTTTCAATTCCTTCAATTCACTTTAGTTTTTGCCATCTTAACTTTTGTCCTTCGGAGAAACTAAAGGGCTCCTGCAAGGTAACGCACAAAAAAAAGAACAGCAAAAACAAATGAAGAACAAACTAAAAACACCATGTGTAAAAGAAACATTATTCTTTCAACAAAAAGGGTGAATCACCAAACGAAGGAGAATCAAGGGAGTCACGGACAGCTGGAGCAGAACCTGTTCTCCACTGTGGTGCCCGATCCATAATGGGGCGACCTTTAGCCTCAAATCAGGATCTGACGTGTCCACTCCCTCTGAGGCAGCGCCAGAAGGGTGGGGCTCGGGAAGGTGTCTCTAGAGGGCCTTCTGCTGGCTCCTCTTCCAGCCCCTTCCCTGGTTATGACAAATGAGTTCCCCGAATTGAAGGGGCAGCTCCTGCTCTTTTAACTTCTGCTTTCGTCAGATAAAGTGCCATTGGAGTCTTTGAGCACAGGAAGAGTCTGGGCTGCCGGTCCAGACAGACTTTCTGCAGTATCTCCGTACTCGCTCTCAGCCAGTTCGCCTTCGCGTTCACAGATTACTGTCATTGGGCTGCTGAGGATTCGGCTGCGTGCGTTGTATTTGCTGCTGGCAGCAGAAGGCGGCGTGCGAGAGCGTCCATACTTTAACCCGCTCATGGAGAAGGGCGACGAAGTTGGCGGGGACATCGGCAAGGCCTCGTAGCGGCTCCACTCGTCCGTCGCCCTCTTGCCGCGGCCGGGGGAGGTGGAGGGGCTATGCGGCGTCGTCGGTGACGAGGGCGAAACGGCAGGGGGGTCTAACGCCGACTCGGAGCGTGTTCTCTGGAAGCGTGGGTCCGTGGAACGAAGCATCTCGGTGGCGGACATCCGGAAACTGGTCTCTGAGCGGCTCCCCTTTTTGAGGAGGAGGGCCTTGAAGGAGTCGCTGCTGGTGGAGGACTTGCGGAGGTTGCGCTGGATGGAGCCCGACTGACGGGGCAACGACGACACCGTCCCTGGAGACACTACTGTGGGGGTGACGGGTGGAGACTGTGGGTGGCTCCCACTCCGGGACTTGTCCTCCTCAGACTCCTTGCGACCCAGGACCTTGCGCTTCGACCTGTGGAGGAAAAGATGCGGACAATTAGCTTCCGTGCATGTTTACACAAATTCTGCAGTGCGTAAATGCAAGCAGGGTTATTTTTTAATAATTTACAGGCAATTGAATGTTAAATGAACATAATGAAATATATTTTAAGAGAAAATGCAACAGTTGGGGGCAGTTTTGCCAGGAAACAAGGAAATCAGATTGAGCCGTTCAAATACAGCTGGAGCACTCTGAGTTTCAGACGTGTGCTGAAAGATCAGCCTTGTTAATGTTTGTGTTGCAGCTTAAAAAAGATTACATTTAAAACTCCATGGCCCACGCGCCTCAAATCTTTGTCCCAAATTTGCCATATGTCAGCACTGCCCCCAGCAATCATGTGTCTCAGCACAAATCTTAAACAAGTCAGACAATAAGGAGCATAGAGTGGCGTGGCTGCTTTCAAAAAAAAAAGAAAGGAAGCGCAATGAGAAGAAGAGTTACACATTTTTGGTTAAAGAAATCCAGCGAGTTTTTACATCAGAAGCTGCAGACGCTGCAACTCTGCAGGAAAGCTCGGACGTGGCACAATGAAATTAATCAAAAACACAAACTGGGAAAAGCGCCCAAAGCAGTTTTTAATCACATGAGGACGATTTAGCCTCCTCCTCTGCTGGGGGTATCAGAGTAGTCGACTGCACCGCTCAGCCTACACGGTCTATAACTCCTGCACCAAAGCACAGCAATAAAGATGCAACTGACAGAATACAGGGCATTAGGGCTAGCAGGGAAGCAGCCTTATTAATCTGTGATACAGGGGTTGGCATTGAGGGATTACTGCTGCAAATCTCAAGGTAGCATCGCCGTGGTGGTTGGAACAGGACTTGCTAATTAAAGGGAAGGGGCTGATTGCCACTTCGCACCTCTCTAGAAAGGCTGCACCCACCCACTCCATGCCTTCTCTGCACAGTGGAGAAGAGAAGAGGAGAAAAACATGATTAAGGCATGAAAAAGCAGAGATTCTGTGATGACGGAGAGCAAACGGATGATTAAGGTGAAGAGCTGAGTGTAGAACACAGTAGGGCAAAATAGTTTGATCAATAGATTTCAATTATTCATTAGAACCAATAGATACTACATAAAGTGGATATATGGAAGGATATTGAGAGGGAAAATGATGCCGTCATTGTTTTATAACTTTACATGAAAGTATTTTACAAACTAGGAAGCAGATTACTGCGAAGACACCACTTGACTCCATGCATACTCTGCTACATGTGCTGCGAGAAAACAGTGGAGTTGGTGAACACTGTTTCTAAATCACCACAAGCATCGATTTTTAGGTTATTTTGAATTATAAAAAAGTTTTCATATCAGCACATACTACAGACCGAACATTTGGAAGCAAATCAAGTTTCTGTTCACGGCGTCTTTCTTAAAAAGGTAAAAATAATACAAACCAGCATGAATTCTATGGATTTTGGGATGTATTTACTGCATGATCAGATTTTGCTTTCATTGATATGCAGCATTTTCCTCCTTTGACCTTTAGGGCTACATTAATACTACCAGACAATTGCTGAATAAATTTGAACAAAAGAAAAGAAGGGCTTAGTTTTAGAGTTGAGAAGATTTACAAGAGTCACAACTTCAGTGCAAAAGTAAAAAACAAATCACAGTTTGCATTATTCACTTTAGCTCTTTGGCTTTTGAGAGTTTGCATACAAGGATCCCAATAAATCTCAACTGTCTCCATGTCTCTATAACTACCACAGAAATGTCTAGAAAGAAACATTTGAGTGAAGATACAAAAGTACAGACACAAATACCTGATAATTATCGTAAGATCTAGTCTGATGAGTGACTCTTTATATAACAATCATGTTTATTTTGTTGCACCAATGAAACTACAATCTTTTTTGTACAAATTTGATCTGGCTTCCAAACTTTTGGCCTGTAGTATATGTCAATACTGACGGCTCTACTATTCATTGATTTTAGGGACAAAATATTTTTATTTCATATTTTAAGAGCTTTTATTTCCATATTGTGCTACATTCCTGCTTATGTACAAATCTTGACATCAAAATGAGACTAGTTCTGATTCACAGTGCATCTCTGAGAGGCAAAACATAAAATTCTATCAAGACTTTTTATCCAGATCATTTTCATGTTGTAGTACACTGTATATCATTGCTGTTATGGATATCAGAGTTAATGCTTGACAGGGTCACAGATTAAGGTAACGGCACCATAATTATTGGCCTTTATTCATTAATCAAACTGCAATTAGTGGTGTTTTTCCAGATGGTCGAACATCTTAGCTGTGCTGCTTTGTGACAAGGTTACCAGTCTCATGTACTTCATGCAAATGATTTATTTTAGCTTCACATAAAAAAATCATTTCAAACAACAAGCGATAATTTGTTTCGAGTATAGACTGCATAAAAAAATGGATGTAGCAACCAGTCGTAAAACTGCAATACCACTGAGTGGCACTAGGTGCTGGCCCGTCATCTCCATCCATCCATACATTGTCTATACAATTCTTAATCCTCATTAGGGGGCTGGAGTCTATCCCAGCTGACTTAGAGTGAAGGCAGGGGACACCTTGGACAGGTCACCACAGAGACAAACAATCACACTCGCATTCACACCTACGGACAATTTAGAGTTATCAGTTAATCTGAGCATGTTTTTGGACTGTGGGAGGAAGCTGGAGAACCTGGAGAAAACCCACGCATGCGCAGGGAGAACATGCAAACTCCATGCAGAAAGATCCTGGGAACCGGGGATCTTCTAGCTGCAAGGCGGCAGTGCTAACCACTGAGCCACTGTGCAGGCCTGGCTCTTCACCTGCACCAGACATTTCACTTTGTTGATCTGCTCTGTGCTGTTTATTACTCTTCTCCTCTGGACTGCGGCTGCAATATCCAGGAAAATTTTCACACACCCTGACGGCCTCCCAGAAGTGACGCCAAAACATCTCCACCCCAGCGTCCAGATGTTAGTTTACGAACCACTTGATGCGATATGCAGCAGAGGTTTCTGAGAGCACGGCCTGCATTTCAAAATGCAGTCGATTAGCTCATTTATTTTCAGGAAGCAAAATTTGTCATCAAGATTAACATTTGATTGATTGTGCCGCCCCAGGACACAGTGAGGCGAAATCTTTAATCTGCAGATTAGATCCAGAGAAAGAAATTCTGCCCTAAAGGACAAATAACCTGTGATACAGTATTTCCTGAAGGTCAAAACGAGCGCAAGGACTGAAGGATAAAAAGCGCTTGGTGGGAGAATCTAAGTGTGCTCTCTGATTTTGGAAAGACTGCAAAATATGCCTGTGCCCTAAATTCAACCTCCATCTAGCGCCGTCCCCTGTGTGCTCCGTTGCCACATTAGCCCGTCAGCATTACATAAGACTTTCCTCACACACACTCGCATGCGCACACACTCACACACCTGAAATCAGTCGAGCGTGACGGCTCCCCGCTGAACTCGCAGTGACAAACACACAAAATACCCAAACACACAAACAAACAGCAGCGATACCAATCTCAGTTAAAGAGGTAAACAAGGCTGCAATGTAGGACACAGCTCGGAGTGTTTGATCGATTTCCCTCTGACTGTATTACATTTGGTTTGGAGAATCTCCCTCAAGACAAGTTGTGTTCTCTGCTGCAGCTGTGAAGGCATTTCATTCAAGGTTTTCATCAGTTTTCTGTTTTCCCAGAGAGAGGGAAGAAAGGGAAAATGGCAGTGAAGTGACAACGTAAAACACAAAAGAAGTAGGTATGACAGAAAGGAAGAGGGAAGGTGTCAAAGGGGGGACGAAATTACTGGAATAACAAACCAGAAAGTAGACGGAATTGAAGCACAGCTGTGTTTTTTAATTGCAAAATGATGCCTGATAATCCCTCATTTGGAATTTCTCTAGTGGATTTTAATTTAATGGTATACTTCTTGCAGATTAGCTCTCAATTTGTGCGCCTGATTATGTGTTCTTTTCTTCCCTTTGCGAGTGTAAATTCCTCTCATTTCAAGAGCGCCGCCAGGAATCCGTCATCACTTCACAAATCTGCTAAAATATTCTGCATGTTCTATACCAGGGGAGGTGTGATGGAGGAGGAGCGTGGTAAACAAGTAAGAGTTGGACTGCGAGGTTTACCCACACAAGCTTACGCAAGCTTCGCGTCTAATTAAAGTGCACAATAAATCGTACTCGCACACGTGACGCTGGCGCCATAAATACATCGACAATCTGTCCGGGGCAGAAAATGAAATCCCGTGAAATGAAATCCTGTGATGCTCAAGAGAACTCCGACTGGTTGCCGCACGTGACCGTGAAACACAAACTGGCGGGCTGCATGAGAAATTTATGTGTGAGCTGCCTTCAAAAGCAGCCGAGCACGTAGACAATATATGTCGGGGCAAAGAGATGGTGTGTACAGGAGGGAGAGGGAGGAAAGAAACAGAGAGAGAAACGCAGGAAGAGGAATCTCTCCAGTGGCCTCTAACCTAGATGAGGACCAGAGGGTGTCGAGTAGTTAAATAATGGATGAAGCAACAGCCTTTTTTTTTTTTTGCTCCTGCTGAGAATGAGCAATGTGACTACGCTGACATAGATTCCTTAATAAAGGTTTGACTAATGACTCGTGTCGGTTCCTAAATTGTCGCCGCACATCCCTTCGTGGGCCGGGGAAAAAAAAAAACTCTCTCCTGGGCTGGGAGACTCCAGGGATCAGCTTTCTGACAGATGTGTACACTTCTATGTGGGTAAAGTTATGACTGAGAGGTGCAGGGAGAGGATGGAGATGGAAGAATCGTGGGTTAAAGGGTGACGGGAGGGGGAGGAAGGAGCAGGGTGACATGTTGTAGTTTACGACGAAGAAGAGGGAATGAGGTTTTGACAGAAATAAAGAGAGTGGGAGGTAGGTGGAGAGACAAACAAATAAAGGAAATGGAACGACAGAGTAGAACCATCCATCCATCTATTATCCTGCTTAATCGTCATTAGGGCCGCAGGGGGGCTGGAGTCTATCCCAGCTGACTGAGGGTGAACGTAAGGGACACCCTGGACAGGTTTCACAGTCACACCTACAGACAAGTTAGAGTTAGCAGTTAACCTCAGCATGTTTCTGGACTGTGGGAGGAAGCCGGAGAACCCGGAGAAAACCCACAGATGCAGTGAGAACGTGCAAACTCCATGCAGAAAGATCCCAGGGAGGCCAGGACGCAAACCGGGGATGTTCTAGCCGCAAGGCGACAGTGCTAACCACCGAGCCACTGTGCAGCAGAGTAGAACCAGCTAAAAGGAATAAATTATACATTGGGAGTGGAAGTGGGTCAGGAGCAGAGAAGTTGTGGTGCTAGGAAAAGGAAATAGTGGTGGTGGTACCTGTGTATGGCGGCGAAGAGGTCCTCGGTGGTTCGGGGCCGCGGGGGAGTCGGGGTCACCATCTTCTGGCCGGACACCCCGTTGGCTGACGGGGCCGGAGACGATTCAGCCGTGCTGGATTCGAAAACCTCACCTGGCACAGAGAGGAGCAAGTTTACAGCCACACTTCAGGGTCGCTCGCACGCACTCATGCATCCGTCCTGTCGCATTAACCTGGCAGCCTGGGAAATCTCAAGTGGAGGAGGTGCCCAACTGTCTTCTTACATTCTCTTTCTCTCTCTCTACATTTCCTCTCCTTTCTTCTCCTCTAGTTTAGCCTCTTTCCTCCTCCTCCTCTTCCTCCTCCTCACGTCTGCGCTTCAACTGCCTGATCCGCTGCATGCAGTCTCACTTTACGCTTCTCCCCATCCTCCCCCTCCGTCTCCCCCCCCCCTCCCCTCCGATACGACGGAGCCCCTCCCCCCTCTCCCTCCGACCACGAAAAGCATCTCCCCCGGGACTCTCACCCCCTCCCTTACCCCTGAGAGAGAGAGAAGATGGGATGGAAAGGAAGAGGAGGAGAGAGAGGCTGAGTAGGAAAGACCGAGGATGAGAGATTAACACGACAAAGAAAAACAGAAAAAAAAAAGAGGAAAAAGCGGAAGGATGAATATTTGGACAGAAGGATAGATGCTGGAGAGGAGACAGTTGAGACTGAGGTGTGTTGGGCGGGCAGAGAACCAGAGCAATGCGGGAAACAGAAGAAGGGACAGCAGCCACAAGAGATCTCTGCATATAAAATATAGAAGGATGAGTAGAAAAGAGAGAAAGAAAGAGAGGACGATTTCACGAGGCTGCAGCTCTGCCATCCCAGTGATAAGCCGTCTCTCCCGCTCTGTTTTCACAGGTTTCAAACCTTTAAAAGCTTGTAGCGTCAAGTTTGGCTCCTTTGCTTTTGAGGGCAAAATGAATTTCACAGCTGCCTGAGGAACTGGCAGCACCACCAGCAGCATCATGACTAACCACACAGGATTGCGTTAATGGGCTTAAATATTAAGTAAATAAACTTTTTGACTGACACCTTTTAGAACTGTCCAAGTCACATTTAAAAAAAAAAAAAAAAAAAAGCACAATGAATTATCAGTGAGACTCACCTGTGTCGTCCTCCTTGGAGCTGATGGATCCGGTGGTGCTGCTCGTTCCATCTCCATCCTCTTCGTCTTCTTCGTGAGCTTCTCCATTGGTACAAAGTCCAAGGTCAAGACTGGTCTCGGCTTGTGACTCGTCCTGGATTTCTGTGGATGCATCACTGCTCTCTGCTAATGGCTCGGAGCTCTCTGAAGTATCCTCCTCGTCCTCCTCCTGTTGCTCTCTTTTCATCTCTTTCACCTCCTCCTTTGTTTGCCACTGCAGTGCGTCCACTTCGTCTTCTGTTTGGACCAGGCTGGTTGTGTCCTCCTGCTGAGACGGCACCTGTTCATTGATTGGCTGGGGACTAAATGGAGGGACGAAGGAAAGTTTGGGTTTCTTGGAGACTGCTGGGGGTTTCTGTTTGATAGGAGAGCTCTCACGGCTCTGCAGGGGGCTGGGCAGTGCTGGTTCCTCCTCTTTCTCTTTTCCATTTAATAGAAAGTAACTCTGGTCCTCAGCGTTTCCATTTATGACAGCAGTATTCGCTGTGTCCTCTGTGATGCTGCAGTCCAGTGACAACTCTTCCAGGAGCTTTGAAACAGGTGATGGTGAGGAATGACGCAAATCCTCCTCTGGAGAGTTTTTCAACAAGGGTAACACAGTGGGTTGCTCTTGGGAGTGAGATGTCTCCAGGGTAAAGGGCTTTAGACCCTGAAGGAGGTCCATCCCCGTTTCCTGTTCTTGGATGTGGTCTGATTCGCCATTTATCTCCTTTGTTGGCCGCTTCACTGAGCGGAGCTGAACACTCTGCAGTGCGAATGGCGTGATCAGGGGTTTGGGTGAGTTTGTAGGGCTGTTGGAAGGTTTAGGTGCATCCTTCACTGCCTTCACAACAGATGGGGAGGAGGAAGATGGGACAAAAGCAGGCAGTGGAGGAGGCGGAGGGGGCCCCATGGAGGGGACTGGAGGGGGAGGCGGAGGGGGAGGACTGAAGCTCCCATTGAAGGATGAATTGGAGTTGATCAGCGTTTCAGGGGATGGAGGAGGAGGGAACTCTGGGGAGGTGGAGCAAGCAGGAAGTGGGCTCAGAGGAGTGCCCTGAGGAGTGGTTGGTAATGGGGGAGCTGGAGGAGGAGGAGTGGGGGAAGCTGTGCTAGAACTTGGTGGCAGAGGGGGAGGGAAGGGTGGAGGTGGGCTGAGAGGGGTGCTGGGAGCTGAGGAGGAGGACAGCGGTAGAGGTGGAGGTGGTGGCGGAGGAGGGCCGTAGTTCTTGAGCGAGTCCGAAGTGTTAGAGGAGAGGGAGGTAGAAGAAGAGGAGATGGAAACTGAAGAGAGGAGCGATGACTTCCGCTCGGGAACTTTGGGTTTGGGCCGGCTGCCTGAGGGCGACATGGACCTGACGAATGCCGGCACTGGGGTTCCAGCTGTGGGGGTGTTGGACTGGCTGGAGTAGCCGCTAGATGGGGAGGTCAGTCTATGCACCCTGTCCGGTGAGGATGTGGAGGTTTTGGGCTTCACCGACACCCGTCCCTCCTGGCCTGGAGCCCTAGCGGTCTGACTGTGGTGAATCTCGCCTCCATTCTGTAGGACTCCTGGGTGAGCTGACATATTATCTGTGGTGTGGATAGGAGGGGTCTGTGCCCTCTGGTCTCCATGGTTACGAGGGTAGTCCATATAGTAGCCCCAGGAGTCTGCATAGTCAGAACGCAAGCTGCTGGTTTCACTCTGAGCTGGAGTCACGTGGCACAACGAGTACACATTAGACACACCACCACAGTTGTTAGCTGCAAGTGATGCTGCAGAGCTGGTGGCACTGATGCTGCTGTGACTGCGCGGTCGTAGCACCCAAGGGTCATCATAGTCGCTGCTCGGGCTGTGAGAGGGTGAAGACGGTGAGGCGCCCTTTCCCTTCCCTCCTCTCAGCCCCATCTGTAGGCTCTGCTGCAAGCTTGCTATCAGAGTTTCATTGAGCATGGCGCTGTTTGGCTCAGTGGCACCACTGATAGCGCTAACGCCTCCAAGGGGCTTTTTTGCACCAGGCTTACGTCTGAGAGAATCTGTACGAGCTGGCGGCAGCGGAGGCTTCTTAGATTTGCGAAGGGAGATGCTGCGGGATAGAGAGCGGTCACTGTACAAGCTTCCAGTGTCTTCCTGATTGGCCATCTCGCGGCACTCGTACATGCTGTGCCGAGTTGCCCGTCCAGCTGCTGCCCCGTGCCCACTACCATGACTGCGAGAACGCAGGCCTGAGTCCAGGTGCATAGAGGTGTAGTATCCGTCGTTGTCCTGGGAGTAAAGGGAGCTGGAATCAGTAGTGGTCCTGGAGGAGAGGTCCAAGCTGCTGTACAGCTGGTTGATAGGAGTGGAGCAGCTGGAGGTCAGTGTACGATGTGGAACCACCACGTTTTCTGGTGTGTCATAGATCCACTGTTCCTCCGGCAGACAAGATGGTGGAGTGGGAGCCAAAGTGCTGTGGCTGTGGATGCTGCTGTCAGAATGACCCGATTCACTAGGAGGTCCTGCCACTTTCAGACCATTGTCCTGTGGGGTGTGAGTAGGGGTAGAAGTGGCCAAGGCTGGACAGGTGGAGCTGTGGGTAAAGGCTGCTGGACTGGAGATCAGGGAGTCTGTGTTCGTGGAAGAAGCCACACTGAGTGGTCTCGCTGTGGGATAAGCTGAGACTGGGGAGTGGGGAAGCTGACCGGAGGTGTTGAGGGTAATGACCTCAGAGGAACTAGACAGGGTGGCGTTGGGGATGAGAGAGGTGGAATAGGCTGCATGAGGGGAGACCACACATGCAGGACCACCACCCCACTCGCTGGACTGTGTCCCCCTCACCTCCTGAGATTTGGGCCTGGGCAGGGTGCCCGTCCGTGGGGCGTTTCTCATGTGCACCACTGTATCGTCAACCTGAAGCTTTCCAATCTGCCTCTGAGGTTGTTCCTCCGACTTGATGGGTGTGCTGCTATAGACGGGATCAGAACTGAGGGACACCCTTGCGCCCTGTCGGGGCAGGCTGTGAAAACGGGAAGGGTCTCCGTTAAACTGATGTGGCATCATCAATATTCCCGAGCTGTCACTGCTGGAGATGGATATACTTCCGGTTGAGGAGGAAGCAGAAATGCCAGCCATCTGAGCAGCGATACCCTGTCCTCTCTGTGCTCGAATCCTCCTCATGGACGGGGGTACAATCTTCACTTCTTCTGTTTGGCAGCCCGAGTCTCGGGTCTCTGAACGTCGGAGTGTTGAGTTGACGCTTCCGACTCGGCCCAACGTGGAGTACTGTCCTGGGATGAACATGGAATGTGGCCGGAGCTCTCCGCCGCGTCCTTTTGCTGCTGTCAAAGAAAGACAGAAAATAAGATAAGCATGCTACTGTGAGATATCTTGCTTCTCTTCTTGCTCCATTGTCTAATTTTTCCCTCTCTGTAACTTCATCAGCAACAAAACCCTCTGCTCTTCTGGCTGAACTGGCAGATCAACTGTGGTCACAGGGAAGCTAATTAATTTGATTTGCTGTAACCCTGACTCATGTTAATAACTTCTGGTCGTATTCATTAAGGAGGAAAAGGATATGAGGGAAGACAGAGACAAGGGAAAAGAGACTCCCTACTATGCTTTCCCTCGTACTCTGGCTCTGGCACATTCTGATAGAAAAACGAAACAGTCTCCTGGGGTCCAGGACAGGCAGCTGGCGAGGCATGAAGCAGCCAGAAACACATAGACGGACACAGACGTACACAGAAACGCATGTGCATGCAGAGACAGTGTTGACACGGTCACGCACGGTCACATAGGACAGAGCATGAAATATATATATGCAGATTAAAGGACACAGAAATGCAGATATCACAAAGACACACACTGAACATACCGGCTAGTAAACAAACAATTTGAAGAATGATTTGTAAGACGAGAGAGGATGTCTAATGTGTCTCCCATCTGTGGCGGCTCTCCTGTTGATGCTCGTATTCCAAAACATACACACTCATGCGTCCTTGGGTCTTTCTCCCCCCTTTCCCTCTCGCTATCTCTGAACCACACATACACTCTCTTCCTCCTTTGCTAAAAGCTGGACTGACAGCTTGGCTGCTGCTGCTGCGATAGATTAAGCTGCAGGTCTACTTCGCAGGCAGCTCTAGTGCACAAGAGAGGGAGGGATGAAGCACCGGGACAATTACCCCAGCCCAGTAATCATGACATTCAGAGGCTGTCGTCAGCTGGGCACTAACCGGACTTTAAAGCTTTTTTCCTATCAGACTTAGTGATCATATCGCGCAGAGGAATGACATTCTCCTTAAATGCTGCAGCTCAGTGACGTGTAAATAAACATTGGCCATGCGGTGCTGTCAGTGTCAGCTTAGTAAGCTTAGTGCTCGCTTAACACCCGGCTCGACTGAATAACTAAGGTTAGGAGACCTCTGAACCTTCTGAATATTTGTCATGTAGTCCTCATCTGTTCCGGCGATTAAAGGGTCACGATCTGGAAAAAAAAAAAAAAAACTGGGGCGAAAAAAATCAGCTTCTGCAGCCCTGTAGGTGTGAACAATCAGGACCCGATGTCTCCTAAGCAATACGCATCGTTAAGTAAGACACACATGGATAAGATTATCAATATGGCCCCAGGATTAAGCAACACACAATTACACACACAAGTCACAGGAAAAGGACTACAGAAAGTTGACCCAAGAGGATTATAGCACAACATGTAGCTAAGAATTACAAACCCTGAACTTCTCTCGTGTGACAGAATTTTCCAACAAGCAAAAGCAATCGCAAAAATATAGCCGCAAATCTATACACACGGACTTCACGACTAATTCTTGTCTGTGGATACAGTTAAACAGGGTGGAGGAGAGCAAACGAGGACACATGATATGCAGAACTGAAACAGTGAAAGACAGAACAGCTGCAGGGCCTTGATCCAATGCTGTGAAGTCATTCTGGCCCTCTCAATATGAAGAGGTTTCTGTAGTTATGACTGATTAGAGCACAGATCCATAGAGAGGAAGGTTACGAGAAGAAAATGACAGAAGAAAGGATGCTGATCCAGAGTGTTGGTAGAGGTCTGTGGACAGTAGAGGGCAACATAGAGCCTCACAGAGATCCATACCTAGCTCCTGGTTGATGTTGTCAGGCAGCCCTGATATAGTCTTTCTGCGTTTGACCTTCTTGGGCCGGCGGGACACGGTGTCAGTGTTAATGAGGGAGCGCCGGATGCTCGCCTGTCGGTCAAACACTGCCCCTGGTAGCCGGGAGGGCGAGAGCAAGGCAGGCGGACACACAGGCAAACAGCAAGTCGGTTAGTCGGAAGGAACAAACTCAATTACATGCAGAGGGTTTGTCACTTTGGAGTTGAACATGCAGCGTCCAGAGGACAGGAAATAGTCGGGTCAGTTCAAGAGAACGGCAAAAGTAAACCATTTTCTCACCATTCATTGGGATCTAAACATGCAGACAGTTCTGGTTTCATTTGCTCATTATTTGAGTTACTGTCTCTTTTAACTACGTCTTAATGGGAACAATCTACAGGTTGATGGCCAGTGCATATGTTCTTTATTATGACATTTTGCAGCTAAAAATGTTCATAATGGTGAGCTCAGTTCTAGTCTGAAATTTCTGCAACATACCAAAATATCAGCAAAAGGCTAATATCTGCTGATATATTGGTTTGACCCATTGATCACTTAGTAACGCTTCACTTTAGGTCCACCTATTTAACAATTATGAGCCGTATACAAATATTTACACTATGTTTAAAAAGTTTGGGGTCACCCAGACTATTTCATGTTCTCCATGAAAACTCACACTTCTATCCATGTGCTAACATAACTGCACAAGGGTTTTCTAATCATCAATGAGCCTTTCAACACCATTAGCTAACACAATGTAGCATTAGAACATCGCACAATTTCATTAAGTCTTATTAATCAGATCAGTTAAGTCTGTTCATCACAGTAAAGCTTTATTTTTAATGAACATTCCAGTTTGTAATAGATTTGAAAGCTCATTGAATCTTATGCACTCTCTGGTGTTGAAATGTGAAAAAAGACTTACAAAAATCACTTCACACAACTTGAAGTTCTGTCACTTGTGTGTGTCCATCTGTGCTTATCTTCACAGGGGAAAGTTGGAACTTTTAAACAATACTACACATTAATAAATAAAGTTACAATGCCCTTCAGATATCAGTCCATCTCTGCTACAACCTGTTGGTCATGAAATCTCAATTTTAATTTGTTAATCTGTTAATCTGTTGAAGCTGCAAATCCTTCTTCACTTCCATTTTATTTCAGATCCAAATATCTAAACTTTGGTGAGAACCAAAAACATCTGCATTGTTTGGTAACTATACGAGCAGATGAGAAAATGTTTCATCCCGTTCAGGTGAACTGAACCTTTAACTTTTTCTTCCACCAGCCAAAATGGTTAAACTTGACAAAAACCACCAGATGTTTTCCCTCTTTTACAAGATAAGCTGAAGAAGTTTTCTTCAAGAGTTGATGAAGAGGGTAAACAATGCTCTGGCAAAGAAGAGCTGGCACGTTTTGGCTGGTGGTTAATGCTAATTTCCAACCCTGAACACAGTACTGAGGTGCAAACATACATGTGAGATGTAAAGTGCATGCTCTTATCACGAAAACACACATGCACAAGCACAGATACGAAGTCTAGTCTGCACACACACTCTCACACACCCACATCCATGCTTCTCAATATCCTCTCTGTCCAGTTTCCCTGAAGGAAGACTGATATCTCATTATGAGCTGCTCTCCTGTTCTGCTATCCAGCTAGCTGGTGACAGCCTGCAGCCGTCTGGGAAATAGAAATTGATATGAGGGCAGATTGTGTCTATCACATCCGCCCTCAAAGTGACAGAAAAGTCCCGGATCTCTCTCTCCCTCCTTCCTCCTGAGTCTGCATGTGTGTTTTACTCTCTCTTTCTCGGTAATCTGAAGTGACAGCAGATGAAGTCAACAGTGATTTGCAGCGAGTGGGACCACATTAAGCACTCATTAGTGTCTAAAGGAGGCAGAGATGGAAGTTATATTGGTCTTGACAACAGCTAAAATTCATACGCTGATGCTGAGCTGGGATTTTTGGAGTCTTTGCACCATTCTGAACTAATCTCACGAGTGTATCTCCTGACAAGCTCCAGTTTAATACATTAATCTCCACTGAACACCTTGTAGATGAAGATGATGCATTTACACTACCGTTCAAAAGCTTGGGGTCACTTACAAATGTCCTTATTTTTGAAAGAAAGGCAGTTTTTTTTAAAGATGGCATTAAATTAATTAGAAATACAGTCGACACATTGTTAATGTAGAAATATTTACATTTAAGACACTTTTTAAGTAATTTTGGATGATTTTAAATCCATTTGAACAAGTCTGGGGTCTTTTGAGTAATTTAAGACATTTCTTTGCATCATTATGATCCAGTTTTAAGTCATTTTTATTCATTTTTGCCAATTCTGAGTTCTTTTTGACCAGTTTTGACTCATTTTGGACAACTTGTAGATCACTTTTAACAAATTTCTTAATCATTTTGGGGAAATTTTGAGTCATTTTTGACATTTCTTTGGGTCAGTTTGGTCCAGTTTCAGGAAAATTTGAACGTTTGAAGTCATTTTGGACAATTTTTACTCCTTTTTGCCACATAAATGATCATCGTCACATCAAAAATGGCACCAGCAGTTAAGCTGACAAGCTTAAAAATAAAATAAGTTTTTATTCTGTGTAACATCTTGTCTACACTCCTGTTCAAAAGTTTGTGGTCACTTAGAAATGTCCTTATTTTTGAAAGAAAAGCAGTTTTTTCCAATGAAGATAACATTAAGTTAATCAGAAATCCAGTCTGGACGTTGTTAATGTGGTAAATGACTATTCTAGCTGGAAACGGATGATTTTTAACGGACCCCAAACTTCTGCATGCCAGTGAATACATGTGGCGGATAGCAGTGAGAAACGCAACACGGCAACGAGGGAATTGCTCCGACACGTTTCTGCTGTGTACGAGTGTTCATCTGTCAAACAGCCGGTGATCTGACATAAAGCCAGAGAAAAGCCTTGACCCCTGGATAAGCTGTCAAACGATTTTCACACACAGGCGCTCGCTCACACATGCATAAAGGAAGGTGAAGGTCGGTCTCTGAGGGGCATGATGGGAGGAGAGAAGGTAGCGTGGAGGAAGCAGACGACCGACACATACAGTGTTTTCCCTCCTCTCTGGTTGACTGGATGCATTAGTTTATATCCACTCAGCCACAGAGGGTTGATGAAAGGAAAAGTCTGACATTTTTGCTGGAAACTTGCTGTTTTGTGTCTTTGTGTTGAGCTGATGGAGGCTCAGTTTCACATGTTTGTTTCAGTTTATGACTCTCGGTGAACCAGCAAATTTCCACAAATGCCAGAAAATTCCTTTAGGGCAAACAAAACCAAATGTGTGATTGTTGGTGAGATGTTAATGGACACCGGGGATGAGTGAGGCCAGACTGAACTCCTTGTACGTCTCTACAGAATGGAACTAGAGTGACATCTGTCCTCAGATGCTGGGGCTGATGATGATTGGTCGCTACCCGCTAGTGACTGACAGAATGACTGGATGGCAGGAGTTTCTAGAAGGCTTGACACACCTGTGACGTTGATGGCGACGATGTCTGTGGGCACGGCCTGAGCCGCCTGCCTCATCTTCTCCTCCGGCGTGGGGAGGGGCGTGGCCTTGTTCCATATCACCTGTCCGTCAACGTCGGACACGTCGCCCACGTCTCCCCCATCCTGCGGCGTCTGGGACCTCATGGAGAGCTGGGATTTGTCGTCCTCCGCCGACGAAGCTGTGGACTGGACGAGTGGAGGAGAAAGAATTAATGAAATGTAAAAACAAAAAGAGAACAAGATTTACAAGAAGAAACATTCACATTTCCACTGGAATCTCCCAATATGCTGTCCTTTAAGAGTGTTCTCTTCAACTCACACTAATGTTCAAAGGTTTGGGGTCATCCAGGCAATTCCATGTTCTCCATGAAAACTCCCACTTTTATCCATGTGCTAACATAACTGCTCAAGTGTTTTCTAATCATCAATGAGCCTTTCAACACCATTAGCTAACACAATGTAGCATTAGAACACAGGAGTGATGGTTGCTGGAAATGTTCCTCTGTACCTCTATGGAGATATTCCATTAAAAATCAGCTGTTTCCAGCTACAATAGTCATTTACCACATTAACTAATGTCTGCACTGGATTTATGATTCGTTTAATGCCATCTTCATTGAAAAAAAAGCTTTTCTTTCAAAAGTAAGGACATTTCTAAGTGACCCCAAACTTTTGAACACTAGTGTACATTTCATTGCCATAAGAAGCACAGAATTTGGCAAAAAAATCTGGTGCAATTCACAGGTTTTTCATTGGAAACAAGGAGGGTAAGGTGCAGTTTCCAGTAAGTAAAAACTACATATAAAATAACATAAATATAAAAAGTCTATAAATATAAGCATATGATGGCCACTTGCAGGAGCAGAGTTTGCTGCACTAGTCAGTCCTTCTCACTATCAAACGCCATGACAGCAAGTCAAAAATAACTCAGTGTCAAGATGTTTGTCGTTTTGTACAAGACAACATCCATCCATCCATCCATCCATCCATCCATCCATCCATCCATCCATCCATCCATCCATCATCTATACACCACTTAATCCTCATTAGGGTCGCAGGGGGCTGGAGTCTATCCCAGCTGACTTGGGGCAAACGCAAGGGACACCTGGACAGGTCGTATAGAGACAAATAATCACACTCGCATTCACACCTACGGACAATTTAGAATCAACAGTTAACCTCAGCATGTTTTTGGACTGTGGGAACAAGTCTGAGAACCCAGAGAAAAGCCACACATGCACAGGGAGAACATGGAAACTCCAGAAAGATCCCAGAAAGGCCAGAACATGAACCAAGGATCTTCTAGCTGCAAGGGGAACGTGCTAACCACCTCATCAAGACAACAGATAAAGAAAAACATCAAGATAATGGAAGAAAAAGTGAGTGCGACTAAAATATGATGCAATTTAATTGTCCAAAAGTGACTGTTCAGGTTCCGCTGGCACCATCTGAAATATATTCCACTGCTGTGACCTTTAGAAGTTTACGGCGCCGTAAACACGTTTTACGATCAATCACATCCAAATGGAAAACACACACGAATGCCCATCAGAGCGAACCGACGGAGCGGTTGGCAGGATAAAAGCCGCAAAGCGACAGCGAGGAGCGGAGACTTGAGAGAGAGCCGCTCATGCGTTAATCCATGTTGACATACGAAGAGTTCTCAAACGTGAATTTACTGCAGACAGCAACAGACAGCAGCAGCAGCGTCCAGGACTGAAATTGAGGCGTTTGGTCGACAGAAAAACAGGAGATTTTTGAGTTTGCTGAATGTTTGAGTGGATGTAAAGTTTTTGGAATCCAGCGCTGTGAATACAAATAATCCTTAATCCAGGAGAAAAATAAACTGATCGTCATCTTTCCTCATTTTTACTACATCAGTCGAAGTTAGGTTGGTCACATCTGAAGCTTCCTTGACATTTTCTTACATAGAAAAGACTCTTTTTCTACGTAATCAAGCTTTCAGGCGGTTTAGATGCAACCAACCTAACTTTGGTGGTCAAACGCACAAAATTTCACAGCGTAAAGTTGTCCAGAATCTTCATAAAACAACCAGAAGTCATTCCTTACATCATCTACTGCATATCCTGACAACTCCAAACACCAGACTGGCTATGAAGAAGCTTTCATACAACCAACATATGGATGGATGGGTAAATTCAGGGGGCGGCAACACTGCGTGAGAAGGGGAGGATGTAAAGAGAGACAGAATCGCAGCGATAGTTGGTTGTTTTGCTCAACCAGGAGAACTGTTCCCCCTGTTGGAGCTGCTGTCAGGCAAAGTTAGGCTCAATGGCCTCAGGACAACAGGAAGAGAGGAGGCAGAGGGGGGACGAGGAAGGGAAAGTGGAGGGGGAGAGACGAATAACAAGATATGGGAGGAGAAGGTTCAGACAGACAACAGCGTGTTATGAAGGTGGAGGGTCAAAGCATGGAGGGGCTCCGGGGGACAAAAGGAGACCCTAATAACAGCTGACCCTTGAAGGACCCTCATATCACTGAAGAGAGGCACATTAGGTTCACAATTTAAATACACTGCAGCCTTTTGAGATAAATGGAGAGTTCAATTCATTTTTCCTCTAAGTTGTCACACCTACTTTTACCTTTTAGAACAGCAAAGACTAGAAGATACCAAAATACAATATAAATAAAATCAAATATATAAAAATCAACCTATGAACTGGCGGTAGTTCGATATAGTGACAGCTTATTGAGGTACCAGCTTGTCTTCTGCTGTTTTTTTCTGTTATCCTTGTAACTTTAAGAGAAGTCTGTGTTCTTTTGTTTCTGACATGACGATCCTCTGGGGCTGTCACATCTGACAGATGCTTGTTCTGGTACTTTTTGTTTGTGTTTTTGTGTAACTTTCACCCTCTGGGCATTTTTTTTTTTTTGCTCCTGTCCCATTTTTCCTCACTGTGGGCTCATTTATCATACAGCAATAAAAAGTCCTGCACAGACCAGGGCTGGAATTAGAGAGACTAACACAGTTAGAATATCTTACACTGTCAAAAAAGTAAAGAAACAAAAACTGAATTTGAAGACATATTTAAAAAAAAAAAATTAACTGTCCACAGGATTTACCAGTCCTATAAAAACAATGGTGAATCTACACACTACTTTCATTTTTAATCTTTTCCTGCGCTGCCTGCAGTTCAGCCGAAAAGTCCCTGAATTTTTACCACATGACTCTTGGTTGCAGCTGGATTGACAGCTGGGCTGAGGAGCACAGAATTTTATTTATTTATTTATTTTTTTTACAGAATCTAGTAAAAGGAAACGCATTCAAAAAAATAAAAAATAAATAAAACGATAAAATTAAACATCACAATTTTAGACTTAATTTGGTTTTACAACAAAGCAACGTGCTACAGATGATTAGTTTCAGGAACGTTTGAAAGTTAACAAATCTGACAGTTTCTGTTTTGTTTTGAAAGATTTTCTTTTTAAACATAACATGTCTTTCAAAGCCACTGGTGGGTTTTGGTGTTTCCAGAGATCCCCATTTTTTACTAAATTTAGACTTTATTGCTGGAAATATTTGAAGCTACAAAGTCATCTAGATCTAAGAGTGTATTATAAAAATGAAAACATGAAATATTAGACATGAACCCTCCTGTTGTCCTCATTTACAGGCACCAAAAAATATTGTTTCCTTGTCTGAAAAAAAATCAAAAAATTCAGCAAAAAAAATCCCCCAAATTTCTGAAAATTTGCAAAACCTTCAGGAAGAAAATTCCAATAATTCCTTAAAAGTTCCTTTAAAAGTTTTATTTTTAAAAAATACCCCAAATTTGGCAAGAAAATTCTTGTAAATATTTTCAAAAAATTTGTAAAAATCTTCCAAAACAATCCTAAAAAATATCTAAAGTGATTCCATATATATCAATAAAACTTCTAATATTTTCTTTAAGAACATTCACATAAAAATCAACCAAAATCCAGCAAAATTCACTGGATTTTGGTTGATTTTTTTTGTGAATGTTCTTAAGGAACATGTCTTTTTTTCCACCAAAAAATGTTAAAATATTTCCCAAAAATGTTGAAAATGTGGACATCAGAAGTTTCATTGTGAAATTTTTTTTTTTCACATTTTCAAACTTTAAAACGGGTCAATTTTGACCCGCAGGACGACAGGAGGGTTAATGAAGCCAAACAGTAACTGTAATTACATTCTGTTTAAGATGAAATGTGACACTTCCATTTGCAGCCACTAGAGGGCAGACAGACACCTTTTGATTGACTGTGGTGCTGCTGAATCAAACCAGGCAGCAGCACCTGTTCAGACTGCAGAGGCTGCTACACCTGGACATGAAACATTTATCCATGTTTACTCGTGTTTGCATATATGTACCTTCTTGTCAGTTTCATCGTCCTCATCCTCCTGCAGGCTGCTGCTGGACTGTATGGGGTCACAAAAGGTGGGACCCTGAGAGTAGTACTGGGAGCTCCGGAAGCCATCTTTCCTCAGCTTGTCACATTCTGCAGAGCGAAGGCAGAGAAACTAGAGTGAGGTTTGGATTAGGAAGCTCATCGGACGTCTCTGTGAAGAGAAACCACATTCAAGGAGGCAGATTTCCTTTAATGTGGCAGAGGAACTTATCCATGATGAAGGAAATAATGCTGGTTTTTAGTTTGAGAGAGGCGTTGAATTATCGTGTTGGCGGGTCTAGCTGAACTGTACTCTGTTATACAAAGAAGTGTTCCTGCAAGTTGGCAAAATTATTCAAGAGCACCAACAACTGCAGCTGAATCGAGACCTCGAAAACTGAATAAAGGACTGTTGTACTAGACAGCATTAGTTTGAACATTTAAATACACTCAAAACAAACATTTACGTCAGCACCTTAGAGGAACATACCAAGAAAAATCCAAACTGAGGCTACAGATATGATACATAAACTACAGGCCAGAAGTTTGGAAGCTGCTTCAAGTTTCTGTTCACGATGTCTTTCTTAAAGATGTAAAAAATAACAGAAATCAGTATGAATTCTATGGATTTTGGGATGTATCTACTGCTTTCACTGATATGCACCATTTTCCTCCATTTCCCTTTAGCTGTACATTGATGCTACCAGACAATTGCTGAATAAATGGTTTAGTTTTAGAGTTGAGAAGATTTGCAAGAGTCACAACTTCAGTGCAAAAGTTAAAAAAAACAAATCCCAGTTTGCATTATTCACTTTAGCTTGAGGGTTTGCAGACAAAAATCCCAATAATTCTCAACCGTGTCCATATCTAGAAAGAAACAGCTGAGTAAAGAAACAAGAGTACAGATATAAACACCTGATAATTATAGTAAAATCTATTCTGATGAGTGACTCTTTATATAATAATCATGTTTATTCTGTTGCACCAATGAAACCATCATCTTTTTTGAGTATAAATTAGATTTTGCTTCCAAACTTTTGGCCTGTAGAGTGTGTAATATATATTTAAATTATGGTTCAATAACACTGGAGTAGTAAGACGAATGTGTGAGATATTTACAGAGTAGTATTTATGAACTCTACATAGCAGGAGATAGTATTTCTTGTGAATATGTGTGTTTTCCATCAGTCCCTGCTGGACGCCGCCAAGTGCTGCTCACACCTCCGATCGGCGCCACCTGCTGCGATGTGTGTGTGTGTGTGTGTGTGTGTGTGTGTGTGTGTGTGTGTGTGTGTGTGTGTGTGTGTGTGTGTGTGTGTGTGTGTGTGGGTGTGTGTGTGTGTAACCAGAGGAGGGGGTTTCAGTTTCAGTCTGTCACACACAGATGGCAGAACTGTCGCTCTCTCAGGGGGCATTCAGCACATCATCCTTCTCTTCCTCCGCCTCGTTGCAAATATCTTCCAGTGCATCCTTTGTTCAGTCTTTAAAAACCAATTATGCTTCATATCTTGAAGCCTGAGAGTTGAGCGGATCCAGAAAAGCAAACTGTAAGAGGGAATTTATGTACAAAAACATGAGAGACCAGCGTCCATCTCCCTTAAATTGATGACCAGCTTTGTCTCCTGATCAATTCAGATGTAAAAACCTCACATCTTAACCAAAGCACACTTGGCACCTCTGAGGTGCAGCTTCTGATCCCTTTTATGTGCCGCTTATTTCCACAGCTAATTACGGCCCGTCTCCATGGAGAGGCACGCTGATGCATGTATAAAACCGTCCCTTAATGGATCCTGATGGGGCTGGCAGAAAGTGTAACAATGAGCTGATGTGGTGGCGGCGTGGAAGACGGGATTCGGGAAAAACCGTGACGATAATGAGGACGGTGACGGGACGAGAACCCGCTCAGATGATTGGTGTCGCGTGATTGATAAAGTAAATAAGCCCTGAGTGCTGCTTGTTGCTAGGCAGAACAGGAGAGAGGGGACTGCTAAGTGATATGAGGGAAGACAAGTGGAAACAAATGAAGGGTGCTGTGGACAAAAACTGCATCGACATATGAACAGAGTGGACATATATGTATAATTTACAGCAGAGTGTAAATATAATTTGCTAATATTGGTTACTCTAAAACTCCAGATGCACAGTTTAGGGTCACCCAGATTATTTCACGTTTTCTATGAAAACTCACACTTTTATCCATGTGCTAACATAACTGCACAAGGGTTTTCTAACCATCAATGAGCCTTTCAACACCATTAGCTAACACAATGTAGCATTAGAACACAGGAGGGATGGTTGCTGGAAATGTTCCTCTGTACCCCTATGGAGATATTCCATTAAAAATCAGCTGTTTCCAGCTAGAATAGTCATTTACCACATTAACAATGTCTACACTGGATTTATGATACATTCGGTGTTATCTTCACTGAAAAAACTGCTTTTCTTTCAAAAATAAGGACATTTCTAAGTGACCCCAAACCTTTGAATGGTAGTGTAGATAAGATGTTATACAGAATAAAAACTTATTTTGTTTTTAAACTTGTCAACTTAACTGCTGGTGCCATTTTCGATGTGACAATGATAATTTGTGTGGCAAAAAGGAGTAAAAATTGTCCAAAACCAAATTTTCCTGAAACTGGACCAAAATGACCCAAAGAAATATCAAAAATGACTCAAATTTTCCCCAAAATGATTCAGAAATTTTGCCAAAAATGAGCTACAAACTGTCCAAAATGACTCAAAACTGGTCAAAAAGAACTCAGAAGTGGCAAAAATGAATAAAAATGGTCCAAAAACAGGACCAGAATGATGCAAAGAAATATCCTAAATTACTCAGATTTGTACAAAAGACCCCACACTTGTTCAAATGCATTGAAAATTGTCCAAAATGACTTAAAAAAGTGTCTTAAATGTATGAAAAACTGACCAAAACTACTTCAAACTTGAAGCTGGCGATGCTGCTGGTGAGGATGATTGTTAAACCATCTAGGTTACGCTCACTGACATCAACTAATCAATCAGCTAATCAATACATCCACTAATGCACAATTCCTGGGAGATTATCAGCAATAACTACACCCATGTTACGTAACTTCGCTCATGTATTTCGACCTGTTGGCACGTTTTCTGGAACTCACAAGCCGCCCGGAGCAGCGTCGCTTCCGAACACGAGCTGAAACACGTGTGAGCGTTTGAAGGGAAGAGGATGCAGACGGAACCGTCCGACCGCTGATCGATTACTCTGCCGGCTCGTGTACGTAGCCGTGCTGATGTTCATATGACTGGATCCACGTGCATCAGACTGGATCTGAGCTCGGTTCTTAAGTGATAACAGTAAACTGTATTCATATGACACCATTCCTCCTTAAAATAAATGCACCTAATAATAGCATTTAACTGCCACATACAGCCTCTAACATAATTTATTTTTCCAAATTTGTCCATCAAACCCCCAGAAATATCTGTGTTGGCCCATTTTTAATTGCAGTATTAAGTCCTAAACCATGAATGACTTAAATAGAGAAAACTCCAAAATATCTCACATAAAATCAATCACAAAAGTAGAAAAAAAATTCTTTGATGACTTATTTTTACAAAATAATAATAAAAAAATCTATGTAATATATGTATTCAAATGTGGGGTTACTTATATGGGTAAAAAAATGTGACTCCATATATTTACATTTTAAAATTATGTCTATACTTGTTTCCTATTTGCTCTGTAAACACTGCCTGCAGTTCAGCCTAACACGTTTTTGGTTTTATTTATTTAACTGTTTTTCAAAGCTGAATCAGTAACGGCTTTCCGGCTGCGTCGAGACGCACAGAATTTTACTTTATTTTTTTTACAGAATCTGGTTCCTCCAAACTGTTTTTGGCAAATATTTAAATAAATGAGGCATGTAGAGAGAAGATGTGATGTGATCATCAGCAGGCAGCTGATGTAGTGTTCACTTGTTGTCAAGTTACAGTGACGCCGTGTCGCTATCTGGCAATGATACAGAAATCTTTAACAAATCCTGGATCCAGACTATAAGCTGCATCACTGACAAAATCTAATCACTTGGTCCTTGTGTCATTTCTGACCTTCCCTGAAAATTTCATCCAAAGCCATTAGTCCGTTTTTGAGTAAAGTTGCTGACAGACAGACAGACAAACCAACACCAACTGTCATATAATAAGAAAACTCCACATCTACTGTATTTCTGCTGGTCTAAGCTACAGTTAGTCGCGTGACCTTCTCTCTTTCACGCTTCCTGAGAGTGGACAAGGAATTTAAGACCCATGGAGGCTTAAACGGACAGCACAGGTGCTCTCACTGGACACCTGTCGTCTTTCAGTTAAGACCCCTGGGGCTGGGCGGCGCTGACAGGGTGACAGGATGACAGGGTGACAGGGTGAGGAGGGGCTGCATTAATCCCAGCGCCCAGGTGGTGTTTATGGACCGAGCAGCATCAATATTCTAGGAAGGAATATGCAACAGCAACGGTGCAGGGGTCGAACAATGGGAAAGACAAAGAAAATGTGTGTGTGTGTGTGTGTGTGTGTGTGTGTGTGTGTGTGTGTGTGTGTGTGTGTGTGTGTGTGTGTGTGCATCAGGTTACCTCCCAGGTTATCTCCCTCCCTTTATCTCGCTGTCTTTTTTATCTGCCGCCACACAAGGCCACCCCACAGTGTAAACAACAGTCTCTACTGTAACACAACACTTCTACACACACTGACAGCCTGAATACACACCCACGTGCATTTTCTCATACCTGCCTCCTAAACTCTTATCTGAGAAACGAGTGGAAAACACACTTTTCCCAGGAAAACCGTTCACAGGTATTTCCCCCCCATCATGTTCTGGGAAAGGTTTTTTCATACGTCGTCGCTCTGCTGAGACCTGAGTCGTGTTTGTGCGACAACAAGGCCGTCCTCTAATCGTACCGGACAAACAGGAAAGAAGAAAGAGGATCTGACACTGCTGTGTTGTTGGTTAAGCACAAATTACAAGTTCAGACCTTTGTACAGCGTTGTAGACAAACATGACCTTCTGAGTCCTTCGCCTCGGTGACAAATGAGACGACGTCTAGCAGTTTTTTTTCGACTTGGGGGATTATAAATCGCACTTCGTTTGGTTTTTCTACGACTGATCCATTAAAACAAGATATTCAGACAGGTCAGGTTGCTTTCTGAGGAATGACAAATGAATTTTCTTGCAGTTGAAATAGTCATTTAATGGTAGTGAATGTGTGAGAAATTAGCTCATCTGTTGGCTTGTCAGGAGGAGAAACCATCAGCAGCTTAACTACAGTTGAAATTCCTGCAACTGTTAAATTTAAGGCTGTTTTACTGAATATATGTGACTTGTGAAATAGTGAAAGTGAGCAGATGGACAGTCTGGATGATTCTATAACTTAAGTTTCCCTTCATACACCAAAGGCCGAAAGTTTGAAAGCAACTTCAAGTTTCAAGAATTCTGTGGATTACTCACTTTAGCTGTTTGGTTTTTGAGAGTTTGCAGACAAAAATCCCAATAAATCTCAACTGTGTCCATTGAAATGTCTAGAAAGAAACAGCTGAGTAAAGAAACAAGAGTACAGATACAAATATCTGATAATTATAGTAGAAATCTATTCTGATGAGTGACTCTTTATATAATAATCATGTTTATTCTGTTGCAACAATGATACTATCATCTATTTTTGTACAAATCTGACCTTGCTTCCAAGCTTTTGTCCTGCTAGTGTACGTCATTAGTATTTCCGTATTGTTTTTAACTGTTTAACTGTACCTCGCAGGGCGGTCTTCAGGTTGACTTTGGCCTGGCGGTGGAGGTCTTCTACGCAGGGCGGCCGGCTGCCTGGTAGGAAGACGTTCTCCTGCTGATGCCATGGAGCCGTGTAGTGAACCGTCCACTTGCTCTCCTCATCCAGGTTGGACACCGCTGCAAAGACACGAAGAGGAGGCCGAGGAATTTAGTTCACCTGAAGTTTTATCAACCCCTTCTTTTCTCAGAGCAGCAGTACACAACAACAGACAGCAGCGTAGTCAGAAAGCACACAGAAATTGATGCACAAAATGATCTAGACAACAAAAATCTGTAAATATGACCAACAACAAGAAAAAGACTGGTTGTGCAAGACTCATTCTTCACCTTTCTGGGAGCAATATCACTTTCAAACTCAAAAAAGAGCAAAACGCAATAGCTATGGTTGCAACTTACCAGATTTTACACAGAAAAAATGGGAGTTTTATAAACTTTTCACCAATTTTGGGAAAGTGGTTCACACTGAACGTCCTCTAAAGCAGGGTTTGTTTATATATGCAGAAGAAGAGGAAGGGGAAGGACATGGAGGTGTTTTGTACCGAGGTGTTAGTCTCCACACCGTCAACGCAACACTTATCTGAGACATCAGCCAGCCACACAAGTCAGAGGGGGAGGGAAGAAGTTGGAGGGAAGCAATGACTGAAGAATATCCAGCTCAAAAAATTCAACCTGACCACTGGAGACAAACAAGAAAAAGGCCTTTTCACATTTCATGACCACTCATATGAGCAGGCTATACTCATCGTCACTTCACAAGCTTACTTTCAACATAAAACTTCTCTTTCGGGTGACACATTAAGCCCCGACAGACAAAGACAGCAGCCTTTTTTTACTTCTTTCTTTATTGCATAGAACCCCTCCCTCAGCCAGATAGAATCAATACAAGATTATCATTATTCTGCTGAACTCTGCATCCCATCCTGACAATATCTCAGGAACTGAAGCTCATGCTGCCACCTTAAGTCACAGCATGTATAACAATGTGTTTTCTCACACTCCGCAGAATACTGGAGCTTACCAAGAGAGCGTATCCAAGCCAACGTTGGTGATCGTGGATGCAGAATTATCTCCATTTAAGCGGCCGACATCTGATTGTCCCTGACCACAGCATGTCCATCTGAACTGTGAGGGAAGTCTGGACGGAGCAGCAGGAAAAAAGGGGGACGGATCGCGGCAGTGGCTGGGAGTGTTTTTGTTTGAGGGGTTTTTCACAGGTGCAAATGAGGCTGCATGTCGAATGCGGGTATGCGCGAGTCGGGGGAGGACGGGTCGGAACGTGGGGCCTCCAGCTGCAAATGGGCCTTTAAACAAAGTGGGAGACGACGCAACCGCTTTGACATACAGAAAACCGCCAATATGTTTCAACGACGGCCGACTCTAAAGCACCTCTGTGGGTTCTAACACCTAGAAAAGCAGCAAACTGAGCGTCCAGGGTTTCAAGTGTGGAAAACCTGAGCTGGCTGTATTTACTCTGGAGATCTGCAGCTTGTGACTATTGGCACCGACATGTTTCTGTAGTTCACCGATGAACGGGCGACAAACAGGAAGTTAGATACGTCTGCATCAGACAAGAAGAGATGTGAAAACTTTCTTTAACACAACACAATATCGAAAAAGATGCTCGGGCTAATTTAGGAACCGTGTCATCGCATAGTTCATCCATCGGAGCAGCTCTGATTTCATTATTAACAATACACTCAGCACAGACTGCAGCACATGTAGCAGAGTACAAGATGGTGGTGCGGAGTCAAGTGGTGTCTTTATGGCTTTGTGAAATATCCATCCATCCATTATCTATACACCGCTTAATCCTCACTAGGGTCGCGGGGGGGAGCTGGAGCCTATCCCAGCTGACTCGGGCGAAGGCAGGGGACACCCTAGACAGGTCGCCAGTCTGTCACAGGGCTACATATAGGGACACACAAGCACTCACACATTCACACCTACGGGCAATTTAGAATAATCAATTAACCTTAGCATGTTTTTGGACTGTGGGAGGAAGCCGGAGTACCCGGAGAAAACCCACGCATGCACAGGGAGAACATGCAAACTCCATGCAGAAAGATCCCAGGTCCGAGCTGGGACGTGAACCAGGGACCTTCTCGCTGCAAGGCGAAAGCGCTAACCACTATGCCACTGTACAGCCCGCTTTGTGAAATATATACCTGTAAATTTATTAAACATTGATCCCATCATTTTCCCTTTTCAATACAACTCAAACATATATTTAAACACTATCGGCAGATATATTGTTGTCAGAATGTTTCACTGCGAAAAAAAGTATCAGCCCCAAAATCCACTGATCTAGAAAATACACTACAGGCCAAAAGTTTGGAATCAAGCTCAAATTTGTACAAAAAAAGATCACAGTTTCATTGGTTTACTTCAGAACTAAATAAACATGATTATTATATAAAGAGTCACTCATCAGAATATGTTTCTACTATAATTATCAGATATTTGTATCTGTACTCTTGTTTCTTTACTCAGCTGTTTCCCTCTAGACATTTCTATGGACACAGTTGAGATTTATTGGGATTTTTGTTTGCAAACTCTTCAAAGCCAAAGAGCTAAAGTGAATAATGCAAACTATGATTTGTTTTTTTACTTTTGCACTGAAGTTGTGACTCCTGTAAATCTTCACAACCCTAAAACTAAGCCCTTCTTTTCTTTTGTTGACATTTGTTCAGTGATTGTCTGGTAACATCAATATATGCCTAAAGGTAAATGGAGGAAAATGGTGCATATCAATGAAAATAAAGTCTGATCATGCAGTACATACATCCCAAAATCCACAGACTTCATACTGTTATTTATTATTTTTGCCTTTTTAATAAAGATGTTGTGAACAGAAACTTGAAGTTGCTTCCAAATGTTTAGCCTGTAGGTATGTTTATTCATTTTTTTTGCTAGCTTCTGCATTTCTGCTGCCACCTTCAAGCAGTTGTTGCATGCTCTACTATGTTAGAGCACAAATACCACGTACAGACTGCAAGCCTGGGTTTAAAAAGTTATAAAGCTGCAACAATCACATGGTTGAGATGTGAAATACAAGCAAAGGAATCCAGACCTCAACCTGCTACAATCATATCTTCCCTTCTAAAGATGTCACATGAAGCTAATATAACAGACAAGAAAGGCCACAGATGTCCCATAACTGAGGGGGGTGATTGAAAGCCTACAAAACCTACTGATATGCCAGCAGCGAGGCGGTGTGTAAATGTATTGTCGCTGTGATTATCTCCTCATGGTGCTGTCATGCTGCCTCACAGCGTGCCTGAGCTGGCAAGAACTTTCAATCAAACTCATCACGAGGCCAAACTCTGGACTGGAGAGCTGCACGAGATGGACACGCAAAACTATACAGGAAAACTTACACGGACGCTGACGGAATCTGAACTGAATTTGAAAGCAACAAGCTTGTTTGTCACCACATCCCAAAACTAGAGAGGCATCCAGAAAGTGCAGTACTCTGCCAAGGCTGTTCATTCCCCTTTATGACATTGTCAGAAATGCAGCCTTTTTTATTTTATTTTATTTTTTTTTTTAGAAATGCAGCATTTGTTTATTTATTATTTATTGATGATCAGAAATCAAGGCAACATAGAATGTGGCCATTTAATATACACTACCGTTCAAAAGTTTAGGGTCACTTAGAAATGTCCTTATTTTTGAAAGAAAAGCAGTTTTTTCAATGAAGATAACATTAAATGAATGATAAATCCAGTCTAGAAATTGTTAATGTGGTAAATGACTATTGTAGCTGGAAACAGCTGATTTTTAATGGAATATCTCCATAGGGGTACAGAGGAACATTTCCAGCAACCATCACTCCTGTGTTCTAATGCTACATTGTGCTAGCTAATGGTGTTGAAAGGCTAATAGATGATTAGAAAACCCTTGTGCAGTTATGTTAGCACATGGATAAAAGTGGGAGTTTTTATGGAAAACATGAAATTGTCTGGGAGACCCCAGACTTTTCAACGGTAGTGTAGATGTACCCACAACAAAATGCACAGGCATGTGGTGTGCATGTGTACGTTATGTATGGATACTGAATCACGCCCGCTACTAAATATGTAGCGGGCGGCAGGAATTGATGGGACTCAGAAACACCCCCACAATTTAATCAGTTGTTCCTTGGATCATTTCCAATGCATAAGTCCCAATAAGTCCGCAGCAGTGGATTTGTAGTAGGATCACAATCATGTGATCGTCAGCAGGCAGCTGACGTAGTGTTCACTTGTTGTCATGGTTACAGTGATGTCATGCCGCTATCTGGCAATGATACAGAAATCTTTCACAAATCCATGGATCCAGACTATAAGCTGCACCACTGCCAAAATCTAATCACTTGGTCATTTCTGACCTTCCCTGAAAATTTCATCAAAATCCGTTAGTCTGTTTTTGAGTAATGTTACTAACAGACAGACAGACAGATGGACAAACGTACACCGATCATCACATCCACTACCAGTCAAAAGTTTGGACACACCTTCTCATTCAGTGCTTTTTATTTATTTGCATTATTTTCTACATTGTAGATTAATACTGAAGATTAACATTTTCTGGTTTACAACATAATTCCCTATGTATTCTTTTATAGTTTTAATGTCATCAGTACTAATCTGCAATGTATAAAATAACTAAAAACCATAGAATGAGCAGGTGTGTCAGAGCTTTATACTGCTAGTGTAAGTCCACCACGTTCCTTGGCAGAGTAATAACACTCACTGATCCTGAATCTTTAAAGCGAGGTTTAGGTCCTTAAAGAAGCTGAATAGTGTACCTACCGCATTTCTTTTAAACACCGTTTTAAATGTTGTTTTTCTCCCACACATCCAGCACAGGTAGCCCCTCCCCCTTACACTCCTTTCTGGCTTTGAATAGACCTCAGTGAGGCTATAGGCAGACCAAGGACACTGGGACTATGGACACAAAGCCTGTATTGTCCCTCTGCATCAGTCTCCACATCAGGCCTTTCAGTGCCACAATACCCCCCTAGGTCCTCCACACACACACACACACACACACACACACACACACACACACACACACACACACACACACACACACACACACACACACACACACACACACACACTGGACTGTGGTGCGAAAGTCTTTCAGAAGTCCACTAATCCCTCTGTCCATTGACATCCCGGCTTTCTCTACACTCTTTGACAAACAACACGCTGAGAGGAAAACTGAAAAATCCAAAAGGCTGCAACCTCTGGAAGATACATCAGCACGAACGCACACACACACACACACACACACACACACACACACACACACTAGAGCTGCTATAATCAATACCAATGATCAACTTGTATTGGCAAGATCTACATTTACCCTGAACTGGGTCCCCGTCGACCAACACTGAATATTGACTTTCAAACATGATAGTTTGAGTGTTTTTATGAGTTTTTTCAGATGTTCACACAGTATTCCTTTAAAACAGGTCAAAGCAGAGCTGAAGGAAATTATGGGACATGTTTCCTCCTGGCAGATGTACTACACTAATATCCCTGCCGGTTTTTTTTAACCCTTGTTTAACCTTTTCCCCAAAGTGACTCCTGACCTGACAGCTTGTGCACCCTTGATTTTCCCAACAACATTCAGTCTCCACTGACCACGCAGACTCTCTGGGGGTCTCTAACGAGCCGGAAAACTCAACGATGAAGGTCCAAAGTGGCTCGGCTAAGGAGCAAACTGCAGGCATGTGCAAGATTTCCGGATAAGATTGGAGATTTACAGAAACGCTGAGGCAATGATTAACAAAATCTCCTGTGCCTCAACTCCAGCACACACACGGGTTATAAATAAACCTGACACTGAAGTCTTGCCCTGCATCAAGTACGCCTTTGTTTTATCCTCACGTGCGTAATTCATTGATAATATAAGAGCCTTGCAACGTTAACTAATCGTCTTAACCTTAATCTACTGGAGCACACAGACCCAGTGCACTTTCCTTCAATGTGGAGCCGAAACATGAGATTTTAAGGTGAAGTTTGGGAGACTGTCTCTAATAAAGTCCCTCCATTTGTCACCTTTGGGTCATTCAGTGTTGTGAAGTCTTGGCCGGATGGTTACCTGGTAACAGGGTGCAACAGACGGTCGAGGCTGGGCTCAGCAGTGCAACCACAGGAAAGCAGGAGTTGCAATAAAACCATTTTAAAAAACCCTTAAAGGTGGCATGTGGACACTTCTGACAGAAAAGCCTGAATTAAACTGCTGAATTTAGTTTAGATAACAAACAATCTGACAATTCCTGATGCATTTCTTGTAGTTTTAATGCAGAAAATGGCACCAAAATCCTTAAAAGATCTCACCCTTCCTTTTGAAGTACTTGATGACGGATTTCAACGAGGTCCCGATGAACACCATTATTCCGGTTGACTGTATTTATCCCTCTCTTTTTAAAAAAAAGTGCCCCAGTCAGGCGTGAAAATCCTGACAAATCCTGGGAATATGCGAGAGAGAAGACGGGATGAAGGCGGCGGCGCTGCTCCACTCACATCCTCACTATTGGGCGACTCGGCTGTGAGTGTATCTGAGCGTCTACTATGCTGACAATAAGTCTCTACGCCTATCTCTCCCTCTAAACACTCCCCCCTCGGGCAGTCCAGTCCTCGGAGACAAACACACCCACAGCAGGAGGGGTGTAGGACCGGCCCCTCTGCTCCGCTGTGCTTTGGTTACCAAGGCTGCCTTTATTTCTCACCATCACTCATTCCCTCTCATCGCTGTCCTCATCGCCTGAGATGGAGCTGAAACTTTTTTCGTCACAGTGTTGAGATTTTCCATCCCATCTTCCGCCTTCTTTTCTTTTCGCGCCGCTTTCTACCCACGAAAAGCAGAATCCCCAGGAACATTTAAGCATCTAATTAAACTATGAGCCACCTCTGCAGAACAACCTTGTACAGCCTTGAGCTTTTCACGAGGTTTTCTCAGGAGGTTTCAGCTTCTACCTGCGAGTTAAAAGTGACACTAATCCACCAATGTTTGTCTCATTTAAGGTTTCATTCCGAGTTTTCAGCTAAAGTGCCCCCACATGTGGATTTCATGTAATTTTCGTTGACTTTACGTGTGTTTATATCAACCCTCCGTCCTCTGCCGATCATTCCCAGCCTGCTGTGCGCACATGGCCGCCGAATCTGTGCCGCATAAATATAGAGCACATACAATCCTCCCATTGTCCAATCCGCTCACAATCTATCATGCACACACTCCAGCGCCCACCCATTCAAACGCACACATCTCCACAAGGGCAGGACAGCCCCTCCTTTTGTGACCGTATTTTATTTCAACCAAAATGGATGAAGGGTGGAGGGAGGGGGGGATGCAACCAGAGCTTGAATGGGGCTGCAAATGATCCTTGAATTTGTGGGTAAAAAGGTTTTCTTTTTTTTTTTTTGGTCCCCTCCCCTCACTGCCTTCCTCCTGCTTGTTCATCTGAACCTTTAGTGCATCGCTGAAGTGCTGCACAAGTGATGCAGATGACAGAATTTTATTCATTTAGCCATATTTGTTCATGTTTAGCGACATTCATTGTCGCCGCGCAGTCTCCTGAATGCTGTGAAGTGTCTATTCGCACATTTGCGGGTTGCTCTTATTCTTGAATTTGGAAGCCTTGAATGCAGGCTGTTGGAATTTCTACATGTTTTTTCACAAAATCAGGTTCCACAAGGACGTTGTAGAAAACTGTGTGTAACTACAGGGTTTGGGAGCAGAAAAATGGGTTCAAAGCTTTATGTTTTCAAGAATGAACTAACATCAGAAGTGTCGCGCTAATGTTATATTTGGGTTGTTGGTTAGACCACTTTGTCCCTAAAAATATCACAGAAATTATATAAAACTCAGGATTTTTTTGTGGGTTAGACCATTCTGCTTCAAACGCCCTCAATTATCTGTCAACTTTATCAAAAGCTGTTGTTTAAATGTTTCAATCTTGGATTTAGTGCTGTGATTTCATTGAGTTTTTGTCTTTTATACATAACGATGCTACAAGTTAATATAATACAATCTATAGTAATCAAAGTTTATGGTTTAGTAGGTTACAGGAAGCCTCCAAAACCACTATGAAGTTCTTGTAACCTTTCACCAATAACAACAAATCCATTCATTTGACAAACTGAGCAATGTCTGGCACACATAAAACGGTTTCTAATCAATTAGTAGATGAGCAGAAAAACGTACACTACCGATCAAAAGTTTGGGGACACCCAGACACAAGGGTTTTCTAATCATCAATGAGCCTTTCAACACCATCAGCTAACACAATGTAGCATTAGAACACAGGAGTGATGGTTGCTGGAAATGTTCCTCTGTACCCCTATGGAGATATTCCATTAAAAAATAGTCATTTACCACATTAACGATGTCTACACTGGATTTATCATTCATTTAATGTTAACTTCATTGAAAAAAAAATGCCTTTCTTTCAAAAATAAGGACATTTCTAAGTGGCCCCAAACTTTTGACCGGTAGTGTACGCAATTAAGCTTGCAGTTTTTCTATTGCTGTTTTTATATCACTGTAAAATGAGTTCCAATTTGTTTAAACAGACCAACTATGAGGTTCGATCAGAAAGTTCTGGGACTGTGCCTTTACAAAGCAAAAACCAGACATAATTTAAATTTGGCCACCGTCCCCGTCGGAGTAATGTGCAGAGAAACACCACTGCCAGCTCTCCTGCCACTCTTGGTAACACTCCCTGGAAGTCTACTTCTGGACGCATGTCAAGCACCATCTGCGCTGAACCTCCTTCACCGAGTCACAACAGCGAACCCTCCACTTCTCTGGGGGACTGAATTATGGTGCATAATTTCTTAAATGTCGCAAAAAACGAGTGTTCTTTCTGCATATGAAGTGGCCTCTCCAAAATCGGAGATTGGGCTGTTGCACTGTGACCAATGCTGTTTGGTCTCTGGGTCGTAGCCGCAGACCCATCTATAACACACTAACACAGGTTCTGATGTTGAACCTTTTGCACCTGTTGCACGTGATCGAAGTGCACGCAACAAACCAAACTTCTTATCGCACTTCATAAACGATATAAATTCTGCAAATTTGTGACAGTAATTTTCACTATTTTGTGACAACTTACCCACCTAAAGAGTGATCGACTAATCAAATAACAATTACCCACCGATAAAATGCCCATAATCAAATCATCTTTAATCGCAATCCTGCATTTATCTGCAGACTTGGAACAATATTGAGACGTTTAAATCGGATGTAAAGGTCAGCGTGTCCATCTGAAAGTTTTAAATCAAAGTCTGTCCCCATGTTTTCGTGAGTGGCTTCTGTTTGGGCTTACATCTCGTTCTGCTCGGCACGCGTACAGTATTAGGATAATTTATGCACACTGCTCTCATTAAAAAGCCTATTGTTGTCAGGCCAGAGCCGACAGACACACTGGATGACAGACAGGTCAACATCTCTATCCGCCGAAGGAGGCCTGCAAATCTAGGCCACCTCTAGGATTAGGGATATCCATTCAGCCATACGTCCTTCCTCAGTGAAGAATGGAAGCCCCTGCTGTCCCCCTCCACCCCCGCCCAGACAATATCAATCTTTCATATGTCCATACTTTAAGCAGCGTAGGAAGGAAGCGTACACACTCGGTGGACTCGGGGAAAAAAGCCTATCTGGAAGGACAAGCACAAGAGATTAAGATGTTAATGATTAAAGGAATCTTTTTTAATTCAGGGAATAAACCGTAATTACTTAAGCTCAGCAATATTAGTGTTCTGTTTTCATTGCAACCTATTTGCAATCCTTTAAATACCTTATTAGCACACATCGTAGGACTGCAAATAGCTGCTGTAAATATCAAAGTTCTTTTCCATGATTAATGAATTATTCACTTGGCCAATGAAATGCTAACAAATCAGTAAGGTTGGCCTGAATAGCAATTTCTGGGCTCCGGATATTCGACCCCGATTAATGACGAATATCTGAATATTCAAATATTCGATTCGGTTCGGAACGTCCGATGGGGGCACAGACAAATTGACGAGTCGAAGACCGATCGTGCGACATCATCTGACGGGGGGGGCAAGCCGAATATTCGGATCTCAAAATACATATTCGGATACCACCGTCACGACCGAATATTAGGATATTCGAGTCCAGCTCTACAAATCAGAAGATATCCACTCCCAGATTTCCAAGATAGAATGTCTTGCTTTGTCCAAGCAACCAACCAGAATCCATAGATATTGAATTCACTATCATAGAGTAAAAACTGGAAAATACCCACATTTTCCAAAGCATAGTCAGTAAATTTTAGCTTGAAAAACGCCTATCAGCATGGATTTCTTGCAACATTTTCTCAGAAACAGAAACCAAAAGTCGTTCCTTGAGATAATCACAACTGTCTCTGATTGCGTCGTCATTAACCCCCCTAATTATTATCAACCGATGCTACAACCGGCGACACCTTTGAGCGTTTAATTAAATTCAACGCAAAAATCCAAACACATGTTCATTAGTATCAATCCGTATGTCGAGACAGCAGTTATCTCTGATTGTAACAGAAGCAGCTTGTCCATGTCGGAAGGTGGTGATGCAAAGGAAAGGAAAAATGAGAAATCGTTGAGCTCGATGTTAATTGGATGTTGTAATTAAGACTCACTAATGAATGTGGCAAATTAAACGGACGGAGATTGATGAGAGACTCCTGCTCTTCCTGCTTTCTTTGTCTTTCTCGTCCTGTTTTAACACCACGTCTGGATCTCCACACCTGACTTTTATTTTCTGAATTTATCTCCTATTCCCTCTAGATTCAGTTCTATCACTCTGATCAATCCCCAAGACACACTCACCTCCCCTTCATCTGACAGCTTTTATTTCTCTAATTGGACTTATGAAGACGGAGCTAAGCTGACCCTCTAAAACCCTTCAACTCTCCTGATCCGCTAGCATCAAATCTCCCTCCTTCTGTCAGTCCTCACTTTTCTTTTCTTTCTCCCTTTTTCCTTCTTTGACGTGAGCGCTTTCATGACTGCTGACAAAATCCCGCCATTATTGATTTTTACGCTCCCATGTCTCTTTTTCTTCCATGTTTGGGCTCCGACCCGCACACCTTCCCCTCGGTAAAACCTGCCAGGTGGAGATAAGCAGGGAAATGAGAGAAGAAAGTATTTGTTTAACACATGAGAGCACACAAACACTTTGTGTAAGTGCAGCGTCGTGAAACGCACAAAGTCCCAGAGCTGTCAAGAAGTCGCTAGAACTGAACACATGAACGGACTGAAACACAGACGGGATTTATCACCTGAAGGTCACCAGTTTGAATCCGTGAACTTCAGAACAAAAATATTTTATGTAGCAATGAAGTGTGAACAAGGCATGATCATTTGAGTCAATGTTCTTAAAATTCTTTTATTTTGAGATTTACACTACAGGCCAAAAGTTTGGAAGCCTGATTAAATTTGTACAAAAAAAGACCATAGTTTCATTGGTGCAACAAAATAAATGTGATTATTATATAAAGAGTCACTCATCAGAATAGATTTTTATGATAATTATCAGGTATTTGTCTCTGTACTCTTGTTTCTTCACTCAACTTTTTCTTTCTAGACATTTCTGCGATAGCTATAGAGACATAGTTGATATTTATTGGGATTTTTGTCTGCAAACTCTCAGAAGCCAAAAGAGAATAATTCAAACTGTGATTGTTTTTTTTTACTTTTGCATTGAAGTTGTGACTCTTGCAAGTCTTCTCAACTCTAAAACGTCATTGCATGCCTAAAGGTAAATGGAGGAAAATGGTGCATATCAATGAAAGCAAAGTTTGATCATGCAGTAAATACATCCCAAAATCCACAGAATTCATGCTGTTTTTTATTATTTTTACCTTTTTGACTGTGTATGTGAACAGATACTTGAAGTTGCTTCCAAATGTTTGGCCTGTAGTGTATGTGCAGAATTTATTTCCACTTAATAAACACTGATTTGTTTAGAAATTGCAACTATTTACTGGAATAGTGCAAAAACCATTTAATGTTCAACTGTGTAAAAAAAAAAAAAAAAAACCAACTTTGTTTTTTGTGTAGTATAACAAAGTTCTAATGGCATAAATCATTAAAGAAAAAAAATTCATCATCCATTTTCTATACATTGCTTCATCCTCATTAGGGTCCAGGGGGACTGGACTCCATCCCAGCTGACTGAGGGTGAAGGCATGGGTTGTAGTTTTGTGGATAGTTTTTTAAAGACAACATGCTGTTCAGCAGGTCTTGATGTTCAGAAGATTAAACAGGAAATATACCACAAAAAGCCCTAAAATATGAATGCTGCACCATCTTTCATCATCCCTCCTCTTCCAGCTTTTTCTGTGAATGAATATCTATAATTTAACGCACGTAGAGCAACATACTGGTGTTCTCATCCTCCCTTCCCCCCCTTTCTTTCATCCCTACATCTCTGTGAATGAAAGCGTAACATCGGGGCTCAGTGGGAATCCGATCGCTTTGCTCGTCTCTGAGATGTAGAGCAAGACATGAATAATCTATCAGCAGCGAGGGGGGAGAGAAGCAGCAGAGGAAGCTAGTTGGGCTCCATCAAGGTTGTGATCAATGCAGTTAGATATTTGCTTAAAATAAATTCCTACTGTGACGTTGTGAACAGGGTGAATTAAACCTGCAGGACAGCGCTGACGGTGGGGGGTTTCGCCGTGGAGATGATTCCCTACAACACTCGTAAAAAGGCAATTAAGCAAAGTTAAACTTCAAACTCTCTCCTGAATAAACACACCGACTCTCCCCCTGAAGCCGAGGTGATGGAGAGGCGAGGCTGAGCAAACAGGCTGCCAGAACTGTTTTCGCTGGCGCTAATGATTCTAGCATGAGGTGAAGTTCCCGCGCACACAAACGCATTCAGTTCAGCAAACTCCCGCACTTGCTGATTGACCTTTAAGTGACACTCAGGAAACTCTGCAAACTCTGGCTGTCTCCTTCTCAGCCCTCCTGTCCGACTCCCTCCTTCTCTTGTCTTCTTTCTTTTTTTTTACTGGGTGACTCCAGTCCTCCCCCACACACTCATATGATCTTTCCGTCTGACCTGCTCCATTGAAGCAGCTGGGATTCCATCACAAACAACACATCGGCGGCGTATTTGCATGATATCGGGGTTAAAAACAAGACAGAAATGCCGATTATGCGCCTAAAGCGACTGGATCGGCTCCAAATAAGTCATTTCTAGTGCAAAAGTTTGTGTGTTTGATGGGGATTTTGAAAGATACAATAATTAGCCTGTGATTTTATCTCAGTTGAAGCTCAGCTCACTCCCTGTGTCTGTGTGGACATGTCTTTTTACACCAAACCAAAAGGTTTCACCAGCTGCTTACAGCATAAAATTCAATCCAAGTAAAATCAACTCAGCAGTGTGGCTTGTTGTTCTGAATGAAAGGCAGTGGGGCCTCCCTCCGTGGGCCGATCCTCCTTTGTGATCCATGAGAACGTCTGGGTGACACCCTGCACAAACTAAAGCCTGCAAACATCATCCCAAACATAATCAGACCTCGCTTTTTGTTTCCGCCTCACAAACACATGTATGCGCATGTACTCGCCTTGATGTGGTGACCGATGCGGTTTGTGTTATCTGCTCAACAATCGCCAGAAAGAGCCAAAGAACGAGAACGAGGTGGGAAGCAAAGTTGCATCGGAGGATTGTTTGATGTGGTGGAAAGCCGAGGCCATTCTGCTGAGTAGCGATACGAGACGGGATAGAAAAGGCGGCGTTTAAAGGGACAAAAGAAACGAGAGAGGAGATAAAGGAGGGTTCGTAGGGAAGATAGAAGAGAAAGAGCTAGATCCAAAACATCCATTTGTAGGTCCAGATTCAGTAAAAACAGAAATTATACACAGGAAGGCAGACACACAAACACACACTCAGACCCAGCAGGCTGGCGTCCGACCCGGGAGCTCCCTAATGACCGCCTTTGAAATCCAAGCCAGGATGAAAGAGACAGAAAGAACAGAAACTGTGTGTTTGAGCATGAGGACAGACAAACAGTCTGGTTTCTACTGAAGCACTTCTTCAGGCAGAATCAGCTCGAATGGAAGCTAAAAGCAGTTAAAGGTCAGCGTGACATGGGGGCGTGCAACCGTTAACAAGAAAACTTCTACAGCCCAACGTCAGCTTCAGCACAATGAAGGCGGGTCTCTGTTAGAACGAACACGCCTGTCGAGCAGGGAGTTCAAACGCTGCTATTTTACGAGCAGGCTGATTTGTACGCATGAGCTTTTGGGGGTCTTTGGGGAAGGTGGCAGTTTTGTTGCTAACTTGAGATGCTTTATGCCCCCCGTCAGAGCGGATTTGTAGCTAACCGTCTGTTTCCTCCCCGGCAACAGAGCCTTAAATCTAATGCAATCTGACCCCACCGGCCTGTCAGCCCTCCTGAAGCCTGCAGGACAACGAGCTGAAACTGAAACAGGCGCGTTTGGAACTGGAGGGTTTGTCTGGTGGTGTTTTCCTGGTGTTTGGACAGGACTGAATATGTGGAATCAAGTGGCTCCTTGGTGGCATTTTTTAGCTATCAAGGCTCAACGGATGGCAACGTCAGGCACAATAACTATCAGAGTTACGCTGCCGTTCAAAAGTTTGGGGTCACCCAGACAATCTCATGCTTTCCATGTTATCCATGTGCTATCAGAACTGCACAAGTGCAGCTTTAAGGTTGGATTCCCAGCAGGTCATCCAGCATCGACAGCGGCTTAAAATATCAGCTCAGCAGTTTTCCCTCCATTCAATTATCCTCCTCTACTACCCCTACTCTAAATTCTGACTACATAGGTGGAGCACACGTCTGACATGCTAGTGAGAAATCATTTCCCAGTGGGAGCGTCGTTGCAGCCACTGGTGGAGTAACATAAAGACGGAGCGCTGGCGGCTCACAGATTACATTAAGATCCATTACCATCCAGCCATGCTGTCTCCACTCATATTGACTCTGGGTTCTTCTCACTCTGCAGCGAAGCCTCCGAGGACCTGCCACATCAATAACCGCTAGGCCTAAGTGTGTTTGTGGGTAAGGTTTCTGTGTGCCTCAGTGGCGTCTTGCATTTTAACAGCCTGCATGGGTTTATACATGCATGTGTGAATGTGCGCCTGCAGCGGTTTTGCACAATCTACTGCATTTAGACATCAGACATTGTGACACATTACACTGTAGGCGATAAAGGAGGTCGGTATCAATGAATTGCATCCCCTTTCTGTTTTCTTGATACATCTGCTCATGCTCTGGCAGATATAGGTTATAAGACAATGCATGCACATGTGCCCAAAGTCTATATGCATGGAAGCATGTAACCGCATGCTAACCCTACACACAGTAGAGATGCCAATACACTGAACACTATGTTGGCTGCTACACTGGTTTCCTGACCTACATTTTCAACACCACGGCTGTCTGAGCTTCTCTCCTAAGGCCTTGCATGTGTGTGTGTGTGTGTGTGTGTGTGTGTGTGTGTGTGTGTGTGTGTGTGTGTGTGTGTGTTTGCACACAATCATTAATCCCATTTTATGATTACCTGCACACACCGAGTGCCATAAATCTGACATTAGTCCTGCAGAAACAACACACTGTTTCCATTGTGTCGCCACCAGACTTTCAACTTCACAACGCACTCAATTAAAAGTGTGATAAGAATGATTGCAAAGCTGGAATAACGCCAACAGTCATTTGGTGACAGACTGGAATCTTACGTCATGTGATTTAACGATATGAATCATTAGCATCAATATTTTACAGCGCATTTTTCATTTAGCTGACACTCTAATTAACTGATATATGAACTCAATGGCAATAAAACAATAGAAAGAAAAGCAGGAACACATGAGCTTATGCATACAGTGACATGTTGCTTTCTGCCGTTGCCATGACCCCGGCGCTCAGCTCATGCTGCTGACGTGAGGGTCTCGTCTGATTCAGGCACAGAGGCAGACTGAGCTAATTTAGGTTAAGTGCCTCCAGTAGCTCAAGGGCACAAACCAACAAGCCACCTGGGGGCTACAAGCCTGCATCACAGAGCCGAGCGAGCGTCCGAGGGAAACACAAGGGCGCCAATGGGAAGCGGGTTACAGCCTCATCAGCTGCACCGTGTTCGTGCATGTTTATCTACGGTTCACCCACAACTGGAGCAAAACAGACACGATACCGTTTGACCCACTTCCCACATTGCACCTCACTTCCCGTCATCAACGACAGTAGGTCATTCGGGGAGAGTCTGGGGGAGTCGCAACACCAGAACATCCAATCAACCATCAGAGACGCAACCAACTGACCAACAAGCACAAGTTTAGGAAGTGAGCAAGACGATCAGCCTGCAGGCGGTGGCACAGTTGGGAGGTTGGATGCGAAGTCGGATGCCGGTTCTGGTGGCTGGCATTGATTACTGTTATCAACCAATACGTCAACAACGCATGGCTGCGTTCGGCTTCGCTCCCGAGGCCGATAACATCGATCCAACGCTCAACTCCTGGCTGTTGGTTTGTCATATAATGTTTCACAGACTCCAGACTGTTCAAAAGTTTGGGGTCATCCAGACAATTTCATGTTTTCCATGAAAACTCCCACTTTTATCCATGTGCTAACATAACTGCACAAGGATTTTCTAATCATCAATGAGCCTTTCAACACCATTAGCTAACACAATGTAGCATTAGAACACAGGAGTGATGGTTGCTGGAAATGTTCCTCTGTACCCCTATGGAGATATTCCATTAAAAATCAGCTGTTTCCAGCTACAATAGTCATTTAGCACATTAACAATGTCTACACTGGATTTATCATTCATTTAATGTTATCTTCAATGAAAAAAACTGCTTTTCTTTCAAAAACAAGGACATTTCTAAGTGACCCCAAACTCTTGAATGCTAGTGTATAAATAAAGGATACCAGCAAATATATAGAAACTGGAATTTCTTTAGTCCCTAAACATCGGTATTGATGTAACACCCAAAAATTCAGTATTAGTCAGGCTCTATTACACATGAAATGATTGGAAAACTAATTTTTTTTTTGCTGCTCAAAGCATCAGCTATTGCTGGGTGGACTTGGCATGGCAACCTAAACAATTCAGTAGTAGCTAGAAATGATCTGACACTCTACAGGAACAGCTTTCTGCAAGGTGCTGTCAGGGGAAACATCCTTCACTCCTTCATCGTACACCGCAGTCTCACATGACCTGCAATTTCTCTTGTTTATCACTCTACCGCTGCCACGTCCCTTCTGTCTGAATACAGGGTCCACCATGTACTGTGAATGCTGCATGCACAATACCAGGACCCTGAAACTGAAGCAGTTCAACAGATTTCAGTGACTGTATTGTTTCCACCTCTGCTTCCCACACGCCAAAATGTGTTCTGTGAAAAGACTTGAAGTTTAAGTTGCACAACAAATACAGGATGCTATTGACAGATTGTTTAACCCTCCTGTTGTCTGCACTTATGGGCACCCAAAAAAAATCCAAAAATTCAGCAAAAAAATTCCCCAAATTTATGAAAATTTGCGAAACCTTCCGGAAGAAAATTCCAATAATTCCTTAAAAGTTTCCCTTAAAAGTTTTATTTTGAAAAAAAATCCCTCAAATTTGGCAAGAAAATATTTTCAAAAAATTAGTAAAAATCTTCCCCAAAAAATCCTAAAAATATCTAAAGTGATTCCATATATATCAGTAAAACTTTTAACATTTTCTTTAACAACTTTCACAAAAAAAATCAACCAAAATCCAGTGAAATTTGCTGGATTTTGGTTGATTTTTTTTGTGAATGTTCTTAACCCTTTGATGCGTAGACCACATGAGGAGATACCCATTTTCCATTGGATTTGGGTCACTTTTGACCCAGGTTATGCATCAAAGGGTTAAGAAACATTTTTAAAATTTCTTTTTTTCCACCAAAAAATGTTCAAAGATTTCCCAAAAATGTTGAAAATGTGTACTTCATTAGTTTCACTGTGAAAATCTATTTTTTTCCCCACATTTTCAAACTTTAAAACAGGTCAGTTTTGACCTGCAGGAACGAGGGTTAAGAAGTCAGAAGGTCATGGTCATGTGGTATTTTACCGATTGTCTGCAGGGATCAAGGGAGGTCATGATCAGCACCACAAAATATCATCTTTATGTTTGCACTCTTTCCAAATCAGATTTGATCATTAACGCAGACGTATTTGTGCGCTAATGCTATAATAATGCCAGCCTATCATAGTATTAAAATGACTGATTTGTAATCCCAGCGAGGGTTGAATGTGTCTCAGTAGAGGCTTAGTGTTGGATCATCTATAAAACACACATACACACTCTGAGGCGTTGTGATCGGTGGTTTCACTTTGCTTATCTAACAGATATTTCATGCAGATGTGTGAGCGCACATGCATGCGTTAAGCCGGGGCTCCTCCACCGATAATCCCACGCTTAGACCTCGTCTGGGAAAAAAAGCAGGACCCCAAATCCACTTAACCCCTCCTTCCTTCCTTCCTTCCTTCCTTCCCTTCCCTCAACCCCCCCGTCCAACCCTTTGCCTCCCTCTCTCCCCCTCCCTCCCCCTTCTGAGCAATAATGGAGGGAGGCTTTAATAGGGAGAGCCGGTGAGCGCGACCTCCTAATGGGCCTCGAGGGAAACTAATCCAGCTCCCTGATCAAATACTCCCAAAATTTAAGACCACCATTATACCAAATTCAATTCCTTGTGACGCCCCATGTGTCTCCTTTTGGGTGCAGATGAATGGCTGCGTAGCGCCTGATAGCTCATTAATTTAATCCTAATTCTATTTGTAATTACCTTAAACCTATAAATATGGTAATTTATTCTCACATAAGGTACTTTTCATATTATTTCTATATTGGTTAAAACTCATGATTCGCAGATGAGCAACTCTGGAACTAATCTTCCTCTGCTTATCTGTATTATTGCTCCACCTTGTGGCGAATGTAAGCAGCAACTGAAAAACTCCAGAATCATCCTGCGTAGCTCTTTAAAAACACCACATCTAGGAATGTGGCTCTTAACACAAACAAACAAATTGCCTGTGGTTTTACAAGTAAAGAAAATGCCCAGAGCTTCCCTTTTATCTACCTTTTCCTCTCTTTTTTTTTGTCTTTAACCCTAATCCATCTATGCAGGTGGCGAGGAAAACGCTGGAAAATGAGACGTTGCCATGGCGAGGAGAACTCATTAGCAAGGGCAGATTTAAAGAAGCTCTTAAAATCACTTTCTCTGCTCTCTCTCGCTCCCTCTCCTCGCTCCTTTTATAATCAGTCTCTATGGGTGGGACATGAGCTTTTCAGAGGCTCGGCTTTGCTTTCTGGGGCTTAATGGAACCTCCAGCTGACTGGGGCATAAAGAGGCTCTGGGGCTGAGGAGGAAGGCCTGAGGACTGGGGGACACACTGGAGGAGAGAGGGGTCCTGAGCACAGCAGCCACAATCTTTATGTAGTCAGTCGCACAAACTGCTTTCCTTAAGGTTCTCTTTCAAATTAGCTCGTTTGAATGCAGGAGAAACCTTTAGGCTGCTACTGAATACATTTACTGACAAAAAACATGAGCATCGCTTTGGAAGTTTGCATCACCAAAGCAAGCAAACGCGTTTTCTTTAGCAGACGGTGCACTTTTAGTGAACCTGGCAGGAGAAGTTGGGAATGTGCAGACGGAGAGCAGGCTGGTCATCAGGGGCAAACGGGGCCAGAAACCTCAGAGGACCAGACTTCTAGCAGCATGAGGTGGAAAAAAGCTCCCTCTAAGAGCAGCGCTCATTAGTGAAATGAGCTGCGACTGAAGCCACACTTATCCCACACTGCAGCTCGATTAGATTTTACACTTAGGAACAGAAAGACCACTGTAGAGCTGCATGAGGCGTGAAGCAGAAGCTGCTGGTGAAGCAAACGTAGCCCAGATGAAGTCCTGAAACCTTGAAATTGCATTTGATTCTAAGATCTGTTGGCATTATCAGAGCGTTAAGACTAACTCCCATGTTAGTTATGAGACTGTTTTTCTAATGCAGGTGAGTTTAATGTCTGTCAGCGTGCAGACAAATAGGTGTGTTTTATTTAACTGCATGCAGATGAACTAACAGGGACATCTTCACACTCACAGAGCAAAGATCACAGGTTTGCCTGGATTTATAACGCGCTAAAAGACATAAATACACACGCCTAGATAGCAGTTCTTATCTCAGCAGTGCCTCTTATCAACCTGCAGCACTGTCAGGGTGCAGTTAAACACGCTGCAAAACCTGATTCAGCCAAGTTACATATGAAAAACCACATGGAAATCACTCTAATATGCAAAACATCTGCATATTTCATCTCAACAAGAGCAGGTTCTTCCAGAATCTGGGTGCCATAAGGTGCAGTGCACAGATCCGACCTACAGGAGGCGCTCTGTGTCAACAGGGAGACAGCAGGCCTGTGAACACACTGTCCAAAGTGCTATGAGTGAGTGAAGAAAGAAAGAAAAACACAAAGAAACAACCGAGATACCAAAATAAAGAGAGAAAAATACGCCCTGAGAGAACTTTTATTCCTGGTACGTGTAAATAAAATGTGCTGATCACTATAAAATCAAGCAATTCGCTGCCGTTTCAGGGCTTCTTCAGCGTCTCTCCTCTGACACGTTCAGTCAATAAATGGATGAACGTCTCTGCAGAGTCCAGCGATTATCTGCCTGTTATGTCCTGATGTGATAATCAGGCCATTAAGTAAAAGTCAGTTGTACACATTCGGGACTCTGAAACACCTGATCCCTCCGTCTATACACACAGATCTCCATGACTGAGTCCTCCTCCTCCTCCTCCTCCTCCTCCTCCTCCTCCTCTGCTTCCAGCCTCCCTAAAGAAAAGCCAGCTGAGCCCAGTCCCACTCTATTAATCTAAACACATTACCTAACAGTCACAAAACTGGAAAATCCAAATGTACGCTTCAATCAGACACCTAATGTGGCGACTGTGGTCTGAAAGCCTCCAGTGAATTTGGTTCTACAACATCTCGGGTTTATGACGTAACACCAAACAAAATGCTGAGACTTTACATTAAGGTCCACTATTTATCTACAATTTTAATACATTTTCTGTGTATTTACGTGTTTAGCAACCATTTGAACCCCAAAACCGGCAGATAGCTTTAAAAGAAATGTGATCTTTTATGAAAAATTGCCAAAATTGCCCCATATATCAGAGTTAGAAACTATATAAACAGCAAGAATTGTCAGATTTATAACTCTCTGATGGTGCTTGAACTAATAATGTGTGGAAAATACCTTAATATAAACTAAAAATTGAGATGTTTAATCATTATTTGATATACACTACCGTTCAAAAGTTTGGGGTCACTTAGAAATGCTGTTATTTTCTAAAGAAAAGCAGTTTTTTTAAAATGAAGATAGCAATAAATTAATCAGTGTATTCCATTTTTTTAAATTGCCAAAATTATACTGTAATCTGCAATCATTGGTGCAACTGTAAAGCTATTGCTGACTCAGCTGCAGTCAGCAACGATATGACAAAAATTCCATGATTAAGCAACTGGAATAGGTTGAACTGCAGAAAACAGAGCAGACAGAAGACTAGAATAGAAACATATTCAAAATGCATACAGTAAAACATCAGTAGCATGTTGAGTCACAAGTACTTTCCAGTGTTGGCAACACCTGCAGGACAAATGTTGGACATGGTGATCTAAGGTTTTTTCAATTGAAAAAAAAAAAATCAACTTTGTTTCTTATTTTTTTTTATGATTTATTGCATTATAATTTTGTCATACTGTTTACTTTATATTGCAGTGAAAAATGAGCCCACAGTGAATAAAAAACACCCAAAAAGTGCTTCAGAGAGTTCAGATAGTCAACATACGGGTCATATTTAACTCATGTTGAAGTGGAAGCTGATGCTTAACCAGAAAATGGAAGACAACGTAGTCAAACACAGACGTAATAACTTATTACTACACAATAACATGTTATAAACCATTTATATAACGCTGCTTAGACATGCTACAGTGAGGGGATTAAAGTAAAGCATCATCAATCATATAAATAAGATTTCTTGTCACTTTAATTAATGAATGTGCCAGTCTAAACATCTATCCAAATATCTGTCTGGTAGGTTTTCTGATAAAAGAATCCCTCAGTTTAAGAGGAAATGAGGTTTGAGCAGCACTTAATGAACACTGAGCACCAAATCTGCGAGAATAAATGAGAGAACATGGTTTGTATTCTCTTGATAAATGAGCACAAGGACACAGACAGGACTGAATTCCTCCCAACTCGATTACCTCCCAATATTTGTCAGCGATGACTTCATTAGCTCTCGGTCACACATGATGGAGGAGCGCTAGTTTAACCACCGACTGCCCGGCCATTACCTATTAGGCCTTTAATAAGCTGAGAGGAGTCCGTCTGTTAGATTCGCTGCCAGCTATTACCCGCCGATTACCCTTCACCTCCTTTATCTCCTGCTTTACTGGGATGCGAGCGGGAAATGACGTGGCTCGGCTCGCTATAGCTTTTATATTCAGAATGGGAATAAAACAAAAAAAAAGAGCAGACATGCACCGATTCACACAGACAGCGATGAAGACTGGAGGGGGAGAAAGATGGAGACAATGTTGCTTTGAAGAAAAACAGAGCCTTAGCCCATTTTACAGTTGAATGACCCGAACCGACCCCTAACCCCTAATTCCCAAAAGTGTGTGTGTGTGTGTGTGTGTGTGTGTGTGTGTGTGTGTGTGTGTGTGTGAGTGTGTGTGAGTGTGTGTGAAATCCTTTTTTTCATCTCATTAAGCCATGTGTCCTGCTCTCCACTCCATTGTTCTGCCACCTCCAACCTGCTATTGGGGGGTTTTGGTGCACATTCAGACTGAGGGTGTACTTGTCTTTACTCATCAGTGTTCCAGTGTGTTTGTGCTTAAGCCTCGTGAGTCCCGACAGGGCAACTAACGACCATCACCGTGGATTTACCAAAGGTGTTTCGCCACAAACCCAAAGAAAAAGCTACTTGAAATGCTTGTCTCTGCTCGCAGGGTCAGAAAGATCCAGAGACGCCTGGTTAACTCCATGTCAGAGGAGACTCTTAGACTCTCCTTTTCTTTTGTCTCCTGGTACAGCGTTTTCAAGAGGATCAAGCGAGGCTTTTTGTTTCTCCTTTTCTTACTATACAAGTACATACAATTCTCATTTAGCAGTTTTAAAGCGGCGGATGGTTGTGCCGTCCCGGATTGACGGGTTTTAATTGCCTGGAAAAGAAGGAAACTGTGTTTTCTGAATGAAACACAGACAATGATGAAGAGCTGAAGCCGAGGACAAACCTCCTCCCAATTCCCACTGCCAAAATTACATTACCCTAACCGATTTTCAGCGGGGCTTCCCCCTAATAAATGGAGCCAATCCATTTCATTTGGCCTTATCTAGTTACTCTACAAGCCCAGCCTCCCTCAGGTGCTCTTCCCTCGGGAGCCGTTGGCACTGATTGGTCGATAGCTGAGCCTGCCTTTCCACCAATGGATTATGGAGGATCCAGCTGAACACCTGCTCCACTTCTAAACTAATAAGAAATCTGAAAAAAAATGGTTGAAGAAGGGGCTGCACAGTGGCTTGGTGGTTAGCGCTTTCCCCTTGCAGCTAGAAGGTCCCTGGTTCATGTCCCGTCCTGGGTCTGTGATCTTTCTGCATGGAGTTTAAGCGGTGTGTAGATAATTGAAGGACGGATGGTTGAAGAAAAAGCCAAGGAAAGATTATTAAATGGAAAAGACTGCAAAAAAAGACTATCTTTCTAAGGAATTGGAGATTCATGTGGAGAGAAGCCAAAACAAGGCAGTAAAAACAATCCAAAACACAGCACAGAGCGCACACAAAGGGACGTATTAGTCCAAGTTCCAATTTGTTTGGTCTGTTCAGCTGTGCATGAACACAGACTGACTGGGAGGTTGATTCATCCTAAAGAGCCCAAACAATACTGTACCGATGGCAGCGGCATCTTGAGCTGTCACGGCGTGTTAGACGAACAGGCGTGAGGACGGGCCTCGGTCGTCTGGCAGCGTATTGTGAAGCTACACGCACGGGGATAAGGGTTCCACATACATGCAGGAAGAGCTTTCTAGGAGTAGTTAGCAGATAAGTGGGCGGATGGATGAGAAATCAAAGTAGGACGGTAAAAATAGAAGTTATAGAAGTTGTGCTTTGTATGCATACAGTGCCGTGAAAAGAATCTGCCCCCTTCTCAAATGCTTGTTGTTTTGCCTATTTTCCCCACTTTAATGTTTAAGATCTGGTAGAGAGCAGAATTCATGGTTCCATCAATCACAGCAAGTCGTTCAGGTCTTCAAACCGTCACACTACCACCATGCTTGACTGTTGCTGTGATGTTCTTTTTCTCAAATGCTGTTACTTTTACACCAGATGTAGCGAGACACACATCTTCCAAAAAGGTCAACTTTCGTCTCGTCAGTCCATAGAATATTCTCCCAAAAGTCCTGGGGATCATTCAGATGATTGTTTGAAAAAGCAAGACGAGCCTTTATGCTCTTTGTTGTCAGCAGTGGGTTTCACCTTGGAACTTTGCCATGGATGCCATTTTTGCCCAGTCTTTTCCTTATGGTTGAGTCATGAACTCAGTCATGAGCTTTAGAAATGGCTTCGTAACCCTTTCCTGACTGATAGATGTCAATGACTTTATTTCTCATCTGTTCTTGAATTTCTTTGGACCATTTAGTTGCAGCTTTTTGAGATCTTTTGGTCGACTTCATTTTGTCAGACAGGTTCTCTTGAAGTGATTTCTTCATTGGACAGGTCTGGAGGTCATTAGGTTTGGGTGTGGTCAGTGAAATTGAACTTGCATTCCAAAAAATGTGATTAGCCACAGTTAATTCATGATTTAACAAAGGGGGCAATTACTTTTTCACACAGGGCCAGGTAGGTTTGGATAGCTGTTTTCCCTTAAAACATTAAATCATCATTTAAAAACTGCATTTTGCGTTTACTTTGGTTATCTTAGCCTAATGTTTAAATTTGTTTGATGGTCTTAAACATTTAAGTGGGGGGAAATATTCGAGAAGGGGGCAAATACTTTTTCACGGCACTGTAGATCCATGACATTATAAGCCGTCACTGGACAATCTTAAATGTGGACTCGGGTCAAAGCACTCTCTCTTATCTCCCTGATAGCTCCTTTATGTAGTGGCGGAGGTGAAAGTGGGTCACCTCCATAACCCCAGCGCTGTCAGCTCAATCACCCGCACACTGTCAGCTCTCCTACACTTCCCTGCAGGCCTGGCCCGTCACCTCCAGCTGCTAACTATTATGTCCCGTTCCCAGGGGTGGGCACCCAGCGGGGCATCCTGTCGGTCCCAAATGAGGGTGCAATCTAGTCTGGATGCAAGCGTGCACATGGACACTGATGATGCATTCAAGTACTGTATGCGTGACTGGACACATGTAGGCTCAAACACATGTCTGAGAGTCTTTAAATATGCATACAACACACTGGAACACGGCAACAACTAATCAGGTACTTGTGCATTAGTGATTCATAAATGCTGCCCTCTAAGGGTCACCGAGTTCTTGCCTGGAGAATCCCTGTCATACGCCAAAGGTCAAAGGTGTCCGAGGTCGCAAAGCCACAATCTGCATTCATGCCGCAAAGCACCAGCCAACATGCGCACACATGAAGAGGTGCGCACCATAACAGACGGCACAGATCACTCCGTTACAGCGGGATGGAAATCAGCTAATCAGAAGAGACAAAGCCCGGCTTGGGAAAAGCTTCCACCACATGTGTCGTGACTCTCCGGCGCTGCGACATACAGCCTCTAATTGTTTCTCACAAACACTTCAGGTGACTTAAGTGCACTCGCTCAAATACTACAACCATTGCTGTGGCAAAACAGCAGCGTGGTGTCGGGTTAAGTCTCCTAAGTCTTACTAAGAGGCTAACGGAGGCTGCTACCTGAACAGTCCGGCTCTGCAGTTGGAGGCAAGAACCCCTTTAATCACAGTGTTTTAGTTTAAAATGGAAGAGGACTGAGATACTGCTGATGTTGGCGGTTTGCAGAGCTCGGTTGTTATAAAGCTACACTTTAAAAGTTCAACAACAGCTCGTGTTTTTTTGCTTTAAAAACCTGCAGATTTTGCAAAAGACTATCTGACATCCATGCATGACCATCCATCTGCACAGTTTGCATTGCAGTTTGAACAATACTTGCACATTTTTGCCTTCTATATTTAGTTTATGTAATATATTATGTAAACAACTGCTCAAAAGTTTGCGGTCATCCAGACAATTTCATGTTTTCCATGACAAATCACACTTTTATCCATGTGCTAACATAACTGCACAAGGGTTTTCTAATCATCAATGAGCCTTTCAACACCATCAGCTAACACAATGTAGCATCAGAACACAGGAGTGATGGTTGCTGGAAATGTTCCTCTGTACCTCTATGGAGATATTCCATTAAAAATCAGCTGTTTCCAGCTACAACAGTCATTTACCACATTAACAATGTCTACACTGGATTTATCATTCATTTAATGCTATCTTCACTGAAATTAAAATGCTTTTCTTTCAAAAATAAGGACATTTCTAAGTGGCCCCAAACTTTTGAACGGTCTATTTTTATTTTGATCCTTTTTATTTCTCAGCTGTAGCTGTTGTATCATGTGAATTTCCCCCTTGGGGGATGAATAAAGCTGTCTCTTATCTTAAAACTGCTGTCTAGCATGTACCTTTGCCATCCTGGTAGGTTTGTGTTTTCCCCGGTGAGCCTTTATCCAAAGGTCCGAGCAGCGGTTTGGGCGTCCACAGCGAGTCCGGCTTCTGGTGGACCTTTGACATGGAGAGCAGGCGTTTTCTCAGGCAGCCCTCCGGCCTGGCGGGCCTGGGGCTGGGGAAGGCCGGGGGCTGCAGGCTGTTCCCCATCTTGTTGGCGGGCTGGAAGGTGCGTGGAGTCCTCTTCTCGCCAGGGGGGTCCTCATAGCAGACCCTGTCCCAGCAGTTGACCACCGGCTCCGGGGAGAGGCAGTGCACGTATGTGATCATCCCCGGCTAAACCTAAACCCCCAACCACCTGCCCTCCCCTGCCCTGCTCTATCCAGGACCAAAGCCCCCAACTCCTCCTCCTCTCTTCTTCTTCCTTCCCGGGACCCTCCACTTGAGGTGATGGGCGACTGAAGGATGTGTGTGTCAGAGACCTCCCTCCCTTTTACTCTCAAACTCTCAGTAGGCCTCCCCCTCTCTTTCTGGGAAGACGGGATGGAGGTTTGGAGGTTTTTGCAACCCACAAGGGAGCCAGTCCCCCCCTCAGTCTCCTCCGACTGTTTTTGTCTTTCCTCCCCTTCTCTCCGGGATCCTATTGACTTGCATTGATTTGCCTGACAAAGGAAGGCTGTGCTCAGTGTTCGATTACAAGATTTAACTCCAGAACAAATACTCCACACAATTATTGCAGCACAAAGCTATTATATATAAATATTTTTTAAAAAATCCTCCGTGACTGTCAACTGGCTGTCCGGTAGAAATCCTGGAAGCTTGCAAAATCATGAATCCTGACCTCTCAATGTGACCACAATAAATTTCTTAACACTCCAAAATGCAAAAGTAAGGTTTAAAAACAAGGGGGGAGTGCCTTACTGCAAATACCTGTGGTCACAGCATGGTTTTACTCCGTTTTTTTGCAATGAAACGCCCCGAATCTTGCAAAAGAAGATCCACAAAAAGTCAAGAATCCAGTTGACGTCCAAAGATGCTGAGCGCCTCTTTTGGTCATTTAATAAGTTTATAAAAATGAGTCTGCAGCACCTAAAAGCTCCCTGCGTCCTCTTTCTCCATCCATCTGAGCCCCAGCAATGTCCAGTGGCGTCCACATGGCCTCTCCTCTCCTCTCAGCTCCTCCTCCTCCTCCCCTTTTTCTTCTGCCTCCTCAACGCTGCTGTTCTAATCTGTAAACCCCAGATTATCCAGCCTCCAGCCTTTATAGCCTCTGATTGTAGCAGACACACAACACAGATGGACACCAGGCTGCGGTTAATAAAGCACATCACCTCGCAAATGTGTGTGAAGTTCAAGAAGACCTGGCGGGTCGCGTGTCACCAAGTTAACTCCAATGAGGCAAACGTAAAAACACATGTGGGCCAAATGATGGCCTGAGATTTGCCCTGTCCTGACTGATGTTACCAAGCGTAGATCCGGTTGTAATAGTCATCATACATTTGTGTTTTGGCAGCTTGTCTCTTCCTTCCGCTCCTTCCTTTTCTGATCCGGTGGCTTGGCGAAAACAATCTCCCTCCAGCTCTGTTCCGTTCAGCCAGTGTTGCATTAAAATCTGCTGCACATTTTCATGTCATTGCATCCCCCGAGTGACGTCTGTTTGTTGGATCTTGTAATTTGAATTGTAGCTTCAAAGAAAATACTGGTCAAACTTTTTTTTTTTTAATGTCTTTAAGAAAGGAGCAAGATGAACAATCAGGAAGAGAAATACGAGGAGGAAGAAGACGAGGTAGAGGAGGATACAGCTGGTAGAGACATGGAAACCAATTGGAGGGCAGAAATGCAGGACGGCAGCAAACATCGACCAGTTGCAGTGTCTTTTTTGGCTGCCTGTAGAGCCAGTCTCTTGATTCCCAATGGAATGAAACCAGCCATCCATTCAGAATTCCAGTTAGGAAAATTGGGATATCATGCTTGGAAGATGGGGACGCTATTCCAAACGCTGTGGGGTTGGAACGGATCAGCTCACACTGTGGGGCGCAAAGGGGACATATTCGACACAAAGCTTGGAAGTTGCAAGAAAGACAGTATGAGTCAAATAGAAATTCCAGGAGTCCAGATGGATGGAGGTGTAATACCCGGTAGTCTGACAGATGTAGGCGCAGCAGACACCAGATAAAAAGATAAGCAGCCAATAAAGAGACAGTCGCAGATTAACAAACAGGGTGAGAGTTGTCACGAGTGGTTAAAAACTACAGGTATGAGTGTGTGCATGATCCTTAATCAGCTTGGCTGTGAGGGTGAGGGAGGCTAAGCTTATTGATATGACATGCTTGGATTAATCAACCGGAGTGTGGGAGGGGATGGGGCTGGACAAAACTGAAGATTAAATAATAGTCTGAAGCCAAAGACAGCTTCTATACACAACCTGAGACTGAAAAACAAAAGAAGTTACAAAGAAAGAGATTAATTAAAGGGTCAAATGATTACCAAAGACTCAAAATACCAAAGACAAATGGCTCCCTCTGGTGGTGGTATCAGACATAGACACACTTATGTGTGGATTTTTCACAAAGACGATCCATTCGGCTGTTTTCTGAGCAAATATTGTAAAAATAAAAAACTCTCAGCATTCAGCTTCTCCACAGTGAGAATCTGATGTTTTCATTGAGCAACCTGAACCCACCTGTGGCCTTAAAAGCCAAGATATCTTTAAAAATAAAAAACACAAAATGACAATTTATCAGAACCAGAAACTGTCAAAATAGAAAAAATAGAAAGGATTCATTAGTTCAGTGGTGCTTGAACTAATCATGTGTGACGTCAGGGTCCACTGGGAAAATTAGACAAACTCATGCTCAAAATCACAGCATTTCATTAAAATTACTTTTTTCTACGTGTCTCATCTTAAAAAAAATCACCAAATATAAAACTGATCATTGGTGGTGTGTCATTTCATCTTAAAAATTAACCAAATGTGAGTTTAAAACCACTTTAATCTACATTTAAAAACCATAAGCTCTGAGTATATTCTGTAAAAATAAAGAAAATTCTGCATTTCTCATCACAGCTGTTAACCTATTAGTGACTGTGATGCAACCAACAGCATCATGACAAAATATCTGGGACTTTTTACCTGAACTGGGCTGAACTGCAGGCTGTGTTTACACAGATGAATTAGAAAATAAGCATGGAAACAAATTATAAACGTATCTATAGTATGTAGAGCTGACATTTTTTAAACACCTGTGGGCACTTGTAGATGTACATTCCAGGTTTTTGAGATTTTGTTCCCAGTGAGATGCAGGATTTCATTGTGTGGTTTAAAAATGAGCCCACAGTGAGTAAAAATGAGACAGGAGAAAAAGATGTTCTTAAACTACTTAAGGTTAAGAAGGTTAATTGTAAACTGAGTAAATTTTGGTTTGTGGCTTTGGAAGACGTCAATTTAAATCTGGGAAACATTTTACACAGTTTTTGATATTTCATACACCACTCAAAAGTTTGGGGTCACTTAGAAATGTCCTTATTTTTGAAAGAAAATCATTCTTTCTTTCAATGAAGATAACATTAAATGAATGATAAATCCAGTGTAGACATTGTTAATGTGGTAAATGACTATTGTAGCTGGAAACAGCTGATTTTTAATGGAATATCTCCATAGAGGTACAGAGGAACATTTCCAGCAACCATCACTCCTGTGTTCTAATGCTACATTGTGTTAGCTAATGGTGTTGAAAGGCTCATTGATGATTAGAAAACCTTTGTGCAGTTATGTTAGCACATGGATAAAAGTGGGAGTTTTCATGGAAAATATTGTCTCGGTGACTCCAAACTTTTGAATGATAGTATAAATGTTCAATCAATAACAATAAAAGTGAGCTCAGTGCATAAACCTATTTGAACCTTTGGGAAAAAGCAAGAGACTGTGTGTGTTCAGTGTGTGTGTGTGTGTGTGTGTGTGTGTGTGTGTGTGTGTGTGTGTGTGTGTGTGTGTGTGTGTGTGTGTGTGTGTGTGTGTGTGTGTGTGTGTGTGTGTGTGGTTGTTCTCCTGCCAAAGCCTCAGCACATAGCTAGAGGCTAAAACAGCCATTACCGATGGTTATCATTTCCACAGCACACTGTAGGCAGCCAACACACAAGCTGATTACAAAAACCAAAACCACTGCGCTTGCACACACACACACACACACAGAGAACATAATGGACAAACCACAGAATCCACACACATACACACACACTCATAAAAAGACAGTGCTTGGACACACGGAGCTCACTGTTGGAGCCAAAAGATTCTGGCCGTGGCCTAAATTGCACTTAACACCGTTGTTGCCCTAAATCCATAGAAACATAGACACAGCGGGTGATCCAGTTCACACAGAGACACAACATCAGGGGGTGTAAAGTCACGCAGGCCTCCGACACACGGGACGGCATCATCATCATCATCACAACGGGGGGTTGTTTTAGCAGCAGCACTTTAACGGCAGGTATGTGTGTTTATGTGCTGGTGACAGTTGTGTGTCTCATAAAGAACGAATGTATGCATGGTCAGACTCTTACTGTATTTTTGGTCAGTAGGTGCAAGTGTGTGTGTGTGTGTGTGTGTGTGCATCTTGCGCTTAAACAATGCAAAAGTCATGCTGAGTTCAGGTTGAGATGGTGTGTGTGTGTGTGTGTGTGTGTGTGTGTGTGTGTGTGTGTGTGTGCTTGGATTCTTGTGGAAAGTCTTATATGCGTCTATGTACACACATCTGAACACAGATTTCTATGTGTGTGTGTTTGTGAGGGGGGGAAGCCAAACCGGAAGGCTTTGGGAAGGGGACAATGGTAACCATGGATACACATAGGTCTGAATGCAGTGAGAAGCACCTGCATGCTGAGTTAGTCTTCTGTCTGGGGAAGTCATCCACTCATCCACAGGGAGTCGCCCATTGTCCTCTCAAACTTCACCCACAACAAAAAACTTTTCCAGCATTGTCCCTGGATACACTGCATTAATGCTCCCCTCCTGAGAAAGTTTTCCTGCGCTACTCTTCTCTCACACTTAAAGTACAGTAAGACAGCAGCACTGCCTCTTTGTAAAAGCTTAAGCTTTCCATAAAGCTATTGTTTTGTAAAGTCTTTTCAGAGGACAAAGGTTCATTGGAGTCCTGGCAGATCCCATTCACTGAGGGACTGGAACTTCACCATCTATTGTTCACCTATCAAGACCAGGGATCTGCTCCTCTTTGGGAGTTTGACTTGTTGACAGGAGTCAGCATCTCGTTCTGAATTTCCTTTGTATGATTTACGATAGATGGACTACGTGACTTATTGGCTGATTCAGCAAACAAGGACTAAGAAAAACAGCTAGATATAAACTTTAAAGAGCCCATATTCCACATTTTAGAGATTTAAAACTTCCTTTTTGGTGATGACTTGAATATGTTTGTATGCTTCAATGCAGAAAAAAACCCACATTATTACTCCGGCAAGGAACACGGCGGAGTTATGTGACAATCAGCGTATGTTTGTCTGTCTGTTTGTCTGTTCGCAACATTACTCAAAAACTGATTCACGGATTTGGATGAAATTTTCAGGAAAGGTCAGAAATGACACAAGGACCAAGTGTTTAGATTTTGGCAGTGATGCGGCTTATAGCCTGGATCCACGAATTTGTTAAAGATTCATTTCTGACAATGCCATATGGGGGAATGAACAGCCTTGGTGGAGGACTGTGCTCTCTGAGTGCTTTTCTACTATAGAGATCTGGTCTTGTTAGCCTGAAATAACTGCCTGAGGGCATTATAAAGATGGCTGTCAAGCACTGAGACATGGTTGTTAGGACTTTGTTGTAACTCTGAATACTGTAAAGTTTTCCATACTTATCAACTTAGATCAAAACATAGACAGGGTCATATGCAAACATACCAATATCTTGATATTTACAGTGTTTATTACTTGGACATTCAAATGACACACATGTATCATGAAGCCATGTTGTGCTATTTGTGATGTCTGCAAACAAGTTTACAAAAAAAGCAGGAGATCTTCAGCCTTTCACCAGAACTTCAAGTGGTTTAATGAGTCAGCTAGGCCACATTTCAACACCTCTATCCTGTCCTTTCCCCTCCACTGGAGATAAGCAGCCTGCCACAGCGAGTGTGAGAACATCCATCAACACAACAACCCACAGGGCCAAAGGGCGGGTAGCGGGTCGGCCTCAGGTCAGGAGGTCACGGCCTCTAAAGACCCGCAGCACAGGTGCTTTGGTTATTGAAAGACTGTCCTCTTACAAGTTCAAACAGGTTAACGAGGGTGGCTAAATAAAGGTGACAGACAACTTCATTAGAGACCATCTCGGATTTTGCAACGCTACACTTGTAGTGCAAAGTTTCCTCGCGAGCACAGCCACGTCTGGTAATCTGAAAACATTGGTAAAATTGGCGGAAACTTGCTAAGATCTTCAAATTTCGCAAATCGTGATAAATCCTCCCTGACAGATGTGAAGTGTAGGTGGAGGTGCTGACAATCTGAAGCGAAATGTGCCAACGGAGCTGAGGTTAAATATAGGTTTAGACGTGTACTATGTAGGTCACAGCCCCTTTAGGCTGATAGATGCCAATAACACAATTCAATTCACACGCATACGCAGGTTGCACACATAACAGTTCAGATGCACAGATGCTCATAAACATCTGTTTACGTTCAAAAATAGATGCCACCAGGTCAAACTGGAACTATAAATACTGTTCGTGATCAGTGATGCATCATCTTCTCACTTTTATGTGGATTTCACAGGACTTTTTGCTGCTTACAAACACAATCACCTGGTTCAGTTTATATCAACTGTCTCTGTCACGAAAACAGACAAAAAAACAACAAAAACAAGACAAAACATTTCAAACACGAGATATAGAATGGCAAAAATGAGACACAAAATGACACAAGTGAGACAAACGACATGAAACAAAACAAAAAAAGAGACAAAAAATTAGACAAAAAAGTTACAAAGTGACAATAAAGACACAAAGCAACAAAAATAAGACAAAATATAAAAAAAACTAGACATAAAATGGCAAAAATATGACACAAAATGCCACAAATGAGACAAAAACAACAAAAACAAGACAGTTTTGCAAAAATGAGACATAAAACAACAAAAGCAACAAACAAAATGACAAAAAAAATTGACAAACACTAAACAAAACAAAAAAAATTAGAAACAAAGCAACAAAAACTAGAGACAAACAACAAGTCAGACAAAAAAAGACAAAAAACTATAAAAACGAGAGAAAATATTACAAAAGTGAGACACAAAACAACAAAGGAACAACGAACAATCTAGTATTTTACTTTATGATAAAAACAACAACATAGTTTATCAATGACGAGCAAATAAAAAACAACATTTAGTCCATAAATAAGCTTCAGAATACTGAACTGCACATCTTATTTACGCTGGATGGTATTTCAAGCGACTCCAGATCAACTTTATCCAAACCCAGCATCTGTTTATGGCTGGATTCACCCTCAACTGCTACCCACAATGAAAACATCTGCTCACACGTCCGACTCAACTGCAATCAGAGCGTCCAAAAACAAACCAGAAAACACTGAGCAAGCTCCAAAGATACTTTCCTCCACACTGGACACGACCCAGGCTGCCCCGAACTGACCTTCCAAACAGGAGGCCGCACGAACTCTCTGCAATATTGGCGCTTAGAACCACTAAAGTTCAATTTCTACAACACTCACGGTGCGGGGAACCTCCAATTTGAAGGTCTCCAACTAATCCCTGCTCATTTCTCATCTAATGTTCTGGGATCACTAATGAACTGGGGCTCAAGTGCACCAAAAACTTATGTAACGCACCAAGAAGCCGCAACAAGTCAGAGATCCTAATTCTGGCGTCTACTAAAACGCGAGGCTTTACTGTGGGAGGGGTGCTCAGAACAGATGAGACTTCATGTGGCCACAGCTGGACGTGGAAGAAACATGCCCTGAAATGTGTCACATCTGCCCCAGAGTTGGCGTCTCCGGCCGAAGGGGGCTTGTTTAAATCATAATGTAAGCAGATATTCTGTAACTGGCAACCATTGCGGAGTAATCTACTGGTGGGATCACAGTATTTAATGTAATGCAGAGTATTTGGGTCAGTTTGTCGTGTCTTTCTGAAGCTGGAAACCAGAACTGGGACTGGTGCTTTTTGTCGATAACTTGAAGGAAGGTCTATTAGCAACGTGTACATCGAGCGGTAATCCTCTTTCTGCCGTGCAGTCGGACGGTTCTTCAGCATTAAGCCCACGGAGTCGGCGATGTGGGATGAAAAAATAGTGAATTACTTCATCTAACAAAACTGAATTCCTTCTCCAGCACAAGTCCCACAACATCTGTTTCTCTCCATTTTCCAGCCTGGCCGGAGTCCCGTTGTGTGGACTCTGCAACTGACGATGTAAATTACTGCATGCAGCTGATGAACTGGGACGCTGTCAGTAATACTTGATGTGTTCACTTTATGTGGCTTCATTTCTGGAGGTAATAAATCCACAACATGCACCTCAATTTCCTTATGTCTCAACTATGATCAGCTGGGACCAAAGAGGATTCATTTTTCTCCATATGAGAGCAAATGTAGGTTTGGTTCCTAAACATGAATCATTTTAAGGTGCACTACCGTTCAAAAGTTTGGGGTCACCCAGACAATTTCATGTTCTCCATGAAAACTCATACTTTTATTCATGTTCTAACATAACAGCACAAGGGTTTTCTAATCATCAATGAGCCTTTCAACACCATTAGCTAACACAATGTAGCATTAGAACACAGGAGTGATGGTTGCTGGAAATGTTCCTCTGTACCCCTATGGAGATATTCCATTAAAAATCAGCTGTTTACAACTACAATAGTCATTTACCACATTAACAATGTCTACACTGGATTTATCATTCATTTAATGTTATTTTCATTGAAAAATATTGCCATTCTTTCTAAAATAAGGACATTTCTACGTGACCCTAACATTTTGAAAGGTAGTGCACATGAATTAAAGTTGCTCGATATTAGTTAAAGTTTATATTATTAGTTAAAGTTGCTCTATACTAAAATTACTTTATATTATTCAAATATAGAGCATAATGCTGAGCCTAAAACTAGGTCAGATGATCAAACCTTCATCCTAACACAGCTCAACGTGTAGAACGGCTGCTGGTGTTTGACTTTAACAAACCTTTTTTGTTTTCTCTCGGAAGAAGCGTGAATGTCTTACACAGTTCACACAATTTTCAGGACGGCAGCGTATTGGATGCTGCACAGGACGATAAAGAACAAACTTGATGTTCTCCTTCTGGTGAATCAACACTCTGATCCATCCCAACAGCTGCTAAATCACCAATGCTAGAGAGCATCTCGGATTTTGCAACTGTACACTAGCGCTGCAAAGTTTACTCAGGAGCACAGTCACGTCTGATAATCTGAAAACATTCGTAAAATTGACGGAAACTTGACAAGATCTTTAAGTTTCACAAAACATTTCAGGAATTTTTCAGCTTCAACCATCGTGATAAATGCTCCCTGACAGATGAAACTCGGGATGAAATTTTCTCCACATGAGAGCAAATGTAGGCTGGTTCCTAAACTTGAATCATCTGAAGGTATTTTCTTGCATTTAAGAGTTTTGCTCAGTTTATTGCTGAGTCTAAAACTAGGTCAGATGATCAAACCTTCATATGAACACAGCTCAACGTGTAGAACGGCGGCTGGTGTTTGACTCTCGGAATGAACGTTTTGTCCAGTTCACACACTTTTCAAGACGGCAGCATATTAGCTGCTGCACAGGACCATAAAGCACAAACTTGACGTTGTCCCACTGGTGAATCATCACGCTCTGATCCGCCCCGACAGCTGCTAGGATTCCTCTAATCAGCAACTTTATGTTATCTGCCGACCAGCATTGTGCCTCTGTTCTTTAAGCTTGGCTTTTATTGAAGACAGAAAGAGGAGCTTGAGTAGCACAGAACAGAAAAATGTGCCAGTGAAAGAGGAACCAGATTCTCCTCGTGTCATTTCGACCGGTCAAGTAATAGCCGACACATGGTCCCACTCTGCAGGACGGCAGCCCAGCAAACTGCTGCTCCGCCAGCTGTTACTGTGGACACATACATGCACAAAAACAAACACGGATGTGAGCAGCCTCTACGTAGCTCCACTCTAACGTGAAAAAAACGACAGAAAATAGTCAGGAGGGAGATTAAAGTGAGAGAACCTGAACGCATCAGAGACAGAAAGGAAGAAACAAAGGAAGAGAAACGATCTAAGTGAGAAAGAAGGATGAGGAAGGAAGCTGCTGTGACAGAAATGAGCTTCCACACTGAGGAAGGACAGGGAGATGGAGTTTTCTTTGTCTCACACAAAGTGTGGGAGGAAAAGTCCACACTTACCTTTCAGACAGAACATTTCTCTGCACTTCTTCCCCGGATTTATCCACAAACAAACAAACAAAGCCTGGTTTTCCCTCTTCTCCCTTCTGTCTCACCACTTCCTGATCACCATCCTCCTCGTCCTCCGCTTTCTCCTCCCGGTTCCTCGGTCAAACCGTCCAGACGACACAGATCCTGACACATGCACTCCCCCTCTCCATCTCCCTCCCTTCCTTTCTCCCCCCTTCACACACTCCGAGTGGCAACTGGCCAAACTTCTACACCGCAGGAAACTGCTCTGTGACCCCCTCCTACCTCACTCTGCTTCCCCTCTCTCTCTCTCTCTCTCTCCCTATATCCCTGAATGTCTCTCTCCCACACCGACACCATCTCTCCACCCCATCAGCGCAAAGAGGTAGAAGCTCAGCCTCCGTCTGAAACTCCTAAATCTGCCGTCAGCAATAAGCCCCTTCACTGGTCTCCTTCCTGCACACGCTAAAACACACCCATGCATACCTATTCACATATGTTCGATAGATTAGTTAACGTAAATTAGCCTTGTGCACTTTGATGATTGGAGAGAAGAGGCGCAGTGGGTGAGGATGGTGATTGTAGGGAATCTGGGCAGTCAGCAGTTCAGAGAGAGACAGGGGGCCCCGGCTTGAGGCCGATCCTTTGTGCGCTGATCAAATGTAATCGCTTTAATCCCCCACAATTCAACTGTTTGTTATCAGATGAAGCTACAAGCTCGGTGCGTCACAAACTCTCCAGCATCGCACACGTCGGGTACACAAGTGTGTAAAAAAGTCCTCTGCAGAGCATGGAAACACTGTCAGAGTTTGCTTTTACACGTTCAGCTGCTTTTTTTTTTTTTTTTTTTTAGCTTGTACAGCTTCTAGGAGTGTAGAGAGACTCAAGTGCATGAGTCTAGAACTTGAGTTGTCCAACATGCAGCCCGCAGGCCAAAAGCGGCCCTCCAGAGGGTCCAAACCGGTCCACGACTTTGTAAAGTGTAAAAATTACAGAGAACACATTAACTGCACATTGTAAATTTGTAAAAACTAGAAATTTAAAATAATTTGTAGACCATGACAAGTTGTTTTGATCATAAAGTTAAATACGATATCGTTCAGTTCCAGATGACTAAATGTTGTGTTCCTTTGTAGACACTCTGTGATCTGGAAGTTGTAATGTGTAAATGATAAACTGAGGCTGAATGTTGTTGAAATTGAGCTTATTTTCCTTAAGAAATTTAAGGTTGTTCATAATGTTTTGTAAAAAAGATAATTCCTTAAATGTAAACATTTTCAGAACGTACTTCTTTGCACTAAAACAAAGGGAAAAATGTGGAGTTGTGGTTATTTCTAGGTTATTATGCTGTGATTTTACTGGTCACTGGAGATCAAATTGGGCTGAATGTGGAACCTGAACTAAGATGAGTTTGACTCCCCTGCTTTACAGTATTACTATGACAATATTGTCATCCGTGTTTCACATTTAGTGAGGAAATCAACACACAATTAGCAGTGCAGCATAAATGCCTTTAAATGAGACTTTAAGAAGCCAAAATCCACACGCAGTGACACCAGCGAATGAATGTGTCGACACAAAGTTTGGCTTAGACGAGACGGCTGACTGTAAAACGGCATTGATTACCAATGATGCTCTGTAATGGTTTCCTCTTTCTCTGCAAAAACACATTAGGTCACGAGTTAAAAGGTTGGAAAAGCCCAAAGATGTAAAAGAAAACACTCCAGAAGGTGCTATGTGGAACTAATAAACAGATTATATATGCTGAAGTGCACTTGTACTATACATACAGACACAACATGCAGAACTGCTGGAGTGCCTCACTTAAGAAGACAACAAGCAGCTTTCAACGTGGTACAGAGCTCAGCTGGTCGTACTTGTAGCTTAACTACTTATCTTGACCTGTTTTCCGTCCATGAAAATTGACCATCAAAATAGTTTCTTATGACACCTTTAGGGTTTGGAGCGTTTGAGCTGCAATGAGAGATGTAAAGTTGATTTTAATGTTCTTCGTAACGCACACAGTCGGAAAAGGATCAGTCCAAAATCTTCCAGTTGAGTTCAGATCTGACGATAGCGAAGGTCATAACATATGATTGTTATCGTTTTCATCAAACTGTTGAGCACCCGTCATGCCCTATTGATGGGGACTTTGTCATCCTGGAATAGACCAGTTACCTACACATTTTAAACATGATCATTTAGAACTATTTTGTATTGATTTTAAGTGACAAGTTGACCCAAATCCTGCCAACAACATGACAGAACCACTGGATCCCTGTACTATAGACGTCCAGGATGCATCATGTGATCATATTCCTTTTTTCCACGTCTCTCTAGACCACTGCCTCTGGTTTTGCACCACTAAACTCTCAAATTGGCATTCATGTCGTAATGTTTCGAGGAACGCAACCCCACAATAAGATCCACTGTGTAGTTGCAGACTAACTGCTCTTGACTGGATGTTAAGTGCTAAATTGTACCATGCAGTGCATCTACAAGGTTTTGGTTTTTCCACTCGATTCAAGTTCTTGCTTTGACTGTAAATATAAAGGTGAAAAAATGGTGCTACTTTAATACTTTAATTAATACCTTCAGGTGTGTTTGTCTGACACTGAAACGACATGACTGGTAGAGGTATAGCAGCATCTTTTTTTGGTATATACTCCCAAAAAAACAGATAAAATCAAGAGAAACAGTGGTGCAGTCACAATAAGGCAATGATGTAGTGTCCAAATAAGAGTGTGTGTTATGAACATGTTAATCCCACTCTACAGCGCCTCGGGGGTTCTACCTCGACCAGATGTCACCAATTACAGGCCGATTGGTGCACGAGTGACGTGGAGCCGCTGCAAGTGTCTAAAATGAGAACGCCACAAAAACGCAACCCTGGAAATGAGCCGCAATTTAAAGAATAAAAATAAAAAAACACACACAAAACGTGAATAAACCCACGGAAACCAGACAATAAAATCTCCCTTCATCAGACCTCCACCTTAATTGGACGCTGCTTTGGCCCAAAATGGCTTTAACTTTAACCTTCTCCATAAAAGCCCCGGCTGGAAGGCAACACTTTGAGGTCTACGTAATCACTGCTCTCTCTCACGAAGCAGAAGCAGTAAATGCAGAGATTTCCTTTGCTGTCACAAACCAATCACGTTTAGGTAATTGGCAGCGTGAATTATAGTATTTCCTCTTTGCCCATTTTCAGTGCAAGATGCTGAACTGGTCAGCATCACTTTCTTCATAAAGAGACATTTAGGCTTTTGCTTGCTTTGATTATAATCCTGCCACTATAACACATATAGTTAACCTAATTCTAAAAGAAAACAATCATTTACACAAATTTCTAAACTTTTTCTTTAATTATCCAATAACTGTTCATTAGTTTTGGTTTTATTGTTATATTTGTCATGTTTATGTAGTCTTCTAGTTGTATTTACTACCAGTTTTCAAAATTTAATGTATGATAATATAATAGAAACTGTCTTCCTTTTGTTCAAGCTGTAGAATCTGATGTATGCATGTTATTTAACCCTTAGATGCATAAGTGGATCAAAAATGACCCAGTTTTTATCATTTCATATTCCAGCTGTTCCTCAAAAAACATGTTTTTGAAATTACCTTTGACACTTTTAAAGGAAATTGTAATATTTGTGTTACTACCTTGAGCTCTTTATCACTGAAAATATACACGAGATGATGCAAAAACTTGGAGAGACAGAGAGCAGCAACAGTTGGAGGAAAAGATGGAAAAATTTCAACAAAATGGATGCTGACATTCTTCTATGGATGCTCTGTGTAATATTCTGCTTTGTCAACTAACAAAATGTTCAAAATCTGTTTAAAAAAGAGAAAAATAAACATATTTCAAACATGAAATCGTTTTTATGTGGCCAAAAATACAATGCAACCAATAATACATAGTATTATTCTTAACCAAAATGGCAAAAATATCATAAAAACACACTGATTCTTATATGGATCATTTCTGACCCACTTATGGAAGAGTGTAGGGTCCAGTCACTGCTTTTAAGGGTTAAAAAAGCCTTCTTTGAGAATGTTTTGAGCAGCTACGTGGCAACTGAGGTCTCTGGGTTAAGTGGCGGCTTCTTTCTCTAACTACAGGACATTAAGACTACATTTAGGGACATTCCAACTGACCGTTGTTGTGATTCTCCAAAATACAGTCATTGTCTTCAGATAAAACACTACGATACGGCTTCGGATCTCGTCAAAGGGCGCGGATTAGGAGCAAAGACAGCATCTTATCTCAGCGTCCCTCAGTGTATCTTCGGTCACGTCCACTGCAGCACAAGTACAGCTTGTTTTTACTGTTCGCTGCGTGATCTGCGTCAATGACACCAAATAGAGAGATAAAAGCTACGCTTGCTGTAGCAAACATGAAGTTTCTGCAACACTAGGAGTCCCACACAGACTGACAAGGAATCTAGAACTGGGATAAATCTGATCCCACCATGCAGGCCTCTTATATGACACCACACAAATATGAGTTTCCTTTTCCGTGACATGTTCTCAGCATATGTAGCGATGTTAAGCTCTCACCTTGCTGGGACAACACTGGTGCTTCCTAACAACATAAGCCTCAGATCTCTATCCCCTCTACAGGCTGAAATCATGTTCACAGACATAATCGCTTGTTGTTCTTCCGTGTTTCATCATCAAGTCACGGCATTCACGGATTATATGAAACAGGGGTGGCGTGATACGTACACCATGATACAAACTGGCTAAAAAAAAAGTGGGTGATGCAAGTTAGAGATCTGCTTCTGCAGCAAATCAGATGGAACGTGAGTTAACCCTGTGAACCCCCAAGAAGCTTCTGGACGTTCTTTGCTCCCATCATGTTTTTATTCACTGTGACTCATTGCAATATAAAGTCCTGCCCCTCTATGGAAACAGCACACTCATGGCTGGAAGTAGACGGGACTCAGAAATGTGTTTTGTGCAGTTTAAAACCGTTACAATGCCATTAATCATTCCGTGGATCCAGACTATAAGCTGCATCACTGCCAAAATCTAATCACTTGGTCCTTGTGTCATTTCTGACCTTCCCTGAAAATTTCATCCAAATCCGTTGGTCCATTTTTAAGCTAAGATTTGGTTAAGTTTCCCAACAGAGTGGCATGTGACACACATCAAGCATCAGGAAAGAAAATCTGACAATTCTGTCAGTTTGTACAGTTTGTAGCTCTGATTAAGTGTCCAACTTTGGTTCTTTTTTAAAAACAACATGCCTTTCAAAGCTGCCAGTGAGTTTTGGGGGGTTCAGAGGGTTAAAATAGGCCAACACTGGAGCAAACAGCAAACATCTGATATACAATCAGCTGATAGAGCAATAAAAAAAGAGGTCACGAGGGTCAGAGAATAAAAATCTGACTTACCTGAAGAAGATCAACACATCATGATCAGCACATTGAAAAAAAACAGAGAGAGAGAAAGGGGTGATTAGTTTAAAACCAGTGCTTGATGTACACGTTTTTAGATGAAGAGTGCATGTATGTTGTGTGTCCGTGCCCTGGGCTGTGGGCCACATCAGCAGATGTCCATGTCTGTCTTTTAATGAGGCCTCGCTGGTTTATACATCCCATCTCCTCCCCTACAGCAAACTATCATCTGCTAATCTGGATTTTCACATGCACTGCATGATAATGACTAGAGTGTGGAAATGTCGCCAAAACTGCACAAAAACGGCCGTTACGCAAGAGTTCGCCCTCATCTGTATCCTCTCAGATTTCACTAAGCGTCTCACACAGACGAACACGTCCCAAAAGATCCGTTCACACAACCTAAATTCATAAACGCCTCTTTAACGGCGGTTTATAACCTGAGACCCAATTCTGGTTCCGGCCGCCACAACACTGGTGTGCCAAGGTATGCTTACTAATATTTAGGTCGATATGCTGTTGCCCTAAATGTGTGAATCATAAAAAAAGACAACCACAGTGACATACTGTAGACACCAAAAAAAAAACCAGAAAAACACACAGAATTCCACTGAAGACTAATCCCCAAATCTCCCAACTTTCATGTTAACACGGCGCATTCACATTTGCCAGCAGCAGACATCTCGATGAGTCGCAGGGCGTTTGGTGATTAGATGTACTGTAAAGAACATAAACGGCCTATAAGAAGCAGTGAAGTAAACAACTCTCAGACAGGGATTCAGGCTCAGAAAAGCTGAGGGGCTCCAGCAGCCCGACTGTCCCATCTATTCCCTCCCAGAGCCGTCATTATGCCCATCTGATGGCTGATTCAGCTACATAAGGGAGATCGATAGGGCTGATTAGGGAGATTGATGATCATTTAGTGTCTGTGCAGGTGTCAGACGGAGAGAAAAAGAGATGGAGGGTAAGAGAGACAGAGCGGAGTGGTTTTCAATCCTTAATGGCAGAAAAGTCGACATAGAACAGCTGTGACAAGTGACAAGCTTCGTTATCATTAGAAAAGATTCCATACAGCTAATCCTAAAACACGTAGCCAGCTAATTAGCCTAGCGACAAAAGCTATCTTCCGGCTTCCTCGGTTCATCAAATATTTCCTGGTTCCAGCTTATCAAGTGTGAAAATACGCTGCGTTTTTCATGTTTGTCTCACGGTTCACTAGCAAGGACCACATCACTGATCCAATGAAGAATGGAAGCTGAGCTGTTTATTGGACTCTAAGGATCAGAATGTTGGTGACGACTGAGGTGTGGGGGTAAAGTTTAGTCGGAGATCAGCGGTGGACCCCCTAGGAAAAGGAGAAGACAGGAAAAGGAAGGCTGAAGTATGGGATGGTGGGTAGGGGACGAGAAGCGACAACCAACAAGTTGGAAGAGCAAAGTAGCGTATATGGACGTCCGACAGGAAGTGGGGTGATTGAGGTGTGGTCCTGCTCCTGAACTTCATCTAAAAAATGTTTTATCTCCATTAAAATTATTATTTTTGAGTTCTCGACTGTTTGTCTGACACAAATCCACACCGCCTTCCCACAATGCAACGCACAAATGAGATACAGAAGCTGTTAACAGCTGCAAAATATAAAAAGAAATCAAATGTTGAAACGAACGGCGGTGAAGCGGTTCCAAAAGAGCTTGGAAGACAAACAAACAAGAAAGCATAAAATTCTTGGAGGCATATTTCGTTTTCCTTTTCATGAGGTTTAATTGGCTGCGGCTTTCCAGAATCACACAATGACACGAAAGCAGCTAATGGATTCTGCAAATATAGTGACCTTCAATTAATCTTTTCCAGTCATTACACAAGCAAAAACAGCAAATATTACTCGGTTACAGCTTATCGTGTGTGAGGAGTTTCTGGTTCTGCTTTTTGGTGTTTTTTTATCATTGTAAACTAAATATTAAGAGTCAACCAAAGTGTTTTTAAGGGCCGATAGTGATACTGATTATTAATAATCAAAAACACAGACAACTGATATTTGGAACCACTCATTCCTTTTTTTGTCATTTTTTGTCTCGTTTGTGTCATTTGTGGAATTTCTTGTCTTGTTGTCCTTTGTCACGTTTTGTCTCATTTTTTTGTCTCTTTTTGTTTAGTTTTGTGTGGTTTGTCTCATTTTTTGTCATTTTGTTTCTCGCTTTTGTCGTTTTGTGTCTCATTTCTGTAATATTTTGCCTTGTTTTTGCTGTTTTTTGTCTTTTGTTGTTTGACTTTGGTCATTTCGATCATACAGTAAAACACTACATCATTCAGTTCCAGATAGCTGTGACTAAAAGTTTGTTCTTTTGCAGACACTCCGTGATCTGGAAGTTCTAATGTGTAAATCATAAACTGAGGCATAATGTTGTTGAAATTTAATTTATTTTTCATAAAAACCTTCAGGTTGTTCATAATATTTTGTAAAAAGATAATTCCTTAAATGTGAACATCTTCAGAATGTATTTTTTGCATTAAAACAAAGGAAATATTTGGAGTTGTGGTTATTTATAGGTTATTATGCTGTGATTTTACTGGTCACTTGAGATCAAATTGGGCTGAATGTGGTCCTGAACTAAGATGAGTTTGACACCTCTGTCTCAGAATGAAATTTTCTTTAAATTACACACTTTACATGACACTAGTAGTGCATATCATGGAACTGGGACATTGCATGTTTCACCTGGAGAATAAATCCCTAAAACATACAGTAAATCCTCAGTTTCTGCTTGTGGAAAAACTGCATAAAAATGAAAGTCAGCTCAGTGTTTATTAAATCTTCTAAGGCTAAATGAGAATTTTCACACCCCAGGAATCTCTCCTAATAGACCTCCTTAATACGGGAGATATTTGGCTCAAATAATCAACAAGAAAACGTACATTTAATTGGTTTCGTGCTGTTTATAATTTTCCTAACTTTTCTCTTTAATCCACCTCAAGTCAATTAAAGTTTGCCAGGCCGTCGGCGGAGCAGCCAATAGCGGCTCGCATGCCAGACGGCTCTCTGATTGGTTCAAATGTTGTCCCAGTAGGAGGGTCAAAGACTCGCTCGCGCACCCGTTACCGCGGCAACCGAGGCAAACACCCAGCCAGTCAGGGCCGGAGGCTGCGTCAAAATTGCAGGTTTTGGATGCCCAGCCGCTCATTTCGGGGCTATATTTACACACAGGCACGGTGCGTGGCGGCCCGTGGGTCTTCTAATGGGGCGCTGGCAAACCTGTGGAAGCGAGATCCAGATGTTATAAATAGCTAAGGTTCAAACCCGAGACCTAATCTGATGAGACGTTTCCTCTGCGCGGCGTGCATCAGTACAGTATGGACGGAACAGTTTTATACTGACCTGTCTGTGACACCGTCTCCGGTCTAGAATTAGTTATAAAAAGACGCAGACTGTGTGAGACAGAAAAAGACAGAAAGAAAAAAAAAAAGACTGCGAGTGAGGAAAACAGAGGAACTGTACGACGGAGGAGCATCAGCCTGAGAAAAACAAACATCCTGTTTGTCTTGTTAACTGTTTATTCCTTCATTTTCCAGTCAATTCTCTCCATCTCTGAACTTTGTTGTCAGCTTGTATCACCCAACTTAATACACTCCCTGCTCCTATTCTGGAGATTTATTAAGTAAAAATCAGTTACTACAACAGAAGTGATCGAATTAGATTCTGATTATTTAATAACAACAATATTCCAATGAAGGATTCTAAATATAATCTGTGAAAAGGCTTTCCTGGGAGCTACATGAGGGGCCAACATGGACCAGCCAGGCCGACTGCAAATCAGGTAGGATGATCTCCTTATGTAAGACAGATCAAACACAGGGATAACATGGACTATAGCACATTTAGATACACATCTGGCTCAGATACAAGGACATTTTCTGCACACATGGTCAGATATTGACACCACAGATGGATTAAAAACACTGCACCAAAGTAAAACCACCTCATTTGAACTGCACATAGTAAATCAACGCACACGTTTGGCTTACATCATGACAAAATGCAACACCTTAATGGTGTTTTCTGACATCTCTCCAGAAAAACACCAGTTCTTACAGCAGCTATCAGTAGTCGGTGACCATTTTAACGCTGCTTCTACTCTTTGACTTTGAGAAAAATGCCAGGACCTCGAACCATCCCAGCTATGAGCATCCTGAGCTGTTTTAGGAAGGGGCAGGTTCAGAGGTGATCGAGTGACGAGGAAAGATTGAGACATGCAACAACCGCAACAAGTTCCACAATCCTGTCAAGCAAACAAAATGAAAACTTACGCTCAGGCAGTCACAAAGTGATTTATTAGGCCAAAAGCCATAAGAGATGCATTAAAAATATGTTTGTATTAAACACGTCAGTTATTAACTCCAACAACAGGCCTCCTACTATCAAGACCATCTTAGTACACCAGCTTTGCAACAACTACAGACACACACACTGAAGTCAGCAAGTTAAAGGTTTTACTAGAAAACTATAAGTTAGTAACACAGAGACTTGGACTTTATATTTTATACATATTAATGCTGATTTAAATACGATTGTAGAAACAAAACTAGAGTTTAATGGATACAACTCTTTGTTTTCTGTCAGAGAGGCAGTTCAATGGTTATCAGTCATGGTGCTAGCAGGTGTCAGAACATCTGGATAGTCACAAAATTATGCATATAAATATGGAAACATGCAAGCATGTCAACCACAACTGTATCACCCAACAGAAAAATTCATGAAATCCATAGGAAATCAGTAGGATCTATAAAAGGCAGCACTTTAGAAAACACAATTTTTAACTGCATCGACAATGAGGAATATGCACAGTCAATATTTTCCATCAAAATTGCACCAGAGGAATATACATTAGATGGGGAATCGACCACAAATGATGATGTTTGCGCGTCTCAAATCCAATACGTCAACAAATGTGGCAAGGGCTGAACATTTACCACACGCAGACTACCGTTCAAAAGTTTGGAGTCACTTAAAAATGTCCTTGTTTTTGAAAGAAAAGCCCAAGATAACATTAAAATAATCAGAAATCCAGTGTAGACATTGTTAATGTGGTAAATGACTATTCTAGCTGGAAACAGCTGATTTTTAATGGAATATCTCCATAGGGGTACAGAGGAACATTTCCAGCAACCATCACTCCTGTGTTCTAATGCTACATTGTGTTAGCTAATGGTGTTGAAAGGCTCATTGATGATTAGAAAACCCTGCAGTTATGTTAGCACATGGATAAAAGTGGGAGTTTTCATGGAAAACATGAATTGTCTGAGTGACCCCAAACTTTTGAATGGTGGTGTATGTTGATGTATTTTTATTTTTTTTAATACGTGTGATTTTAAATATGCTTGTAACCAATTTAAATGGAGGAAACTCCATATAATTTTGACATGTAGACATACGCATTTACAATGAGCCCAATAAACAGCTACATTACGGTCTTCAGCCAGTCCAAGCTTTAAGATCTGATGTTACTGCATGCTAATGATGCTCCTCTGCCTGAGCATCACGATATTGGCAGTAATTTCAATACTAATCGTTAATGGATGTGAAGCTACTAATGGCAGTGAAGTTAAGACAGCAGGTCCTGTGACTGTAACGCAGCATCGCCGTCTTTTTCCATTCTCAGGTGAAGGTTAGGCTTCGGTTACAGCTATTGTCCCCAAAGTCTTAATGACACCACTGCCTGAGCGTACACTCACATGCACACACATGCACAAAACACACAACAGATGAACTGATCAATAAGTGATGAGACTAATCTGGAAACACAACACCCCTGATGTACTGAAAGAAAAAACACTCCTACCTCTGGGAAGATGAAGCCCAAATATAAACAAGGAACTGAAGAATTATGCTGCTCACTTGAAACTATCAAAGCCTGCACACAGACACACACACACACACACACACACACATACACACACACATCCTCCTCCTGGCACCGAATCCAACACTCACATCAGTACCAGCCTGTGACATCACCGTGGCGATGACATCCTCCAGCTTCCGGCCTGACGCATCGTTGTTTAACCAACACACACACACACACACACACACACACACACACACACACACACACACACAAAGTGCCCTTTGACCGTCTACTGTACTCGTCCCAGTGACCACACACACCTCCTACTCGCTCCCTGTGGCAACCAGGAAGTGCAGAAGGGTCACGGAGACGGAGAACAAGGGGCCATAAAAAGACAATGACACACTTCTTGCTTTGCTTGAGCGCGTAAACAAGTCATTCACTGGGAGACTGAGAACAAGAATCCATTCAAATAAGCCCACAGCGCAGTGAAGAGGTGCGATGCAGCCAAACCAAACATACCAATGTGGTTTGGTGGGCGTAACACATCAGATTTAATAAGCAGCCAATGAATCCCCTTCTTTGTCCACTCTCACCTATTCTGTGCTGGGGGTGGTACACCCAGTCGTCCTCGTCCTCACGTCTGTGGCTGTTGCTGTGAACGACGTGGAGCTCGTTCTGGCTGTGGAAGATGCGCCTGCTCTGGCGGGAAAGTGTGGACACGCTGAGCCAGCTGAGAGCCCGAGTAAGACCCGCCGGCTTCTCCTTTCGGAACGAGGAGGATCTCCTGTCGCCCCTCATTCTCACAAACTCAGAGTCTTCTTGTAAACTATCCGGAAAATCAATCCTCAGACGTAAATCCTTCAGTTAGTGTGTGAAACACTCAAGACCAGCATCCAAACATAGACGCTAGAATGCTATTCTGATTCCACGTTGAGCTTTAAATTAGTTGCAGGGAGAAGTTCAGCCATCGTCCAGTTTGCCTTTTTCCACATCATGACCCGGACAGCCTCAATTTCCAACCTCTTTCTCCTTCAGTCCATCTCTGTCACGACCTAAAAGCCAGACTTAAATCATCCCTTTTCCTTTCTTCTCCTCTTTTGTGCTTTAAGACTCCGGGCATGATTCCCAAACCCAAAGTGGTAATTAGGCAATCCAGCAATTGTGGAAGATCACCGCCCCTCTGCGGCACAGATGCACTCGTATGTGCACAGTCACTGCTGGCTGCAATGTTCCTCAGTGGTGAGTGACAGGGCGGAGAGAGGTTTTCCAAATCACGCAGAGAAAAAACTGTTCAATCACGGCAAAGTTTGTTGTTTACGACCTCGTACGCCTTTATCTCCGGCTGCTGACACACACACCGTCGCCACGGCAGGAGGTCTAAAGGTTCCTCTGGATCTATTCCCGGCCTGCTGAAGTTACGCTGCTATAAACACACTCACATGTGAAAGCGTCCCGCCAAACACACATCCTCTCCTGGACGATGACACCTCCCAGGGCTTTGCAGAGGATTTTTCTGCAGTCTTAACTTGTCAACAAATTCTTCTTTTTGACCTCTTTTCTTTGAGTTTCGTTGCCGCTGGTGGTGGAGGGAGAAGCATTCCAAGCAGGATGAGGCGGTGAAATTAAAAGAAGCTCCAGGTGTTGTCGGCCGTCTGCATGTCCAATCAGCTGATCGGCACTGGACAGAACCAGAATGGGGGGAAACCCACACCTGCTGAACGGCTGTAAACAAAGTATGCACCGCTGAGGAGTTCCCTGAACTCCAGGCTCCTGGCGAGTCCTCAACAGTGTGTGACTAAAAGAGTTGACTATTTGTGCCGTGAGTTCAGGGTTAGGATTACACCCAACCCTAGTACTCTGAAATACGAGTCAGCCCGTCCCTTCTTCCTTATTCCCTGCCTCTCTCGTTCTGTTTTCTGTGATCTCTGCTCCTCCCCTCCATCCGTTTGCCGGCATGGCAACCACTCTTCATTCCCCCCTTTATTTGCCTTTTTTTCTTTTTTTTTTACACCTTTTTCCTCCTGTTTACCTTCCTTGTCCCTCGAGTGCTTCCTATTCCGGGACAAAGCAGCATTTACTCCCTCTCAGCTACTGGCACTAAAAGTCATGTTTTATCTAAAAGACATCTTTAATAGCAGCAGAATTAAACAAATGACGAAAACAGCTGCAGACTATAAAGCAACATGCTGCAGATCTGCAATATTTTCTGCAGGTTTTTCTGTGGAAAAACAATAACCACAGAAACTACTACAGTTTGATTTTTAATGCACTTGGCTATATGTTTAAGGACACATTAAAGTATTAAAGGACAGTTATAGTGGTTCCTCAACTGTACATTTGGCTGCCTGAGGTGCAGGAAGCAACTGGATAAGCAGGAAATTTCAAGAAGACGCTAATAAAACTAAAATGATGATCAGTCAAACATTAAAAGCAACTAAAGCGATTCTCAGTTTAAACGTTACATCAGAAACAACCGCTGGTAAAAATTTTTCCATAAAATAAAATGCACAACACATACTTAGTGTCCCAACATGTACTTGAGGTGTGTAGAAATATCTCACATAAGCCCTCAGGGACAAAAACAACGTTTTTATGGGGCACTACAAGCCTGTCGGGGAGGTGGAGCATTCCCACCCAAGTGTAACTGCAGAGCAAACATGTGACCACCAAGGTGTGACAATAAACCTGCTGTGTGTTTGACTGTGCATGAACATAACACAGCAACCCTAAACACTTCTTGTTTGCACTTGATTAAAATTACTTCATCCGTCTAGATGATGATCTGGAGCTCTAAGATCTTATTGTGGCTGTTGGTGTGGATCCATTACGCCGCTGAAAGCTGATTCCGGATTTGTGCCTGTGATGTGGTGTAAACCTAGACGTAAACCCCCGTCCCTCTGTCACGTCCCCCACCTCATTTTCTTTCCCCCTTTAGAGACGAAATCTACTATCTCAGCACTTGCTGTTTACACAAAGGGATAACAGTCAGGTCGTGAAGTCTCAGTTTAAATTACAAATATGAGCAATCAAGACAACAATCTCTCTCTCAATAATAAACATGCGTACACTACCGTTCAAAAGTTTGGAATCACTTAGAAATGTCCGTGTTTTTGAAAGAAAAGCAGTTTTTTTTAATGAAGATAACATTAAATGAATGATAAATCCAGTGTAGACATTGTTAATGTGGTAAATGACTATTGTAGCTGGAAACAGCTGATTTTTAATGGAATATCTCCATAGGGGTACAGAGGAACATTTCCAGCAACCATCACTCCTGTGTTCTAATGCTACATTGTGTTAGCTAATGGTGTTGAAAGGCTCATTGATGATTAGAAAACCCTTGTGCAGTTATGTTAGTACATGGAGAAAAATGTGAGTTTTCATGGAAAACATGAAATTGCCTGATTGACCCCAAACTTTTGAACAGTAATGTACATTTTTAAGACCTCTGTCCACACAGAGGACTAATAAGACCACAGTCCTTTAATAATTAACCAGCATTACTCAACTGTGCAGCGGTGAAGGGATCAGTTAATATATTAATAATATATAAAACAAAACCAAGTGATTAAAACAGCACAAAGCATGATGTGGACGGTGTTAATAAGGAAAATAATTAACATTAACCGCCTGCAATAAATACACACTCAGGCCCGCTTCATTTGCTTCCCTCTCCTCAGGAAGGAAAGCTGTTTTAGTACCATAAGCCCCAAGTGACCTGAGAAGTCAAAGCTCATCAAAAGAGGTCAGCACCCTGGTTCAACCCCCACCTCGTTTTTTGTTTCATTAACTGCAAACGAAGAAGGATCACTAGCAACGATAATCAATAAGTTTAAGCCGGATGTCTGAAGCGGTTGAGTGGACATTTAACAGCTTGGGCTGCTTCTGGTCGGAGGAGAACATCTCTGACGGGTTTGAAGTGGGAGCTGAGCCTCCATCTGTTGGACAACAATGACCCTGATTACAGCTTAGGATCTGGCCGGATTAATCTTTAAAGGGGCAATCAGTGATTTGTTTACATCATAAATTAGAAATGTGGTGCAATCGCTCGCAAGAGTTTCGAAGGAAAATCAGCGATTGGCAAATTTCCACCATGACTAATGGCATGAACACGTCAGAAAACATTTCTACATATATTTCTTCTGCAGTCTGGCACCACACCCAATCTGAACGTTATCAGCCCAGTAAATGGGCGGTATCGTTGAACAATAATCCAACACATATGAGCCAGTAAGGACCTCCTCCACCTTCCAGTAGGCCAGAGGGCGTTTATCATCCATTCTGTTCACTGATAAACACAAAGTAATCCTGATAACAAGGGCAACCTCTTGCAATCATGAGGGTAAGAATCTCTGGGGCATTTGTCACCTGGTAACATACAAAATGGAGCTTTAAAACGTGGTAAACATGGCAACCGGGTGTACTACAACTCAAACCAAGCTCCATTTGTAAACACAACCAAGCAGCTTTAGCGCCTAAACTTAACCATCCATCGATTGAAAACACAAACACAAAGTGAAAAACAGCAAATGAAAACAAAAGCTAAAAGTAGACCTAAGTCAAACAATAGTACGATAATAAAGTTCTCAGAAGGTCTGGGGTGATAGACCACCACCAACCCTCCAACATACACCAGTACTGGATTTCTGATACACCACTTGACTCCGCACCACTGTCTGCTCTGCTGTCATATATACTCTGCTACATGAGCTGCAGTGTTATAAAGAGTGGAGTCGGACTCTAAATTACTCTAATCATCCTTTTCTGCGTGATGTTTTGTACAAAAAAACCCCATTAAAATCACCTAACGGATAAAACAGTCGGGCTTTTGTCACTGAGCCCAGCAGAGGTGGAGGACTTCCCTGCTGTTCCACATATACAGGAATGATAACGCTTATTGATAACATCCCAATACGTGGTCACCATGTGCTCAAAGCAAACCACTGAATTTGTTTGGTTTCTCTTTGTATGATTTAATATTGTCAGGTCTTTGTTTTACTATGTGAATGGCCTGAGATGACTTATGTTGGGGAACAATATAGATAAAGTTGAGTTGAATTAAGTCAACTTGATAATCCAAAGTAAAATAAAGCACTGGCTTGCTGGACATATAATGGTTTTAAGTATATTTGTATATAGTTTACCAGTATTACTCCAATAAGTCAGTAATCAAAGTGAGATGATAATAAAATTAGGACAAATCTAAATAAAGTAGAATTTTAACAGCTACAAATAAAACATCACTGCAGAATACCCAGAATGTATATGTGCTTCAAGAGTGTACAGTGTATTGACTGTAAAGTGATAATGTTAATAAACTGTGTATCACCTGCTGGTTGTTTTCTTCCCCTGTGAAGCTACTGAAAGCAAAACTCATTTACTGCTTAAAGGGAAACGAAAGGAATTCAACTTGAGCTCTGCAGATGCATCATTTCATCACCAGGACACACAAACACGATTCTATCTGAAGGCACGTGGCAGCGATAAGCAGTGAAACGACGCAGACCCTTGACACGCTGCTGTTTGAACAGGAAATACAGGTCTGCAAGTGTCAGTGGGAGACATTCCTGTCAAACATGATAAGAAAGGAGACAAGAGGCAAAGTAAACGCAAGAGCAGACGGCAAAAAGTAGACTTAGCTTCTGTGCAATTACAGCTTAATTACATGAAATCAGATAAGATGAAAGGCTTCACACATCCTTGCATCAAAAAGACACAATGCAAAGTTAAGCAGCAGATAAATAAGCCTGAAAGAAAAGATGAACTAAATGAGACATTTCTTTGGATCTGAAGAGTCAAGACTCCTGCAATTTCACTAAATATCACTAAATTATACACTACTGTTCAAAAGTTTGAGGTAACCCTGTTTTCCATGAAAACTCCCACTTTAATTCATGTGCTAACATAACTGCACAAGGGTTTTCTAATCATCAATGAGTCTTTCAACACCATTAACTAACACAATGTAGCATTAGAACACAGGAGTGATGGTTGCTGGAAATGTTCCTCTGTACCTCTATGGAGATATTCCATTAAAAATCAGCTGTTTCCAGCTACAATAGTCATTTACCACATTAACAATGTCTACACTGGATTTATCATTCATTTAATGTTACCTTCATCAGAAAAAAACTGCTTTTCTTTCAAAAATAAAGACATTTCTAAGTGACCCCAAACTGTTGAACGGTGGTGTATAAATTTCACATGCTTGACTTGTCGCCTCTCGCGTGACACAAACAGGAGACGCTGGTTGCTCGGTAACCTAATCAGACATCAGAGACCAAACCGGACATCGATACGCTCCGACTGGGACCAGACGCTGCCGCACAAAAGGGTAAATATAGCAGATAACAAACCACCTGGAAGCCACTAGCAACACACAAAAGCACCACTTAGCGCATCCTCCAGTCTGATTCTCACAAAAGCCTCGGCCGAGAGTTGCTGCCAAAAATCTGAAATCCCAGTTAAGTACAGTTTGGCAGCTGTGTGCGTCTCAGCGGTAACACATTCACAGAGCCAGTTAAACACAGGGGTTCAGTTGCACCACAGAGGAAGGCTTTTATTACCCCACTGCACCCCACATTTACTGGGACAGCAACACTGGAGCTGGCACTGGACTGGACCAATGTGTTTTTGTCAAAAGCCACATCTGGGAATAAATTCTAGACCGTAGTGGGTTTTGACACCAGTTGTGTCTTTTTTGGGGATATAACTGTTTTCCCTAATTTGGTTTCACTGCAGATGTGATTAAATTCCTCTGTGGAAGTCTGGTTTAAATTAGCCTGCAGGGAAGTAATGGGGTTCAGGAAGGCATGCTTGACCTGCATGTGTGTGTGTTCTATACTGTACGTTCTATATTGGGTTCCTCCAGGAGGTGTTGGAATCTTCAGTAAAGGGTAAGGAGGGCCTCAGCTCCTTACAAACACGTGTCAGATGCACATACTGAGCAAGAAAAAACATGCAGAATACTGTACGTGCTTTTTCTCTCTGCACTAATGTAAATAACTGCTGCAGGAAGTTTGTCTGGTGTGTTTTGTTTGTGGTTTAGGGAAGACACATTTATCACTAACTGCAGAAATCCAGAATCATATCTAACATATCTGATTAATATGAAGACATTTTTCACATCAATTCTCTGAAAACTCATTTTCTACAGTAGCATGGCATGTATTTATGACTGCTACCCAACCTTTAGGGTTGACGAGACCAAAAACAGGAGGGAACAGGATGAAGAGTAGAAAAATACCCAAAGAGGTTGCATATACGCTACAGACCAAAAGTTTGGAAGCAAGATCAAATTTGGACCAAAAAACATCATAGTTTCATTGGTGCAAAAAAATTCAACAAAAGAAAAGCTAAAGGATTGAGGTTCACCCCAAGTCTCAAACGACATGAAGCTGCTTCTAAAATGACTGCATTCAATCCTATTCTTATCTGGACACAGCAATAAAGACGGTGCTGTCTGCTGTCACCTCCTGACCACCGTTTGACCCGTCAAGCTGTGACCTCTGACCTCTCCATGAACCTCAGAGATCAACCTTCACCTCGTCTGGAAGACTGTCTGCTGCCTCGTTTATTATTCTCCTTATCTTAGCGTCCTGGTTTGAAATATACTTAATGTATTCTTATCTTCCATCGCTAGTCATCTACACTCACTGACCTCTTTATTAGGTACATCTTGCTAGTAAAAGGTTGGATCCCCTTTTAACTTCAGAACTGCTTTAATTCTTGGTGTCATACTTTCAACAAGGTGTTGGAAACATTCCTCAGAGGTTTTGATCCATATTGACTTGATAGCATCACAGTTGCTGTTTCCAGTGAGTATATTTTATCTTTTAAGTCTTTTATTTTTTTAAATGGAAGTACTGATTGAGAAAATGTGACAGAAACTTGCCTTTTATAATATTTTTCCCATCTTTCAAATCAAAACTTTTCCAGTACAGTTGCCCTTCTGCACTCATATATTATATTAGCAGTTATACACATAATAATGAAGAATAAAGGAAAATTAAACTGTGCTGTGCATGTTGCAGAACAGTGTAGGCAGCCTCTTAGACTGAGGCTTCATGTGATCTGTCATTCACACTGACAGCAGCAGACAAGGGATCTGCTGTCTGTTTTCTCAGGGAGTTTATGTGGTGTGTTGAATAAACCGCATGATTGTGTGTGTGGGATGAACATATAGCGCCTTCATATGTTGTGTGGTGTGTGGCTCCAAGTCCAAACGGGGAATGTTTACCACAAGTATTTGTGTACATAGGAGAGTATGTAATTTCCTGGTTTTCTACATTATTTGCCCATAATATCTGTTTGTCTTTACTCAAGTGATAAGTGTAGACGAGCACAAGATTTTAAATATTTTACATCTGCCTTGAGCACTCCTATCAAACATTCACAGAGCTGCTGCAAAAAACAAGCAAACCCTTTGATTTAATAGCTGATCAAAATGATTTTTTCAGCAAAAACTGACCAAGTTATTGTTACTGTCATTATATGATGCTCATGAGTTTTGCTCCACTTTACCTTTGGGATGATATTTTCATGTTGGTGGTGTTGTAGGGCTGCAAATGATGATTATTTTCATTGTGGATATTGAATTATGACGTTGTTTGGGCTATAAAATGTCAGAAAATGGTGAAAAAAGTATTTTCCCAAAGCCAAGAAAAACGTCCTCAAATGTCTTGTTTGGTCCACGACCCAAAAGATACTTAGTCCGCTGTCATAAGGGAGTGAAGAAACCATAAAATATTCAAATTTAAGAGGCTGGAATCAAAGGAATTTGACTTTTTAAAGAAAATTATTTAAACCAATTAAGCCTTTGAAGTGATAAACTAGAAAGTTATGCAGAAAATTACACCATTTATCAGATCCAGAAACTGCTAAAACAGAGAAAATTGTTGAACATTTAATTTTCTGACATTCATTGATCAAATATGGATGGGGTTGCTGTTTCATCAGGAAATGTCATGCCAGTATTGGTAGCACATGTGGGCACTTGAAAACATGTTGTACATGTTGATTCCAGGTTTTAACACAATTCTGTAAAGCAAATAATGATTTTTTTAGTTTGTTTTTGATGATTTCTGGCATTATAACTGTGCCGTACTGCACAGAAGACATTCCAAGTTCTCTCTGCTTCTACTGTGCTGTTTCCGTAGAGGTGCAGGACTTTATATTGCAGAGAAAAATGAGTTCAATCAATTTCGAAAATAGCTTTAAGTGTTAAAGTATGAATGTAAGGGCTGACAACTAATCGATCAGTCGCTGGAGTTCATGCAAATGTGGAGTAAATACATGAACATATGAAGGACAACAACAACAAAATGATGTGTTCTAATTCGATGGACATAAATAAATATGCATCAATGCATAATTAGAAAGGCTCCACTTGCATTTTCATGCCACTTTGTGTGTTGAGTGAGTTCAGGACAACTCAGTCAATTCGCCATCTGAGCCCCGACGGGGGTCACCAGAGTTCAAATACTGACCTCATATGCTGGAATGATGCACTTAAAGTGCCACTAAGAATGATGGGAGGCTGCAAGGGTGGAGTGACCTTAGTCGTTATTGTCTTAGCACAAAGGATGCACAACACACACACACACACACACTCATAAGACACGTACATCCGTCCGAACACACACGAGCCATCAACACAAATGAAGAAAGCACTTTGTGACGAAAGTCAGCCGCGATCAAACCGCAGACAGGGAGGGAGGAAGGAATAAAAGCGATTAATTCACGTGATAATAGACTAGGAGGACGTGGAAAATGTGAGTCACACAGTATACAGTGTCGCTAGAACAGGGAGCTGCTGAGCAACTTCAGATCTACAGGGTGCAGGACAGGACTGGTTACCCAGCAACGGCCCTCTAGTGGCGGGTAGCAGAGTTACCAGAAACCCTGAGAGACCCTGAACCCATCTGGAGCTCTGAACTGCGTCACATTTCACTGTATTTTATTCCATTTTTTGTGGGTAAAAAGTTCAAAAGTTTGGAGTCACTTAGAAATGTCCATATTTTACGTAGTTTTTTGGGTTTTTTTACTGTTTTATTGGGTTTTTTTGCTTGTTTTTCTTGTAAACGCTTGTGTAACTGCTGCATAACAAATCGCCCTTCAAGGGACAAATAATAAAGTTGAAGCTTGTGTGGTGTAATGGTCAGGATCACTACACAGATGTGGAAATGAATGCAAATTTAAAATGATTTCTTGATCTCATCTTATCTTAAAATACTACATCATTCAGTTCCAGACACCTGTGACTAAATGTTTTGTGTGTTTGTAGATACTCTGTGATCTGTAGGTTGTAATGCATAAATGATAAACTGAGGCATAATATTGTTGAAATTTCACTTATTTTTCTCAAGAAATTTCATAATGTTTTATAAAAAAAAAAGATGTGAATATTTTCAGAATGTACTTTTCTTGCACTAAAACAAAGGGCAAATCTGGAGTTGTCGTCATTTCTAGACCCAAAGTCGTAAAACAACATGTGTGATTACCGCCTCCAGCCACATGGCGTCACCATCACACTGGACTGAGCTTCTCCCCAGAGCAGTAAAGTCCTCTATCTCTGCTGGTCAGTGTGGCCTTCAGAGGCTAAACGGGCTAGAAAAATGTGTGCGTCTGTTCACTTGTATGAACATGCTTCACACTTAGCTATCAGACTGCAGTCAACAAACAGCACGATGCCGTGGCCTGGAGGGAATAAAGTGTGTGTGTGTGTGTGTGTGTGTGTGCAAAGATAGCAATCTTCAGTCAGGGATAACACAGCTATTTCAAACATTCAAGGCCTATATTTGGCCTCTGTGGAATAGCCCCTTTGAGGACACACACACACACACACACACACACACACACACACACATACACATGCACACACACACAAACACGGGGTCTTGTTGACTTGTTAGACATAAACTGGTCCAAACCCCCAGTCAACTCTTATCAACTCACCCTGCTTAGAAGACAAATCCCTCATTCCTCCAGCCACGTGCTCCATTATTCCAACGTCTATTATTTCAACTGAAAGCACCCGTGTGCGTGTGTGTGTGTGTGTGTGTGTGTGTGTGTGTGTGTGTGTGTGTGTGTGTGTGTGTGTGTGTGTGTGTGTGTGTGTGTGTGTGTGTGTGTGTGTGTGTGTGTGTGTGTTATGGTATGCCACTTAACTCTATTGTTCCTGGGTAAAAGCAGCGGCTTAGTAAGGCACCCCCTCCTGGGTGTGTGTCTCTAATGTGTGTACATGTGCGTGTCTAAGAGTCATGTGTGTGTCTGGATTTAACCGCAGAGACGAAGACAAACAGAGAAGCAGGTATCGACCTCTGACCTCGAGCCCAAAGCAGCAGCTGACTTCAAGCTGATGGGCCGTTATCGGTCGGACTGTTTGGACATTTGTGCACCAAACCGTAGATTCTTTCACTTTCCGAACAAATACGCCATTGGAAAGACAAAGAACCAGAACTGGACATGCGTCTGAGCCGCATCTGGACAGTGCATGATGATGCGGTTCATATGTAGGACTTGTAGATTTACGAGGTGAGGGGTTTCTGTTCCTCTAAATACTGCGAGAGAGAAGGAAGAGCGGTGACTCTGGGGCATGAAAGGAATACAAGTTTGAGCAAGGAGCGGCACTACAGCTTACAAGACAAACGAAGTCCGGTAATCCGAGCGGGGCCTTCACACGCCCAGCAGGCCCGAGTCCAGCGGTTGAAGGGGAGAGAAGGGTGCGGTCGACTCGGTGCATTCCTGATCCTTCACGCCTGAGCGGAGCAGCCGGTCCAGCAGACCTGAGGCCAGATGTGGTTTGCACAGGACTGTACTGTTCACGCGTACGTATGGAATTTGTAAAATCACGTACAGATGAGATCAAAGGTGGACAAAAGGCCGGTGGGTGATGTGTGAGCGTCTGCCGTGTGAAGGGCTACTCATGTTATCATCAATGCTTCCCAGATACAACTGCAGGAAATGACTTTGTCAGGCGTATTGTGACATCCGAAACCTGACGTGAACCAAGTTAAATACTTCACCTTGAGTCAACTCACAAACTGCCACGTCGATGTGCAAATGAAACACCGCGTGCACGCAGATAAAACCAATCTATGGTGTGTAATCATGATTTACGGTGAAGTGCGGTTCCACTGTTGCTGTTCCGAACAACAGGGCGGCATGTTTGGCATTGCAACAGTATTCCTACATGGGCGTGTAATTCTGCCATGTGGTCGGACCTGTTTTAAATCTCACAGGTAGGACAGTGCAGGGAGAGGGAGCATGTGTGTTTTCTCTTCCCTAAACCTGAGTGACGACAGCGCTTCGACAACAGCTGTTGGAGGGGAAGCACCAGCCGGGACGGAGGAATGTTGGGTTTTACGGCACATGCTCATACATGAAGCAAAACTCAAACACTGTAAGCGTGCCAATATGGATACGCACAGATCCACGTCCCTGTAAACCCTCCTGACCTCTAGTTTCCGTTGTCCTTCACATGACTCGAGCACAAGACTTCAGCAGATGCAGCTTCATGGAGGTGTGAGTGTATATATGTAGGGCTGTGTTTAAATGGGGAAATTCTGTCAAAACACACGAGTTCAGCAGGATTAGAACACATCTTCACGACTAAATTAACTAAATCAGACACAGTACTGATAAGTTATCCGTCAAAAACTCTGTACAATCATCAATTTCTTCTACATACACAAGAATATGTGCATTATCATTATTTCTAATATGTACTTGTGGAAGAATCTGTGCAGCATCATCATTTTTCCACGTGTAAAGGTGTGTGATATTATTATTAGGAATCTGTGCAATAGCTTAATTTTAATTTGTTATTTGCTACCGATGCTCCCTACATGTTTGCACTATCCTCTTTGCTGCTGCCAATACTGCAAATTCCCCTGCTGTGGGATTAATACAGGCTTATCTTATCTAATCTTACTTGCCAAAATACGTTATAAATAAACATAAACAGCTAGTGTTTGCAGCATGTTAAATCATCTCAACTTGTTTTTCTTTCTTCTGGATTGATAACTACAGATGCACCTGCTGATGTTTGTAGGATTTTTGAAACTATATCAAGTAGAAACATTGAGAAATACAACACAGACCAGTTATCTTACCATTTTAGATGATGTGAAAGATGAAACTGCTGTTTGCACAGTTTGCATTCGACTTGTTAGCCATCAGCTCCAACAGAATGCCGCCACACCAACAACCTCTTTGGCAAGGTGTCAATCAGCTTGGAGAGTAAACGTTCAGTAATTGTTAAAGAAGTCAGGCTAGTATTAGGTTGTGCCAGTTCAAAGTTGTAGAAACGCCATGTTTTATCACAAGTTATCTGTTCCTTCTTCCAACAAAAACAATGGATTAATCTCAGAGATCTACTGATGCAACTTCTTTCTTCTTACAAAAGTATCACCGGCAGTGTTGAATGAGAATTTTGTTGAGGTTATCGTGGATTTATAGGACTTATTAAGCATTTCTATGACTTATTGTCTCACCATTCTGTGCTATGATCCAATGGTATTTGTTTGTACTACTTTTACTCCCAATTGGGGATCTATTTTACCATACATTTGATGGCAATGAATTAAGCACATACTCATCATATGAGATATTTACAATTTAGAATAAAGAAAATATTAAAGACACAAGGGACACTCACATCACTACCTAAACTTTAGTGTGTTCATAGAGAAACACATACATCCCAAAATAAAAGGACAGTTTTTTTCATTCATTAGTCCTAATCACCAATATCAATTTCCAAGAATAATAAAAACGGGGTGTGGACAATCAAAGTATCAGAATTTTCAAAAAATCGCTCTAGCTTATCACAGTTTCATAACTAGAAAAGCACTCAGAGAGCGCAGTCCTCCGCCAAGGCTGCTCATTCCCCCAAATGGCATTGTCAGAAATGCAGCATTTGTTTATTAGTTATTGACAATCAGAAATCACAGCCATTTAATATAAATGTACCCACAAACAAAATGACTTTGCGCTGAGCACAGGTGTGTGTTATGCATGTGTACGTTATGTACGGATACTGAAACGTATGAGCTAAATCTGTAGCAGGCGGCAGGAACTGATGGGACTCCATCAATTCCTGCCGACCCCCACAATTTAATCAATTGTTCGTAAGTATCGTTTCTGATGGATAAGTCCTGATAAGTCCACAGTGGTGGATTTGTAGTAGGATCACAATCATGTGATCGTCAGCAGACAGCTGACGTAGCGCTCACTTCTTGTCATAGTTCCAGTGACGACTTGATGCTATTTGGCAATGATACAGAAATCTTGAACAAATGTGTGGATCCAGACTATAAGCCGCATCACTGCCAAAATCTAATCACTTGGTCCTTGTGTCATTTCTGACCTTCCCTGAAGATTTCATCCAAATCTGTTGGTCCTTTTTTGAGTAATGTTGCTCACAGACAGACAGACAGACAGACAAACCAACGCCGATCGTCACATAACTCCGCCACATTCCTTTGAGGAGTAATTAATGTCGTACAAAAATGAGTCTGGACTCCCAGAAGAGGAGGAGCTGCATGATCTGAGGCTGAGGTTTGGACAGTCTGACTGACGTGAAGACAAAGTTCAGCTCATGTGCTGACAGCCAATCTGGCAACCCACCAGGAGTCCAATCTGGCAACACGCCCATCAAACCCCACTGGGGCCGCTCGCTCCAGGTGCCGGAGTCTGCTTCTTTGTGTGAGCGAGCGTGTCTGACGGTGAGTGGGAGGCGGCGACAAAGTGGGAGCAAGTTAAATAAGCAAATATAAGGAAAGAATTTAAATAAACGAATGAAAGGAAAGGCGATTTTTTTAAATCAGGGTGTGCAGGTTTACAGCCCAGAGGTGTGACTATTACACACCATGTGTTTACATACATAAAGCCTTTTTAACAAGCACACAAGTGGAACACAGCGAGAGGAAAACTCTAATAAAAGCCAGGATGTGTGAAATAACAGTAGCCGTGTGTGTGTGTGTGTGTGTGTGTGTGTGTGTGTGTGTGTGTGTGGCCTTCACCCATGATGCCACTGGTGTGTGTGTGTGAGTGTAAACATGTGTGTGTGTTTCCAGCAGCAACGCACACGATCTGCAGCTCTTCCAGAAACACTCAGCGCCGGCATTAACGCTGATTTAGAGAGACGGAGGGATAAAAGACGAACAGTGATGGAGCCCAGAAGACAGATGAGGGTCAGACCGGGAGCAACAGAAAAAAAAGAGAGAAAGTGGGTGAGGCAGGGAGAGAAAAACCAGCGAGGGGGGGAGGCAGAATTATGCTGATTAAGCAGACGGCAGGCCGACCGTTACCGTGACAATAGGGGCTGACTTTGGGTCTGGCGTTTTGCCCTCTACAGCTGTGTGACACACAGAAAAACACAAACCGTTGCTTATTCTGAGCTCATCCCTCTCGTAGCGGCTCCTCTGAACGCTGGACCGAGACCAGCTTTGATTTACCAGATTCTTGTCTGCAACCTCTTTGGCTTAGTTTCCTCGCTCCCGATCCAAGAACGGCTCCCGGAGGGACTCGTCCAGTCAGGGAGGGATTTGGGAGCCGAGTCCAGATCGGCAGTCTGTGGCCGGACCTGCCGGCTGCGCTGCCTTCCAGCCGTCAGCCACCAGGGATTCAAGGCACATTGCAGGCAAACCAGGGGTGTAATGGGAAGCACAAGACACACAGCGTTTTCTTTTTTTTCTCACTGTTTAGGCATTAAATCAGACTAAACTTTTCCTGTTTTAGGTCAGTTAGAATTACCAAAATTATTTCTATTTGCTAAAAGCCAGATTTTTTTGAGAATTTTTTTATTACTTTCTTCAAAGTCAGACATTTACATACTCTATAAAAAGACACATTCTTTTTTTTCAGTGCATCGTCTCTAAATAGAGCATCTGAGTGGAACACACCCACACAGTAATATAAACAAAGCTTATATTGGCTGCACAGTGATTAACCATACAACTCCAGTCAATCAGAAGTAGAATCTCCCCAAAGATATTCCTCCCATGAGCTGTCAGGAGTTTCAGAGCGGACTTCCATCTGGCCTCCCTCCATCTGTCTTCCTCCATCTCCACATCTCTCATCTTCCCGCCTCGACTCGCTTTCTCTTTGTTCGTCACCAAAGCATCCCCAGCCAGAAATCCCATTTTCTCTCCTTGTTTTCCTCAGCCTCTGTGCTCCTTATCGTACCTTCTCCCGTTCCTCAAACACAGCCTTCCTTTGTGTCTCGGCTGAGGGGGAGGAACATAAACTCTCAGCCCACCTCGGACTAAAAGCCAAAAGGCCACCGGTCGCAGCCACCCACGCTGCAGCCGGGAGTTTCCCCTCCTGTTTGTGTGCGTCTGAAGTCGGCTTACAGGTTGGATTTTAGCGTGTTTGTTTGCACACGCTTCTATGCACTCCCATGTTCAGAGTGCACATGTACAGTTGAAACCAGAAGTTTATATACATTGTATAAAAAGACACATAACTTCTTTTTTTTTCTTCACTGTTTTGACATTAAATCAGACTAAATTTTTCCTGGTTTAGATCAGTTAGGATTAACTAATTTATTTCTATTTGTTAAATGCCAGATTTTTTTGAGAATTTTTTATTACTTTCTGAAAAGTCCGTAGTTTACATACACTCTATAAGAAGATACATAACTGTTTTTTCTGTTTGTTTATTTTTTTACTGTCTGACATTAAATCAGACTAAACTGTACCTGTTTTAGGTCAGTTAGGAATACCAAAATTATTTCTATTTGCTAAATGCCAGAATAATGACAGAGAGAATTTTTTTAGGTCCACAATTGTCTTCCTGATTTCTTCAGATGTTTCCATGATTTCACACAAAGAGCAGTGTGTTTGAAGTGTGTCTCCAATTAACTCAATTAACCAATCAAAACCTTCAAAGCCATGACATCATCATCTGGGCCTTCACAAATGGTTTGAAAGCATCGCAGTCTTAGTGTATGTACACTTCTGAAGAAAGTCATAAAAAATTCTCAAAAAATTCTGGCTTTTAGCAAATAGAAATAATTTTGCTAACCCTTAGTGACCTAAAACAGGAAAAGTAAAAGAAGGAATTACCATTTGGGAAAAATACAGACTTTTTTATGTGGATGTTATTTACAACTTCTGACTTTTTTGTTTGATTTTATGATATATTATTTGTTTTTTGTTGTTGTTTTTTGTTCTGGGTTTTTTTGTAAAATTGGTCAAATCTATAGAAGATCCTCCTGGGGTTCAATGAAGTATTTCAATTCTATTCTTTAAATATTAAGAGATATACATATTTTAATACATCTTTTAAATACTGGAAAATATCAGTTAAAAAAAATCTATATTTTTTGCTAATTTAAACACAATAAAAAAAAACAGTTTAACTTTACAGTCAAATGATGTAAAAGAAGGAATAACCAACAGTAAAACATTTTTTAATGCAGACTTTTTTTTTTCTTTTTTCTACAGTTTTGGCCTGTTCGGGGGGCTTTTGTTTTTCTTATTTTTTACAGTTAATATGTCATTTGATACTTTTTGTTCTGTGGTTTAACTAGATATTATCTATAATTTAGGGAAAATCTGTAAAGTAATATTACATTGTTCAAAAAATATCTTTTTTTGACAGTGAGCCATTATGAGTTTTGTTATAATACAAACACTGCACTAATAAGTTGGGAAACTCACAAGAGACCGATTATCTTTCAAAAAAATCGCCAAAATTAAGGCAACTGAGGCCAAAAAAGTCATGAACTGAACTACTTAATATGGGTCAAATTCCTAAAATGCTGGATGTTGAGGTTCCAGTTCATGAAAGCCAGAGAAAAACTGTTCAGCATTAAGTTTTCAGCCACATGTGACCTTCAGTTGCAGCCAAAAAACTATTCAGATAACAGAGGATGTATCTTTGGTTTTCTGTAGGAGGCCCACTGGCAACACACGGAAGTAAAACTGTACAAAACAAAATTCCTCACAGCTGATAATAAAACGAAGAAAAGACACAGCTGAGAAGAAAGCAGTGTTCCTGTTCTTTAGGAAACTGTGGGGATCCTCTAAGAATATGTTGCTGGAACAAACCATTGGAGGAGTCAGATGTGTTTAGCAGCAGCTTCCAGTCTCCAGGCCTTTAATAAAAGTCCTGTCATAAAGTCAGCAGACCGTATTCTAACACTGACTCACTCAGCTGAGTGAAGTGTACAGCTTTGGTTTAACAGATAGAGTGAATATATTTATCTGTGGCTGCCATGTGCTCTGTGTTTCTAGGGGTGATGCTCTGCCTCCTACTCGTCTAGACAACACAGCCACTCATTAAAGCTCCGGTTCACAGACGCACATCTCCCCAGATGAATGACTCACAACCGGGATTAATTCAAAATAATTACACGGATTAATTATCTATTCAGTCTGATACTTGGCCACCAATTCTTTTTATAAAACTGAGAATCTATGGGTGTGCTTCGTTGGTAAGACAAGTTGACCACATCAGACGGCCAGCGTCTTTAAAGTTGTTCTACAATAACTTCATCTTCATTGTAAAACCAGCCCAGTGTCTGGTCTACTGCAGCGTTTTAGGACTCCTAAAGCTGAGACTTTTGGCCCACATGCTAGACCCTGTTTTAGGTCAGATTTCAGGGTTTGATTTTGGTCTAGACGGGCAGAAACGGAGACTTTTGGTAACGATGCCGCAAACACCCATGTTCACTTTCTAATTGGTCACCGAGCTGTTAGTCCGATCATATAGCTGGAAGAAAACAAAACCCTTGACAACCAGTGGCTTATTTAAAGTGGATAACAAATTATTGTGCTTTTGTGCAGTTAGGAAATCTTTCTTTTCACGATTATTGTTCTTCCTCTGTACTATTTTCAACAGCTAAGAAACCAAAGCTTTTCCTTCATGTCGATTTATTCATTTGCACCGAAAAAAATTTCTGAGACTGAGGTAAAATGCTAGTTTGATGGAGACCATTTTCATTTGGAACACTGCTTTGTTCTTGAATTTCCCTCGGGATGAATAAGTATCCATCCATCCATCCATCCATCCATCCATCCATCCATTCATCCATCCATTCATCCATCCAGCATAAAAATTATTACCATTTTGCCTCTTTACTGTTTCAGAACTAAGAAACGAAGCCCTTCCTACATGTTTACGCTCAGAAAATGGGAATTTCCATGTCATGTGTTTTTATGCACTGAAATAATTTCTGAAACTGTGCTAAAATGCCAGTCTTGATGGAGATCATTTTTGTTTTGACCACTGCTTTAAATTAAAAACCTATTTGTGTGGCTGTAGTCTAAGGCGAAGTGAAAACCCAGTCGTCATTGAGAGGCAGGACATGAAGTGAAGTGGGTGTCTCTGTTGGATTGTAAAAGTTTTTGTCAAAAATGGTTGAACACTGCAACCTGGTATCAGAAAGCTGTGGAGGGAGGGAGTTTCCGAAGCTATGTGACCATCTGACAAGCAGTTCGGGCAAAGTATACTGGTACAACATAATATGGAAAAACCCCTAAAACCTCCCTTCCACGAATTCTGTTTGAATTTTCTGCCAAAGTTTTGCTGAACGTAAGGAAGAAAAGACGTCTCCTACTTCAGTGCACCAGTCAGGGTCTAGCATTGGTTTAAACATCCACTGATTATCAACTAAACCTAATCAAAACACACCTACAAGCACTGACCACACAGAATAATTCATTTAAATTCAGTTTTATTTATATAGCGCTAATTATAGTCAAATTGTCTCAAGACGCTTTATAGAACCCAGATGCCTGAACCCCAGAGCAGCCCTAAGGAGACAGTGGCAAGGAAAAAGAAAACAGAAGACAAGAAGGCTCTAGCAAAAATCTAACTCACCTGAATCTCTTCAACACTCAAATATACAACAATGTACATATTTTAGTAAATAGTTAATAGAATAGTTGTGTTTTCTAGAGTTAAACTCCTGAAATAATTAAATAGATATAGTAAATATGGACGTCTTACCTAAACTGTGACTTTAGGCAAAATTACATTTTGAAAGTAGGTATTTGGGGCTTTAGGAGGTCCCTGCAGGCTGTTTTAGTGCAGACTGAACATTAGTGTCTTCCAACTGCGAGAACCGCCACTGTAGAACCTCTTTTGGGGGAGAAAAAAGGACCTACTGCTGTGTGGGGCTCATCGCAGATTGGTCAAACTTGGAGATGACGGTAATTGGTTAGAAGTTCTTGTTGATCAGTCTTCGATCAAATGTCATCATCAACTACAGAAAATTTGTCATCAAGGTGAATAAAACAAACCCTATAATGTTCCATTTCCTAAGTGCTCGTAGAACCGGAAACAATAAAGGCTTAAAGTGGCGATTATGGGGCAACTGCTGGAAATGTTGATGCCGTTTCGCGTCTGCTCCATGTTCCTACTCTGGAAAACCACCAACTGATTTGCATTTTGTGATGTGACAACTGATAAACACACAGAAACGTTCCTGAGTCAAACACCCACATGCTTATTGACATTTTCTAACAAGAGAGGAAACAGGGAGGGAGATACAGAAGAGACAACTCGTCTACTTCTTGCCCAAAGGCTCATATAATGAGCTGTGAATAGCAGCGTTAATAACCTGTAGAGACACAGATGAGTTCTTGTAGCCTTCAGCAACACGGCTCACACTCGCACTTACTTAACCTCATTTTTGAGGAAGCAAACCTCAGGAGACTCTCCACAGTCCAAGACATACACCCAGATCTGGATCAGCACTCTCAGATATAAATCTCTGATAGAATCTCAATGCTTTTCCACTGAAAACAAACTAAGAGAAGTACTTGTCCTACAGGTGGCATCTGAACTGATAAAAGAACCTGAATTACTTCTCAGTGATTAACTTTATAAACATTTCTCCAATATATAACTCAGACAAACTGAAAACAAATTGAGTGAACAACTTTAAACTGAGCTGAAGTGAACCATGCTTGGATTATTAAAAACTTGAAACAGCATGAAATTCATCTTCAGTCGACTGAAAACCAATCGAGCCCCAATGAAACATCAACAAGGAAATGTTTAAACAGAACACAAATCCTACTTTCCTTCTCTAAAGTCCCATTTAAAGATTGCTAACAAGTCTTTTGAGGCAAAGACAATGACCAGTATGACCACAACAATCATTTCTGGATGACCTTATATAGTTATGTATCTTAAGGTGTTCTTTCAACCCTATGAATCCCAAAACCCAATTCAGTTTAATTTATATAGCCCAGATTCACAACATATGCCATCTCAACGCACTTAGCATAGTAAGGTACAGACCTTATGAATTATAAACAGAGAAAACCCAACAATTCGAGTAGCCTTTGGATTCCCTATGAGTGATGGTGGGAAGGAAGGAAAAAAACCCTGAGATGGGAGGGGAAAAACACTTCCGACTGAACCAGGTTCAGGGAAGGCGGCCATCTGGCTCGACCGGTTGGGTTTGCACCATTTATCATAGCCAGAAACTATACAAACAGAGAGAATCATCAGATTATCAACTTACTGATGGTCCTTGAACTACTCATCTGAGATGAGATGCGCTATTTGATCAGGAAACATAACCTATTATAATTTTTTAATCATATATCGTCAAAATCACTCCATTCTACGTGTCTTATTTAAAAATTCACAAAAAATTAACAGTTTGGTCTAACCAGATTCTGTAAAAAACAAAAAAATCTGCCATCTTTGCTGCAAGCGTGGAGTCATCGATGACTCAGCTGTGACCACCGACCACATGTCAAAAATTCAGCGATTTTTGTGCTCAACTCGGCTGAACTGCAGGCTGTGTATATACAGAGCAGAGAGGAGGTAAGAATCAAAACAAAAGAAAACTAGAAAATCACTCAGAGAGCGCAGTACTTCGCCAAGGCTGCTCAGTCGTATCATTTCACAAAAATGCAGCTCATGTTGAGGTGCTTTCAGTTTTTGTAAAATATGTAATCAAAGAAATGTATGACCTTAGTTTTCAGTTTTTTGTGATTTTCGGCACTCTAGCTGTGTTCTGTAACTGAGTTCTCTCTACTTCTGATTATGGTTGTGCTGTGTCCATAGAGGTGCAGGACTTTATATTACAGTAAAAGCAGTAAAAACATGACCAGAGCAGAAAACACCCAGAAACTACTTGGGGATTCAGAGGATTAAGGGCTAACTCAAGATTTTGTTTGGCTAATTTTAGCACATCTGCATCAGTGTGATCAACGTGTGTCATCCTGCTAGGTAATGAAATCATGTGAACTACCTAAATGCACAACTTTCACAGCAACAAATTGCATGGAATCCCACAGGAAGAATCCTCTCAACACCTTTCTGACCTTTTTGCGCACTTCCCAGACCCTTAAAATCCCAGAAGTGGAGGTTCCACTTCCTTGGAAAAACTTTTTTTTTTCTTTTTTTGCACTTTAAAATAAAGGAAACGCTTGTAAACCTCCTGATCTAAGCGTCCGGTTGAACTGGTCGGACGAGTCAGCTGTAGCCTCAGGCGGGACAGAAAGACGACCGGCGTGAGGAAAAGCGATCGGGGTCGTGGATCTACGAGGTCAGGTCAGCGCACTACAGTGAGAAAACATTTTTACGGTGGAGCTGAGAGAGCTGGAGTCTCCGTGGGTGGGTACGAAGGCGCTGCCAGCGTGCACGGCTCGGGATTCATCTGTGTGTGAATTATGCAGGGAGGGAAACAGAACGGCGCCTGTGGGCTCTGCATGGCATAGCATCGACAAAACACTGAGGTTAATGACCTCCAGCACACCAGGCACTATTTCACTTTCTGTTCCCACGCCGATGACGCCGGACGCTCTCTGGGTCACTTCCACGACTTGAGAAATGCACTTCTACAAACACTCCGCCCGCTCCAAACGCACCGCACAGCTCATCCCATTCCACCGCATTCCCGAATCCTCCGGCTTCCCAGGCATCGCCGCAAAACAAATCTATATATCAACAGAGCTGGGAATCGCTCTGAAAGGCTTTATGTCCCGGTTCTGCAGCCACTAAGGCAACTTCCAGGGAGTTTAAATCATGAATAGCTGCATGTAGATTAGCATAAAGGATGTGAAGTTTCCAGTGTTGCAGTGAGTGTGTTTCCTAAACCAGTGAACAGAGCGTAAAATAAAAGCACTTACCTGTTGAGCAGTGAAAACAGGGTCACAGAGAGGTCGGACAGAGGTCAAGTGGAGGTCACACAATCATGTGGAGAGGAGAGAACAGAGAGTTGTGTTAGATTCATTCTGGAGATGCTTTGCTCCAAAAAAATGTAATACGCTACTGATCAAAAGTTTGGGGTCACTTGGAAATGTCCTTATTTTTGAACGAAAAGCATTTTTTTTTCAATGAAGAAATCCAGTCTAGACATTGTTAATGTGGTAAATGACTATTCTAGCTGGAAAACTCTTGTGCAGTTATGTTAGCACATGAATAAAAGTGTGAGTTTTCATGGAAAACATGAAATTATCTGGGTGACTAAACTTTTGAATGTTAACATGTGGATCAGTAACATTCTCCACAATAAGGTTGTTGTTGGCGCCAATAAAATAATTTATTTATTATAGCTGACTAATGCTGGATGTTTTAAACCGACACCATCCTTGAATGCATCGCGTGTGGCCTATGGTTTCATCTGAACAAATAACCTCCAAAAACACCAAAACACAAACCATTTGCTCTAACGAGATGCTGTAAAAATCCAAAAACTCTGAGAACTCGTGATGAACTCCAGCAGTCACATGACACACATCCAGGCTGTGTTTGCACAGAGCAGAGAGCAGACAATAAACGACACTGCTGAGGAAAATTAAACTTACTGAAGCAGTAAACTAAATCCGGCATGGCTTATAAACAGTTTAAGGATGCGCAAGTGGTTGGAGGATGCATTCAGAATGGAGAAATATCTTTCTGGAGTGGATGTGCACAGCGGTGTTTAGTTTGTTGAGGTTGTAAAAATATAAATCAGTCTATTCAAGCAGCTGATCTCCAGCATGTGGAAGCACCATTTTTTCCCCAATAATAATTAAGGAAATATCACTTTTGTTTTTTAGTGACTACTTCTAGTCATGGTTGTGGTGTTTCCATACAGGTGCAGGACTTTATACTGCAGTCAAAAATGAAACAGGAGCAAGAAGATAAAAATAAAACATTCAGTAACTGTCTGAGGTTCTGCTAAAGCAATAATAAAATCATAAAAAATACTTATTTAACGCTTTTCAAAGACAAAGCAGTGCTTTGAAAACATTTTGACCAAATAAACTGACATTAAACATTTTTTAAAAGCAGGTTAATTGATGAATAACTGCAGTCTCATGATTACCTCTTAGGTATTTACGGTATTTCCGCCCTGCATCTTCTTTTATCTTCATGCTGACCTTCATACTGAGACTCTCATATCTGCAACAATAGATTTATTGTACTATTTGGACACACAATGCGACTTTATTGGCTGTTTTAGTTAATTCTCTTCTCAGTTCAGGTCTGATAGTGGAATGAACTGAACTCAGGTTAACAGAGTCACTATTGTCTTCTATCACAAGCTGAATATCTACTGTTTCAAATTACACCTTGAAATCCTCCACTAGCGCTTCCTTGTTGTACTTCTTAGGGGAAGAAACAAGAAATGATCCTTTGCACCTTTTCTTCTTTAACACCGAACAAGGTTTTAGTTATGCTACTGTTCAAAAGTTTGGGGTCACCATGAAAACTCTCACTTTTATCCATGTGCTAACATAATTCCACAAAGGGTTTCTAATCATTAATTAGCGTTTCAACACCATTAGCTAACACAATGTAGCATTAGAACACAGGAGTGATGGTTGCTGGAAATGGGCCTTTCACATTTTTTGTTCAGGAGACAGACGTGCATCGGATTCAGGAATTGGTGTCAACAAAACTGGTTCAAGTCATTCCTGATCAGAAGTCATTAGAGCACAGAGAAAGTGAGCCACTCCCTTCTGTATGTTCAAATGTTTTGAAGAGTCTGATATTTTTCATTTGCAAACATCCCTGCGGCAAAAACCAAAGCGATGCGAGCACATCTGTTAGTTAATGAAGCAGTTGTCTTACGAGACTAAAGTACATTTTGTAATTTACTGACCACAGCGGAATGACAGTAATGACTCCCTGCTCTGAACCGGAGCCAAACACTTATGGTGTTTGTATGACATGTTGTGCAACAGTAACATCCTTCCAGAGAACATCAGGATCATCAACAGCACAAACACCCCCGGGAGAGTTTCACTCGCATTGTCCCAGACTCCTGCAGTAAACGTTCTGCTGAGGACACATATTCAAGCCGTGTTGCGACACGTTGCTTGTGATTTGAATAAATGAGTAAACATGTATGGTGGCGGTTTATCAGGAGTTGTTATGAAACTGCAAAGTAAAGAAGTGACTCAGCTGTCGAGCGCTTAAATATCCTGTGATTAATGTCAGAGAGAGAAAGAGGAAATGTTGCTTTACTGGCAGAGATGTTTCTCTGACCAACACATGAGGCGTTTGTTCCTGATCATGTTTCCACAACTCTTCAAAAATATCTGCAATGATCGATTTTAAAAAGCGACGTACAAAAACGGGCTCAAGCTCTGAGAAAACGAGGGCAAACGCAGCGATTGAAATCCGATCAAAAGAAGAAGAGATATTGTGCGTTTTTGAGAGTAAACCTTGTGTTGGCGACCGCAGTGACTCAGTGCTCATCAAAGCTATTAAGACTGAGGTGAGGAGGTGGAACACAGACTGAAAGGACGAGGGAGGCGAAAAATCTGCAGACAAAAGATTACAGACACAAAAAAGTAGAGGTTTCTCTTTTCAAATCGCACTCTGGTTGCAGAACTGCTGTGAGAAAAGCAAAGAAACACAAAAAACAGGAACAAAACGCACTTTTACTAGTTGTCACGAGGACCAATGCACCGTCTATAACCTGTAGTCTCGTTAATCAGTGCAACATCGAGCTTCATGAGGACAGATATCTTCAGGAGTCTGCATCTCAATGAGCTCAATTTGATTGGAGATAACATTTTAAATCACAGCTCCAAGTTAAACTAATCATGATTGTTTTGGGTTTTTTTTAATTGAATTAGTCAAAACAAGTTCTTGCTTCCATAATGGAGACAAAGAAGAAAATGATGACAAAACAATGAACAGTTAAAAGACGTTGTGCAGAAGAAATGCAGAGACGGAAAATTAAACCTTATGTGTGATAAAAGTGAACCACCTGGGGAAAAAAACAGAAGATGTAAATAAATACGCAGCAAATAATAATTGGAAAAACCGACGTGAGAGAGGAAAGTGTTGATGAAGACTATTGCAGCTCTGCTAATGAGTAAAGTCACGCCTTGGATATGGGATCAGTGTGGTGCTGAAGGGGGTGTGTGTGTGTGTGTGTGTGTGTGTGTGTGTGTGTGTGTGTGTGTGTGTGTGTGTGTGTGTGTGTGTGTGTGTGTGTGTGTGTGTGTGTGTGTGTGTGTGTGTGTGTGTGTGTGTGTGTGTGTGTGTGTGTGTGTGATACAGATCAGTCAAACCTTCTCCAGCTGCTACACCAAACATGACCGCTCAGCCATTACTGCTCAGTCGTGTTGTTTTTACAGATCACTGTTACGATTGTCAAAGATCCGCCTGAGAGATTTAAAAATGCTTGTTTTACATTTGGTCGAATAAAAATATATAATGTTGGATTGCATATATGACATGGTGAAAGGTTCCAGGAGGTTATGGTTTTCAGTTTTTCTTGACTGTTGATTTAAGTTTATTATTACTCCACCATGGAATGCGGCGGAGTTATGTGACGATCGGCGTTGGTTTGTCTGTCTGTCTGTCTGTCTGTCTGTCTGTCTGTCTGTCTGTCTGTCTGTCTGTCTGTCTGTCTGTCTGTCTGTCTGTCTGTCTGTCTGTCTGTCTGTCTGTCTGTCTGTCTGTCTGTCTGTTAGCAACATTACTCAAAAACAGGACACAGGGTTACACAGGGCAAATGTTGAGTCTGCACAGCAGGATTCTGTATCTTCTGCCTGAATTCAACAGTTCATACTCTGGAATCAGGACATGTGACGAGTCAGACAGAATACTGTTTGCCTGATGGTTGCCTGGATAATCAAGTCTGAGTGGTGCAGGGGAATATCAACAAGCATTCATTTAGAACCTGTTAAGGAAAAACTGGAAGTTAATGACCTAGTAGTGGTACAATAAGGAATTAATAAGTGTTTTATGAGTAATAACAGCTAAAATGCCACTTATATATGGGAAAGTGAATATAAAGTGTTGCCTCTTCTTATTTAAAGCTACTACTCCAGCCATGTGTTTGAACTGTTGTGTTTTTCTCCTGGAGGCTGGTGTAGTGTGTCATGTGTTTCTAAAGATGAAACCCCTAATTAATAATACAATAATACAGGGTCAATTATTTAAATGTTAGATGATATGTTATTGAAACGGTACTATTCAGCGGCGTTACTGTTGGTCTAAAGCAGGGGTGTCAAACTCATTCATCCCAATTTGATCTCAAGTGACCAGTAAAATCATAACATAATAACTTATAAATAACCACAATTTCAAATTATATCTTTTGTTTCAGTGCAAAAATGTACATTCTGAAAATATTCATATCTAAGGAATTATCTTTTTACAGAACACTATGAACAAAATGAAATTTCTTAAGAAAAATAAGTGCAATTTTAATAATGTTATGCTTCATTTTATCATTTACACATTACAACCTACAGATCACAATGTGTCCACAAAGGCACAAAACATTTAGTCACAGGTATCTCAACAATATAGTATCTAGAAATCATTTTAAATTTCCATTCATTTCCACATGTGTGTAGTAATCGTGATGCTACAATACGCAAACAAAAGTAGGAACTATGAAGGAAAAGGCTCAGTTATCCTCCTGCCTTGTAAATGTTGAAAATGTATATATAAAAATGCATAAAAGTTGTGGCAACACATCAGCAACAGGGTTCCACTAAACCAGAGTCTGTTGTACTGAAGCTGCTGACTCACATTATATTGTAAAAGGTTCAAATAAATTCAATATTTTCACAGAAAAGACTCATTTTTAAACTTTGCAAAGTCGTCCCCCGGACCGGATTGGACCCTCTGGTGGGCCGGTTTTGGCCCGCAGGCCTTATGTTTGACAACCCTGGTCTAAAGGCTACAATGTCTGACCTGAAACCTTGAAAAAAAGACGACATGCCAGGTTGTGTCACTCAACAATCATCAATAACACAACAGGTTGCATCAACGCAGTAAAGTCATTCCACCTGTTACAATAAGATGCATTAAATACCAGATAAATTACAAAGATAATCAAAATAACTTCACCTGCGATTACAAGTCCATCTGTCCCTCCATCAGTTTCCATTCACCCTCAGAATCCTGCTTCTCTTCAGCATCTCCTCCCTGCACACCAGCAGCCTGAACAAAGCATCTCTCAGCCTCCACTGCACTGTTTGCTCGTTACTACCAGCTCTGGGTTCGTCTCCCCCTCCTCTCTTTTCCAATTCACATTCTTCACACATCTATTTTTCTATTTCAGCTCCCTGTGTCACCCTCAGCTGTTTGGGTTCACACCATCTTCCATTTCATTTTCCAACCATTAAACCGTGCTGCTTTAAAAACAGAATCTGCCTGTTTGAGTAAGGGGACATAAAATTAGCCGAGACACACTTTTTTTTTTTCTCCAAACCAAAAACACAGACGCACCAGCAAACCCACCTGCATAGGGGTTCCTCCTTTGCTTCCGGGGCCAAATCCTGATGGCTTTAACAGGCATGATGTTATCTGAGGGCTACACCGCTGCAAACATGGCCCAAAGTTTGGCACCTATGAAGCACTATTTCACTCCCTGCATCAATTCAAGGACTTCACGCGCCGACACTCCCACACATGTATCACCGTCGGCAACCTCTGTGCCGCCTCACTGCACGCGTGAAGAGCCCACACGCACGCCGGCCAATCAAAAACCTGTCATGAAGAAAAAGGGGGAGTGGCGCATTCAAGAGGAGCCCCAAAACGGTGACCCACGAACCCCGAGGTTGCTACGGTGACGCGGTCGCTATCTGCCGGAGGGCTGCTGTTGCCGGGGCGATGCATTTCGGCCCGTACGCTCTCCTAACGGCTCCTCGGGCCCCTTTGAGTTATCAAGTTGGGGGTCATCGGCGCAGACGCAGGCAAGAGCACACTTCAGAAACAGGCTCTTTGTGGGGTTAAGCTGCTGAGCAATCGAGCCTGAAGGAAGGTTTCATTTGATGGTTTGGTGAAGGAGGGTCCTGGCTCTTGTTTCAACACTGGAAGTGGAAGAGCAAGCAGGCAAATGAAACTTTGCATTACAACTAGGGAGAGACCTAGCTACTCTCACATTGGCAAAGGCTACGCTAACAGCTAGCGGCTAAGTTATTCAATTCAAATAATAGGGGAGAAGAACCCAACAATCCAAACGGAAGAACAGCAGGAGACAAACTGATCAATTTAAGTCGATTCCACATAAGCAGAGAAGATAGTTTAGTCTTTCCTATTTCTATTTTAAATATTCAGTGATAATCATCCTTATTAATGAAGAGGCCTAGTTATGAATGACATGCTGCTAAAACTTCAAATTTAATGTATATCGGTTCCAGATATCGATGATCAGCATTTCTTGATTACCAATAATCTGCATCGGTATCGGCCCTGGAAAACCCTTATCAGTCGATCCCTAATTGCCTCTAAGACTGATGAGTTTTGTGGCGTCTCGCTCTGTCTCTTGGCCCATAAACTCCACCTAAACACCTGAAACGCAGCTTTCTTCACCATTTCACCCCTCCATTCTCTACTCACTGACCTTCCTTCCCATGAAGCAAAAGTCAGGCTTCATCAGACAGAAGAACTAACATGTGGTCGACTCTTGCAGCTACATCCGTCTATCTCTTACGTATCATTTTAGGTCGTTATCCCTATAAAAGCAACCCCGTCCTGTGTTTAAAGGCAATTATGTGTGTGAACAAATTTCAGCAGCGGTGTTTACATTGTTTGCCTTAATCATAACCTGCGAGGCATGCGGAAACATTTCGGCTAACCCTTTCCGCAGACAAATTCATCACTGCTGCTCTACTTTTCCAATCCGGCAGGAAACAACGGTGAGAGACGTGTCACATCCTGCGGCTGGACGAAGGAACAATCGCACAGAGCCGGTCTGACGGAGGCGAGTGGATGAGGCAGCTGTCCGATTAAGAGCGTTTTTGGGGGGGTTTTTTCCTCTGAGGTCTGAGTGTGCTGTCAAGGGTCTGAGGTGAAGGGAGGACGGCGACAGGGGCAGGAAATGGAACAGGATGGAGCTGACAGCACCATCTCCCACAGGATGCTGGGAAACGTATGGCTGACAAAGGGGTCGGTTCGCGGTAAACGGTCTGAAGCGTGGACAGGGACAGGAGGTTGACTTAAATACTAGGACCAGATAGAAGTAAGAGCTGAAGGGAAATGAGGTGAACTTGGTGGCATTAACCCTTTGAACCCCAAAACACACTGGTGGGATTGAGAGGCGAGTTACACTACCATTCAAAAAGTTTGGAATCACTTAGAAAGGGCCTCTTTTTGAAAGAAAAGCAGTTTTTGTTCAATGTAGATAACATTAAATGAATGATAAATCCAGTGTAGACATTGTTAATGTGGTAAATGACTATTGTAGCTGGAAACCGCTGATTTTTAATGGAATATCTCCATAGGGGTACAGAGGAACATTTCCAGCAACCATCTCTCCTGTGTTCTAATGCTACATTGTGTTAGCTAATGGTGTTGAAAGGCTCATTGATGATTAGAAAACCCTTGTGCAGTTATGTTAGCACATGGAGAAAAGTGGGAGTTTTCATGGAAAACATGGAATTGTCTGGGTGACCCCAAACTTTTGATACTTATATTATACTATTAATAAGAGCGACCAGCTATAAAAACAGATTTTTAACTTCCTGATGGTGCATCAACTACTTTTCCATGACTTGAGGTTCAGTTGTAAAACTTTTCCAAACTAAATCTAAGCTTAAAATCATGATTTCATCTGAATCACTCTATTTTGCACGTCTCATTTAAAAATTCCCCAAAAATAAAGCATTTGTGTAAACAAGATTCTGTAAAAAAACAAAAAATTCTCAACTATTCAGGGAAACCGTGAAGCTGTTAGTGGTTCAGCTGCGACCAACAGCCACATGATAAAAATTCAGGGATTTTTTTGACTGAACTGCAGGTTATGTTCACAGAGAGCAGGTAGAAGAAAAGTGAAAAATGTAAATAGTAAAATATCTACTGTATGTAGAGTTATCAAACTATTTCCCAATATCTGTAACACATGAGACATTTGGAAAAATGTTGTACATATTGATTCCAGGTTTTTTCCTTTTTTTGTAAAATAAATAATCAAAGAAATTCAACTTTTTTTTAAATTTTCTTATGACTTTTGATGTTAAAACTTTGTTATACAGCCCAAAAAAACATTTTTTGAGTTTTCTCTACATCTAGCCATGATTGTGTTGTTTCCATAGAGCCGCAGGACTTTATATTCCAGTGAAAAAAAGTCAGCAAAAAATAAAAACTACCAGAAATCGATTGGCTGCGGAAAAGGTTAAAAAGAATAGGAGTGCATAACAAGAAACACACTTTATGTGCAGACTCACATCAACAATCTCTTGTTCTTTCTCTTTAAATGTATCACTGTCCTCCTGTTCACACAAATCATGGCCACTTTTTTCTGTCTTGCAGGGCTTACATGTAAACAGTCTAGTACGTGCGAAACGCTGAAGAGCTGTTGCCACAACTGCAAGCGTTCACAAAAAACACCAACACATGCACGCAATCCCACAAAGAAACATTTTCATTCTTCATGCATTCCTTCTTCTCTTTTTCTCCTTACTTCCCACGTGTCTTCACTTCCCCATACCTAAAAAATCCAGAGTTGGAAGAAGAAATACATACATACCAGAAGAAAAACATGACAATGAACACTTAGCAGGAAAAGACCCACCAGCAAAATCAAAAAAGAATAGAGCAAACAACACAAAAGCCTCAAGACCTCCGGATATGCTGAACAGACCGAGTAAAGCTGAGGATGTTTTCAGACGTACAGACGGTCTGAGCTGCTGGTGGATGGAAAGCGTTGCCACATGGGCTGCTCTGCATCTTAACTGTCTTCACAACAGACCGTCTTCAGCGTAGGATGCCAGAATCAAACTCCACACAGCTAATCTACAGGCAGTTAGTAGTGACTAATCAGCTACAGGTTACGTCTTCACAATGTCGACACCAGAGGCAAACAAGATGCCGTAAAATTATTAATAATGACTCTGTCTATTAATGTCGACCGCGATTTACAGCTCGTCGCTATCTTTTATCATTATCAGGGTCCACTTAGATAAGAAATTAAACAAAGGAGAGATGGGAAGTTCAGAAACAGCAACCAGTTTCACCAGAGTGACACCAGATACAGTTAGACACCTGAAGGAAACTAAACGGGACCTTCTTAATGTACGCTACTGTTCAGAAGTCTGGGTCACTTAGAAATGTCCTTATTTTTCAAAGAAAAGCAGGTTTTTTCAATGAAGATTTAATTATTATGGAGCAACTTTAATATAGAGAAACTTTAACTCATTTAGAGCAACTTTAACTAATAGGGAGCAATTTTAATATGGAGCAACTTTAATTTAAAATATCAACTTTAGCTACTATATCGCAACTTTAACCAATGCAGAGCAATTTTAACTTATTTAGAGCAACTAATAATATCAACTTTAGCTAATGTAGAGTAATTTTAATATAAAGCAACTTTAACTAATATAGAGCAACTTTAATATGGAGGAACTTTAACTAATAATAACTTTAACTAATGTAGAGCAATTTTAACTCATTCAACCTTTTCAACAGTAGTGTTTTCTACACCAGAAAATATGATGGCGACTCGTTTTTTTGTTCCCTTTTTACACTTAACTTGCAACTCAGTCAGTCCGGTATTTAGCACATCTCCCCTCTTCATCCTCCCCCTCCTCCTCTTCTAAAAGAAAGTGTATTTTGGACCGATCTGAATGCCGTTCAAGCTGACAAGTCAGACAAGGCGACACACAACAAAGAGGAAAAACAGAGGCTAATTCCTTGTGGCAGACCGGCACAGTTGCACACTTTAAATGACACACAGGCAGCGTTGGCCGGCAGCCTTCAGCCTTCTCAGCATGCTGACCATTCAGCAGCAGTCCGAGGCTCAACAGACAGGAGGCAGCCACCACAGGCAGCCAGCGGAAATGAGAGGATATAAGGTGGAGGAGGATGAAATGCAAGAGTACAAGTGTGAGAGACTTGCTGATAAAAGATGAGAAATGAGCCAAAGTGAAGGACTTGAGGCTCTGGATGGGTGGAGCTCAACTTTCTGTGCACTCATGACTAATGAATGACACTAGCGGTGTGAAAAGAAAACTGTTTCTATGATTTGCTATTATATATTCATTCATATTCACTGTGGCTCATTCTTCACTGCAATATAAAGCATGGAAACACCACAATATGTAGTATGTAGTGGATTAAATGAAGCCTCCATACAGAGAGTTTTAGTTATCGAATTCCTCCAATAACTCGAGGAATCGTTTAAGCCCTTGTATATTGGTCACAAATTTCGACCATTGCCAATAATCAACATCAACATCGACCCTGAAAGAACCATTTTGGTTGATCCCTAAAAAAATACAACTATAACACCACCGTTGAAAAGTTTGGGGTCATCCTGACAATTTCCTGTTTTCCATGAAAACTCCCACTTTTATTCATGTACTAACATAACTGCAGGGTTTTCTAATCATCAATGATCCTTTCAACACCATTAGCTAACACAATGTAGCATTAGAACACAGGAGTGATGGTTGCTGGAAATGTTCCTCTGTACCTCTATGGAGATATTCCATTAAAAATCAGCTGTTTCCAGCTACAATAGTCATTTACTACATTAACAATGTCTACACTGGATTTATCATTCATTTAATGTCATTTTCATTGAAAAAAACTGCTTTTCTTTCAAGAATAAGGACATTTCTAAGTGACCTCAAACTTTTGAACGATAGTGTAAATATAGGTTAAAAACCAGCACAGTGTAATTGGTATTAAAAGTCACCTATTTAATGCGGAATATGACATTTCAGATGAGTTCATGGATGACAAAGAGGATAAGAAAAGATGCAGATGAGTAACAGTGCAGAGGTCAGAGAGAGAAAGGGCAGCATGAAGGGAGAGTTTATGGTAAACAGAAGCTAATAACCTCCTAATTGGTCAGGGATGAGTGTGCTGGAGAGAGCCGGGCTCTTCAGGAAAACAGCTGGGTTTGTGGCTTCATAAGGCTGGAGGCGGCAGGTCTGAGGAGCCCCTTAACCCGCTGTAAACACACACACACATAGACACACACACACACACACACACACAGACACACACACACACACACACACAGACACACACACACACACACACACAGACACACACACACACACATAGACACACACAGACACACACACAGACACACACACACACACACACACACACACAGACACACACACAGACACACACACACAGACACACACACACAGACACACACACACACGCCCCTGTCTCTTCACCATATGGAGCCCAACCCAGCAGCTTTCATGTGGTTGTGGACTCGGTATGGGAGGGGAGCAGGGAGGTGACAGCAGCAGCTCTCCTCCTCCTCCTCATCCTCCTCCTCCTCCTCCTCCTCCTCCTCATCCTCCTCCTCGTCTCATCCCTTTGTTTCAGCTCAGGACTTGCACAAGTCGGGGTTCGCGTTTTTCTTTCAGGGGTTTGAAGCAACGGAGCGGTTTGCGGTTTTGGACTCGACCCCGATAGTTTCCCGTTCTTGCTGCCAGAGTTTGGGCGGAGCGCTCTGGGTGTAGTTGACTAAGTTTTGCCACATGTGCGGTTGAGCAATTAAAGGTCGCACCCCGATACTTTGTGAAAGGCTTTTCTGCCCTCTTCACTCAAAACACTGATGTAATGCATGTGGACTGGCATTGTCTAGTTCTGGAATTAATCATGTAGCTCATAACTACCTCATAAATACGTCCATAAAGGGGAAAACGGCCTGAAAAAAGCAGCTTTTGCATTAAATAAAATGATTTTTGTTTTACACTGACAGACTCACCTACTGCGTGTTGAATTAAGCTGAACTACACTGTAAAATATCCCGACTTTTTGCCAAAAATTTTATAAAACTATTTTTTAAAAAGGTTTTTACTAGTTTACTCTAAAAATTCAGGCCAAAAATGTCCACATCAAAATTTTACATTTTAAAACGCATATTCGAACCCTTACAGCTTTTGACTGTAAAACTGCACTATTTTTACTGTATTTAAATCAGTTTAAAAAGTGTTTTGTTTGTTTTATTTCAGATATTTCCCATTAATTTATCGACTTAAAAATGGTAAATTTTGTATTTTTTACCAGTTGTTTTACAGATTTTCCCAGTTTAATTACCTAAAAACAGACCAAAATTCTCTGATGTCCACATTTTTTATTTAAAACAAGTATTTTTCCAAATAATAATTTGCTCTTTCCCAATGATGGATCATCAAATTACATTTTTTTATTTTATTTTATTTTTTTACTGTTCTTAAATTTAAAAATAAGTTATTTTACATGTGTTTGTTGTTATTTAAAAGAAACACCACGTACCGTAAAAAAAAAAAAAAAAAAAAAATATATATATATATATATATATATATATATATATATATATATATATATATATATATATATGTATATATATATATATATATATATATATATATATATTAAATGTAATTTATGTTATTTTACAGATTTTCCCTGTTAGTAACTGGTAAAATCACAGTAAAAAAAAAAATCTGAATTTCCATGCTGATTGTATTAAAACAACATTTAAAAACAGACCAAAACTGTATGTAATGTTCATATCAAATATCTGTTTTTTTTATTTATTTTTTTTTTACAAATAGGAGTTCTTCTTTATTTTAATCCCCTAAAAATATAAATATTCTACAGATATTATATTATATACAGAATGTTTCAACAGATTTTTCTGGAACCTTTGCTGCCAGATTTGTAGACTCTTTTTTACAGACTCTTTTTTACAGTGTTTTGTACACTGTACTCTTTTCTGCAGTGTAAAAAGTCCAATTTCACATGTGGCGCTACCGCTGTCCGTCCTCTTTTAATCCCTTCTCCCCATCACTCGCTCTCACACAGAAGCCCATTGTATGAACTCACGTCTACCAGCAACTCATGAAACATCGTAGCTCCGTAAGTCACATGTTCACCCACATCCACTCACATACCTCTCTGCTCGCAGGGTTTTCCTTGTGGGTCACTGGGACGCACTGAATTAAATCAGGTCACGTTTCCATAAACCAACACAGAATGTGGATTTTAGTGGAACTGTAGCGGATGCAGTGTCAGATTTCCAAAGCTTGAATACACTACAGTTCGGAAGTCTGGGGTCTCCCAGACTATTTCACGATCTCCATGAAAACTCACACTGTTATCCATGTGCTAACATAACTGCACAAGGGTTTTCTAATCATCAATTAGTCACATTTACATCCTCATTTACCACATAAACAATGTCTAGACTGTACTTCTGATTAATTTAATGTTATCTTCATTGAAAGAAATTACTTTCTTTCAAGAATAAGGACATGTCTAAGTGACCTCAAACTGTTGAACAGCAGTGTATGTTTGTAACGTGTTTGCGGAGGCACACCCTCGATTACAGTATATATACAAACATGGTTGTGTTTGGGGAGTATCATCAAGACTAAACAGGTCTCGATGATGTGTTTTCTAGTTTCTACCTTATTTATACGAGAAGCATTTGAGGAGAAACTGAAAAATAAAGACAGTAGGAGTTAGAAGACGACATGTCATAACAGACAAAACGGCAAAATGGGATATAAAACGGCTGGCTGCAGAACAAAGAGCAGACTTATTCATAAATGATTGATAAAAGAGAAAGATTGATGGATTTCTCTTTTCCCTCGCTCAGCCCTGGGGGATCTGACATTTCCATCCAGACCACTCATCACAGCCTCCGTCTTCCCACAACAAAGACCCTCAGTGTCGTCTCCAGACTTCCAGAGGAAGCTCAGGGGCTCGGAGGACCGGTTCCCCCCAAGGCCGAGAGTCCTGACCGGGCTTATTAACCCGCCTCGCAACCCCGACTTCGTTCGGGACCTTTGAGTCTCCGAGTTTTTCCAAACAGTCCCAGGAGGCTGGAGGTGGGGTGGAGGTGGGGCCCTGACAGTCGGAGGCGCAGCTGATCGGGGGAATTCAGCTCCGTTCTTAGAGACAGTAGGGGAACGCCGTTGGGGTTGAGGGTGCTTAACTGAAAAGAGAAGGGGTGGGGGCTCTTTCTTTTATGTGGTGCAGCCTTGTTAGTGCCGCTGTGGGCCTCACGAACGCCAACGGATCAAACGAAGGAGGGATTTTGTGCGAGTGTGTGTCCCGTTTGTCCAAAAAAACGTATAAAGTTAAGGATCCTAGGAGGCAGACGGTGTTTTAAAAGGTGAAAGGGATTGGATAGAGATGAGTTGAGGAGGTTAGAAGCAGAATCTGAATGGAGTTTTATGTAATTTATGGTCTAGAGTTTAGTGGCAAAATGGTCTGACCCACAGCCCAAATACAGCGTGACAGTGGCGCTTCCAATGTTAGACCATTCATGAAAACACAAACTTTGAACTCATTTTTCTAAAAACTATAGAAAGTGGGTTAGACCACTCTGCTTCCACACCCTTATTGTCCAAGATGCTTCCAAAAGTTATCCAAAATTACTCATATTGTGTCCAAAATGACTTGAAAATGATGCAGAATTACAGAAAAATTTCCACAAATGATCTAAAACGGCAAACATTTGCTCAGAATGACATGAAAATATTCTAAAATGACTGGAAAATTATCCAAAATCAGTCAGAAATCAGTCAGAATTCCTCTCAGATGATTAAAAATGATCCAGAATGACTGAAAATTTGCAGAATGACACTAAATTTGTCCAAGATGCTTTAAAAATCATCCACAATGACACAGAAAGGGGGTTAGACTCATTGTTCTCAGGAAGAGCTAAGTGAAGGATGCAGCACAATGTTGTTTTGGACGCACAGAAGCAGGTTCTGTCATTAAAATGGCTCATTTGGCAAAAAATTCTCTGCCAGCCAACAACTAAATAAACTAACTATTTCAGCCTAACATAAATAAATACCACTGCACAAAATCCACCTTTGTTTAGATGAATCCAACAAAAAATAAAAAGCTACAACCTGCCTGGAACCATAGCTCCGATCAAGTGAAGCAGAACAAACGAGGAGTCGGACTAAGATTACACCCCAAACACCACAACTCAATACAATGGAAAAATACTGTGCAATATGAAACACACGTATCCAGAAAACAGGCTAAATCGCTTTGAGGTAGGAACCAGATCCTTCACAGTCAGCGGTGAATCCAACACGAGCGAAACTGCCCTCCAATGACATCAGCACAGGTGACAGGTGCACAAGAATAGTTACCTGATACGTTAACATCACAACGCTGTTTCATGTCCTACAGCTGGAACCTCAGATCCATTCAGTATAACATCCCCAACCTTAGATATCTCTGCTGGAAAATAAGCCTAAAATCCTAAATGCATTGTGGAATATGTTGCTCCAGTTTCATTTTCTTACATGTTATACAAGGTTGGATGATCAAGGATAACCTAACATATGATGTGCATTTCAGAATAATCGTATAGTTGCCCCAACTAAATAGATTAAATAGATAATTAACTGAAGTTCAAACTTTCCTAAACTGTACCTGAAATGAGCAAGATCAATTACAATGTTGCTCATTGGACACAGCAAAATCCTGAAAGAGCTGATGTTGTGAATTCTTCTGATCACAGAAATTGTATAAGAGTCATTTTAGAAAAACTATCAAAGGCTTGACTGGCTCAGCTTACACATCAATGGTAGCATTTTTATTCTTTTACTCCTTTTATTTTAGGAACTACCACTACTGGGACTGGGTTATGAAACAATGTGCTGCTACTGACACCTCAAAATCCAAGAGTTTCATTTAAATTTATAAATGTAAAGTGCCATGAAAGCACATGAGGAAAATGCCAAGTTTAACTGCATTAACATACACTAATTGGTACTTTCTCGTTCAGGCAAAAGCTCCAGGAGACGGCAGACTAGCGCTCCTTGGAAGCCCTGAAGTGAAACCAACGTGAAGAGTGATGGAGGGCAAAGAGGCGTTTTTATCAAGGTACAGGCTGTTAATGAGTCAGAGAGGAGCACGCTGTGGGCTTGTTTATATAACTGCACCTTGTGTTTTCATTATGTGCTTTATTGTGGTTTGCATCTCATGTATTTAAGTGAAACCATGAAACATTCTGTCAAGCTATTTTTGTAGTGCTATTGTACGTACATGTTGCTGTTTTATGGCCCAGCTCTAATTCATACACTGATCAGCCACAACATTAAAACCACTGACAGGTGAAGTGAATAACATTGATCATATTGGTTCTATGTGGGGTTCTGCTGCAAAAAACCTTGGATTTTGCCATCTGTGTTGATGAGACTTAGGCACCCAAATAAGCGTTGTCCCAGAACAAACACACACCTTCATGTAAATGGAAATACTAAATGTCACTGGCCTACCCCTGCAGGAAAATGCACCCAACCATATCGCAAAAACATCAATCAGAAACATCTTGACGAACATGAGAATCACCCAAGATGTTGATTTGACCTCCAAACTTCCAAGACCTCATTCTGATCAAGCATCAACAGGATGCAGTGGAACAAGTTTGACTGCCTGAGGCTCCACTGCACAACCCAGAGAACCCAAAGGATCCACTGCCAGCGTCCTGGTTCCAGACCCCATAGGACACCCTGAGAGGTCCTCTGGTCCAGACCCCATAGGACACCCTGAGAGGTCCTCTGGTCCAGACCCCATAGGACACCCTGAGAGGTCCTCTGGTCCAGACCCAACAATTGATAGCATGTTTGACCACATAAGGGGGACCAACACAATACTAGGTATGTGGTCATAGAGTTACGCCTGATCAGTGTATGTTCCTTTCACACAAATCAAAATTTTCCCTGAAGAGGCTTCACAATCTGTACAGCTTCTAAATTATTCGCTGGAATCATACATGTCATTATTGTGATAACTCCCATTTCATCAAACCAACCTTCAAAGAGTCTGGACAGACATGGATGGAAGCTTCAACTCCAACCATGAGGCAGTAATTCTAGTTCTTCTTTATTTTTGTTGCATAATCTTTTGCTATTACGTGATTTGACATGCACGTCAAACATTGCCACGGACTCTTGGCAAACAAGAAAGTTACTGAGATTAGGTGTCACACCCACAAACAGATCTGGGCAACTGTTGAACCAACTATCGGTACAATAAAGTAACAGGGCTTAAACTCCCCACTAATTGCTGAGAAAATACCAGCGTGTGTGAGCAGCATGTACACTTTGGAAGCTTTGTTGTACCTGCATCACTGGGCATCTGGCAACTTTTGTAAAGAAGAAAATAACCTGGGGCTGAGGGAACACACCTAATCAAACAGCTATAATGGCAACTCAGTCTCTCTCCGCACACAGGAGAAGGTCAAAGCCACAGCTGAGTCAATACGCCGACACATCAGATGGCAGTGGCCTTAAAAGCACACAGGCGGGCTCAAGACCAAAAGGTTGGACCGTTCAGATCGAAAGCCTTTACTTCAACATTTGCAGTAATACCTCTGAGCAAGGCACTTTTTACAACAAGAGGAGTAAAAGTACTGTTGGGAATGTATTTAGCCAGCAAAAAAAAAGCAGGTTTATATTTATAATCTGACCCCGTATGAATCTGCTGACCAGCACAAACCTCAATGTGTGACACAGAAACACTCCAAGCCAACAATAGCAGCAGCTAAATGCCAGTGTGGTCATAATACGAGAGCACAACTCACTCACAGGAACTTTGATTAAGATGACTAGCTTTATATTACATAACAAGCTCAAATGTCACGTTTAAGACTCTCTAAAGAGACATGTCATTACCGATATCCACAACTAAACATCTCCACACCCAACCTACTTATAAACCAACGGGTGAGACGCAGGTACAGACACACACAAACAGGCTGCTTCCTGCCATATATTGTCTTATTCCAGCTTCTCCTGCAGCCTCCATCGCTGGGCAGCAACAGGAACAGGCGTGCAGACTCCAGCAGGGCTTAAGGAGATTAACCATTCTGTAGCCGTATGAAATAATATTCCTCATAATCCCCATCACTGACTCCCAAAATCCCTTCTCACTGTGTGGCATGGGAGGGCCACTGTGATCATGCTCTCTTGTTCTTTTGAACGCACACGCACATGTACAAACCATAAAAACGCACACATCTGGACAAAACAGCTGGATTGATAAAAGAAGACTCCCACATACAGATGTGTGGGATTACATTGTTTTGCATGTATAACATTTGCAAAACATTTGGTGGTTGGCATGCACAAAAAAAGGCCGTCACAAATACAGTGCCATGAAAAAGTATTTGCCCCCCTTCTCGAATTCTTTTTTTAATATTTCCCCAATTTAAATGTTTAAGACCATCAAACTCATATAAACATTAGACAAAGTTAACCAAAGTACACACAAAATGTAAGTTTTTAAATGGTGATTTAATGTTTGAAGGGAAAAAAAGCTATCCAAACCTACCTGGCCTTGTGTGAAAAAGTAATTGCCCCCTTGTTAAATCATGAATTAACTGTGGCTAATCATATTTTTTGGAAAGCGAGCTCAATTTCCCTGACCGCACTGAAGCCTGATTACCTCCAGACCTGCTCAATCAAGAAATCACTTAAATAGAACCTATCTGGCCAAAGTGAGTCGGTCAAAAGATTTCAAAAAGCTGCAACAAAATGCCACGATCCGAAGAAATTCAAGAACAGATGGGAAATAAAGCACAAGGGGTCCTCGGTTTAGGACATCCTTGACCTACGGCGTTTCATCATTACGTGGAACTAGTTGCCGAACGAAGCGGACAAATACGTCGTCATATGGTGCTATAAAACGGCTTTGTTTACATTCGCTGGTTGTAAACTACTTTGGATTGTGCTACATTCGCTAACTTTTTGCCCTTCGTTATGGCTCCCAAGTGTAAGTCAGATTCTACTGATGGAGTTCCGACTTACGGCGAAAATCGAACTCCGACGTAAGTCTAGGACCCCCTGTAATTGATATCTATCGGTCTGGAAAGGGCTACACAGCCATTTCTAAAGCTTCAGGACTCCAGAGAACCACGGTCAGAGCCATTATCTACAAATGAAGAAAACACGGAACAGTGCTGAACTTTTCCAGGCGTGGCCGGCCAACCAAAATTACCCCAAGAGCACAGTGACGACAAATCCAGGAGGTCACAAAGGAATTCAGGACAACATCTAATGAAGTGCAGGCCTCCCTTGCCTCAGTTAAGGTCAGCGTTCATGACTCAACCATTAGGAAAAGACTGGGCAAAAGTGGCATCCATGGCAGAGTTCCAAGGCCAAAACCACTGCTGACCAACAAGAACATAAAGACTCATCTTACTTTTGCCAACGAACATCTCAGTGATCCCCAAGACTTTTGGGAGAATATTCTATGGACTGACGAGATGAAATAATAAATAAAATCATCATTTGAAAACTGCATTTTGTGTTTACTTGGGTCATCTTGTCTGATATTTACATTTGTTTGATGGTCTTAAACATTAAAGGAAGGAAAATACGCAAAAAAATAAGAATTTGAGAAGGGGGCAAATACTTTTTAAGTGCATCGGTAAATTCTCACGCATTGTCTTGCAGCGTATGACAGTGTTGCAACATGTTCAGCTGGAGAGTCAGACACACTGTCTCTCTGTTTCCTCAGCCTTTTGTACTAAACAGCTGTTCTGATTTGGGAAAGTTCAGCCCTTTGCAAGTGTAAAGCTCTGTGGCTTTTGGAAGACTGAATACATGCACATGATGCATCAAAGTAGATCTGTGATCAGCTGTTGTTGGGCAGGCAGCCAGAATTACTGGTTTTTAGCTACCGCATTAATCAACATTAACGTTAATTAAGCTAATCTAATTAATTTCCACAAGCTGTAGCTGCAACTGAAAATGAGATGAGCAGCAGGAGACGTGAAACGCTGCTTCAGCCTGATTGTTTCACATCAGCAGTATCGTACAAGTTTCACCCAAAGGAATGAGGAAGAATGTTGTTCAGAACTACGAGGTTAGCAAGCTCAAAATACAGGTTTAATCTGAATAATAAGTCCGACATGGCTCACAGGGACATGTCATGAAGTATTGTGTTTTTTTTCGCTTACAAACTTTTGCAGAGAACAGCCTGGAGAGAGAACATTAACCAAAAAAAAACAACAAAAATCTATCAGCACCATCATTGAAAGAAGACTTTGCTAACATGACCTGCATTGTGAAAAATAAATAAAATCTCCCTAAAAACAGTGTGAAAATCTGGGGAAAAAAGAATATAAAAAATGTTGGAATACTATAATGTTTAAAAATTGTAAAAATAAATGAATAAAACTGTGAAAATAATGGCAAATATCAGTAAAATAAAGATTTTTTTTGAGCAGATCAATACACGAAGTGTCATTTTATGGCCACATATTGTTAAAAAAAAAAGAAAAAAGAAAAAATAACATAAAAATAAATAAAAAATTTAAATATAATGAACTTCCTGATGATTTTATAGTCATCATATAAATTAACACTTTTTGAATGTAATTTTCTTATTCTTATTCTCTGTAATTTAATACAACAGGGAAAATCCGTAAAATAACAGTAAATAGTTTGTGAAATGACAGGTAAAACGGTTTAAAAAATAATTTTTATAGGGTATGTGTTGTCAACTTTGACCTTTGTTCGTAAAAAATCACAAGGAGGGATTTAATAGGGTCTGAATTTAACAAATCAAGACGACACATAACCATTTATTTATAAAGAATGCAAAATCTGAATGTACAGGTTATACAATATTCCCTGCTTAGCTCCAGTTCACTACAACCACAGACAGCTACTGTGTATGTTTACCAATACTTCCTTTTTTTATGAGACTGTAATAAATAGTGTAATTATGATCCCACAGTGCTGCTTCGAGGCTATTAACTTGCTGTTTATGCGTGTTTATCTGAGTTATTGGTCTGTTCGAGTGTCATCAGATGCACATGCTGCAACCAGTCCCTGAAATTCATTTTTTCCCCTCAAGCAACTTTCACATTTAACAGACCACATCACAGCCATAAATGCACCGCTGTTACCTTTGCAGCAGTGTGTGTGTGTGTGTGTGTGTGTGTGTGCGCTGTGTGCGTGTGTGCATGTACACTACCAGTCAAAAGTTTGGACACACCTTCTCATTTAAATAAAATAAAGAAAAACCATTAAATGAGAAGGTACGATGCAGAAGAGTTGGAAGATTTCTGTGCTGCTTTCTGCACTCGTCCACAAAGACGAGCAGAGAATGAAGGGTAGAGATGGAGGTGGAGGTTAGACACCTGGGAAACAGGTTAATAAAAGCTAAGAAGGAGAGGAGGAGGAGGACACAGAAGCAGAATACGTTGTTGCTGTGAGAGCGCACACCTGCTTCTCACAACTCCTCAGGGTTCATGTGGGCTGAACAACGTGGCAGAGATCTCTGGATAAACATGTGCAGACAACACAGCGCTGGAAGAGGCCAAGGGCTGCAGCAGAGACACTGATGGATGGATGGAAGCTTTGACAGGCACAAGTGAGTTAAAGTGAGCATATGCACACACAAATACACACAAAAAAGCACACACAATGAGGTCTCTGTGGACGAGACGGACGGCCGAAGCTGCTACAGAGGAAGATTCAGTAGTGGACGGGGGATTCCTGCGAGGAGTACGTCATATTTCATCGTGACAGACACTTTCTAAGAAACAACACATGCTCACACCATGCAGTGTTCTGGAGAGTCAGAATGAGACGGATGATGAGCCAGAAATCAGATTCAGGCGACAGAAGGACACACAAAAGGTTTACACTGTGGCCTATTTGTTTTGAGTAATTAATAGAGAAATTAGCACAGTCAGTAAATTGACTCAAAGTTGCTTAGAAAAAATTTTTATTTTTTTTTTAATGAAGATAACATTAAATGAATGAATGAAATTGTCTGGGTGACCCCAAACCTTTGAACAGTAGGGTACATGCTAATATACTTATTATACTGTTTGTGTGCTAACTTAAAAAATGTCTCCTGAACTAAACTGAATGGAGAGAGGAGGAGGAAACACTGGACTGAAACAACACAGACAACACAGGCTGAGAGGACAATCAGTCTTTTATATTAAATCACATTCGTCTTGGTGACTCAACACAGTAGTCAGAAAGTCAGACAGAAGAGAGATGAACAGGTCTGATAAATCTGTGCGTTGTTGAAACCGAGCCAGTAAAAGCTGTCGGGAAGAACTGGGATATTTACGTTGTACCTCACGAAAGGTAAAAACCAGACAAAGTCGGGATTTTCAGGACAGATCAATCAGACTGCAGCTTTAATAACATTCTACAGTCGTATTTTACACACAAAAAATAGAAATATGTCAATGATTTACACCAGAAAGTTGGAGCAGATGTGTGCTGGTATCCACAAGGTCACCCTGCACATTTACGCTTCATTGTTTTATTAATTTATTGTAAATTCTCTCAGCCGAAGGTCAAAGGTATCACAGATGTGCAGTAAGTAGTAAAATGCAGCCTCCAGGTCCAGATGTGCAAAAAGTTTAATATGATTCAGAATTATCAAAATCTGGTAAACCAGATGTTTGGCTTTCCAGGATGAAGTAATCAATCTTACTGTCATTCTGGTTTTTAAAAGCAACATTGGACTGGATCTCCCTGGACTGAACGGCTCAGGAGCAGCCTGATGTCGACTTTATCTGTTTTATCAGTGTAGCGACTAAACAAACTAAGTGTTTGTGCATCTAAAAAATAAATGCATTTATTCACTACAAGACACAACTGTTCTATTATTTGACCATATGTTAAGTTTTATCACCTTTTTCTCCTGCAGTGATCAGGATAATCCAGACTTTTCTGCATCACAGGTAACTCAATCCCACTAAAAAGTTTTAAACATGCTGAACATTGATCCAGATCAAAGCAAAGTCCAAAATATGTCATGTGATCCAGTATCAGAATCCAGTTTTTTTCCATCTTTCAGACAACACATATTGAAGATTTGATGCATGCAGATAGTTGAAACCTGATCAGATTACATGTAACCAGCTGGGCCTGTTGGAACTGTTTCACATATTTACTACTCTACATAACTTACAGCATTAATTCCAGTTCACCAGACCTGTTTTGGAATAATCATTATATTCTTCTGCTAAAAACAAACTATTTGGAAACAATCACAACTCCAAAAATAGCTTTTTATTCAGAAACAAACACTAAAGTGGTTCTGACCCGTGCTCATGTTTATAACTGACAGACAACATACAACAACCAAAGCTGCATATTGTAGCCGCTAATGGAAGTCATACAGTAGGGGGTGGGGCGTGTATATATAATAACCTGGGTCAACATGACGACAATGGACCCTTTGACCGTTGCCAGGAATCGAGGACAACAGATTGTGTTGCTTTTCTTCGACACAAAGACGGGAAATAAATCTTTTCAGGTCCAATTGCCTGGAGAAACTGCATTTATATCTATCATTAAAAAACAGGGCTGCACAGTGTACCATAGAGGTACAGAGGAACATTTCCAGCAACCATCACTCCTGTGTTCTAATGCTACATTGTGTTAGCTAATGGTGTTGAAAGGCTCATTGATGGTTAGAAAACCCTGCAGTTGTGTTAGCACATGGATAAAAGTGGGAGTTTTCATGGAAAACATGGAAATGTCCATACTTTTGACCTGTAGTGTATCTAATTTCCATTCTGTCTGTACAGCCTCCCTGCAGCAACAGTAAACTCACCACAACACTGACATAATGAACACTGTGCCTCACACCACTAACGCTGCTGACAGATGATACACACAGTATGTTTTACTGACTCAAATCTGGGACTTTTCCATCACAGAACCAGGGGAAACCTATCCGCCTAATCCAAACTAAATGAAACTACTTTGTTCATGTTGCTGCACATTCATCGTATCTATCCGGTGTTGGACTGCAAGAAGCAAGGAGATCTACTGGCACAACGCACACATAAATGTCACAAACATTCTGTCTGCTAGTCGAAGAGAAAACCTTAATCGCCGTCTTCCTACTCGGATTGTTTATTCAGCTGAGAAAATTCAAGTTTGCCTAATGTCACCAGTGTTTATGGGCCTAAAGTTCTGCCTGAACAGAGGTGGCCAGCAGCTGCTTCTAAGGAATTATCTGCCAACCCAAATACAGCAGAAGCTCCACCCCAACTTCCCCTGACTAGCTTTAAAATGCAAATATTCAGCTTCATTTGTTGCATTCGATCTGTGCGCAGATTCAAGCGAAGGCCCGGCTTGCTGTTGGGTTGTTTTCTGGATTTTTTTAAGCGTTACTCGCCGCCCATTGGCCCGTTTGATTTCTGTCGATTGGTGACGACGTCTCTGAGTGCACGGCTGTGTGTTCATTAAGTGGCACGAGTGACAGATGTGGCAGAAAATCCTTGTTTGTTTTCCCTGAGGCGATCACAGAGTCAGTGTGTGTTTCCAGGCCTTAAGTGCAGTTCAGTGTCGATGCAGGATAACAATAGCCTTTATGTTCCTGTTAGAGGAGCCTCCACCTGCTGCACTGTGTCATTATGGACTGTATGGACGTCTGTCTGTCTGTCTGTCTGTCTGTCTGTCTGTCTGTCTGTCTGTCTGTCTGTCTGTCTGTCTGTCTGTCTGTCTGTCTGTCTGTCTGTCTGTCTGTCTGTCTGTCTGTCTGTCTGTCTGTCTCTCCATCTACACGCATCACTGATAGACTATAATCTTACACCGGATACGCTGCATCCTTTGCTCGGCTACCATTAAAAGTGGTTGCTGTGAAGTTTTACGTGGTTCTTGTTTTTATTCTGCAGACTTATTAAAAATGCTGCACAGAGAGGTTCACTACTGGACAGTTACACAATCAAGAACAGCATCACAAAACAGCATCGGATGCAAAGTTCTATATTAAACTATAGTAGCTGCAAACATGTTGTTTTGTCTCATCCACACAAACAGGAGCGTTTAACAATCATTCGACTAGTTTTCTGCACAAAATGAACTGATGGTGTTCAGCTGCTTCAGTCAACAGGTTGTTTTAATGGACAACGATGAGGAACATAAACATTTATGACGGTAAAAAGATGCGACTGGAAGTGATGTAAGACAGGAATGCTGGTAGAAAATTGTTAAATGTGTGTTAATGTATTTATTTTACCAATCAATGCAGCTGATTATTAATAACAGACAGCTGCACAATAAAACTATCAATCTTCATAGATTCAAACATGATATTGTATTGAAGTTCATGTAGGTCTGACACTGTCTCATAATGAAGGAAATCACTTTAATTTGTGGCCGGATCAAAGTGAAACTAAAGTCACTGATTGAATATTCTCTGTAATAAATACTAATAAACTGATCAGTTTTCTTATCTGTGTTCAATCAGCTGCAGTAGCAGCAGTTTAAACAGACTAAACATAAAAACAGATTTGTGGGATTTCTGCATCACCAGCTAAATACATGTGGAGTTCCCATGGCTTTGAGTTTTAGTACAATACCTCTGTACTGTACTATATATGTACAACACACTGCAGATGTCCGCCCGTGTTCCACCAGGACGGTCATTTCTGGTGCGCAGTGTTGCTCAGCTCACTTCCTCTTTTGATGCTGTAACGTACATGCCAAGCGCTAATCCGATTACTCGATTAAGCGCCAGAATAATCAATAGAACACTCGCTTTCTACAGTAATCAACAGCTGCAGCCCTACTCTGCTACATGTGCTGCATGAAGCGCTGAGAGTGTTGAAAAGAGAACAGTTGGAGCCACTTTGCTCGACAAACAGTAAGATTACACCAATTCTAAATTATCCTAAGCGTCTTTGTCTCAGTTATGTTCTACAATAAAAGCTGATCTTATATTGGCACATATTGGGCAACATCCATGCCATCAGTCAGGCTACAGTAGTTCCAATATACTGATTTAGTGAACATGCAAGGAAAAGAAATGTTTAAGGACAATCCTAGACCTCTATGAAAGTTAAACCTGACAAGTACTGCAATCAAACCCATTTAAAAGAGACATGTAATTAGAATATACATAGATAGAGTAAGATATAAAGACAAAAATCTAAAGAAAGAGAAGCATGGAGTGAGGCAAAAACTGATTATAAAAGAGACGGAGCTAGAGAAAGATGAAGCAGGGGCCTTGTCTTTGTTGTGGTCAGCAGCACTATGAGGGTTGACATCAAAGTGCAGACGATGGACAGAGATGAGAGAGGAAAGGTCTGCAGACCATATGAAACAACAGGAAGAGAGAAAGGGAGAGAGATATAGGAGAAGGAGTGAAGAGAGAGGAAGAGACTTTACAACAGAGGAAGGAGGGAGGCAAAGCTGAGGCCAAAAAAAAAGAAAAAGGACAGTGACTGACAATGGAATCTGCTGAAACATCATGTCACATCTGTGCCCATACGCCAGGAAACAGTCAGAAACAAGCTGTAAAAACGTTCTGTCGCGTTACAACGGACCATCTAAACACACATTTGTTTAGCTCTAATTAGCCTGGAAGTGAAGGTTCATCTGTCCTCAGGAGTTTTCACCTGAGATCTGCTGTCAGACTCTTGTTTGTCCCTCCAGAGGAAATGCACTGGGAACTGAAGATATTTTCCTTTAAAACAATAGTTGAGTAAAATCTGGGCCACGACCTCAACTTGAACTCTTCAGTTGCACTCCAAATGTATAGTACTGGAATAAAGGCCTCTGGATATTATACAGTACATTCAACGTTTCTACAACATGTCGAAAGGCAGGAAATGTCTAAACGATTTCAGATTATCTAAGCTTTTGTTGCATTTAAAAGCTGAAAAAAAGCTGCAAACATGCAAGCTGAGCTTATATTGACTATGTATTTCAGCAATTTTGAAACATGTGGTCACTCAATGCATTTTGTCAAAAACAGGGATTTCCCATTCAAGTCTTTTGCCCCCAACCCATTCTGAGACCTTAAACATTTAGTCTGTGCTAACACCAGACTGCAACAATAAGAGGAGAGGGTCACTCGGACTACGAGCAGTCCTGTGTTGGCAAGGACCAATGGAGGCTTAACTAGCAATGGGCACCATGACAGAGGCCACCAAGACACCTATGACTCACAAGGAGTCACAAGAAAGAAACTAGTGATGGAGGCCACCAAGACACCTATGACTCACAAGGAGTCACAAGAAACAAACTAGTGATGGAGGCCACCAAGACACCTATGACTCACAAGGAGTCACAAGAAAGAAACTAGTGATGGAGGCCACCAAGACACCTAAGACTCCCCTGAAGGAGTTACAACAAAGAGACTAGTGAGTGAGGCCATCAAGACACCTATGACTACAACAGAGGTTTTTGTGACGCTTAAGGACAACCAACCAGATATGGTGTTTATCGTCTCGAGACAATTTGACTGTAATTGGTGCTATATAAATAAAACTGAATTGAATTGAATTGAATTGATCAAGCAAGACGACTTGAAGGCAGAGAACTGGCACTTGTTGTCCTCTCTGAGTTTAACCAGTCAGAGGCAAGTCCTGCACTGCAGTTTTGTCAGGGCCACTAAGAAGTACCTACCCAGGAGTAGGTGCCTTTTTCTACACTGAAAACAACCTTGAAACAGCTTCTACATGGGCGGTTCTTGCAGTCGAAATGTTTGGGCCGCCCTAAAACACATTCCAGCAGTGAAAATGGCCTCTTGGAAGTTCTAGTAGGGGTTCTCGGATGTCAAACCTGTATTAAGAAGCGTTCCATCAATTCTAGGGATGCCAAGACACCAGACATTTGGGAGTCAGATCAAACATCACTGAAATTCTATGATTCTCAATAACAATTTTGGTAAAAAGTAAGCCAGTGAAATTAATGTATTTCATTATTTGTTTTACTCTGAAAGAACTTGTTATGGAGTTTTCAAGCAATAGAACAAACAATGCTGACAAGGTTGACTATGACAGCTGCAGTACTTTCAGTAAATGTATGAGGCCAGATGTACAGTACCTTCAAGTATTCCCTATACAATATACTGTATGTGCACATTTATGCACACATGGGAACATCTGGATTAAAAAAAAACTAAAAGTGAGATCCAGGAACCCTGGGGATGTCCCAGTCCATCCCTCTCTCTGAGGCAGAGGTCACCACAGTGGGGATTAAATCTTGCTCATCTCCCCGCTGGCTGGTTAAACCCTGGATTACCCCACAGCACCCTCAACTGCCAACTCGCCAAGCTATAAGTCCAGCGTGAGGACTCTGCGACTCTGGGAAAACGTGCACAGGAGTGTGTGTGGACGGCAGAACTCAACAGAGAGTCTTTACACTGCGTCTGGAAGGCAATGTCAAAGCCATGCACCAGCAATTCAGAGATATTTTTAGTGGACAAGGGGACGAAGATACAGTTAAAACAAGAGCATATGTGGTTTCATTAGCTGCTTTCCAACACTGAAGGAATACTCTATGATATATTAATTATCTACACTACAAGCCAAAGGTTTGGAAGCCAGATCAAATTTGTACAAAAATAGATCATAGTCTAGTTGGTGCAACTAAATTAATATGATTATTACATAAAGAGTTTACTCAGCTGTTTCTTTCTAGACATTTCTGTGGTAGTTATAGCGAAACAGTTGAGATTTATTGGGATTTTTGTCTGCAAACTCTCAAAAGCCAAAGAGCTAAAGTGAATAACGCAAACTGTGATTTGTTTCTTACTTTTGCACTGAAGTCTTGTAAATCTTCTCAACTCTAAAACAAAGCCATTCCTTTCTTTTGTTAACATTTATTCAGCGATTGTCTGTTAACATCAATGTATACCTAAAGGTAAATGGAGGAAAATGGTGCATATCAATGAAAATAAAGTCTGATCATGCAGTAAATACATCCCAAAATCCATAGAATTCATACTGGTTTTTACAGACATTGTAAGAGAAACTTGAAGTTGCTTCCAAACTTTTGGCCTGTAGTGTAGATGTATATATTATATGTGTCTTTCCAGAATTGGAGGACATTTTACATCCCACCCATCAAATTTATCAAATAATCCATGTAGAAAACACTAAAACATGCAGTTGCTGCATAAATTTACTTGTCCTGAAATCACTTCTAAAAAAAATTAGGAGAAAAGAATGTTTGAACTGAACGTTATTTTTTCATTGATGTCTCTTGTAATTGTGGCAACATTCCTTTTAATACAATAACACACCTGTTATGTATTTTATCAGGATAAGACAAATTCTTTTGACTTTTTTCTTTACTTTTTTCCATCAGTCAGTTTGTCCTCTTGGTCAGCAGTAACAGCTAGCTAAATATCTAGCTTCTACTGCTGAGAAAAAGATCACATTAGCATGGATTAGCAACCCTGTTACTGTGATTAGAGTAGGGTTAGCAAACAACACAGAAAACATGGAATAAAAATGCTACCATTGACGTGGAAGCTGAGCCAATCAATACCTATTATTGATGAATATGGAGCAGAAAACTGGAAAAGGGAAGGTTTATTTTTCAAAATTTGGAATTTTGAAGCCCAAATGTTCTCCAATTTTGGAATGACTGTTCAAAAGTTTGGAGCCACTTAGAAATGTCCTTATTTTTGAAAGAAAAGCATTTTTTTCAGTGAAGACAACATTAAATGAATGATAAATCCAGTGTAGACATTGTTAATGTGGTAAATGACTATTGTATCTGTATTGCATCTGTAAAATACTATGATATACACTACTGTTCAAAAGTTTGGAGTCTCTTAGAAATGTCCTTATTTTTGAAAGACAAGCATTTTTTTCAATGAAGACATTAAATGAATGATAAGTCCAGTGTAGACGTTGTTAATGTGGTAAATGACTATTGTAGCTGGAAACAGCTGATTTTTAATGGAATATCTCCATAGGGGTACAGAGGAACATTTCCAGCAACCATCACTCCTGTGTTCTAATGCTACATTGTGTTAGCTAATGGTGTTGAAAGGCTCATTGATGATTAGAAAACCCTTGAGTAGTTATGTTAGTACATGAATAAAAGTGGGAGTTTTCATGGAGAACATGGAATTGTCTGGGTGACCCCAAACTTTTGAATGGTAGTGTATGTATATGCTTGTGTTTCAGTCAGACAGCAATTAGTTCTAAACAATGCAATGACATAAACACTGCAATCTAATGCCGGCATTAAATCAGTGATAAAATACAGTAGTGAATACTGTACAGTGATCTGGTTGACACTGCTGCTAAAATCAGGGCTTCCATACAGCCAAGCCCGCACGCACACAGCTCTAAATTTAGCCTTTTTCTTATTAACTTTACTGTCGTACCATCAATGGCAAATCAGTCTCCCACAGATTAAGTTTTATCAAGCAGAGAAAGTGCAGCTGAGCAAAAGCATCTGGAGCCAGAACGTCACATGATGATCAACAAGCTTCTTAGGCTGACAGCCTGCCGAGAGAAATGAGTGTGTGTGTAATTACACGAAGATAATCCCACAAGATATGTTTAAGAAGAACACTTCACTCTTTTTTAACCCCCAAAAACGGTGTGTTTTGGGTTTTTTTTGCTTCCATCACATTTTTACTCACTGCGAGCTCATATTCGACTGCAATATAAAGTCCTGCACCTCTGTGGAAATAGCACAACCATAGCAAGAAGTGGAGAGAAGTTAAAAATGTCCCAGAATCTGTTTAGCAGAAATGTTTTTTTTTTTTTTTTTTTTTTACTGAGACACGTAGAATAAAGTGATGACATCGTGATTCATAAGCTTACATTTGCTTCATTGTCAAGTTGAAAGTAAAAGTCACATGTGGTAAGTTCGAGGACCATTGGAGATTGAAAATTTGATGATTCTTCCTTTTTTATCCAGCTTTTTGCTCTGATAAATGGTGTAATTTTCAAGTTTTTTAAGATTACATTCCTTTAAAACCCTCTGGAGGGTTCCGGGGGTTCGGAGGGTTAAGATTAAGGATTGTAGCCATCGCTCATGGTCGTTCTTTCACTCCCAGCACTCCTCCGGTCCTGGCCCGGGGCTCTGTCTAAATCCTGGGCGGTCGTGAGAGAGGGCGGCTGCATGGATCCACAAGGCAACTCATACACTCAGTCCAAGTCAGATGCAGTTCAGTGGCGATTTCCCCTCGACTTTTCAGAATGCTGCGGGCATTTCTCAGTCATTTTCCCTGCTTTCTTTTTTTTTCTGTCACTTTTTTCTGTCCTTCCTCTTTCTCTCCGTCTCTTTTGTCCCTCATGGGAGCAGGTCGACCTCTAGAACCAGCTCCTCTGGCTGGAACCAGCCCTGTGGGAACGGACTTGTGGATTCTGGCTGCGTAATGACTGCCCTCCATCAATGAATGGAGAGGACCACAGTGGGGTGAATAGTGACTAGGGGGAATTGAGGTAGGATCAACAGGGGCGTATATGTGTGTGTGTGTGGCAAACAGGAAAGGAAGTTTCAAAAGAAAAGCATAAACAGCAATTAGTTTATCTAGGCGTGACTGCGATTTGTTATTCTTCGGGGTTGTGATAGCGACGCAGCTCGGATCTCGTTCAAGAAGTCGTGTTATCTGCATAACTGAGAAGGAGTCTTTGACACTCAGCCCGAGCCACGGATGTCCATCAAGAGATAAGCCAAGAGTGCATGTTCCCACACACACACAAAGGTCTTAGCGAAACACTCGAGGATAGCAGCACACCCTAAACATGATAGCAGGCTACAGATGAAAGATTATCGGGCAAAGACACATGCCTATAAATATCTGAGGGATAAGGGAAGGAATGCTCCAGCAGTTTACTATGTGTGTGTGGATGAATGACAAGATGGACTGTAGACATTAGCAGGTCAGCTGGAAACGTCGTTTCTATTCAGTGTGTGTGTGTTATTGAGCTCCAGCTATTGGACATCCAGATATCTTGACAGTCTATGTATACACCCTGCAAGTTTACACAAGTACAGAAGTAAATATAAAATGTAAACAGCAGAATATTTATATTATGTAGAGTCACCTTTTATTCTAGTTTTGAAAACTTTTCCTGCCTTTTATGATTTATGCTCTTACAAAATTGTTATAATAGTTTAAAAATACATTATGGAGTTGTCTCTATTTCTAGCCATTGCAGTTTTTCCATAGTGATATGGCAGTGAAAATAACGTGAAGAAAAACGTGACAGGAGCCATAAACGCCCAGTAACTGCTTCAGGTTGAGAGGATTAATGCGTCTAATACATCAGGGTGTGGCAGCAGACATCTAATAGCCAGCTGTAACTGAGGTGGCCCTCGTTGGCCTCCAGCAGAAACCCAAGCTAGCCAAACGAGACTTTGTTTAAACTCTTGACTCGGAGTGTCAGGTGTTGCCTGCCGAGGCTTCAGAGGGCGACCTCTGAACTTTGTCTCGATGATTTCTGCTTCGGCACAAATGGATTAACGCTGCCATGAGACGGTGAAAACACACAGGAAGGACGAGGAAATCCCATTTGTCTATCATGTCCCTGTTCAAACTGCCCCTGATTGCTCTGAGCGTACGGGCAGACACAAACGCACTACGCCCTTCTTCCAATGTCAGCCTCCAGCATAAAGGGGCCCCTCTTGTTGCCCCTCACCGGTAACATGATCTGGCTCTGAGCTGAGGTTAGAGAAGGAATCCTGACCCACGGTAGTAAAAGACAACAGGCTGACCAGCCACAGTTAGATATTTACATGCAAACTATGGGTGGATAAAATTATGGAACGCATCGCCTTCTCTTTTACATGGACTTAGCTGGTTTTACGTTAGATGGTAGTACTGTAAAGGGAAAAAACGCAATTAAAACCCAGTGTGTGACGTCTGTAAAATACTATAACATACAATACTGTTCAAAAGCTTGGAGTCTCTTAGAAATGTCCTTATTTTCAAAAGAAAAGCAGTTTTTTTTAATGAAGATAACATTAAATGAATGATAAATCCAGTGTAGACATTGTTAATGTGGTCAATGACTATTGTAGCTGGAAACAGCTGATTTTTAATGGAATATCTCCATAGGGGTACAGAGGAACATTTCCAGCAACCATCACTCCTGTGTTCTAATGCTACATTGTGTTAGCTAATGGTGTTGAAAGGCTAATTGATGGTTAGAAAACCCTTGTGCAGTTATGTTAGCACATGGATAAAAGTGTGAGTTTTCATGGAAAACATGAAATTGTCTGGATGACCCCAAACTTTTGAACGGCAGTGTATCTACGGATGCTTAGTTTAATGGAGTCATACGTGCTGCACATTAACTTTCATTCAAATATGTATTCAAAACAACTGCACCAGCTGTTCCGTGTCACAAATTCAAATTCGGCTCTGGCTTCCTGGAGTAACGCTGGAGGGCACTTCAGCAGGCAGGTGTTCTGAAGTGAGGAAACAGTCAGGCTCATGCGTCGTAATGAATCTTAAGGCAGTGCTTCTGTACGGACGGCGTTGGCCTTGAGGCCTTGTGGGAGCTGAACATCACGACGTAACGCATTCCTGTCTACTCTCTCACACCTTGTCTTCAGCTGCCGGCTTACTCTCGAATGACTAAGTGGAACAAACCCTTTAAAAGAGATGCCCCAGTCCCGCCCAGGACTGCATGAAAACTTCAGGTACAGGTACAGCTGAAAGGAGCAGTCGAGTCATGGTATGGGATTATGGAGGGGCACTGGTCATCATACGTCACCTTATGTCTGGGATCTGTCTGCTCCGGCTTATCATCTCCCTGAGACTGGCTTTAAATCTGTGTGTTCGAGTGTGTGTGTGTGTGTGTGTGTGTGTGTGTGTGTGTGTGTGTGTGTGTGTGTGTGTGTGTGTGTGTGTGTGTGTGTGTGTGTGTGTGTGTGTGTGAGAGAGGAATAAAGAGTGTGAGTCATAGTCAGGGTGAACAGCTCAGATGCAGCAAGGACAGTAAAAAGGAAACAAAAGCCACTGAGTCACAACTGAAATCTTCCTCTTTCAGTGGAATCTGGGCTCGTCTTCTGAATCCGACCATGCAGCATTCTGCACAAAGAGAGCCCTGCAGGAAATCAATGGGAAACATTATCCCTTAACTACTATGTTTATAAACATTGCCACACAACAAGCTCTTGAATAGGAAGCATCAAAGTAAAAAGGCAGAGACGTTTTCACTCAAAGGATCTGCTACCGGTCTGCAGGACAGCGGATAAAACAACAGGCCAACCTCTGAGTTGCCACAGTAGGAGTCAAAGTCTGAGTTAATATATAACCACCGAGTGTGTGTGCATCTGCAAGAAGTAGGTTTACGACGGCAGAGTGAATCACAAACACATCAGAGCTCAGGAAATTGATTTTCCATTTATCTTTGGCCAACTTTGTTTACATGCACTGAAAACAGCAGCAAGAAGCATGAAGACCTGAGCACAGATGGTCAGTAGGTTGAGAGGAAATCCATCATTCCTGACAGGACACAAAGCCCCCCATTAACATCAGTCCAAATCAAGACCAACAAGGCCGTGTGTTCAGAAGACAGCGGCCAGCCCTGTCTGACAAAACACGACCGTCACCTTGGACCTCAGGAGGCTATTAACTTTGCAGCAATGTATTTCATACTGTGAAGACACCACCTGACTCCACACCACCATATATTCAGCTGCGGCAGTGCTCTGCTACATGTGCTGCAAACAGCGCTCAGAGTATTGTAAACAATGCCAGAGTCACTCTTCTGTATTACGTTCTATAAAAAAATTTAAAATGAATTTTTAAATGGATATGTACATACATAGAAATCACTGTAAAGTCACCCATTGACTCCGCACCAACATCTATGATACCTGCTTTGCTACATGTGCTGCAGACAGCAATTAGACTACTGTAGATAGATAGATAGATAGATAGATAGATAGATAGATAGATAGATAGATAGATAGATAGATAGATAGATAGATAGAACTGAAAAGTCACTGTTTGACTGCACCACCATCTATGATACTTGCTCTGCTACATGTGCTGCAGACAGCACTGAGAGAGTTGTAAACAATGTCAGTCACGCTTCTGAGTTATATTTTGTCATAAAATTAATATTGGACAACATGTATGCCAGTAGTGATCCACACCTGCATCATACAGATGTAGTATCAAGTCTGACATGAAAACCTGTTTTTAATCATTTTTATCTCAATTTATTCTATAATTTTGGTGCAATGACATGCATGTGACATATCTGTGGGACTCAGTTGGAGATTTGGAGAAAGAGGAGTTCATTAGAGCTTCCTAAAACCTATATTTTTTTTAAAAAAAAAAGAAAAGAAAAGAAAAGAAAAGAAAAACAAGTGGGCATCTGTGCAGACTCACGGATCTGGACTTTCTTGGGGTCCAACTTGCGGACTTGGTTCTGCAGGACGTGCAGCCTCCCCTGGATCCTGCAGGATCTCCTGAACACCATCCCCGCCTCCATCTCGATGCCCAGGAAGATGTCGCTGGCATGTCGGGAGAGGTCTGAGAGCTGGTGGATAACGCTGGTGAGAGTGTGACAGCTAACCTCATCCAGGGACGAGAACAGGACGGGCTTCTTCGCCCTGCGCCTCCCGGCCGCATCGGCCGGTTTCCACACATCCCTCGCCGACAACCGACTCGCCCGCCGCGGCTCAACGCTCCTCTGGTGAAACGGCATGTTTGTTTCCCACCGGTGGACCAGTTCACGGAGGAGAAGGGACAAACTCGCAGTTCTAAAACAATCCGGAGCTCCTTCCTGCGCTGCGCTCCTTCAATCCCGCCATATTTCGGGCTTTCCGACGCATGGGACTTTGTGCTGCTGGAGACGTTGCCTCCCAAAGTCTGTTCAAATTCAGCCAGACAGAGTGCAGGCTGCAGAGAGAAAAAAAACACAAGGAAAAGTAGGCAAAAGTGCAAATAAAAACCCGGAAAATACTACAAACCACCTGTAGCGACTGGAGCTGGAGTCAGACTGAGGAGGAGAGTTTACCTGAAGCCTTCAGAGGAGCATCTGGAAAATGTGGACTAGATTAGGTAAAAAACTGGACCCGGAGGGATTATTAGTCCTCCAAGGAACATGGAGGAGTTATGTGACGTTGGTTTGTCTGTCTGTGTGCAACATTACTCAAAAACAGACTAGTGGATTTGGATGAAACTGTCAGTTAAAGTCAGAAATGATACAAGGACCAAATGTTTAGATTGATGGGTAATAAAATGCAAAATATTCTAAAAGTTGACTTTTTCTAAATATTTCTGCTACTTTTTATGACTTCAAATTCCCTGGATTTTCTCCGCTTGCTGTTTTTGCTGTTTTTACTGTTCTCACTTTAGGATAACATAAGAGCGCATTAGTGTTAATATAGTTGTCAGTTTTAATGTTAATGACTGAAAGCTCCTCATCCTTTTGGCAAACAGGTTTTCAAACTCTAAAAAATGTCCTTAAACACTTACTTCTTATTTTTCTTGTTAAACTTACTGTGTATTGAGCAGCAACATTTGCTTTCTTTTTAAATCTTTATAGCATTCTTTAAAAATTCTATAATTGTCCAAAACCCATGTCAGATTTGGTGTATGTGAAACCAACTTGGCAATTAAACTGATTTGGATTCTGATTAGGGCTCCAACGGACCATTACTTCCTTTTAAGTGATCTGTAAGTTGGTTTCTTGACTAACTGATCACTTGTTTAGTCTATAAAAAGGCAGAAAATTCTTGTAAATATTTTCAAAAAATGAGTAAAAATCTTCCTAAAAATATCTAAAGTGATTAAATATATATCAGTAAAACTTCTTATATTTTCTTAAGAACATTCACATAAAAATCAACCAAAATCCAGCGAAATTCGCTGCATTTTGGTTGATTTTTTTTGTGAATGTTCTTAAGAAACATTTTTAACATTTGTTTTTTCCACCAAAAAAATTTCAGAGATTTCCCAAAAATGTTGAAAATGTGGACATCAGAAGTTTCACTGTGAATTTTCTTTTTTTCCCCCACATTTTCAAACTTTAATCCGGGTCAATTTTGACCTGCAGGACGACACAAGGGTTAAGAAAATAATAAGATCTGAGCCAGGCCACTTCTATAAGAATTTAAAAACAGAAAACTATCATCCACTGTTATGTAAATGTGTCTATGACTGAAATATTTTCTCATATTCTGGCAACGAAACAATCAAAAAGCACTGGAGAGAATCCACCCACTGAGAATGTCCGTCTAAAATAACCTCTGGACAACACGTTCTCTGAACACTTGTGTCTGATTTATCTCCTCTGTGTGCATAAAGTGTGTTTGTCCAGCTCCTCCGTCCCACATTCCCACCGCTGCTCTTTAAATTCCAAAGATCAAACTCTCCTCCGATGCCACAACGTTCACCCAGGTTTAGAATACACAGACCACAAGCTGCTCTTCACAGTGTGCATGTCCAGCTGGCAAAAAAAAAACAAACAAACAAATGTGTGTCTGAGGTATTTAATGTGCCCCCTGGTGTCTCTAAGGCAGCACAGCAAGTCTTTCTACTGTCCTTGACTTTTCTGATTACTCAGTGTGTGGCAATAGTTTAGGAATTTATTCATTATTAGAGTTCTAAAAGCGGATGCAGCTGAACTCTGGAGCACTACTAAATAATTGTAACCATAGAAAACAGTGAACTCGAGGTGGATTATCTGCTTAAACATGAGTAACGTCCACATTTGTCCTTCCGTCAGCACAGGAAAGCAGTGTGAGGATGACACACTCAGCACTAGCTGGCTGCTGGAAAAATCCTGATCATGTTCAGTTGTTCCAAGGCGTTTTTGGTGCCCTAACAAGGCCTCCTTTGTGTGTTTAAACAGAAATAAATTTCACACTTAGTAGCTGTTCAAAGAAAATGAAATAAGGCCAGATTAACCCCCGGGGTATTCTCTGACTGAGACCGGTTTCTGGCTCATTTCAGAACTGGAGGACATTTGGGCTTCAAAATGTTAGAAAAATAAAACTTCTCTTTTACAATTTTCTCCTTCATGTTCATCAATAATAGGTAATAAACTATCAAAGGCTTGATTGGCTCAGCTTCCACATCAATGGCAGCATTTTTATTCCATGTTTTCTGTGTTGTTTGCTAACCCTACTCTAATCACAGTAACAGGGTTGCTAATCCATGCTAATGTGATCTTTTTCTCAGCAGTAGAAGCTAGATATTTAGCTGCTGTTACTGCTGACCAAGAGGACAAACTGACTGATGGAAAACAGTCCAAAGAATTAGTCTGATCCTGATAATATGAGGTAGAGTGAGACATTCAATCAAGGCTGATGATGGAATGAAAAGATGAAAAATAGAAGAGAGGACATAGCTTTGCTCTACACATTCTTTAAGAAAACTGTTTGATGATTTTGACAACAAAAACAAGACACAAAATGAAAAGAACAAGAGACTCAACGACAAAAATGAGACACAAAACCACAAAAATGAGACACAAAATGAGAAGAACGAGACACAAAATTAGAAAAACAAGGCACATAATGAGAAAAACAAGACACAAAGCGACAAAAACGAGACAAAATGAGAAAAACAAGACACTAAACAACACAAATGAGACACAAAATGACAAAAACGAGACACAAATTGACAAAAATGAGACACAAAATGGCAAAAGCGTCATCAACGGGGTTGTTGTCGGACACGTGTTGCATGCATAATAATTATTATTTAAAATAGTATGTTGATGAAAAAAAATGTTCCCGCAATTACAAGAGACATCAATGAAAAATATAACATCAAAAAATAGAGAATTAAATTTAATTTTAACTGTTTTATTTGAGGTTCAATTTGGTCATTGGGGGGTGGGACAAGAGAAAAATGATATTTTAGGGGGCACTCCAGACTTATTTGGTATTTTAAAAACAAAAACATTCTTTTGTCCTAGTTTTTTTTTAGATTTGTCTCAGGAAAAATAAATTTACACAACAACTGCATGTTTTAGTACTTTGTACATGGATTATTTGAAATTTGATGGGTGCCACGTAAAATGTCCTCCAATTCTGGAATCACCCTTATCACTTAAAATTCATCACTAGAGATCATTATGGGATACACCACTTCCTGGTATGTAATAATAAAAACTGGCTCACCTGCCTGTGAACAAGGATCAGCTTTGCTTTTATCTATTTATAATCTATGTTACAAAAGCTGCCCTCCTGGAATGCTGCTCACCATCATACCTGCTGAGACAAAAGTTCATGGAGGGTTTGGAGGATCTGCCTGATGTTACTGCGCCCCACACACCTGACCTTAACAACACACTGAGACAGTTCCCAGGTTAATTACAGCTCTGATTGACCGTGACTGTCATGATTTTGAATTTTATTCAGTTGTTTCACCATTAATTCCTGCACTAAATCTTGTTTTTATCTGATGATTTTAAACTTATCTGCATGATACAATGAGTTTGATGTGTTCTCCGTAGTCCTACATAAAATAAAATGAAACGAAAAGACATTAAATGAGACGGAATTGTTGGCTTGCTGGGACGGTTTCATTAACCCTCCTGTTGTCTTCATGTACAGGCACCAAAAAATACTGTTTCCTTGTCTGAAAAAAATTTAAAAATTCAGCAAAAAAAATCCCCAAATTTCTGAAAATTTGGAAAACCTTCAGGTAGAAAATTCCAATAATTCCTTAAAAGTTTTATTTAAAAAAATAAATAAATCCCCCAAATTTGGCAAGAAAATTCTTGAAAATATTTTTTAAAATGAGTAACAATCTTCCAAAAAATCCAACAAATATCTAAAGTGATTACAGATACATCATTAAAACTTCTAATATTTTCTTAAGAACATTCACATAAAAATCAAGCAAAATCCAGCGAAATTCGCTGGATTTTGCTTGATACAGTTCTTTTTTTCCATCAAAAAATGTTGAAAAATTTACCAAAAATGTTGAAAATGTGGAGACCAGAAGTTTCACTGTGAAAATGATTGATTTAAATGTTATCTTCACTGAAAAAAATTGCTTTTCTTTTAAAAAATGAGGCCATTTTGGACGCCTGGACAGCTCAGCTTGCTGGGTGGGTGACACATGAACATTGGCTATAGTCCTTGATGTAGTAGTTGTGGGTTCAAATCCAGCTCATGGCAATTTACTGCGTGTCGTTCTCCCACTCTTCTACCCATGTTTTGTATCTCTCACTGTCCTATCCAATAAAGGCAAAAATGCCCCACCAAAAAACAATATTTTGAAAATAAGGACATTTCTCAGTCATCCCAAACTTTTGAACAGTAGTGTTTATCTAAATCATAGTAGAAAGGGATAACTGTCAAGACGTAAATTTTTAAATCCATATTTTGATACAGAGATGAGTCAGGAAGTTTAATCAACAGCCATAGATGGACCGTACTGAACCAGACCTTGAAAACATCAGAATTAAAACTTGACCACGTGAAAATAAACAAACCATACAGCTCTAGAGATGAAGATAAGTTTAATCAAGATTAAATATATGCCCAAAAAGATCTTGCAACTCATAAGAGATCCAAACAAGTCAAAACAATACAAAAAGATGAGCTTTTCTGTCTGTCACGTCAGCGGAGTCGTACACTTTTTGTACCTCCTACAAGCTTTGGACTTTCATTCGGGGTAAAATGTAATATCTCGCTCACTTTACTTTACAGTGCATTGATTCGCAAAAAACCATAGCCTTCTTCTTTATCTAAAAACCCATACATAAACTCATTTATAGAATTATTTACATACAAGGCTTGAACAACTCAACTCAAACCATTTGGTGAGCAACAAGAAAACCTAAGAAAAACAAAAAAAACATCACATATCGAGAGGATATGGGAACTTCCTTGAACGTTACGGCTTGGTTCAGCCATAGGTAGTGACATTTTCTTACACAAAAATCACTGAACGGGTCGGAGGCAGGAGTAGTTAAATAATCTGACGCTCAGCAAAGTCGCCGGAAGATCGCTCAACTTGCGAGATATTCCGAAATCCGTCACAGGTTCGCTTGCACGCAGAAATGCACAGTAAGTGTGGTGAAGTGAAACCCGACGTCTTCACCGGTCACATTCAGCGACCGTCGTTCAGTTTCAGACGGTTCATACAGCACAGCCAAAACCCAACGACAGAATGAACTGAAATGATGGCAACGGAATATTAAAGTAGAATACATTTAGATGTCACGACTGAGTTAGTAAGCAACCATGTCACCCGGGACGCAATTACAAGTCTGTCATCCCAGTTTATTCACAACACTTGAGACGAAAATCTGAGTCTACCAGAGGAAAAGAAATAAAAGGGAACACAGCATTTTGTATGGTGGATGTCGGATTTTTGCACAGGTGTAACAGTGTGTCTGTCATGACCTCCAGAACATGGGTGGTTAGTGGGTTTTTATTGTCACACGTGTGCCAGAACTCAGTACAGCAAATCTGAAATACACACAGAATGATAAACACAAAAGCCTCCCCAGTAATATCAACAATACCTTCCTTTCTTTTAATTTGTGGGTGATTAATGAGATACAGACAGACAGTTGGACAGGGACCGTGAAGAAGCAAATGCTCGAATGTTAAATAAACCGATGCTGATAAAAATAATAATAAATCAGGAGAAATGGAAACAAACTTATATAAAGTAATTTGTTTTTAAACTTCTTATTCTGTATCATACTGAGATGCTTAGAAGGCCAGAAAAGCCCATACGTTACCATGACATTATGTAGTCCCTCCCCTAGCAACCATGCGACTAAATGATTCTTTCCTGTCCTTCATAAATGACGCCACTGGAAGGAAACCTGGAACTGTTTCACTCAGTGAGAAACAGGCTAGTTCAGAGAATAACAGACTACTGCTTTACAACAAAAAGGATGCGTGTGCCCTGGTGTTTTTAATGTGTGAGAGAGACTTGGCAAAGACCAGAAGACCTCTATGTAGAAGGCATAGTGTTATGAAGCACAATAGAAATGGATTTCCAACATTGTCTGTGTTCTCTGGGGAGAAACGGCCACCGACAAACAGGAAACGCTGCAGAGTGCTGGACTCGCCGAGTTTCCATTCATGGTTACAAAAAAAACGCCACTCGGGGCAGAAGCAGCCACAAGGCCACGAGGTTGGACAGTGCTGGGGCCGGTGTGGGGGCAGAGGAGGAGCCCGGGGAGGGAGTTGGGGGGGCAACAGTGGTAAAATACAACATGGGAGCAGAGTCCTACAGCTCGGTGCATGTGAGCGCAGCGGGGGCAGGGGGTGGATATACAACAGGAAACAGACTCCTCCTGGAAGGGCTCGATGATGGGATGTAGCGTGGTGTCATCTGGGGTCGCGTTTACAAACAGTACAGACAGACTAGTCCAGTCTCCAGTCCAAGGGTTCCAGATGTGTCTCTTTGTCACCCTCTGGTGGTTTTGTCCACAACAGATCTGGCATCACTTTCTCCTTCAACACGCACACACACACTCACACACACAAATACAGGCTGCCTTCACACAAATCTCCGCCCACACACACACAAACACACACATATATGAACATACACACTCCTTGGCTCCCCGTGTGTCTGTATTCAGGCTTATCTGGTGTAGTAGACTCTGTAGTAAACACTCTTGGAGCGCCACAGCGAATAGGAGTTGTCAAACTTGAGCAGGTAGACTCCGCGGCCGGGGTACTGGTGGCTGCCGGCGTACACCTCTTCGTGACAGTCCCGCCGGTAAACCGGCACAATCTCATCCACCTGGGGTTTCCCGGCCTCCTTCTTTGCCTTCTCCTCTTCGTTGGGAGGGTCACCTGTGGGAACAAGAGCAATGCATCATGTAGGAACAGGAGAATCACCTCTGAGTCGTGTCTTTAAATAGTTTCATGATGTTCACGCAACACCACAATAAATCTTAATGTCATCAGTGGATATTTGTCTCCCAGGACTGAGTGCAGTGAAAAAGAGTTCTTGCAATCACAAGAAAATTAGTTAAACTTGAGCAAACTAAAATATATTGGACAGATCCTCGCATCCTGACTGGTCGGCGAATCCAAGCATGTCCACCAGGTGGTGCTGCGACTGAGAGTGTATTTCAGTCTATGGCCTCTTTGATGGCGACCGATCAAAACTGTCCACCAGGTGGCGCTCTCTCTGTGACTGTATTTCGGTCTATAGAATTCATCAGGGCCGGACTCTGATCAGACATGTAAAGTTTGAGGCTGACTGGAGCACGTGGAGGCCAGTTAGACAGCACTTCCTGTTTCATGGTGACCCATCCACCGGGTGGCGCTCTCTCTGTGACTATATTTCGGTCTATAGAATTCATCAGGGCCGGACTCTGATCACACATGTAAAGTTTGAGGCTGATTGGAACATGTACAGACCAGTTACACAGCATTTCCTGTGTCATGGCAAATTGTCAAAATTCTGCCAGCCACCATTTCCACGCCCTCAGACTTTCGTGGAGCATTTTGATCATTTTTAATCACCAATGCCTGCTGTACATCCTGGCCAAATGTTGGGGTTATCCTGTTTGAGTTTATAAAATGTGAAAAAATTGCTCAAAAATCGTCCACAATATGTCACTTAATTCAAAATGACCGACTTCCTGTTGTGTTTCAGGTATGGGTGTCTATTACATTTTTGTGCATCATGACGAGTTACTTATGTCTACCAAATTTCATAGCTGTAGGTGACACGCCCTGGTCGTTGAACCCGTTTGAAATTGGTGGTGCTATTCAGCCATTTTAGCTCACACCAATACAGGTTCCAGAAAACAGAAAATTTTTCGCCACTCCTTGTTTGTGCAAAGTTTCCTGCAGTTTCAAGTATTACTAGGCCTGTGAAATTGCAGTTCAAAAAACGGGAGAAAAAATAAGAAACTCATGGATTCCAAGAGGGTCCAACGCTCCTTTGATGGTCAGACCTTAAATATGCATTTCATTAATAATTGTTCTATCAACACTTCTGAATATGCATTCATAAATGAGGCAGGATTATAGCTCTGTATATTATGACCTAACAGTGCGGATCTCTTACAGCACTCTAAAGCCTTTGAGGTATCTGAGTGTATTAGCGGTCAGATCCTGCACAAAAAAAGATACATAATATTTAGAACTAAACATGACAAGACCTTCCTATGAACCAAGCCAATACGACTTATACTGCAGCTTATCTTATCAACACACTGCCTAATGCATTCATTGTTATTCACACAACACTCTGGTTTCCACTGAAGAACATAAACAAGACTTTCACTGCTGTGGGTGGGGAGAGTCGGTGGATGTTTAACCACGGCGTGCACACATTCTGAACACAAGATAAGAATAAAATATTCACTGGAAAACCAGCATCCATTAGCCTATAGGCTGAGAGGAGAGATAAAATGGATAGAGGAGACATTACTGCTGCTAAAAGCAACTGGTTTTGTAGCCACCGTGACTTCATGTACACTACTGGCTCTGAACTGTGCGGGTAAATGAGGTCCTGTGGTAAACAGTAAATGGCCTGAGCGTGGCTAATGTTAGCAGTGTTAGCACCAGGAGCACTCCTTGCAGGTCCACATGTCTATGAATGGTTACAAAATGCTCCAGTCTATGGCAGTTTATAGTGATACGACTGCATACAACCAGATTTTGATTTCCTAGAAGAAAATAGTGTGAAGTGCTGTTTCGAGATGTCATCCATCCCACTTTCCACCTTGTCGATTTACAACAACTGCTGGGAACGTCTACCAAGACTGCAGCCTCAGATACTGGTGGTTAACTGCTGTTGTCTATTCAGGAAATTTTAATAATCATGTTTAACTTTGGCAATTTCAGCAATGTTTGATCATTTAGTCAACTCATGACGCACATCCTGAGTAATTACTATCCAACCAATGCTCAGTTTTTGGAGTTACTGGAGATACTGAGGAAAAAATGTCATTATAGACACATAAACCATTATCATTTACATACACTACTGTTCAAACGTTTGGGGTCACCCAGACAATTTCATGTTTTCCATGAAAACTCACACTTTTATTCATGTGCTAACATAACTGCACAAGGGTTTTCTAATCATCAATTAGCCTTTCAACACCATTAACTAACACAATGTAGCATTAGAACACAGGAGTGATGGTTGCTGGAAATGTTCCTCTGTACCCCTATGGAGATATTCCATTAGAAATCAGCTGTTTCCAGCTAGAATAGTCATTTACCACATTAACAATGTCTAGACTGGATTTATCATTCATTTAATGTTGGCTTCATTTTAAAAAAATCTTTCTTTCAAAAATAAGGACATTTCTAAGTGACCCCAAACTTTTGAATGGTAGTGTACATGAATTAAAGTTGTTCTATATTAGCTAAAGTTGCTCCATATTAGCTAAAGTTCCTCTAAAGGAGTTAAAGTTGCTCTACATTAGTGAAAGTTGCTCCATATTAGACAAAAAAAATATGATTAATAAAAACTATTTCGAAGTGACCCCAAACGTCTGACCGGTAGCGTATGTGGTGTATAAAAATCAACAGCTAATGGTTGTTAAGCTCAGATCTTTAGAACAATCGTGACCCATCTATACAGTTTATATACACGTTCAATATGTGGAAAAATACACCAACATTGTGGAACATTTCCCAGAGACCCCTCACCTTCGTCATCCTCATCCTCATCACTGGACTCGGACACGTGCACGCTGACCGACGCAGACGCAGCGTCCGTCCACTCGAAGAAGACCCCAAACCCGATGTCATAATAGTCTGTGGCAAACTCCCAGAACAGGTAAGATCCCTCCTCGTGGGTGGGGACCCGCACCGTCACCACCTCGCCACGCCCCACCGTGATCACGCTGTCTGCGTCCTGGCGGATCTTCTCCTTGAAGTCCTTGATCTGCGGCCTCGTCCACATGGAAGGAGCCGCTATGACCGGCGGGGAGTCTGCTGTGATCAAGGGACAAGAGATATTTTGCGATCTGTTGTGAAAATCTGCAAATAGAGAGTTTCCTATTAGAGAAGAAATATTACATTTCCTAATAGGTGATTTCTTTCCTGCATATACAGATCAAGTGGCAAACAAGCTCTACTAACAGACCCTCATGTCATTGGTTTATACAAGGTGTTTGTGTCTTGGAGTGGAGACGACATACACGTCTATACGTGATTGTAGGAGACAAATGGAGCTTTATGTTGACTTTTATACGTTCATTCTTGTTGTTAGTATGTGGATGTGAAAGAGTGAGAGAATGTGTGTCCATGTGTGCCTATGGGAGAATAAATGGCCCCTGAAACCTGAAAGATGTGGAGAAGATCTGTACGGAGGAGTGGACCAAAATCCCTGCTGCAGTGAGAGCAAACCTGGTCAAGAACTACAGGAAATGTCTGCCCTCTGTAATTGTAAACAAAGGTTTCTGTACCTAATATTAAGTTCTATTTTTCTATTGTATCAAATATTCATTTCATGCAATAAAATGCAAATTAATGATTTAAAAATCATACAATATGATTTTCTGGATTTTTAGTTTAAATTCTGTCTCTCACAGTTGAAGCGTACCTACGATAAAAATCACAGACCTCTCCATTCTTTGGAAGTGGGAAAACCTGCAAAATCAGTGGTGTATCAAATATTTATTGTCCCCACTGTAGGTGTGTTGACCCTGACCTAGACGAGACCAGAGAGTCTAACTCCACCTGGCTGAGGAAGTTAAAAGTGGAGCCTGAGGGGGAAGGCTTAGGAACCAGCTGCCACAGCATCTGGTTGTAGCTGAGGAAAGCAAACAGTTTTTTACTCCGCCAAGGAACGGTGGACTTATGTGACGACCTGCGTATGTCTGTCTGTCTGTTAGCAACATTACTCAAAAATGGACTAACGGATTTACATGAAATTTCCAGGGAAGGTCAGAAATGACACAAGGACCAAGTGATTAGATTTTGGCAGTGATGCAGCTTATAGTCTGGATACATGGATTTGTTAAATATTTCTGTATCATTGCAAGATAGCAGCACGGCGTCACTGTAACCATGACAACAAGTGAACACTATGTCAGCTGTCTGCTGACGATCACATGATTGTTATCCAACTACAAATCCACCACTGAGGACTTATCAGGAATTATCCATCAGAAATGATACAAGGAACAATTGATCAAAATGTGGGGGTGTTTCTGAGTCCCATTAATTCCCACTGGCTGCTACATTTTTTCACTTTTATAGACTTGCTTTTATGTGAAGTTTACTTTTAGCTTTATTCAGTTTTAGTGTTGTATTCTGTTTCATGTCCTGTAAATTTTCTTTCAGCTTATCTGTAAATGCAATAAATGGTCATTGGGACAGACTCTTCATCTTTCACCTGCATGTGTCAAGACTAAATCTAACTCAGCCATCAGTAGTAGTCCAGCAGCAGAATAAAGGCGTTTGCTGAAATTACTACTACAGTGATCAATAGTGAAGATTTGTTTTTCCAAAACAGCCTCTATTTCCAAAGAGAGCCACAGTGGATTCATTCAGGATATCCAGAACGCTTAGGAAACAAAAGGGGTTGTTCATTTCTAGTACGACTTCTTACACTTCAGTAAGCAGAGTGTGGTTAGAGGACACCTAAACCTGCACCATTATCATGTGTCACTTGTTCCAGCCCTCCTCCTCCCTGCCCTCCAGGTCACGTCAACAAGGACACAGCAGATAAGAATCAGGTTTCCAGTTTGGTAAAAGGTTCTGTTTGTTTGACAGAGAGCATTCCTCCCCTCTGCCCTGTAGCTATTAGCTGCACGACGAGGAGAATCTTTCTGGTCAACTCCTGTAGTTTATGCTTTTCTTCCATATGAAACTGACAAAACTGCAGCCCACCAACCTAATAAAGGCCCGTTCTCTGAGACCTCCTCTGCCGGTTCTGGCTCTGGCTCCCGGTCCATGCTCTCTGAGTAGGAGTCCGACTGGCCTCCATTGACCGTAGGAGCTTCCTCGCCAACAAGCGGCGCAGAAGCACACAGCGGTCCTGCTGCTGAGGCGGGGATGGGCTCGCCGCTGTTGAAGCTGCTAGATTCTAGGGTGCCCTGCACTGCCGAATCCGCCTGCTGCTGCTGCTGCTGCTGCTGCTGCTGCTGCTGCTTCTGTAAGGCCGCCTGGAACGAGAAGGAGATAGTACAAGGTCAACTTCATAAACTAAACAACGGATATAAACCAAGAATGTTGCTTCTACAGGGCTGTGGAGGGAACACAGACTGGTGCATCTAAACCCTTTAAATGGCACTCATGGGAATACTGTGAAATTCTAAATTTCAACCCTAGAGTGTTATTGGAGGACATGAGACTGTTTTTTTAACTTTTGTGACATTTTTCATTTCCATGTTGAGATTCAAAGTCAGTGAAGTTACCATAAATCAAAGTTTATTTCTATAGCTCTTTACAACAGCTCAAAGGGTGACCCAAGTGCTTCACAGTGAAAAACGAGAGTAACTTTAAAGAATTCAGTAACTTAGAACAGGACTAACAACCACGCTCACACCTATGAGCAATTTTAGAATAACCAATTAACCTCAGCACACTTTTGGACTGTGGAAGGAAACTGGAGAACCCAGAGAGAACCCAGGCATGCACAGGAAGAACATGCAAACTCCATGCAGAAAGATCCTGGGAAGGCCGGGACGTCAACCATTGATCTTCGAGCTGCAAGGTGAAAGTGCTAACCACCAAACCACTGTGCAGCCCGTAAAATACACAATAAAACAATAAAATACACAGCCATAAAACAGCACTAAAATATACATCCAAAAGACATAAAAGCAGTAAAATGTCACCATGCCGCCAGGTATGAAAAGCCATTTTAAACAGGAAGGTTTTGAGTTGTGATTTAAAAAGATCCAGGTCAGTGATGGTGTAGTGTGCTGTAACAGAGCGATCTTCTCTGATTGGCTGGTTGTTTGGCTGATATTTAATGTGTGCGGAAGTTACCAGATATGATCACTTGGACGATGAACGGCTACACCAGTTGTAGGCATGTAAGGATACACCTTAATCTGTGTCTAGTAGATCACAAAAGGACTTCATCATTTTGCCTGCTGATGAAACCACTTTACATCCTAAACGTTGTCATTATATCTGCAAACTCATCTGCATCTATTTATGTCATTTCCACAACTAACACATTCTCATTTGCACATTTCTGTATCATTCTTGTATATTCTGTTGATTTCATTTTCTATATTTTTATCTTATTTTACCTTCATTTTATAGCATAGTATTCTGTGTTGTCTTATTGTTAATCCCTTTGTTGAACATCCATGCTGCTGTAACACCTGAATTTTCCTCTGGGGATTAATGAAGTCATCGAAGTCTAAAAACTTCATTTAACAAAGTTTACCTCATTTATACAAGAAGGTCAGCTATTAAATTTCCATCTTGTGACAACATCTTGAACATTGTGTTAAAATGCCTTTTGACTCGAGCCGTTTTCTGCATGCCAGAGTCTTTATTTTTTACCTAATCATGAATACAATTAATGCTGGGATGTGAAATAAGTGATGTAAGGAATGATTTTTGTGTTTTGATTGTCACCACATGAGAGTAACGCTAACAACTGCTCACAAGGAGGATTATTTTTAGATGCAGCATCTCAAAATGTTGCCAGACATTTTCCTGATAAGCGCGTTCTGACCTACTTTTCATTTTCTAACACGACACTTTGCTATTTTCAAGTAACCGTTCATCTTCTAAAACCATCTTGCTGGTCCCTATGCCAAATAGGTCCCTGCTAACAGCAACGTCTGGAAGTTCAACAATAAACTGGATGAGTCAAAGTCCAACATCCTACCTGTTGCTGGGCCAGCTGGACCTGGTAGAGCTGCTGCATGTACTGCTGGTAGTGCTGCTCCTGGAGCTGACGGATGAGGCCCAGCTGCTGCTCCGGGCTGTTGGGGTACTGCTGAGCAGCGTACTGCTGGAACTGCACCGCCGTCTGGGCATTCAAGGCTGCCATTATCTGCTGTCTGGTTAGAAGAAACATAGGGGTGGAATTAGTGAGGAAGGAAACACCCGAAAGACAGAGGAGGCAAGGAAAAGCAGACGCCGTACGGAGTCTAAAGTCACACACGGGTCTCTCGAGCGGATTTCCCAGCGTCTCGTTCGTGTGCAAAGCATAACCCCGCCTGGAATCAGCGCAGAAACGTCGGACCAACACGGCGGCTCGGTCGCAGATTTTCTCTTTTAATACGAAAACTGTTGAGCAAGTACTTCTGAAAGCATTCGAGGTGAGAAATAAGCTGCTGCATCTGTCTAATTCAACGACGGCTGGTTTAGACATTTGATGAAAGTTTGGCGATCCGTCGGATCTCTGCTCCCTGTGCCTCATTTGCATAAATGAAACTGCTCTATGCAAATGAATTCTGGGGTGACGCACCACACCTTAGCTATGACAGTCCTGGTACCGAAAAACAGTCTAGCCAGCCCATAATAGGCCACTTTTCAAGTCACTGAAAGTGCTTGAGTTTACAAAGAGTCTTAAAATGTTGAATATAATCACTATAATTGCATTTTGAGTTTTCAGAAATCTGTGAATGTAGCACAGATGAAAAATGGAGATAAATATAAAAAAACATTTTTGTTGTTTAAGTTCACGTTTGTCTATTCATCAATTCAGTCGTCAACTAAAATGTATTTGAACTGAAAAACTTTGCTTATTGTGTTAAATGCTGCTATTTGACAAAAATGTGATTAATTACTTCCAAAGCCAGTCATTTTTTAACGGCATCCCACCACTAATTTTAATACTGAAAGAGTTGTAGTGAGATGTTTACTCTCTGGATCAGTTTTCAACCTAACCCTGATTGACAATTCATGCTGCAGCTTGAAAACTGAAAAATATCAGATCCAGGCGGAGTGTAATAATCATATAGAGGCGGTGCTGATACTGCAGGAACAATCCCACAGAAACACCACTTACTTCTGCTGTTCAATTCGTAGCCTCTCCTCCTCCACCTGCCTCCGTTCCTCCTCCTCTCTCCTCAGCCTCTCCTCCTCCTCCAGCCTCCGTCTCTCCTCCTCCTGCCTCTGTCGCTCCCTCTCCTCTTCCTCCCGCCTCTGACGCTCCTCCTCCTCTTTCCTGAGGAAGAGCAAAGGCAGAATTGAAGGATCTAAATCAAGCATCACTTGTAAGTGATGTGTATTCATGAATAAACATTCAGGCATCAGGAGAAGCAGACACTGAATCTAACGAGGTCAGTATAACCCATCAACCTAAACTAATCGCTGATTCACATGTTTTCCTGCTACATATAGAACAAGGTGAGGTCGAGTCTGCATTTAGAAACTGTACCGGAGGGATCCAGCTCAGGGGAACGAAAGCTGAGCACCTTACCTTTTCCTCTCCTGCTCCTCTCTTTCAATCTTATGTGAAGTGACGTAGGGCGCAAAAAGGTTGCAGCACTTGTTCAGTAGCTTGACGAACTCCACCATGGCCTCCTCCTTCTCCATGTTACCCAGCGACGCCCACTCTTTCCTGCAAACGGAGCAGGACGGACATGAAAATAGACGACAGACTGCTGGCCAAATTTACTGGCTTCTCTTTCAGCAAAAAAAACCATCTTTTTCCTATTAAAAACCCACATTATAGTTCATTCTGGACACAAAACCTGAAAATGAATGCACCTGGAGTTCAAACCAGTGCATTTCCCTCCAAGGTTTTAATGGATTTTAAATTCATTAAGACAAAAAAACATCTATCAAACCATATCTAAATTACTGTGCAGAGGTTTGAGGCAATATTTATATATAAACTCTGTATTTATTCATTGTGGAAACAATCACTTAATAAAAAATGACTGGACATCACTAAAACATAAACTAAATAACCGTCCGAATTTAACAACAACCACCTTCTAATTAGCTAAACAATAATAAAATGAGCTTATTCAAAAATAGTTTGATTGTGTTCTTTTTATTAAATTGAGAGAATCATGACAGATGTTTCTTTTTTGGCAATAAATCAAATTTTAGATTGAAAATTACAAATTGTATCTGTGTCCGAGAAATCACTTTCAACTAAAACACCTCTCCAGGAAGTGTGTTAATTCCAGATCACATGACCTGCTCCACATGATGTCATTTCCTCCTGAAGAAAAGACTGGCCAGACTCCAAGGCTTTCTGACTTATTTAATAGAAAGTAGTGTGTGAGTCAAGTGCAGATTTATCACATGTCAACAGGTTTACTACAATATCTTTACAAATAACTTTCAATTTCAATTTTACTCAATTTTATATAGAATATGTAGAAGAATCTTTCTGTAAAAATGCCCTGTGGTGTTTGGTTATAGGTGTACGTTTGTGGACAAAATTACTCAAAAACGGAATAAATTTTCAGGGAAGGTCAGAAATGACACAAAGACCAAGTGATTAGATTTTGGCAATGATGCAGCTTATAGTGTTTTATTTTAATTTTAGCTGCCTGGTTCTTTGGTGTGATGTCATCTCTCTGATTCTTTAATTCTCAATTTTTTTTTTACATTTTATTTTAATCCTCAATCATATTCTTTAATTTTCCAATTGCCTAGTTACCTTGCTTGATTTGCGGGCTAACCTAGCTAAATTATTCATTTAATTTATTGCAATTTTTTCCCATCAATTCCTGCCGCCCGCTACATATATAGGTCACGTGATTCGGTAACGTACACATGCAAAACACGCCTGTGCTCAATGCAAGGTCATGTTGGAAGTGATACGACTGAGCAGCCTTGGCGGAGTACTCTCTGAGTGCTTTCCTTGTAAATAAATAACTATGGGAGTGGGGTACTGAGTGACTGATGGTGGAGATGGAGAAGGGCTAGGAGGAAATAAGCTCCTTTTCGGATATGTTGGGTTATTATTTTTTGCTTGTTTTGCTATGTTTTCCCCCTCACATGTCCAAAATAAAAACATTCATTCATTCAGTCAACTGTTAAATTGCTTGCGTCAACAGTTTAGCGCGTGAAGAGAATGTGTGATTGTTTCCAGACACACAGCAAAAATCAGTGGAATGTCTCCGATGACTCAAAAGTCACCTGCACAGACGCACATACACACCTGCGGTCATTACCCAGGACATCAAAGAAGCCGACCTCCGGTGAAGCGTCGGGGTTATACGGGCCGAGCAACACCTGTTTGTGCAGAGCCACCAGTCGCAGCTTCTCCTCGTAGGTCGGGTGGAAGGCCTTTCCGTCTTTATCTGAGAGCAGCAATGTGGAATCAGTGAGTTTCGCGTTCATTTGCAGTGAAAGGTGTGTGAAAACTGCAGCAAAGTAGTAAAGTGTCAGGAGCTAATTTGGTAGCAAGTTTGGTCCAAGATCGCAGTCTAGGACAGGGGTGTCAAACATAAAGCTTGTGGGCAAAAACTGGCCCCCTAGAGGGTCTAATCCGGCCCGCAGGGTGACTTTGTAGAGTCCAAAAATTACAGAGGTAAAAATGAATCCTTACTGTGAAAATATTTAAAGACACGAAACATTGCATTATAATGGAGTCTGCAGCTTCAGTATGACAGAGTCTGGTTTGGTGGAACCCTATTACTGATGCATTGACACAACTTTTATGCATTTTTTATGTACAAATTTTATACATTTACAAGGCAGGAGGACAAATAAACCTTTTCCATAATACTTCCTGCTTTATGTTGTCCGGTGTTGTGTCAGGATTACGACACAGATGTTGAAACGAATGTAAATTTAAAATCATTTCTAGATCTTGACCATTTGTACAATACAGGGCTATTCAAAAAGAATACACCGATTTCATAGAATACGTGTGACTTGGCTGGAGTTTTTTTATTGCTTTTCATTATTAAAATACTGTGTGATGAAATCGGTTCATTCTTTGTGAATAACCCTGTACTATATTGTTGAGATACCTGCGACTAAATGTTTTGATCCTTTGTAGACACTCTGTGATCTGTAAGTTGCAATGTGTAAATGATAAACTGCAGCATAATATTGTTCAAATTTCCCTTATTTTTCTGAAAAAATTTCAGGCTGTTCTTAATGTTATGTAAAAAGACAGTTCATTAAATGTCAATATTTTCAGAATGTACATTTTTGCACTAAAACAAAGGAAAAAAATGGAGTTGTGGTTATTTATAGGTTATTATGCTGTGATTTTACTGGCCACTTGAGATCAAATTGGTCTGAATGTGGAACCTGAACTAAGATGAGTTTGACTCCCCTGGTCTAGGATACAAAATAGGCGCTCTTGATTGTGATTTTTCAAAATCTGTGGACAGTCTCTGATGCTTAACCCTCCTGTTGTCTTCATTTACGGGCACCAAAAAATATTGTTTCCTTGTCTGAAAAAAAATTCTCCAAATTTCAGAAAATTTGCAAAGCTTCAGGAGGAAAATTCCAATAATTCCTTAAAAGTTTTATTTTATTTTATTTTTTTAAAAATCCCCCAAATTTGTCAAGAAATTCTTGTAAATATTTTCAGAAATTTTTCCAAAAAAAAAAAATATATATATATCTAAAGTCATTACATATAAATCAATAAAACTCCTGGTATCTTCTTTAAGAACATTCCCAAAAAAAAAAAAATTTGTGACTTTTTTTAAGAAACATTTTTAACATTTCTTTTTTTTTCCACAAAAATGTTCAAAGATTTCCCAAAAATGTTGAAAATGTGGACATCAGAAATTTCACTGTGAAAATATTTTTTTCCCCACATTTTCAAACTTTAAAACGGGTCAATTTTGACCCGCAGGATGACATGAGGGTTAAATCAGTAAGAATCACATGCTGAGATTACTTCCTGCTTGCCGGCACTTTGTTCAAGCTAAGGTGAGGCAACAAACACACTTACGAGTTAAGCAAGTAGACCTAACCCTAACAGACACAATTAACACAAAGCCCAGATTACAAACCTGTTTGTGCAGTTGTCAAAAGGGTTCAGCTCAAATAAAGAGATGTCAAAATAGTCTACATTTTTCAGGATGTTTGCAAAGTAGCCACCAACTATAACTGAAAAACAGCATAAATTCATTTAAGGTCAGGTCCTCTGGAGATGATGAATTAGATATAGGAGTCTGCTGCTGTTTGCTTGAGCTGTTCTGGTTTGACCGTCTATTTTTGTAATGTTGAGGCGGAGTAAGAAAACAGCTGCAGCTGCTGTCGAAACTATAGATTTGTCCAGGAATTTGAATGAATGAAAATGCAGAAGCCTAATTCAGCCATACAAATAATTTTAATGCAGGTATTTTAACCCTCGTGTCGTCCTGCGGGTCAAAATTGATCAGTTGCAAAGTTTGAAAATGTGGGGAAAAAATAGATTTTCACAGTGAAACTTCTGATGTCCACATTTCCAACATTTTGGGGAAATTTTTGAAAATTTTTTGGTGGGAAAAAGAAATGTTTCTTAAGAACATTCACAAAAAAAAATCTTTAGATTTTTTGTGAATGTCCTTAAAGAAAATATTAGAAGTTTCACTGATACATATATAATCACTTTAGATATTTTCAGGATTTATTTTTGGAAGATTTTTACTCATTTTTAAAAAAATATTAACAAGAATTTTCTTGCTAAATTTGGGGGGATTTTTAAAATAAACTTTTAAGTGAAACTTTTAAGGAATTATTGGAATTTTCTTCCTGAAGGTTTTGCAAATTTTCAGAAAATTGGGGATTTTTTTGGTGAATGTCTGGATTTTTTTCAGACAAGGAAACAATATTTTTTGGTGCCCATAAATGAAGACAACAGGAGGGTTAAGGCCACATAGGAGAAGCATGGGAGTGGTTTGAATATGAGGAGGCACTTATGTTGTTGGTCACACGAAACTACTAAACGTGGCTACAAGCAAACCTATGTGACCTGTTTTTTATCCTCCGAAATAATTCCTTCAGCACAGCAGGAATCTGTCATCGTCTGCTTAACCAGAGGAGAGAGAAAAATCTCTGAGCGACTGGCAGCTGGCCATTAGAGCCGCGGTAGGGCAGAGCAGGGCGTGTTTAAAGCTCCCAAACAAATCATGATGAGCCACCATTCAGTCAGGATGGACAGCTTCCTGCTTTAGCTGATGGAGCTTGAATAGGTCACAAGCCCGAGCCCATGTAGTGCGATACAGCGGGCAGACAACACCAGCAAACACACCTCAGAGAAATGCTCTCAGGCCACATGCAGATGAACTAAGACAAATAAGAAGCGCGGTGCTAGTTTGACCCTTTAAAGAGCGGCTAACGGCTCGGCTAGCCGTGCAGGCGGCTGGTTAGCCGCGAAGCTAACGTACTGCTGCGGCTGACAGCATCAGCTCGGCTTGTGACAGCGAGCAGCTAACGCTAGCACCCTGCTAACCTCGGGTGGTCTCACATCACAGCGAGCGGTTCGCAAGCTAAACGCGGTCCTCCTGCCTCAAAGCCGCTCGGACTGTCGGACTGGACGTGAAAATACCTTTGAAAAATTTAAGGGCCATTCCGTACAGCTCCTGCAGAGAAAAGCCCCATTTCCTCTCTATCGCAGATTTGGCAGTCTCTCCATCTTCGCCTTCAGCCGCAGCCGGCGTCTCGGTCTCGGGCTCGGCGGGTGTGGGCTCCGGCTCTTCCAGCGGGCTCTGCTCGCCCTCCGGGTCCGGACTGAGGGTGAGGCCATCGATGGAAACTTCGAGCCGGCTGGAAGTAGCGCTGTCGAGGTCGCCGCTCTGAACCTCTGTCGCCATCATGGAGACTGTCAGCTGAAGCGGCCACGTACCTACATCCGCTCACACTCGGCGGAAGATCCGGTGTCTTTTTTTTTTTTTTTTTTTAACTATGTAAATAATGACGACGCTCCCACCGATAAATTAAACATTTACAAAAGTGAAGTTTTATGTCATGACTTTGAAAACTGCTAAAGAACTAGCACACGTATAAATGCACTTTTATTTTGAGGGCAAACCCAACAAACAGGAACATTTAAAGCCTCTTATTTGCTGGACTGTGTTTACAACAGTAAACATACCATAATACTATAACCATAAATTTTAGTGAATTTCACTACTATAACAGTATAGTATAGTATAGTATAGTATAGTATAGTATAGTATAGTATAGTATAGTATAGTATAGTATAGTATAGTATAGTATTATACTGCACTATACGATGCTGTATTATACTATAATGTACTATAATGTGCTGTAATGTTCTATACTATACTATTCAATGCTATTTAATACTATAATCTTCTATACTGTGTATACTGTATTATAATATACTATACTATCATGCACTATACCATACTGTACTATAATGTGCTATTCTATAATGTGCTGTACTATGCTATACTGTAAAATACTATACTATACTATACTATACTATACTATACTATACTATACTATACTATACTATACTATACTATACTATACTATACTATACTATACTATACTATAATCTACTATTATAGACTAGACTATAGTGAACTACACTATACTCTAGTACATTACAATGTACTGTACTAAACTATATTATACTATACTGTGATACACTATAATGTACTATATTAAACCATACTATAGTATACTATACCAACAGACTCTTTGTTGAGAATATATTTTTAATTCAGCTCATTCTGGAAACATAATTTAAAGCATCAATAAAGCTTAATTCCAAGTCTTAGTTTTCATTATGACTTCCAATGTTACAGCACTGCTACCTGTAAAATTAATAGTCTATATGAATAAAATAATAGGAAAACATTTTACTTTAATGACTGCAGTGACCTGCATGTAGGAGTTAGGTCTACATTCATTTTTATCTAAGCATTCACTGAATATGTGCCTATTCATGATTTAAAAATCTTCCACACATACGTCAAAGAAGCCAATAAATGTTAAGAGTTTATTACCACAAACCAACAATCAGCAAAACAATAAATAAATCAGTAGAGACACACATGGGAGAGAATTGATTTTGTTACAGGCCTGCAATCTAAGCTCTTGGAATGGGTGCATTTCTGTGTAATTCTTTGAATAAATATAATTTACAGCCTAAATGTATAAAATAAACAATTCCAAGACTTAAGATCTATATTTTGTTATAAAACCAAGCAACAAAGACATTTTACAGTGCAAAATTAAACTTGTTAGGGTTTTCTGGTGGACAAACTCTGAAAAAGACATAAACATAAAGTATCTGAGGTGTTTCTAACCTGACATTTGCTGTTCCACTGACACCAGTTTATCTGCAATAAGCTAATATTAATCATTGATGTATTCCTCCTTCCTGCTCGAATATAAATGCACTTTACTGTCGTAACATTCATAATGCTGTGCTTAAAAGACAACAACAACCGGCACACTCAACTACTAACAGTGATCCTATTAATGCACATTTGCACTGAGCACACAGTTCCATTAGGACAGTATAAACACACTCCAGCTCCTTGAAGTAGCCCTCAAATACACAAAGGCCGATAAGACAGCTGAGATTTTAACGTATCTCTGCAGACTTGTGAGGATAATTTACCAGTCTGTCTGCAGGATAAATGTATAGTGGCTCGGTCAACCTGGAGGCCGGAGACTTTAAAGGTGTGAATGTGCTTTTGTTTTAGCGGCTACAGAGGCACTGGAAATGGCCAGCAGTCATCCTGAAGTGTTTCCACTGTTTGAAGTGTAATCTGTTAGCCGTTCAGAAGTTTGGGGTCACTTAGATGTGTCCTCATTTTTGAAAGAAAAGCTTTTTTTTTCCAATTAAGATAACATTAAATTAATCAGAAATCCAGTCTAGACCAGGAGTGTCAAACTCATCTTAGTTCAGGACCACATTCAGCCCAATTTGATCTCCAGTGACCAGTGAAATCACAGCACAATAACCGACAAATAACCACAACTCCTAATGTTTGCTTTGTTTTAGAGCAAAAAAGTTCATTCTGAAAATGTACACATTTAATGAAGTATCTTTTTACAAAACATTATGAAAAACCTGAAATTCCTTTAAAAAATAAATTCAATGTCAACAATATTTTGAGATATCATCAGTTTATCATTTCCACATTACAACTTCCAGATCACAGTGTTTCTACAAAGGAACACAACATTTAGTCTCAAGTATCTGAAACTGAATGATGTCATATTTTACTTTATAATCAAAACGACAAAAATCTGACAAAAAAAGACAAAAAAAGCAACCAAAACAAGACAAAATATTACAAAAATGAGACACAAAACAACAAAAAATGAAGAAAATTACACGAAACAAAACAAAAAAGAGACAAAAAAGCTACAAAGCGACAACAAAATGGACAAGCGACAAAAATGACACAAAAAATTTAACAAATGACACAAACGAGACAAAAAATGAGAAATAAAACAACAAAAAATAGACAACGCAAGCGAGATAAAAGACACAAAATGACAAAAACAATACACAAAACAACAGAAAAAGCAAAACACAAAACGACAAAAACAAAGGACAAACGATAACTCAGACAAAACAACAAATAGAAGACACAATATGACAACAATAAGAAAACGCCAAAAACATGAGACAAACAACAAAAAACAACAAAACAGGACAAAATATTACAAAAACGACACACAAATGACAAAAAAAAGAGCAATCTAGTATTTTACTTTATGATCAAAACAACTTGTCATGGTCTACAATCTATTTTATATTTATCGTTATACAAACTTACTATTTGTTGTTAAGGTCTTCTCTGTAATTTTTATACTTTGAGGGCCAGTTTTGGCCCGCAGGCCGCATGTTTGACACTCCTGTCCTAGACTACAGTCTTGGACCAATCTGATCTAGACATTGTTAATGTGGTAAATGACTATTGTAGCTGGAAACAGCTGATTTTTAATGGAATATCTCCATAGGGGTACAGAGGAACATTTCCAGCAACCATCACTCCTGTGTTCTAATGCTACATTGTGTTAGCTAATGGTGTTGAAAGGCTCATTGATGATTAGAAAACCCTTGTGCAGTTATGTTAGCACATGAATAAAAGTGTGAGTTTTCATGGAAAACATGAAACTGTCTGCGTGACTCCAAACCTTTGAACAGTAGTTTACGTATGAATCAAGTTATCTTTCCTTTTAATGTAATTAAAATGTCTGATTTCTAAATGACTAAATAAAAAAGCTAAAGATTCAAGATTTAAGAACTTTATTGTCATATACACAGCAGAAACACAGTTACCCTGAGTAATGAGATTCTTATTTTGCGAGATCCCTTCACACGACTGAAACAACAAAGAAAATTTTTTAAAAACAGTATGAAATGAAAATAAAACAAGATAAAAAATAGTTAAATATAAATTATATGTGCAAATGTTGGTGTCTTGGGCATTACTGTAATATGTAAACAGGCAAGGGATATGTGCAAAATGTTGCTATTTCTAGATATTGCTGGTGAGTCAGTGGTTTAGTAGCCTGATGGTCTGTGGATAGAAACTGTTTTTCAGTCTGGTGGTCGTTGCTTTCACACTCATGTAGCGTTTGCCAGACAGCAGAAGTGTGAACGGTGGCAAGACTGCAATATTACTGTGCTTGTTATTCTGCGTTTATATATCTTTTCACTGGTTGTGAACCATCTTCTGTCCACTTCCTGGTCCAGCTCTCGGAAACTTCAGGAACTTCAACACCTTCATTTGAGCAGAGCAGTCTGGTCTGTGCACACAGGCAATACCCAATTAGAAGCCCTCAGACAAAGCCACCTATGAACTGTGAACGTCTGAACCAACGAGCACGTCTCTCCTGAACAATGCTGCAAGTGTCAAAGTGCAGACATCAGTAAGTGCTCAGGTGAAGTGACACAAGGGCTGGCGAGAAAATTCCTCAAGTCAACAAGAACATTACTAAACTCGTGGGTTCTCTGTGGTCGGTTTATACGATGAAGTCATTTTCCGGAGCATGAAGTCACTAAATGTTGGTGATATTTCCACACATGCAGTCAACACCCAGTGAGAGCTGTAACCCATAAATCCTGTGAGTGTCACAGAGAGTCTGGAAATCATTAGATTTGTCGTACATATCGCAGCGATGGAGTCAAATCACAACCAAAGACTGTTTGATGTGCAAAATACAATACATAAAAGCTCATTCCTGCAAACCGTGGAGACAAATGAGTGTGTCTGGGTTAGATGTAGGCCAGCTGACCTCACAGACTTGATCCCTGAATACGACGGAGGTGAGCCATTCAGCAGCAAGTGCCCACTTCTGAGCACTTCTGAACTGAGGGTTGTGTATTGAGATTGACTTTGTTGTCACTTATAGACGACAGGAAGCGTAAATGATGCAAATCAGAGTGTGGAGAACAAACCGCAGAAGATTTTTTTTTTGTTTTTATTTTTTGCAATTGATGACTATTAAATATTTTGGTATTTGATGAATTTCTTCCAGTAGTGGTAACTAACCTGGTGATGAGGAAAACTAGTATTCTGATGACACAAATGAGATTGTGATGGAAGCATTTTAACCACTGACCAGAATATTCTGACTCATACATGTGCTTTCTGAGTAGTTGTTTAACAGCCAAGTCCACACAGAGTGAAGTGAATCTTAATCAAACACATATTTAGCATGACCATTCTGTTGCACAAGACTTTTTTGGTTTTTTTGCAGTTAATGACTGTTAACTATGTTGATAGTTGATTCATTTTAAAATCAGTTGTTCACATTCTAACAGTAGTGGTTACTGGCTTGGTGATTGGAAAAACTAGCATTTTGATGACACAAATGAGATTGTGATAGAAGTCGTTCATTAATTTCAGACATTTTAACCACTGACCAAGACGATTCTGATTAATTTCTAGCTCACTTTCTCTGTGTTTTTTAAGAGCAAAGTCCGCACAGAGTGCAGTAAACAGAGCAAATCTTAATCAAGCACATACTTAGCATGATTATTCTGCTATCAAATCTTCTTGAGACACATTTCCAGGTCCTTGGCAGGGAGGTTGATCCAAACATCTTGCAGGATTTATGTGATCCCAGACTGTTGATCTGGAGATCATAATAAATCTGAATAAAGTGTGCTGCAGGACTATCTTTCCTCATGACTCTGAATGTTTGAGGTTGCTGCAGAGTAATTATGATCTCATGGAAACCTGCTGTGCACATTTGATAGAGCCTGTATTGATTTCTTCTCATTTTAGAATCAAATTATGGTGAAAAATGCGCGAAATTAGCAGATATTCCTGTCGTCCTACAGCAGTTCACTGAAGCCCTTTGAACCTCTGACCTGTGGGGGAAATTTCCGCTCAGGCAGTTTCCGACCGCCTCTCTTTGAAGGCTACGGGTCCATTATTGCTTCATCCATGCCAAAGCGGGTAAATGTTTTCTCTGCCGATGTGTATTGCGCATGCAGATTCCATTAAAACCCCTTTAAACAGACCTGCGGCCGCTCCAGGTGCGACGGCTTCACACCTGCGGCGGCCTGCAGACGTCTGAAGTGGCTGCACGGCCGCTGCAGCGCCAGTCGGAGCTGATGGTCGGACCATTCACACATCCACACCGCTGCACCTTTGATCGCCGGAGGATTTAACTCCAGCGAGCCTCAAAATCCAGCCAGTCCGCGGAGACAATACAGGGATCATGTCTGCAGCTCATGGGAATATGCGCGCTGGGGATCTGAATCACTACCAGATGTATCATGACGGGCATCTGCAGATGAACACTTTGGTGAATTCAGGTTTGTGTGATGGCAGCAAACACCGGCATGGTTGGTGTTTCCGTGCGTAATTTACGCACCTGTCCAGAGCGACGTTTCCGCGATTCAAACTAACTTCTCTGTGCGTTTTATTTACAGATTATGGAGCCTCAGGTGTGACAGACTTCTTCAACTCAGCAAACTCTGTTCCGAGGGCGGACAAATGCGTGGCAATACTGACCCACAGGAGAAAGAGGACCAACTTTACGCAGCAGCAGATCGAGGTTTTGGAGAAAGTTTATTCAGACACCAAATATCCCGACATCTACCTGCGAGAGAGACTGGAGGCTCTGACTGGACTACCAGAGTCCAGAATCCAGGTATCTTCTGACTGATAGACGCCAAATGAATCTGAGGTTTGGAAGTGAAAGAGGCCGAATTTGTTCACCTGTCCTTGTTTTGTTTTTTATTTTAGGTGTGGTTTCAGAACAGACGGGCAAAGTCTCGTCGCCAGGTTGGCTCATCAGTGTCCATGAAGGCGAGCAACACACCAACAGCTGGACATTTTGGACAAATCCAGAGCAGGATGGGTCCTGAGAAAGGTTATTCTTGGTCTTACACTGTGTCAGTTTCACTAAAAAGTTGTAATTTTAAACACAGAAAACTGATTTCTGTCCCTCTAGTTCACTTGATTTTACAATTGCATGGAATAAGTTACACCGAAAACTACAATCTCTTTCTCCAAAGCAGGAAATGAGTGTTTCTTACATTTCATATCCATTATTTATACACCACTTAATCCTCATTAGGGTTGCAGGGGAGCTGGAGTCTATCCCAGATGACTTGGGGTGAACTCAGGAGACACCCTGGACCAATCACACTCACACCTACAGACAATTTAGAATCACCAATTAGCCTCAGCATGTTGTTGGACTGTGCTGCACAGTGGATGGGTGGTTAGCACTGTCGCCCTGCAGCTAGAAGATCCCAGGTTCACGTCCCAGCCTTCCTGGGATCTTTCTGCATGGAGTTTGCATGTTCTCCCTGTGCATGTGTGGGTTTTCTCCAGGTTCTCCAGCTTCCTCCCCCAGTCCTAAAACATGCTGAGGTTAATTGGTGATTCTAAATTGTCTGTAGGTGTGAATGTGGGTGTGATTGGACCAACACCATAAGTCAACCTGGATGAGTTCAAATAAAAGAAATGTTAAAAAATTAAACTTATAAAGGAAAAATATATATAACTGTCCAGATACACTCTTAATGTCAAATCAGATAAAACAGCTCTAATGGATCAGAAATATTACATAACAAATACAAAAAAATCACAGGAATGAGTTGGATAATAGACCCAACAAAACTAGCAATCAATATAACAAAGCAGGTCTCATTAAAAACATATACTTGAGGATGTACTGCTAGTAATTAAAAATATATCAAATAAAAAAACAAACCCTAATGAGGATTACAGCTTTTCTCAGTCGCTTTGTTTCATTTCTCAGATCAGAATTGAAACTCTCAAAATTACTTGTTCAATTTTCACATCATTGTGTCACTTGTGCACATCAAAAAAGCAGTTTCTCATTTCTTTGAACAAGTTGCAAATGCTCTGGTACATTCATGCAAATGATTCTGTACAATTCTCTGCTGTTTCCTGCATTATCAGTAGCTCATGTCATGTTGATCTAAATGTATTATAATGGGTCTCTGTGACATGTCAGAATTTGATTTTATTTTTGTCCAACCATCTGATATCCAATCTGTGAAATCTTTCCAATGTCAGTCTACAGTTGTCATCAGAATTTTAGCCATAGTTTCCATCAGAACATCCCTCCAGAGAACACTGTTATAATGACAACATGACTGTCTGATCCATAGATAGATAGATAATGGATGGATGTTTTTGGACTGTGGGAGGAAGCCGGAGTACCCACAGAAGACACACGCATGCACAGGGAGAACATGTAAACTCCATGCAGAAAGATCCCAGGCTGGGACGCAAACTGAGGACCTTCTAGCTGCAAGGCGACAGTGCTAACCACCAATCCACTGTGCACACCCCGTTTCAAAACTAACTGCTTGTTTTTTCTTTCAGTTTTTGACAGCAGCAGCCACAGTGCTGAGGCACACAGGACAGGAGGTTTTGGACTGGAGGACAGTTTCAGGCCTTCACTGCACCCAAACACAGAGGACCCTCACAGGACGGGTCATCCCATCAAACCCAGCAGCTACAACCACTCCTCCTCCTCCTGCATCTACCAGAAGGACGGAGCCAAGCCGGAGCAGATGCAGCGACACAAGCAGAGCGTCGCCGCCCCGAGCTGCGACCTCCGCCTTTACCCCAAAGAGAACGAGCAGAACCCGAAGGTGGAAGCCAACGTGACCGGGAGCCAGGGTCCGAAGGTCCTGGTGGAGTACGACAACTTCCCACCAAACAAAACCATCGGACCCGAGATGAAGGTCGTGATTCCTCCCATCCCGGCGCAGAATAACTTCAGGTCGTCGCCGAAGGACACCGGATGCCAAATGCAGTATCCACAGGCGAGGGCTGCAGGGGAGAACTTCAACCCCTTCTCTCCCATCCACACCTCCAACACTCAGGACTTCACCGACTCAGAGTCCGACTGGGAAAACGAGGCCATGGCTGGGTTTGGTGGCTTTATGTGAAACATCCGATATAAAGAATGTATAATAAGACAATGTGTATTTATTGGAAACTATAACCCTTATGTTGTCCTGCAAGTCCAAATTGACCCGTTTTAAAATTTGAAATGTGGAAAAAAAATACATTTTCACAGTGAAACTTCGGATGTTCACATTTTCAACATTTTTGGGAAATGTTAAAAATGTTTCTTAAGAACATTCACCAAAATATCAATCAAAATCCAGTGAAATTCGCTGGATTTTGGTAGATTTTTTGGTGAATGTTCAAGAAAATTAGAAGTTTTACTGATATATATATGTAATCCCTTGAGATATTTTTAGGATTTTTTTTGGAAGATTTTTACTAATTTTTTTGAAAATATTTACAAGAATTTTCTTGCCAAATTTGGAGGATTTTAAAAAATATTTTTTGGAGAAATTATTGGAATTTTCTTCCTGATGGTTTTGCAAATTTTCCGAAATTTTGGGATTTTTTTGAGACCAGGAAACAATATTTTTTGGTGCCCGTAAATGAGGACAACAGGAGGGTTAACTGACTATAAAATAAATAAATAATAAAAAAAAAGATGCCGAAAAACTGCGTTGCAATATTATGTTTAATATAAAAAGACAGAAACCTTTATATACAATTGCCCTGAGGCACTCTCATATACAACTTTACAAAACTGAAAAAGGAGATTCTCTAGGAAACAACTGTTGAGTTTTCAGGGTTACATCAGGCTTAGTGTGTGTCGGAGGAGGAGGGGGTGAGGGGAGGTTGCAGCAACAGCCATGCCAAATGTGGAAATGCTAAGATCTTAGGGAGTAAAAGGCATCAAAACCCCAGAGTTCTCCTTTATAAAAATACCAAAATCTCTTCTCAGTGCACACAAAATTACAAAATACATTTCTGAATACGCGGCAGAAATGTCGACGATAGTCCTAATAATCACAGATATTGTACAATTATCTACAATAAACAATTTTATAAAACATTCTTTAGCTTCCCCTGTGCTTACCATCAGTGGAGCAACAACACGTACAGGGGGGAAAACGTCCAGAGAGATAGCAAAATATTGTTTCAGAACCATACACACCTACGCAAAAATAAATAAATATGGACTATAAAAACGGTTAGAACCCATGTTTGGCACGTGAAACCAATAAATAACGATTTCAGAATTTTGCAGATGTGGATTGTGGCGAATAGCTGAAGACTCTTTCAGGCTTGTGTCCAGTCGGGTGCGCAAACATTTTCGTACGATAAAACTGGGTGGATAAAACGTCTGACGTCCTCCGCGAAAACTCGATCTGTGCAGAAGTGTGAGCCGTTTCATTGGTGGGGCGTCCAAATTCAGACTGCATGACGGTGATCCACAACATCAACATGAGCCTTTTTTGTTTGTTTGTTTGTTTGTGGTCTTATCAGTTCAGGTGAAAGCACCATTTCAAAAGACAACATTAACGTACCACACCTCTGCGTGTGTGTGTGTGCATGCACCTGTGTGTGTGTGTGGTCGGGACGATGCAGCTTCTCAGACTGCATTGGTGTTGTTGGCAGCGAATGCATGCAGGTTGCCCAGCTGACTAAGGCCACTCTGGATGTGCGCCACGTGGATCTCAACGTTATTCTGGAAGCAACTGCAAACACAGGAGAGAAAATAATACACTCACGGTAAATCATAAAAAGATATAATCAAACTGATAAAAAACATGAAAAACAATCTAATTAATCAGAGGTTTTGTCATTAATTTTTTGTCAAATAGCAATATTTGACACAATAAGCATACGGGTCATTCCAGAATTGGAGAACATTTTACATCAAATTTCAAATAATCCATGTACAAAATACTAAAACATGCAGTTGTTGTGAAATGTACTTGCCCTGAGACAAAATCTAAAAAAAAAAAAAAAACTAGAAGAAAAGAATGTTTCAAAATAATTTTAAAATACCAAATAAGTCTGGAGTTCCCCCTAAAATGTAATTTTCTCTTGTCCCACCTCCTGATGACCTGAATCTCAAATAAAACTGTTAAAATGAAACTTGAATCTCATTTTTTTGGTATTATATTTTCATCAATGTCTCTTGTAATTGTGGACAACAACATAATCAACATAATATTATAAATAATAATTATTATGTATATGTCCCACAACAACCCTGTTAGCAAAACATTTTTAGTTGGTAGAAGAAGAAAACTGTGACTCACATGGAATGGATTAACATCATCAAACAGTTTTCCTACAGAATGTGTAGAGCAAAGCTATGTCCTCTCTTCTATTTTCATATTTTCATAGCATTGTCAGCCTTGATTGAATGTCTCCCTCTACCTCATATTATCAGGATCAGACTAATTCTTTGGACTGTTTTCCATCAGTCAGTTTGTCCTCTTGGTCAGCAGTAACAGCAGCTAAATATCTAGCTTCTACTGCTGAGAAAAAGATCACATTAGCATGGATTAGCAACCCTGTTACTGTGATTAGAGTAGGGTTAGCAAACAACACAGAAAACATGGAATAAAAATGCTGCCATTGATGTGGAAGCTGAGCCAATCAATACCTATTATTGATGAATATGGAGCAGAAAATTGTAACAGAGAAGGTACATTTTTCAAACATTTTGAAGCCCAAATGTCCTCCAATTCTGGAATGATCCAGACTGAATGGATAAATAGATATACGTGAACTTAAACAACAAAAATGTTTACGGTTCATTTCTATTTATCTGCATTTTTCATCTGTCTGCTACATTCACAGATTACTGCCAACTCGGAATGTAATTATAGTAATTATATTCAACATTTTAAGACTTTTTGTAAACTATGGCTACACCTTTAGCCGTACCACAACTGTTATAGCTAACGTTAGCTCCGGTGCTAACAGCAACATGTTTTGCATTGAGGTGATCAGAAAACTCTTTGATGCACAATTTGCACACAACTACGTTTTTATCCAAGTTACCATCGGGAAGAGAGGGAAGAAAACTTTGCATCTAACAAGCTCAATGCAGCCTCGTCTTCCGTCTCTGTTTACCAAACTTTCTTGTGTGCTGGCAAACAGACTTTAGGTTCATTACTGCCACCTACTGGACTGGAGTGTGCATCAGTGTTACCCGTGTGCCAGAAATTAACTGAGAAAAATGTGTTATTTTTGTTTGTAATGCATCACTGAAATGAATGCATTTAAGTCCTAACAGATAATAAAACTGAAACAACAAAGAGCTCACCTGCTATTAAAAACTAAACTATTTTAAAAGTCAGTGTCTCTCTCTTGGTTCTGTTGGAGCGTGACAACAGAGGAGCTGATGGAAACTACGTTGTTATTTACCTGTTGTTGGAGGGATCGATCGATGCCTTGATGTCATTGAGGGAGTCTGTTAGAGATTTAAACTCAAATGAATTCAAATCTCCTCCATCTGCCAGACACTGAAAAAGCCAGAAAAACAGATAAATAACAAGTAATCAAATCATGAATGCATTACATTCTGATGTGTACATAAACAGCTGCGGACGAAAGTCAGACACTTATTTGCATATTATTCCTGCCAGCATCTCTAATTTGGTGCTCTGGAGATGAAAGTGAAAAGATGTCATTTTTTATTTAAAATCACCGACGGAATGTTTTGAATAAACTCCCCAGAGAGCACAACATGCACAGAAATGTGTGAAAACAGCAGCGAAGCGTTGCTACATGGACTACCTTGATCTGTAGGAGCAGGGCAGTGAGGCGGGAGATGAGGTGAGTGAGGCCGGGGTTTGCCACACTCTGCTGTCCGTCCTTCAGAGAGTTACTGAGCTGCACCATCTGCTGGGCCTCTTCTTCACAGCGTCGCCTCAGCTCTGTGGGATGGTCGGCTGGAACCATGCCCTGATCTGGAGCAAGCTGGACAGACGCACATCACTGATTAACACTCTGAAGCCCAAAACCCACCGGCGGGGGTTTGAAAAGCATTTTAGAGAGAAATTAGAGCAATTATCAGCCACAAACTGTAAACAGCAAAACAAAAAGGCAGAATTTCAACTTTATTGTCTGTGAGGTGCAGTTCAGTACAGAAAGTTAACCAAAGGTGAGTCATAATTGATCAAAATTCCTTTATTAGTCCACCCAGGAACGTGGCACAGCTTATGTGATGATCGCCGTCTGTCTGTCTGTCTGTCTGTCTGTCTGCAACATTACTCAAAAATGGATGAAATTTTCAGGGAAGGTCAGAAATGACACAAGGACCAAGCGATTAGATTTTGGCAGTGATGCAGCTTATAGTCTGGATCCACGGATTAGTTAAAGACTTCTGTATCGTTGCAAGATCACACTTTTCCTGCTTTATAAGCAGTTTTTTAAATAGTTGTATGAACTGAATAAACAGGTGAAAAGAAATATTCTAACATACACTGCCATTCAAAAGTTTGACAAAGTTATTTTTGAAAGAAAGGCTGTTTTTTTTAAAATGAAGATAACATTAAATGAATGATAAATCCAGTGTAGACATTGTTAATGTGGTAAATGACTATTGTAGCTGGAAACAGCTGATTTTTAATGGAATATCTCCATAGAGGTACAGAGGAACATTTCCAGCAACCATCACTCCTGTGTTCTAATGCTACATTGTGTTAGCTAATGGTGTTGAAAGGATCATTGATGATTAGAAAACCCTTGTACATTTATGTTAGCACATGGATAAACATGAAATTATCTGGATGACCCCAAACTTTTGAATGGTAGTGTAGGTCACGCGATTCAGTATCTGTACATAACGTACACATAAATAACACACACCAGTGCTCAGCGCAAGCTCATTTTGTTTGTGGGTACATCTATATTAAAGGTCCACATTCATGATTTCTGATCATCAATAACTAATAAATAAATAAATGCTGCATTTCTGGCAACACCATATGGAGGAATGAACAGCCATGGCAGAGTACTGCGCTCTCTCAATGCTTTTCTAGCTCTACATGTTTCACTTGAATTTTTGCTCCAAATAAACCATTTGCTCCAACAACGTTGAGCAAAATACAAATAATTTTAAGTTCGTTTTAGGTTCCTAGTGACTGCTGTGACAACAGGTCACTTGACAAAAATTTAGGGACTTTTGATTGAACTGGGCTTAACAGCAGAATGTGTTAGAGCAGATAGAAGACAAGTATGGAAAGAAATAAAATGTAAGCAGTAAAGTATCTATAGTATGTAGAATCCCAGTTTATTAAAGTATTGATAAAACCTGTGGGAAAAATGTTGGACATGATGATTGCAGATTTTTTCCATTTCAGTGCAGAAATTAAACTTTTGTTTTTTTATTTTAATTATTGATTAAATTATAACTTTGTTGTACTGAACTTAACATATTTCTGAGTTCTCTCTACTTCTAGCTCTGGTTGTGCTGCTTTCATAGAGGTGCAGGACTTTATATTGTGGTGAAAAATGAGACTACGGTGAGTAAAAATAGAACAGGAGCAAAAAAATAAAAAATAAAAAACCAGAAACCACTGCAACTTCAGAGAGATCACACAACAAGGCTCACTGACGCAAAGGTTTTTTTGTCGTCTGGTCAACACTCACAGAAAACATTACAACAGGCCTTAAAATATCACAAGTATAAAGCACACTCATATACTGGGTTGTATTTACAATCAGGGATAAATATGGACACAATTTAAGTGTATGTTTTGACTTACTTCACAGCAGAACTGCTGAACTTCATGAAGCACCTTGTTCAGATCTTTATTGAGCTGCTCCAGTTCAAGCACGGTGGTGGCGTATCGTTTCTGGAAGTCCAGGTCAATAGGCATCGAGTACGACTTCTGAACACAAAAACACAAACAGAAGCAAGTTAGGCCTGATGTGTGCATTTCATAAGCATTTGATTTGATTAGTTTTATAAATGAAGACTGCACCAGTTTCTCAGCCTCTGCGTTCATCTCTTTCAAGTGTTTAATGTGCTCTTTCTTGATCATGAGGATTTTGGACAGCCTTGTCTAGGAACAAGGAAAACAACAAGATTATGAATCTGTCAGAACAAAACGTTAAGTTTAAGGATGTCACCTTTTAGCGCCTTTTTAACAGGGACACTTACCACTTGGACCAGGAACTTAACAGGAAATCCTCCCAGCGTATCTCCCTCAGTACCGGGCAGTTTGTTCCTCCATGGTGACTGGTTGATAAGAGGGTCATTGTCCTGGAATTGGGGAGAAAAAGGACAGTTGAGTCATTTATCTTCATGAGGAACTTAGAGGAGAAGATTTGTGATTTTTCTCACGATTCACTCTGTAGTTTTGTGTTCTGTTCTTTGATTAAATTAATTTTATTTATTTTTTCAGAGCTGAAGGTCAAACCAATGCACTGTTTTCTTTTTTGGCTTTTCTGACTACATTTATAAAGAGCAGCAAAGACAGACAGAATAGATGAAAATGTGGGAAAGAGCAGAGAAGAAGCAAAGGTCAGGTCAGCTGTTGAACTGAGCTTCTGAGAGGCATTTTAGCTCATGTACACTACCAGTCAAAAGTCTGGACACACCTTCTCTTGACTGATATTACACTGTTAAGCCAATATCGGGCTGTTAATATCCATGGGGCTGTATTATCGGACATCCCTATTTTTTGTGATGTCATGGAAATAAAGAAAACCCATTAAATGAGAAGATGTGTCCAAACGTTTGACTTGTAGTGTATGTGCTGGGACAGAAAGTGTAGAATCTGACCTCTAAACATATCAGATTACCTCAAGGTTTGAAAGATTTATGCTACAGAAACACTCTCTTCCACTAGTATCCACATTGTCTAAATATAGTTTTGTATGCTCACATTTTTGTCTACTTTATCTGTATACTGTATAGTGTGTTGGATAAACCATTTCTGCCTGACAAAGCAGCTGTTTGAGTAGATAAACCTAATCTAAGCCAAAGCAGATCTAAGCCAACAGCAGGAATCATTAACAGCTGTTTGCACGGGAGGGCAGCAAATGCACATCTGTCACTAGCCGCAAGTTTGCAGTACCATGTGGACAGGAGTGGTAGTGGACGGGTAGGGCCCTCTAGGTGGAGTCATGAGGTTCTGCATGAAGCGTGTCGACCGGTGCTTCTGGGCGAAGGCTGAAATAGGCATGGTCTCGTTGGGTTCATTGCTCTGGAAAACACAATTATCACGAGATGTTCAAGAATGTAACCTGAACTTTGATGGTATAGCTTCTGACGTTCTCTTATTGTTCAGGGCTCAGACAGAGAGAGAGAGTGAGGTTTCTACAGGGATAGTGACAGTGCAGGATAACTGGCTTACCAGGACTTCATAATCAGGCACAGTGTGTGTTCCCAGGCCACTCCGGTCAAAGGTGACGCGATAGGTGGCAGCGCTAGTGTCAACTGCATCAATCTGCCCCGTGAACAGACCATCATGGACGCCCCGGAGTCGAGCTGTCGAAAAAAAACAGACATTTTCTTCATATCGCTGAAGAAAAAGAATTTCTTTAGACATGGATCCAGTTTTATAAAGCCACTATAACTCTATTTGGAAAAAAAAAACCAATCTGACTTTGAGTTGTTAAAAGCATTTTAGGTCAATCATACGGACTCCTGATCTGCTAGTCTAGCTACAGTCACTGTTGTACAGTACTTTCACTTATGTTTACAAACAAACATGTGCAACATTATGAACCCATACATGCAATATTTCTTCTAAGGGTTTATATTTTCATACTTTTACACAAAGTGCTGTTTGTAATATTTACTTATTTGATGACTATAAGCTGCATCACTGCCAAAATCTAATCACTTGGTCCTTGTGTCATTTCTGACCTTCCCTGAAAATTTCATCCAAATCCTTTAGTCCGTTTTTGAGTAATGTTGCGAACAAACAAACCAACGCCGATCATCACATAACTCTGCCTTGGAAGAGTAACAATGCATAAAATTAGTTTCAGTGCATCAACAATAAAGTTCCACTAAACCAAACTCTGTTGTACTGAAGCTGCTAACTCACATTATATTGCACAAGGTTCAATGTCTTTAAATTTAGTCCGTTTTTCAGTAATGTTGCTAACAGACAAACGGACAAACCAACGCTGATCTTCACATAACTCCGCTGCAGAGTAATAACCACCTGACAAGCTGAAAACGCTGCGTGTTCATTTCAGTCGTCTTACCGGTGACTTTGGTTCCTATGATGAGGGGCAGGGGGATTTCTTCAGGAAGGTCTTTGCAGTTCGACACATCTGAGAGTTTTCTTTGCTGCAGCAGCCGCATTTTCTGCCGCTTCTGTCTCAGCGCCGTTCGCTCCTCAGCAAAGAATGCTGACGAACACCTGGACAGGACAACACAAAATGGCGCTGTAACACCTTTATTCCTGCGCATTAAGGTTCCAAAGAAACACTTACGAAAACCGTGTCCAGAAAAAAAAAGTAGGAAGAAAATGATGTCTATGGAGGAAGTAAAGATGACAGCGTACCGTCGCGGTTTCCCCATCAGTCTCCTGATTGTTCCCCACTCAACTCTTGTCAGTTTTCTTGTTTTCAGATTGGGAAAGGACTCTTTGAGACAGAGGCAGAATTCATTGTCGCCCTCAAAAAGAGGTCTGAAAGAAGAAAAAAAGGAAAATATTTTACACGAGGTATAGATTAACCAAAATGTTAAACTCTGAGTAACTGGGAAAACAGAAAATGTATTAAATTTCTGGAAATACAAGTACATCAAACATAGTTAAAATAATCCTAAATCCCTGCAATACTAATACACATATCCTAATTTAAAAGTACATACAAACCTAGTACAAACAAGTTTTGTTACTGACTAAATCCTGCTTAGCAAGAAGTTGAACTCAGACCATTTATGTGCAGGTGGCCTTAAGTCTTTCTCACTTTTCTTTATGTGCACCTATTTAAAATTCTTGTCTTCTGAAACTGAAGGTGAGGCTTTACCTGTCAATATTGGAGTAGAACCATTCATAGATGCACCATTTGTGAGCTTTGGGAAGTTTGAGGAGATTTCTTAATCTGAGCCCTATTTTCTGGGATGCCTTCTTATCTGGTGTCACGACAGTAGAAAACTTCTGTAAAGAAAACCATTAAAGAAACAATCAGTCTACATACAGACACATGAACTCTAGTACTTAAACGAACACCTTAAATACGGTCACTCTAAACAAATTCCCACCCATTTTTTACTATGCAGGGCAGCTGTGGAGAAGTTTCTGCTGCCTAATCATTCACTAATAGGTACAGGCAGTAACTTCTTGTTCCTGCAATCAAGCTGAAAAATTATCACAATGATTTAAGTGGCTCAGCATGTGTGGCCGAGCAGGTAATCAGCTAGAAAGCACAACTTTGAAATGTCCTGCTTCGTTTACCTCACTGGCTCCAGTTAAGCATAGGAGAGACAGCATTATAGAGTTTTTATTCACTCCATACCGCTGTGCTTTACCTGACAATTTAACAGCCTTATTATTTTCTGGTATATTCTGCGTTTACAGCTCGTATTGCCTCTACTAATGCAAATAAAACAACTGTTCTTGTTCGGTCTACTAGTCACTTCTACTACTTCTAATCAATAAACCAACATGTCAGCATCATAATAAAGGCGTAGTAAAGTGGACAGACAAACAGGATTTTTTTTGATTTAAGCCTGACTTTACAACACTGTAACATATCTGAGGAAAGCTGAATTTTCCCTTGAGAGAACTGTGGCAAAATCACAGCACAGACAGACTTAGTGGCAAGTTCATCCTTGAAAATAGCTCACACAGGTGATATCACGGACCATTAAAGTTCAAAAAACTGACGTTATAATGTCTGTCACATGTTACTAGGGCTGCAGCTATCGATTATTTTAGTAATCGAGTATTCTGGCGATTAATCGAGTAATCGGATTCTGTGCTTGGCATGCGTGTTCAAAAGCAGAAGTGAGCACGCTGTGCAGCAGAAATAACCGTCCTGACAAAACACAGGCGACATCTGTGGGGTATAGTACATATAGTATAGTACAAGGTATCCAACTAAAACTCAAAGCCATGGGAACCCCACATGGTATTCAGTTGGTGATGCAGAAATCCCATAAATATGTTTTTATGTTTCGTCCATTTAAACTGCTGCTACTGCAGCTGATAGAACACAAATAAGAAAACTGATCAGTTTATTAATATTTATTACAGAGAATATTCAATCAATAACTTTAGTTTCACTTTGATTTGTCCACAAATTAAAGTGATTTCCTTCATTATGAGACAGTGTCGGACCTACATGCACTTCAGTGCAATATCATATCTGAATACATGAAGTTTGATAGTTTTATTGTGCAGCTGTCTGTTAGAAGTAATCAGCTGCATTGATGAGTAAAATAAATACATTCCACATGTTTAACAGCTTTCTACCAGCATTCCTGTCCGAAATAATTTCCAGTCGCAGCTGTTTACTGTCATAAATGTTCATGTACCTCATTGTTCTCCATTAAAACAACCTGTTGACTGAAGCAGCTGAACACCATCGGTTCATTTTGTGCAGAAAACAAGTCAAATGATCGTTAAACTCTCCTGTTTGAACTATATGTACTCAGTCTTTACCTGTGGCGTGGTGGTGACCCTCTGACTCCTCCGAGGGGATCTGGAAGGGAGACGCTGCTGTGGCGGCTCATCTTCGTCCCGAAACAAACGGCTCCTCTTTGAGCTCCGTGTGGGCTGGAAGAACAAATAGAGTTCCTAAGTAGCGGCACTAACTGTTTAATAAGCACTTCTGCATACCACGCATGAGTATCAACAGTAGGCGTTCTGGTATATCAGAGCAGCAAAAGCACCAGTGAATCAAATTTATTAATGATGGCTCAGCTCCATCAATTGTCCCTGAAAGCTGTGAGATGGAACCCACATGTACAAAACAAGGACCCTGGGAGTCGTTTTGAATTTTATAGATACATCTGCGCCTTTCCTGCTATGATATACCAAATTAACCACAATGAAAATGTCTATTTATTGGAATCCAAAGCCAAAATCCATGTAGAAATGTGTTATAATCAATACAATTCTGCAGATATACACCAGATTTAGGTGATAAGAACCAAACACGCTCAGTATGTATTCCAAAAAACATGTCAAAGCAATGTTTTTAATTAATAGTTGCTGTAAGTTCATCACAGAGGCAGTGCAGGATGCCATACTGTCACAAGAAATGTTCAGATGAGATTAAAATATCCACCTCAATGAAGTATTTTGTACACTATATACTGAGGTGTACAACAAATATTACCAGAAAGGGTCTTAAACCACAGCCAACTACCCAGTTTCAGCTACCTAATTAATACAAAATCACAAATTTGCACAACACCAGGCACAGACCATGAACATGTGGAACGCACTGTCCTTCCAAACCAACGTGAAACAACTTAATGAAGTAATAAATTCAACTATTGAGCCGGAAACAACAATTTTAAGGAAAGCACTTGACTGTGCTGATAAGATTAGGAATGGGCAGTGAGCATAAAATAACATCAATAACTCACCCATATCAGGCAAGAGCTCTTTAATTACAGAGTAATGGATAATGTGATTCAATTATTCCCATCTAAAAACAATGTACAAGTTTCTAAATACGCTCCCTTATGCCTGCCAAGGTCTTTGGTTTTGTTCTAATGTGCTACATGTAAATATTTTATGTAAAATCCTTGTAAAGTGCTGTACACTGCCATTTTGGCCATACTGCTCTGGTCAAAGAGAGAATACCTCAAGATGCTTTCTTGCTAAATAGAGGTTGAATGAAAACAAATAAATTCAGACTTTAAAGTGCCTGTTACATAGGCATTACAGTCTGTCATTTGCAGATTATAAATGGAAAATACAGAACAGAAATCTCAGAAGTTGCCATAGAAAGTGACAGTTTCTGAGATGTTTTTGTCCTTAATTGCCTAAATGAGGCAATTATGATCGCCTGCTTTCTTCATCCACAGACTCAATTTCTAGTATATGTACAATATAATTCAATGCAGTACATCACTATTACCTTGTGAAGCTGATTTTGTAGATTTTAAATACAGATATTGAATATGTATCTGTTCAGTCCACTGTATGGCTATTTTAACTAACCTCTTAGTTAACGTTTTAAAGCTTAGCAGTCAAAAGATGGGTTCAACAGGTGCCCTTATGGTGCTTCCCTTTCACAAGCTTTAAAACTGACCATCATCACATCTCTTACCGTGTCCATTGTGACGGAGGAATGCCGTCCCCTGGTGTTGTGAGCTCTCGGGAAGCTGTTTTTTTCATTCAGAGTGTTGGACAAACTGCCCTCTGTAAGAAGACCAATGTATTGATATGTAATAATAATGTAAGGACACTACATTTCAGACTTCAGTTCTCAAATTACAGAGATGTTTATGAATTTTCTGCTTCGGAGTGGAACCGATAACTTCCAAGCAAGAGTTAATATTAAAAAAAAATCTATATTTGCTGATGTAGAGATAAAGCTACATGCAAACACTGTGTATCCTAGACTGTCAGACAGGTCCGGGCAGTGTGGGTTGTCAGTGTAAGCTTGTCATTATCAAGGGTAATAAAGGACTTTAATCCAATGAAAGATTCAGACTCTAAACAGTAAAACCACAGCATACGTGATCCGACACACCCACAGAAAAGATCAGGTCATCTTCAGAGACAAAAGATGTCCAAGCATACAAATCTCAAAACAGATTAAAAACAAAAACCACAAACCTTTCAGACTGACGAGTGCCTCTGCTGAAGAGCCTGAGGAGGAGAACAAATTGTGCTACATCAAAACAGAGTACTTATGGCACAAGATAAAGATATTAAAGTAAATTTAAAATGTTGAGAAGCATGCCACTATGATAAGGAAGGCTGTTAGGCTGTGTTCCCTATATTTGAGTTAAAATGCTACGTTGATTTCATCCATTAAACAATCTCTGAGTCTGTCCTTTAAACCCTGACAGCAGCCAGGTGGGTGAACTGGAGTTGGACGTAGCTAGCGCAGTCCGTTAGGCCTTCACCCCCAGTTTGAGCTGTCAAGCCCGGTCGTAACATCAGCTGGACGGATCACATCAAAGAAACGAGCTAAAGGGGCTAACGTTACACTGCGTTACAACATGAACATAGTAATTAATTACACTAGCTGCGCTCACGTCGACTATTCCTGGCGTTAACAGCCAAACAACTTGGCTAGTTCCCCCCCTCACCGGCTTGTCAAAACGATCCGCAGCGCGTAACCATGCAACGTTAACCGGCGCAAACGAACGTTAAATGTGAGGAAAGTGTCACGGAAACTGAAAAAAACTATGCCCAGAAAAAACGCGTAGCTAGCTAGTAGCTAGCGACGTTGCGGTAGTGCTTTTGCGGTTGTTGCGTACGATGTAAGGTTAGCAGACGTTAGCTCACGGCTAAGCTAACGTTATTTGTTTACCCAGTTGGGCTAAAGTAACTTGTTCAACTCCAACATTAGCTACGGCTAGCCGCTCGTGCTAACAAGCGTTAGCCGACTTGGACAGACCCGGTGTCTCTTTGAACTAAAACGGCTTTGTGAAGTCCACGCAAGACTCATAATACCAGTTACACGGGCAGCGACGTCGGTTTATGGCTAATTATTTATTTTCCCAGTGCGGGACTGCTGCTTGTTTACGACGCGAAACTCCTTGAATTTGTGTTGTTACTCACTCTCGTCTAACAGCTGGTCCATCTCCGCCATCTTGAATTAGCCGCGCCGCTTTTTCAAAGACCTTGTCAAAATGCATTCTGGGTCGGGACGCTATCTGGAGGGCGATTTGAGAAATAAAAAACGCCAGAATTTACCCCAAAACATGGATGGAGAATCTCTTTGTTTAATTTACTGTTACAAACAAATAAGTTTAGCTACTATAAGGCCATATTTTCACTCTTAAATGTTAACGGAAATGCTTGTAAAAACCGCTCCGTATCAAAAAACAGGAACACAAAAACCGTCTATTGTTTCATACGGCCCTTCATTTTGACACATATTTAGTTTTCATATTTTCATTCAGAAGCAAATAGTTTTTCCTTGGAGTTACATACAGCATCTATACACACATATTTCTATCTGTATGTGTATTTATAAATAGGAAAATTCTATTATTTAATAGTTCAATTTGTGCAAATACAAGCAGTAAGATTCATCTTCAAGCCAAAAATGATGTCTTTAACAAGTTCAACCCACCATGTAGTACAGTATCTCACCTTGACCTCCCCAACAATGTTAAAAAAATAGATAAAAAATTCAGAAAAACCCTAATATGCAGTACATGAATACAAAAATGACCCACAAACGCACAGGGATGGCATTTTTTCAGGATGTTTTATTTAGTTTGAGGTAAGCAAGAAAAAGACTAAAAAAAGTTAAAACACGTAGCATGGCAGTTGTGTCTTTTACAGAATACTTCGCATCAACACTGACCGCATTGCCTTTTTTTCTTTTTTCAAAGCAAGAAAGACGGCCTCAGACAGAAACAACACAAACAAATATATATACACGTGTAAAAGCCTATACAGTATCTCCTTATCCAACGGTCTACAAAATGTGCATCTTAGTGGTTATTTCACGGAGCAAAAAAAAAGAACATAAACGTTGGTCTGCAGATTGGTTGCTCACAACTCCAAATTCAGCCTGAATTTGTGGTGCTATGCTTTTTTAACTACGGGTTTATTAAAGAATGACAAAACAAGATCCTTTTCAAATTACCGGTTGCTGTGTGAGACTGAGAGCTATGAACTGATACAGAAGTTTATCTCCTAACCTGTGTGCACCGTGCTTCAACTACTGCCTTTACGAGCAAGTCAGAAAGTTTTTAAGTACCTAACGCACAACTATGGAAGACTGCCTGCTAATAAACCTGATAATAAAGCAATAAAGTGACCGTTGTACAGCGTGGTGTGGCATCGCTCCTTTTCCAAACGTGTTCTGTTGCAGAGAATGAAGCCTGGGTGCATTTGGAGGCAACACTGGTCGTTATTTTTTTCTCTTTTCTTTCACTGAAGAGGGTTCGATCGCGGCTGTTTTTCTCACCACAGAGACGTCTGGTAGTTGAACTTGATCTTCAGGAGATACTTCATGTTTATCTGAGCGACGTCGTACACGATGTACCTGGAGGAGCAGCGGTTAAAGGAAACAAACTGCACAGATAATTAAACTACTGTCTGTTTTACCTTCAGTGAATTATGCATCTGTTTATCATCAATGAGTCTTTCAACACCATTAGCTAACACAATGTAGCATTAGAACACAGGAGTGATGGTTGCTGGAAATGTTCCTCTGTACCTCTATGGAGATATTCCATTAAAAATCAGCTGTTTCCAGCTAGAATAGTCATTTACCACATTAACAATGTCTACACTGGATTTATCATTCATTTAATGTTATCTTCACTGAAAAAAACTGCTTTTCTTTCAAAAATAAGGACATTTCTAGGTGACCCAAAACTTTTGAACGGTGGTATATATCAGAATATTTCTTTTCACCTACTTATATAATTCATATAACCATTTAAAAAACAGTTTATAAAGCAGAAAAAGTCAAATAATGCTTTAGAGCTCAGCAATAATCCTTTAATTTGTAAGTTTGTGGCAAAAGTTTGCAAAAATTAGACCCATGAATGGACCTAGCAACCAAAAAAAGTATCGTTGATGGATTGCGACCGAGCTATAAAGCATTAATAGAGGCTTTATTAACCATTAATGAACATATTACTTAAAATAAAGCAGAAGGTTGCAAAAATTAGACCCATGAATGGACCTGGCAACCCAAAAATCATCATTAGTGGATGGCAAATGAATTATAAAGCATAAACACATGATTTGTTAACTGTTTCTAAATATTCTGCTTACAATAAATCCTTATAAGTGCCATATAACCATTAAAATGTGCTCATAAGGGTTTATTGTAGGTGCAGTGTTGATTAACAGTTAATAAATAATCCAAAACACTTTAAAACTCAGTAAAAACCCTTGAATTTTGACATATTTTGCAAAAGGTAGCAAAAAATGTGACCTCTGAATGGACCTGGCAACCCAAAATCATCATTAATGGGTTTTTTTGACCATTAATAAACATATTATTTAGAATAAACCCTTATAAGTGTCATATAAAACATTTAATAAAGTGCTTATAAGGGTTTGCTCTTAGTAATGTGTGAATGAACAGTAAATGAAACATTAAATAACGCTTACTAGCTCAGTAATAACCTGTTGATTTTTACATTTTGGTTGCCAAGTTGTAACAAAAATTAGATTCGAGAATTTATGAAACGTTGCCAAGCAATAATGAATATTAACACAGATGTAATCTTAAAATCAAAGACATCCAGCCTAAATTCAGTTCACATAACATGTTTGGAGAACTTTGCACAAGAGTGAAAGCAGTTTAAAGCTCTTTCTACGCATTTTACTCTTTGTCAAGTACATTACTTGCAGATTTTTTTGAGTGCACATTTACAGAAGTAAATAGACTGAGAGACAATTTAATCATCACATTAATAAACACGCCGATTAATATGAAAGGATACTCGTTGTACAGTAGGCTTGTGTCATCGATGTTGGTGTGGACTCCTTTTCCCAGAGGCACTTGCACTCCATCTAAATTGACAGCAGCGCCTGGATCTGGAGCAGTTCTCCCCAAACCTGGGAAGAAAAAAAAAAAAAAAAAAGGTAGATGAACGAAAGTCTGAAGAAAAGCACAAATTAAACCTGACATATAAATAAATATCATATATGTATGTAAATAAAACCTGGTATACAGTTAACTCAAAATACTCTGCCCTAACAATGACATACACAGCACATATTTATGTTATTTAAATATACAGTTTTTAAAATGAGCATTCATATTAATGCAATTCGGTTTTCTTATTTGTGTTCTATCAGCTGCAGTAGCAGCAGTTTAAATGGACCAAACATAAAAAGAGATTTATGGGATTTCTGCATCATCAACTAAATACATGTGGGGTTCACATGGCTTTGAGTTTTAGTAGAATACCCCTGTAGTATACTATATATGTACAATACATTTGTACTATACTATATATGTGCAACACGTCTGTACTATACTATATATGTACTATACTGTATATGTGCAACACGTCTGTACTATACTATACATATAAATTCTCACCTTTAACACTGTGTTTGCCTTTAGGTAATTTGGTAATGTGAGAAGCCTTCTTCAGCTCATGCCTGCATTTAAAAAAACATAATTAACACAATTATAATATTCCAAAGGTTAACACTTAAAAACTCTTTGAAAACTTAATATTGTCACTCACATGTTGCCCAGAGCAACCTCAGCCAGCAGTAGGAGGCCTACAGGGTCGGACTGGGAGGTGTGACAGTAGTTTGCACTCTTGGACACCATGTCAGCAAAGTACACACCTTTGCCGAACATGTAACCAGTCTGGGGAAAATGAAGCAAAGACATCAGCGTAATCCAGCAGTTAGTCATGTGAAAACATAACAAAGTACTGGGTTTATATTAAAGGGAAATTTGAATACTTGTCCCTCTAGTTTGAACTCAACCTGGTCACAAACTGACTCACCACTGGAGCTTCTGGAGGAGCAATACGAAGACCCTGAGACAGAATACCGGCATAGTTGGTGGTGCGAGAGCCGTGCCACAACAACTGGCGGTTGTGTAGCTCTTCGAATGGACGGTACCGCTGCTGCTCTCCCTCTCGTACGATTTTGAAGATCTAAAGGACGGAAAAAAGTCGGTAAGCACGGCGAGATGGCTGTTAATGCCGGACAACACAGGAGAAGAAAGTTTGTGATAAAATTAGCTGTCATAAAGGAATAATAATGCAAACTACAATTAAATGTAATGGTTGTCATGGCAAAAATGAATTAATAACTTACTTCTTGCACTTCCAGGGTGTACGTATTGTGTGTAGCAGCGTGGGTGTTCTTGACGTACTGTATAATGACGTCAGCCTCATTTGACGTCTTGTCAACAACCTGAAAAATAACAAACACACCACATGCTCCTTTTTATACAACGACAAAACTCAAAGCACAATCTTACACACTGCCCATGACTATGACTAAAACATTATTTACAGCATTAGTTTAGGAGTTAACCTCTTGGGCACCCAGATAACTCCACTGGTTGAGCAGGCGACCCATAAATAGGGTCTATAGTTCCTGATGCAGCGGCCTGGGTTTGATTCCAGCTCACGGCTCTTTGGAGGTCTTACACCCATCCTTCTCTCTACTTTGCTGACTAACCTGTCCAATAAAGCGAACAAAAGGCCAAAAAATAACTTTGATAAACTCTTTACCTCAATCTTAGTTTTGAGTTTCTCATAGTTGATGTCGATGGGGTCGTTCTCGTTGTCCTGGGCTCCTCCTCTCAGCAGGCTGTATGCCACTTCAATATCCAACAGGTTGTCCAACATCTGAACTTTAGCCTGGATAGTGAAGCGTGTGACGCATTTATCGTCAACATTTAAAAATTCCTCGTTTAGCTTGTCGGTGAGATGTTAACGCAAAGACAAACAGCACAGCGGGACAGAACATTTGTGTCCTTACTTGAATGTAGTCCAGGGTGTTAAGAAGTGGAGGCTTCTTCATGCCAAAGTCATGAGGAATCAACGTGTAGAAGCGATTGGAGAGATCCAGTATCTGCGCCTCAGGCACACAATCTGACACAGCCTGTAACGAAAATATGATGAACATAGACAAAGCGTTGCACGATCAATGCTACAGATATCTTGTCCAACTACTAATACAAAAAGACTTGGTATTAAGTCAGGAATTCATCCAACAGAGAAATGAACACTGATAAAAACCCTCCTAGAGTTGGTGACTGACCTGCTGTACTTGAGTCAGGAGAGCATAGGCGCTCTGGATTTGCCTCTTACTCAGTTTGCCGAGAGGCATCTTCTGGAGGTCAATCTGAAGACAGAAAAGGGAAAAAATGCTGCATACAGTGAGATTCTATCAACACTAATTGTTCTTTGGAGAAAAACAAACAGAATGTTATTTTGCTGCTAAAAATATGAAAAAGAAATTTTATAAAAAAAAAAACAAAAACAAATGACTGACATAATAAAGAGGAGCATTCTTTCTAAGCTGGCTAGTTCAGTTTCCTACATTTGAGTAATTTCTATTTGTGTCTGAGGAAATACGACAGAAACAACAAAGACATTATATTTAAAAACAGACACTACTCGTCTCCCGAAACAATCTAAAATCAAGAACACCACGATGCAAGGAATACAACAGTCATAGCACAAGGTTTTGCTTATCAAAGCTGTGCTTGACAAGAAAATTCCGTTGTGTCACTTACTGGCCTCAGGTCTTGTGTATTTTGTTATGACAATAAACTAAATGTAACAGAAGTCGGAGGTGAGGAAATTCAGGAAAAGTATCACATGCCTGCTCATATCATCATTGTACTCAGTGTGTTTTTATAGAGTTTTAAAATGTTTTTTAGCGTACATTGTTGGTGCACTTCGGGAGCGGCTCTTTAAATTTTGTTGTATTTTGTAAAATGATAATAAAGGCTTTCTATTCTATTCTAAAAACGAAGATCCATTGCATTTGACTCATCTAAAAGTCTCTCAAAAAGTGTAGTTGTGTAGGATAATGCTCCATGTTACAAAGCTCAAATCATCTCAAACTGGTTTCCTGAACATGACAATGAGTTCACTGCACTCCAACGGCCTCCACAGTCACCAGATCTCAATCCAGTAGAACCTTTGGGATGTGGTGTAACGAGAGATTGGCATCATGGATGTTCAGCTGACAAATCTGCAGCAACTGTGTGATGCTATCATGTCAATATGGAGCAGAATCTCTGAGGGATGTTTCTAACACTTTGTTGAAAGTAAACCACCAAGAATTAAGGCAGTTCTGAAGGCAGAAGGGGATCCAACCTTTTACTAGCAAGGTGGACCTAATAAAGTGGCCAGTGAGTGTATATTACTACTAGTCGCAAAGTCTTACCTCAAACTCCACCATGGCTTTCTTCATGCTCTCCACATCAAAGATCATCTTGATGAGCTCCTGGACAGGTTTGTCCAGCTTTGACTTGGTGCCAGCGGTGGCCGTCAGCCTCTTCACTGCCTCTTCATCCTGCCCACAAGCATTAGCATCACAAAGCACAAGTCAGGGACTGAACACATGCTGTTGTACGTGTACTTCTTAAGTTCTGTGCAGGTTTGTGTGTACCTGTCCGTAGTCAATCTCCAGTGGGTAGAACTTATTGGGATATTTGATGAAGTTGGAGCAGCCCCAGTCGTTGCCCGTCTTCTCCTTGTAAACACCCAGGAAGTTATCCAGGGCAGAGTTCTTATCATGGAATTTGTCCAACTTGTTGCCTCCGATGGTGGTGCCCACTCTGCCCCATGACCTGAACACCCAGTACCTACAAGTAGTAGTCCAAGAGATGGTAGTGCAAGAGATGTGCAAGTTAGTATATGGATGGATAATATTTCAGTTAGTGGAGGAGAGTGATAAACAAGTTACAACACCTCATAGAGTGAGATTACCGTTTCTGTACATCGTCCTCCAGCAGCTGCAGTTTATAGTAGGAGTTAGTTCCTCTGACAATGTCCACAAGACCCAACGTAGCGCTGTACATCTTCCCATTCTGCTCCAGGACATGGGCACTGTTCTCCAGACCTACAAAAATAATCAAAATCATCAATGACAGTCAGAGGAAACAAAGGACATGATGCTTTCAGTCCAGGGGACTCATGACTACCTGAGTCTGGATCCACAGCAGCTCCGCCTTTGACTGTCAGTTTCATCTTCTTGGATTTGCTCCCACCTGTAATGGAAAACATTCAATTGCTTATAGTGTTATACTCAATAATAACATATTCTGATCTATTTATTTTCGATTCAGATTTAATAGAATGGCAATCGAATCCCCTTTTCATTTTCTCTTACAGCTGTATAATAACATAATGTATCATTTCTCTATTGCTCTACAAATGCAGTAACATAATGTAACGCATGTTTTTTCTCTACAACTTCTCCATTCCAATAACAAAATGTAGTGCCATGACTATTTATAACTTTATTGTATAATTCTACACACAATGTATGTCCTACAATTTCAGTAAATTATCCATCATGTGATATGTGCACAGTTGAAAGATGCATATAGTCTATATCGTCATTATTTTGCCTGTTATTTTATGCTTTTGTATTTCTTGTCTTGTTTTTCTCCCTATTTATTTTAATTATCTCGCTGATCAAAACGTACAAATTTCCCCACTGACTGATCACTAAAGTTAATCTAATCTCAAGCTGTGACCTCGTCTTCAAATAAACATTGATAGACATATGCCTTGGCAACATTCGGTACTTTTTACAACCGCCTTTACCTTCCTCCTCCTTCACCCTCCCTGTGCTCTTGGCAGCCGGCGCTCCAGACTTGGAGGCGGCGGACGGAGCCTGAGCCTCGACTTTGACCTCTGCACCCCAGGGTGAGATGGCGTGCAGGGAGACCAGCTCCTGGAGAGCTTTGCCTGATGACCTGACGTCGGTGAGGAAATCCTCAGAGACCACACGCACAGCGGCGTCTCTCACTTCCTCCATCTTCTTGGTCATCTTCTCCACCTCCTCTGTGAAACCGTGAGGACAAAGAAACCGTTACAATCTGTAAATGTTACATTCCACAATATACACTACTGGTCAAAAGTTTCACAACGCCACAATTTTCCCTTTTTTTAAAATTGAAATTCAAGTAGTTTGAGCCGGATGAATAGTTTGAAACGGTACAAAGGTAACCAACTTCTTAGTGGCGCTCTTAAATGTTACTGCACTTATTGTCCCGTTTACTAATTCTTGCTTTATTGAATCATTACTCACTCTTGGTGCTGAGGCACAAAGACGCCTTATTGGCTGTGCCGGTGATCTTTCCACCGAGCTCCTCCACAGCAGCCTTCAGATCATCTTTGTTCTTGCTCAGTTTGCCCACAGCCAGTAGTTTCATACCAGTAAGAGGTTTGTCTGTAGCGCAAACACACACACATAAAAGACTTAATTTGTTTCCAGTAACAGTTACTTATTGTTTAGCTCTACGTCTTTGTTTCACCATGAAGTATTTTATTTATTGTATATTTAATGTATCATCTGGATCAAATTACAACCTCAGCATACAGAGAGGATGTCAAATTCTAACGTCTATGCAGGATATTGACATATTTCTCTTGGTTTCACCTGAAGGTGCTCCCTCTGGCAGCCGTTCGGTCGGAGCACTCGATGCACTCGCCAGAGGTTCGGCTTTGGCCTCTGTCAGAGTTTTGATGGGAGCCTCCTTGGGATAAAGTCTGTCCTGTCGCTTGAACTTGAATTTTTTCAAAAACGGGACTTCGTGGAATTCCTGAAATGTGAGGTTTTAATGGAAATGTGTTTAAAATCAGAGCCAAATGTCAATTGTAACTCAAAGCAAGCAGCAGGAATTAGTCGAATATGAATGTCTCCGCCTAATTTTGCTCATTTTATTCGTGGGTAGTCACACGAGCGGATCAATATGTCATTATAAAAGAGCTAAAGGAGTCCTGTAATGAGTTGACTCACCTTGGGGATGACCCAGTCTTTGCGTATTGGTGTTGTGGTTTTGAACACACACTTCGTCCAGGCCGAAATGTCCCCTTTACAGTAATAAGCGTCACCCTTAAACACCAGCTGGCCCTGGCACTCCTTACAGGGCTCCAGAGCACCGAAAGCCATACCGTCTGCCAGGCTGTCGACCACCTGTCAGTCAAGCAACATTTGTAAGGACACTCTTAATGGCAACAAATTAAAATTGTCATTTAAATATAGTGTTGCACATACACAACAACACTGAATTCATGAGCAGTAAATAAAAATTTTCTTAACACATATTGTGATGAAGTATTGCATACTTGAACGCTATAATAGACACGTGTTACTCTTTTACAGTACTTATATGAACATGATGTTATCTCAGAAAACTTGCTTCTTAAAACAGATGCAAAGAACATAAAGGAAATCTCTACTTGAATGCAAGAATAGCTTTTTCTGAATAAGATGGGCCTTAAGATCCACGCAAATATTTAATAAGTCGAGGTTTTCTTACATTGGATTCGCCGGAGGGAACTTCCTGTCTATTTGCAATCAGCAGCTCCTTCATATCGTTGGTTGAACAATGTTTCCGCAGTTTGTCCTTGATTCCCCAAATCAGCTGGCTTTGACTCTGTAGACATGTGTATTTACAGCAAACACAAAAACGGAATCGTATTAGGAACATGGTCACTGAACATTATGGATGTTTGCTAAGGCTGCTGTCTCCAAGTCGACTGATTGATTGGTATGTTGTCATGTGATCGTAATTTTAACGTCGATGACTGAACAGACAACCTGTGAACATTCTGCGTTTTCACAACTTTGAACACATCAAACCTAATGGACACTGCTGGGTTTCCTTTATTAAACATTTAATGAATATTAACTCCAAACTAGTTGATACCAAGTTAAAGCAGTCATCGGTGTGAGCGGCACTTTGTCCATAAAGTTGGGTGTTATCAAGCTCAACAACCATCCAGGCGTATCATCTCATCTAAAACTGGTTGGTTGACTTGCCAGCACTATATTTCCCAATAGTTCTTATGCTGGGATCACTAGGCTTGTTTTCAGAAATTATATGAATATAAACAGGTACACGGGCAACTCAGTAAAAGATAATTGAATTAAAATGATTTAATATCCTATAAATAGTTTATTTACTCTAATAAGATAGTGGATCAAATGTATTCAGTGCATTGTAGCCAGTTTAGTTAATCTAGACACAATGTGAAGATTTTTTTCCTACATGCTACCAATCAGTTTGTTAAATAGTAGGTATGATTTCAGTTTTCAGGATATGTAGTCTTAGCTTGTTGTCCATTCCCCTCCTCAACACTGCCCTTTCACAAAAAGAAATTGAAATGACAGTTTTGTTTCTGATTTGTTGACCTTTTCGGTTCTTAGTATTTCGAAGATCTAGCTGAGAGTTTTGATGCGTTGTCTCTGCAAAGGGTAGCTAGCTCCATCCTTTATCCAGCGCACAAATACAGAAGTAGAGAGTGTAGCCAAAATAGAGGAGGAGACACTAGCATCAAAATCTGACCATGGTCGACCCAACTTCATGAAGAAATCAAACAAGAAATCGACTTGGAGCTCAACACCAGAAGAAAAGGGAATCTTTGGCTGATCAGTTTGACTTCAAGATTTTTATTGCCTTTATTTTCAAAGAAAAATGAAGACTTTCAAGATTTTCTTTGGTTGAATGTTTACTCCAAAATGTGAGAGAAAAAGAGGAATAAAATCACCTTCAGCTGCTCTTCAAGCTTTTTCTTCTCATCTTCTTCCTCTTTCTTCTGTTTCTTTGAGACCCCGTCCACTTCGTCTCCTTTACGCTTTCTGTAAACATAAACACAAGTTCAGGAAAAAGTCTAATCCAAACTTTAATTAGTTTTTCCCCCCAGTAATTCAGCAAGGACAAAGAAAGAAGGTGAAAAAAACATCTAAATTAACTTCCTAAATGAGGCGTAAAGGGACACAGGACGACTGTCAGGATGAGGAACAAACAAGTGGGAATCTGACACCTTCATTCATTAAGCTGACTCATTAGGGCCCCATCAGTTAATGGACACACACAAACACAAGCTGGTGCATGTCGGCACAATCCCAGGCGGCAGTGACGGTATCGTGCACTCTGTCCTGACAAGAAAAATGTACTGGATGCCCCCCATGAGACCGGAAACACACTTTTCAGTTAATGACCACCGAGGAGCACTCAGTCTTGTCCGATCCGTTTAAGAAAAACAAAACAAAAAGCCTCCTTTATCAGACAACAACTGACATCACGGAGGAGAGAGGAGGACATATAAAACAGGATCCTTCAGTTTTTCAACAGAAGTATCCGTCTGTTTTTTTATGCCAGGATGGCTGCTGTCAGATTAACACTGATGGAGTCTTCAGATTCTTGACCGACAACATTTTTATCTACAGATTCGTGTGGATGTAGACTGGTGAGTGATTTCACTGCTATAATGCATTTTATTGCTGCACTCAACAGCTCAGCTTGACGTCTAAGTTCAATTTGAAATCTCTTTCTAGGTCCAAGTATGGAGAATCCAGCTGAATTGCTGAATTTCTACTCTTTCCAACAAAGTGGCAGCTCATCCCACCGATCTTTCTCTTTTTCACAACTTTCTCGAGAGTTTTCGACTACTTCTTTCTCCAATTCCTCCTCCTCCTCTTCACCTGCACCGACTGACGTGCTGATTTCCCCGAATGCGGCGTACATGGCGGCTGAGCTTATCATCGCTTTTTTCTCCATTACCGGCAATTTACTGGTCTGCGCCGCCGTGGGCCTCAACCGCAAACTACGCTCCGTCACCAACTACTTCCTGCTGTCGCTGGCGGTGGCAGACATCTGCGTGGGTGCGATCGCCATCCCCTGCGCCATCCTGACCGACGTCGGCTTGCCCCGTCACAACTTCTACCTGTGTCTGCTCATGCTCAGCGTTCTGATAATGTTCACCCAGAGCTCCATCTTCAGCCTGCTGGCGGTGGCTGTGGAGCGCTACGTCGCCATCTTCATGCCCTTCCGATACCAGGTCCTGATGAGGCCCCGCAACGCCGTGCTGGTGATCCTCGCCACGTGGCTGCTGGCCTTCCTCATCGGGCTCGTCCCTCTGATGGGATGGCACAAGACGCCGCCTGATTCGGGCCACTGCTTCTTCGTCCTGGTGGTGGACATGACCTACATGGTGTATTTCAACTTCTTCGCTTGCGTGCTCACACCCCTAGTGATCATGTTCCTCATCTACGCCCAGATCTTTGTCACGGTCAAGCGGCAGGTGAGGCGGATTGCGTGCGAGCGAAGCGGCAGAGGGGAGGGACAGGCGAGGGCTGCAGCCAGCATGCGGCGAGAGATGAAGACGGCGACGTCTCTCTTCCTGGTTCTTTTCCTCTTCACAATCTGCTGGATCCCGCTTCACGTCATCAACTGCTTCCTGCTGCTGTGTCCTCGCTGCTTCGTGCCGCTGGAGCTGCTGCTCACCGCCATCATCCTGTCGCACGCAAACTTCGCCGTCAACCCCTTCCTGTACGCGTACACAATGACTGCTTTCAGGGACACGTTTAAGGCTATTTTTTTGTGCTGTAGGACGGTGGGAGACAGAGAGGCTGATGATAGAGACAGAACGGCCGCCTGAAACGAACAACACACCTGACCACATTGGTGAGACTTGATTCCATCGAAACCAGGGGTGTCAAACTCCTCTTAGTTCAGGGGCCACATTCAGCCCAATTTGATCTCTGGAAGAGCGGACCCGTAAAATGAAAGCATAATAACTGATAATTAACAAGAACTCCAAATTTTTCCTTTGTTTTAGTGCAAAAAAGTACAATTCTGAAAATGTTCACATTTAATAAACTGTGTTTTTACAAAACACTATGAACAACCTGAAATTTGAAACCCAGCACATCTTGCAACCTCTTGATCTTTGTCTCACCCTTCAGATTTGACAGCAGGGAGCCTCTTCTTAAGCTCCTCCTTGTCTTCTGCCCGCAGTGCGTTGAATCCCTTCAGCTGAGCGGCGCTGTACTCAGGCCTAAAGACCAGCTCCTCCCTGCGGCTCACGAAGCAGGCCGTGTGGTACCAGCGGTCGATCAGACCCAGCTGGGGCTTCTCGGGGTCCACGGTTTTCTTGGACACACGAATCTGATCCTGAGGGGGAAGAACAAAGGGCCGCAATCATCAAATGATAATACTCTCACTAGCTATTGTTAAATTTGAACAGCAGTTTTTCCTGTGTGACCATAAGAAGAGGCTGCAAACCTTTTCTATTTTCTGCTCGCAGCCTTTGCATGTGCTGCGGTTCGACTTGGCATATTCCACTGCAAAGTCATTCAGCGTCTTCTCTCCTTTGGCTCCACCTTTCTGGTTTCCTTTTCCTACAAGACGGAATATTTGACCGATTATTTGACTCATAATGACAAAGAAGATCAGAGATGTGACCAACTCCAAACCCGATTTATTGTAGCATAGTACAAAAACACAACCGGGAAGCTAAAATGAGGGGATTATTTTGCATTTTTTGTTTGTTTTCAGGCTTTTTTGTTCCAATATTGATTATTAAAGGATTGTGAAAAGAGACAGGAAATACAGGGAAGAGTCTGCATCAGTATGACTATTTGTAATTACACTGTGAGTAGTTAGAATGTGTAATTAACATAATTTTCATTAATCAAAACGACAGGGACGTCTGTAACTCCATTCGGAGAGGTCAAAATAATCACTGCAGATATTGAAGATGCCATTGTGACGAGCAAAGCATTTCAACCGTATTAGCGGAAGCAATGGCAGCTGCTCTGGTTGGTAAGATCACCAGAAAATGCTGTGAAATAGGAAGAGCTTATCAGCAGGCAGTAGATGGAGAATAAGAGCTTCATTCTTTACAGACTTGTGGTCCAAATCTACTAAAACTTTGCCCTCAGGCTGCTCCAACGTAAACGTAGCAGTGAAACAGTTTAGCTAATATGGTTTCAGTGGTACAGTATGTTTAAAAAGCAAACTTGCCGTAGCTTCTAATGTAATTGCAGATACATCATTTTGACAGGTCAAAACTTTAATTCAAGGTTAAACAAATACGTGGTAACTGGGAAGAAATCTAGTAGTTGGGCAAGCCGAAGAACTACACAGGGGGTCCTCGGTTTACGACGTCCTCAACCTACGGCGTTTTGTCATTACGTCGGAACTGGTTACATGGAACTAGTTGGTGAGCGAATGAATACATCGTCACATGGCACTGTAAGATGGCTTTGTTTACATTCTCTGGTTGTACGCCACCTTGGATTGTGCTACATTCTAAATTTTTACCCTTCATTCTGGCTCCCAAGTATAAGTCAGACTCTTCTGATGGCAGTGCTTCAAAGAAAAGGAAAGCCATCTCCATGGAAGTGAAATTAGATATAATAAAACGCTCAAGTTACAAAAACAGTGCAACATATTCTGTTATCTTCTTGTAAAATGACTCAGACATGCATGAAAGTCGTTGGTGTTCATAACTTTTCTGAAGAACTGATCCATATCATGATGCATTTAACGGCTTTGTTTACATTTTCGAGTTCCGACTTACGGAAAAAACGTTTTACATCGATCCAAAGGAATGGAACTCCGACGGAAATCGCGGACCCCCTGTACATAGATATTTTGACTTGAAGACAATTAAAAGTATCTTGAACAAGATGTTATGACTAGTGAGAAACTGGAATTATAGCTATTCATAATTCATATTTGCAGCTCAATTGTAATTATCTTCAATGAGAAACCCTATTTACAGGAATAGTAAAAGTTAACGTCATGTGGCCTAAAAAAATGATGGTGTGGATATCTGAAAAGTTCTCTTTGATTATGATTTGTCAGCTAATAAATGTTGAAACCTCTCACTGTAGATGTGCAATAAATGGTCGAACCAGGAACTCACTGATGAGGTCTTTAACAATGTAGTAGGCTCCTTAACCACTTTGCTTTTTAGCATATTAGTTTACAGAATGATTTACGTGATCTGTATGATATCCCGTTATAAAAATCGGTTTTTTATTTCCCAATGGCCTGTCAGATTCAGTTTGAAGTAGAGCTCTAATTAAGCTGCACCAGGGTCACCAGGAGGCTCTTTTCTTTTTTTCTTTACACAACTATACAGACGTTTGTTCTCTATAATTAAAGTTTGTTTTTCCACTGATAAACATATAAATCCACACAACTGGACAGGTAATAATCTTTGTTTCATACTACACAGACATTTACAACAATGGAAGAGTTACTTTATGACTATTGTTGGATGGTGATGTTTGTCTCCACAAAGCAATGCTTATCCAATCATTAACTAATCCGACACTGTTGAACTGATGGCGCCTCTATTTATGAGTCTAAGATATTACATGCAAAGTTTCCTTGCAATAACTCAAGCTCGAGATGACATTGAACTAATTAATTTGCTCAACAGCTTCTATAAAGGGACTACAGTAGGAATTTTCCTGTCTCAGAATGGGCCTTTAGGGGAAAAGTATCATAAGCACTGGAGCAACAATTTTCCTATTACTTCTGACATACACTAATGATCAACTTTAACTAATATAGACCAATTTTAACTTCTTTAGAGCAACTTTAACTAATTTTTGATCAACTTTAATTCATGTACACTAATATTCAAAAGTTTAGTGTCACCTAGAAATGTCCTTATTGTTGAAAGAAAACCATTATTTAATGAAGATAACATTAAATGAATCAGAAATCCAGTGTAGACATTGCTAATGTAATAAATGACTATTCTAGCTGGAAACAGCTATTTTTAATGGAATATCTCCATAGGGGTACAGAGGAAAGTTTCCAGCAACCATCACTCCTGTGTTCTAATGCTACATTGTGTTAGCTAATGGTGTTGAAAGGCTCATTGATGATTAGAAAACCCTTGTGCAGTTATGTTAGCACATGGATAAAAGTGAGAGTTTTCATGGAAAAAATGAAATTGTCTGGGTGACCCCAAACTTTTGAACGGTCGTGTATGACAAAAATTACAATTATGCTCGAGTAAAAGAAACTCTAATTCACAATGCAATAAAAAAATACCCTTTTTAATTGTTGATTTTGGTGCAGGTGATTTTCCTCTTTGAAAACCACCAAAAACTCCTCCATGCAGGTAAAAACTTTGTGCACGGTGCCCAACTGAAGTCAAAGCCCTACAGTAGAGTACCGACCTCCTGTAGCTCCACCGCTTTCAATGGCCTTCTTGACCTTTTCCTGGTCGTCCCAGCGGAGGTCAGAATATCCAGCGATGTCGGCGGTGGACTGAGCTGCTGCTCGCTGCCAGAAGCAGGAGAAGTGGTGCCAGTGGGGGACCTTCCCATCGAACATGGGCGACTGAAACAGACAAGGGAGATTCAGTGTTTATAGCCAGTGTGTTCATAGTGAAGCAGTGGTATTAACACTTTATTGTCTCATAAATGTAATTATCATGCCATGCAACGAAAAGGATACCTCTGTGTTACGTACAAGCCTGGAAAGTCCATTTTACACTGTTCTGGTCATTACATGAGGTTTAAGGGTCCAACGCATCTCTACTGATGGAGGATTTTGTTTAGGCAGATTTATTTAGCAGAAGTGAAAAATAATTGCAATGGCACGTGATATTTAATAAGTTCTGCTCTTTTCTTCCTGACACATGTTGTTTTTTTATAAGTGGGATTGCACAACAGGACTGAACGCCATGCAAAAAAAACCCCAAAAAACAAAACACATTGAGATGATTTTCACAGTTACTGCAGTTTCAGTGGGAAGTTTTGCACTTCAATTAGTGAACAAAAAAAACAATATTAAAGTGATGAAGCAACGAGAGCACGGGAGTCAAAATCATTGTGGTTCAGGGGCCACATCGTCAAGCACGGTGGTGGCAGTATTATGCTCAGTTCCAGATACCCGTGATTAAAAGTTTTGGACCTTCGTGATAAACTGTGATCTGTAAGTTGTAATGTGTAAATGATAAACTGAGGCATAATGTTGTGAAAATTGCACTTATTTTTCATGCGAACATTTAGAGAACATACTTTTTTACACTAAAACAAGGGAAGCATTTGGAGTTGTGGCTATTTATAGGTTATTATGCTGTGATTTTACTGGTCACTTGAGATCAAATTGGGCTGAATGTGGCCCCTGAACTAAGATGAGTTTGACACCCCTGGATTAAAGTGTCCTTCTCACTGACTCAGTGTGTCTCTGGCCTTTAAATGGACACTGAGTGTGGATCTGGAGCTGCTCCACAGACCATGAGTAAGGACCTGCTGCAGCCACATAAGCAGGTTTCTTAAGACTTAATTAATTACCTTCTCAGTGGGGCAGCAGGAGATTTTACAGTCTGGTGCTGTGGGTGTGTGTCTCCTGGGGTTTGCTTTATAAATTTAGATGCACATCATCATCGTGAGAAGCTCAGTTTCATGAATAACTCCATGCATGAATGAATGCAACACTAAAGGGGGGCTCAGCGGCTCTTTGTGGACAATGCCAGCCATTTAAACGCAAACAGGGCCCTCATTTAGGATTAAACATTCGGAGGTAATTTTCCAACCCTCCATTCTGCTCGTAAACATCCGCTATGTTTGCGCAGTAATTTTTTGACCGAAACAGCGCGGTTTTGTTAAGCTAGCTAGCGGAGCGGCTATGCCTACCTGCACCATGATGGCCATCCTCAGGGAGTCTTTGGCGATGTTTTCCTTGCACTTCTTGCACGAAGCCCGGCCGCTCTTGGCGTACTCGGCCCGGTACAGCTTGTCCTCCTGGGAGTCGGCCATTGGTTCGGTGGTTCTGGGGCGGAACGAGGCGAGCCGACGGGGTTAGCAGAACTTTATCCGGATGACGAGGAGCCACAACAATCAGCGCACGAGCCGAGGAGCAGCGCAGCAGCCCGCGTGCCTGGAAGGAGGAGGAGGAGGAAGAGGATGAGGAGGAAGAGGAGGAGGTCTCACTCTGACATGTTTACTGGAACCGGGTACAAAAAAAAAATGAAAAAAGGATTGCAGGCCTCTTATTAAAGGATCAGATACACGAGTCATTCCAAAATTGGAGGACATTTGGGTTTCAAAATGTTTGAAAAATAAACCTTCCCTTTTACACTTTTCTGCTCCATATTCATCAATAATAGGTATTGATTGGCTCAGCTTCCACATCAATGGTAGCATTTTTATTCCATGTTTTCTGTGTTGTTTGCTAACCCTACTCTAATCACAGTAACAGGGTTGCTAATCCATGCTAATGTGATCTTTTTCTCAGCAGTAGAAGCTAGATATTTAGCTGCTGTTACTGCTGACCAAGAGGACAAACTGACTTATGAAAAACAGTCCAAAGAATTAGTCTGATCCTGATAATATGAGGTAGAGAGTTAATTCCAGTGTTTCATGTGATTCACTGTTTTCTTCTTCTACCAGCTAAAAAGGTTATGTTAACAGGGTTGTTGTGGGACACACGTTCCATGCATAATAATTATTTAAAATATTGTGTTGATTAAAAAAAATGTTCCCACAATTACAAGAGGCATCAATGACAAAAATAAAACCAAAAAAAGTAGATTTAAATTTCATTTTAACTGTTTTATTTGAGATTTAATTTGGGCATCTGGGTGGGACAAGAGAAAAATGACATTTTAGGTTGAACTCCAGACTTATTTGGTATTTTAAAAATATTTTCAAACATTCCTTTCTCCTAGATTTTTAGATTTGGTCTCAGGACAAGAACATTTACACAACAACTGCATGTTTTAGTATTTTGTACAGGGATTATTTGAAATTTGATGGGTGGGATGTAAAATGTCCTCCAATTCTGTAATGAAGTATCAACAATGGGCATCAAAACTGGACCCTGGAGCAATGGAAGAAGGTGACCTGGCCTGATGAATCAAGTTTTCTTTTACATCATGTGGATGGCTGGGTGCGACGCTTACCTGGGGAACACATGGAACCAGGATGCACTATGGGAAGAAGGCAAGCCAGCAGAGGCAGTGTGATGCTTCAGGCAACGTTCTGCTGGGAAACCTTGAGTCCTCCATCCACGTGGACGTTACTCTGACACGTACCACCTACCTAAGCATTGTTGCAGACCATATACACCCTTTCATGGCAACAGTATTCCCTGATGGCTGTGGCCTCTTTGTGTAATTCACCAGTTCCACTGTCACCAAAGCAGCCACAGAGCATAATACTACCACCACCATGCCTGACAATACCTACTAGTTTTCTTGCCTTCTCTTCACCAAACATATTGCATGTCATTGTGGCCAAATAGCTCAATTTTGGACAACAGAACTTTCCTCCAGAAGGCCCTTTCTTCATCCAGCAGGAAACTGTAGTGGAACCTTAAGGTGCTGTTTCTGATAAACATTGTCTTTACTAAACTACTATACTTTTGAACATGACTGTAGAAATACATATGGCCATGTGGATAATTATGAATGATTACATGAAGAACAGCACTCAGAATAACTTCTGAATACACATATATGATAAATGAATAAAAATATATTCATATCTGGACACATGTATTTGACATTTTCCACATCGACTATGATAAATATTAACAGTATTATTAATTATTGAGATTAACTTGACTGTTTTAAACTAACATTATGACTCCACAAAAATATACGTGAAAACCTGAAAAGATTTCAAGCTTCCATATGAACAATCTTTCGTTTAAAATGTTATTTTTATGCACATTGTTTTGTGTTGTATCCCTTTCATTGTTGTTTCAGCATGATAGCAAAGTTATGTCATTATAAAATTTTGTTTCGACCGAGTGAGCCATATTTCAGAATAGACGATCTGTGAGCCGGCCCGCGCGAGCTGCAGACAGAAATAATCGACTCCAGAGAAATCGTACGGAAAATCAGTTTCACACAATAGTTCCACAGTTTAGCCGCGATTCCACAAGCATCTACTCGGCGCGGTACGGTTCGCCACTATTGTATCTGACTCGGCTCGTCTCGGTTTAGTTGTTTTTCCATATAGCCTCATCGTGGGTGGAGTCGTCATAGCGCAGCGAGCCGAAAGTCCCTTAACGTCATTTGCGTGCGACACAAACGCAACATAACGGAGACGATGGTACACCTGCTGCTCGGTCTGTAGCTTTCTGTCAGATTCAAAGTAATAGAAGAGTCGGAGAAAGCTGAGAGCGGCGAGTCGAAACACTCAGGAGACACACAGGAGAGTTTGGGAGGTGATACAGCAGCATCAAGCCGAAGACAAGAGGATACGAACTAGACGACATATGAGGGTAAGCTAATGCTAGTTCGCTAGCTATCGTGTATCAGTCCTGTGAACGACCCTGTAATGGCTGCAGTTTGTCGCTATTAGGTATTAAAATATGTATGCTGTGTATGTGTTTCAGGTGGCTCTCTGATGAGACTTCATGGGATTTACCTGAAGCAGCAGCACATGAGCCTGCAGTGGCACAAGGTGTAGAGGAGGAGGCAGAGATGTACAGGATGCACTGATGCAGGACGTGTCATGCAGAAGTTATTCTTCTCGTTATACTTCTGTTTCTCTGTCCCCGGACCGCTATTGTTTTCTTTAATGCAATTCTGACAATAAACTTTTGTACCTTTTGCAGATGTGTCTGTGCTATTGTTTTATTTGTGAAGGTTAGCAAGATTACATGACAAATTAAACACCAAAACATTAAAACAGCTGTTTTAAGAAAATTCCAGTTTGATAAATCAGTATTGCTTTGGTGTAATTCAGTCAACGGAATTATGAACCATAAAGGAGTTTGTGTTAAAACATGTTAAATCCCATTAAACATAAATGCATTATTAGGGAATACAGAATTGTTTGGTTCAGACTGTTGACTCTTTTCCTACCAGTGTCTTAACAGACAAAATGAAAAGTTATGATGCAATCACATAAGTCACAAAATAGTTTATTAGTTAGCAGCAAAATCAAAACTATTTACAATGTGCAAAGTACAAACTGTGGTGGGCCTGTCCTACAGTGGAGGGCTAAAAGTAAAACTATATACAACTAAATCTCAAGTCTCTGGGAGGTGGATTCGCTGGCTGTCCACTACCTACCCAGCTGCCCCAGCACTGCCTACCCAGCTGCCCCAGCAGACCCAGCAATGACTGGTTGAAGGCAGCATTCTGGACCATCTCCTCCTGCTGCAAGGCCGCTTCATTCTCTCTTGCCTCGCTGAGGAGCAACCAGATGTTCTCATCATGCTGGGCACGGTTCCACTCCTTCTCAACCTGCATCTCCACAAGTATACCTGGAAGGTCCAATTTTCTGTTGCACCTTTTCCTCTTGCCTAGACCAAAGACAGAAAAGTGATCAGAATCAGCTTTAGTAAGTACACAACATGCAAGGAATTTGGTTTCGGCTGTTGGTGTCACACTAGGAATATGGAAGAGAATAATAAAAAAATTAAAAAAACTATAGAAAGAGGAACAGGAAGAAAAATGAAATAGCAAAATTAAATAAAACAATAAATACAGAAATTTACAGCTAGACTGGAATAAACACATTAGCAAAATGATAATTGCTATAAACACAGTAGTGCAAAAGCAGAGGCTGCTGTTCATGGTGGAAAAAAATGCTGTACATGTCCATTGGAATACTGACTATTGTACAGGTGTTTAGGAATGGCTCAGCTGTTTATTAGTGATGGCAGTGGGGAAGAAACTGTTTTTGTGTCTGGTGATTTTTGTGTACAGCGCCTGCCAGAGGGGAGGGGGGAGACAGTTTATGTCCAGGGTGAGTGGGGTCTCTGATGATGTTTTCTGCAGTCTGTACTATAGGCTGTAGTCTGTTTCTGTCCTGCTGTGTGGCTGATCCAGAGGTGCACAGGACAGATTGAATGACTGCAGTGTAGAACTGGATCAACAGCTCCTGCAGCAGACCATGTCTCCTCAGCTGTCCTAGGAAATACATCCTCTGCTGAGCCTTTTTCAGGATGGAGTGGATGTTCGTCTCCCACTGCAGGTCCTGAGAGGTTGTAGTCCCCAGAAGCTAGAAGGACTCCACAGCTATGATGTGATGTGTTTAGCCACCCATCCATTGATTTTCAATCATGATCATGTCTTTGATTGTTTTACTTTAATAAATGTTTGGCACTCTTTACTTTAACTGAAGCACAAATAGTATCTCCTCCACCACAACTAAAAACAACGTGGTGTGAACTTCATTTCATCTTGTGCACATTTTGGAGTTCCTAAGAACAGCTGTGTTTTCTTAATTCTATGTATATTTTCATTCAGTTTCACAGTTACCTAGTGACTATAAGAAGAATGGTTGCAATACTACATTGCAAAGTAAATTAGAGTCGCCGGCCGCTGTGGTCCTTGGTGAACCAATAGTCACTTTTGAGCTTTTTCAGCTTCTCCCTACACTGCTTCTGTCCTCTTTATATACAGTCTACTGTATGTGTGAGCGGCCATCCGCTCAGAGACCTCCTGATAAACTTTCTCTGTCCAGTTCCCTCTGTATTCTTTGGTCCACCACCAAAGACAGAAAAGTCTCGACCTCTTCATTCACCCACGGTACAGGTCTGGCTGTCATATTAAAATTATGAAGGCAGAGAGGTCTGTGAAGAGCAATGCACACTGTCGTCGTTTAGTTTTTTTTAAATGCCGGTTTTGTTTTCGTGCTGGAGTCGCTCTCGTGTGTCGTCACTCCCTGTCCAATCAGTGGCCTACACTATGGAGACGTCACATCTTGGCTCACGTCATCTCGATTGGAACCTCAGCCGAGAAAGTACGGAAAATCGTGCCTGAGACCATGCACTAATCCATATGGAAACGCTCGCAAACAAAGACGAGCCGAGCCGCGCCGAGTAGGTGCTTGCGGAATCGCGGCTTTAGTGGCAGGTGAGACAAACTAGTCCCCCAGCAACCTCTCTGACTCAGTGTCGCGTGGAGATTAAATCTTCAGTACAGATGCACAGACCGAGAGCGTTTTCTCCGGAGTGCTCCACCTTCACTTTCTAATCTCCTGGTAGCAGAAAGTGTGATGTCAAAAGAGCTTGTGCTGCTCCATTTTTTATAGAGGAGAGTCTCAGAGGCACTCGTAGAACTCGGTGCCACCTTGAGAAGACGGGGGCACAGGAAGACCTGCTGAGAGATGAGCAGTAAACATTCAGCAGGGTTGATATGGTCACTTCTATAGCACGGCATGAGTAAATACAGGCAAAGATCTGCACTAGAAAATCATTTAAATATCTTTTTTGTCATCCAGATGTGTGTATCTGAACCTCCACGCCAGTTTTCTTCAATAAAGGACTGATCACATTAGCAAATTATATTTATCATTTGTTTTTTTAAATGACAATATAATGTGTCTCTTACGATGCAGTCCTATGGATGCAGACATTTAGGCTATGTGTGGGATAAAACCACTGCACAGACAAACAGCCACCTAATATTTAGGCTACTTTACAATGTAAAATTTGATGAAAATGAGGTAGCTCCATGAGATTATGCTGACTTCTTACCTGTTTGAACAATGTTCTTATATTTCATCTTCAGCTGCTGCCACATGTGCTTCTCCCCCACAGGATTGCACCTAAATGAAATAACAGACTAGGGTGTGGGAATCTGAGCCTGGAGAGAAGCAGGTGTCTAGTAGTTCACAGTCAAACAGGCAAAGACTGACTGAACAGAGTTTAAATAGTGAGCAGGTGATATTGAGGGCAGGTGAGCTGATTACTGCAATGTGAGTCACCTGCAGTAATCAGCTGAGTGCATACAGGTGAAGCAGGGAGAGCAGAGACAGGGACGAGGAGAGACAAGAGGTAGAGATGACAGAGTCAAGTTGCTTCACCTGCCTGAACTCTATTTGCTGATTACTGTAATGAGTGTCACCTGCAGTAATTAGGTCACTCCATTGACTGTTGTTACCTCACCTCCAGTATTTAAGCTGTGTGCTTCCAGTCAGTCATTGCCGAGTCATCGGCTCACATCCCTCCATGGCTTCTGCTGCCCTCCTGGAGTCTGGCTCTCCCCACCAAGCCTTCTACCTCTGGTAAGCTTCAGCCTCATGGACTCAGCTGATTCTGCTGTCCTGAATTTTCCTCTTGTGGACTCTGTTCAGCTCCTGTCTGTTTTTGGGTGCTCCCAAGTCTTCAGTCTGCCTGTTTTGTTTCCCCACTAGCTTCTGGGTTCTCCTAGCCTGCCTAGCCTTTAGTTCAGTTTCTGCCTGGTTTTTGTAAGTACATTGCTGTGATTTGGTTCAGGTTATTCCTGTGTGTTATTTCTTTCAGGTGCAGTCCTGTGGGGGAGAAGCATATGTGGCAAAGAGGTAAGATGTAAGATGTATCTATCACTGGATTGAGGGTTAGGGGCTGGGCACCTGGCACATGTGACTGAATTGTAATTATGCAGTGGTGAAAACTGTGGTCATTCAATTTGCTATGTTGGTTGACTTTTGTCTTTTACAGGCTGGGCACCTGGAAACTTTGACTGAAGTTTATGTAAGTATGCTGTCTTCTTCTTCTTCTTCTTCTTCTTCTTCTTCTTCTTCTTCTTCTTCTTCTTCTTCTTCTTCTTCTTCTTCTTCTTCTTCTTCTTCTTCTTCTTCTTCTTCTTCTTCTTCTTCTTCTTCTTCTTCTTCTTCTTCTTCTTCTTCTTCTTCTTCTTCTTCTTCTTCTTCTTCTTCTTCTTCTTCTTCTTCTTCTTCTTCTTCTTCTTCTTCTTCTTCTTCTTCTTCTTCTTCTTCTTCTTCTTCTTCTTCTTCTTCTTCTTCTTCTTCTTCTTCTTCTTCTTTCTTCTTCTTCTTCTTCTTCTTCTTCTTCTTCTTCTTCTTCTTCTTCTTCTTCTTCTTCTTCTTCTTCTTCTTCTTCTTCTTCTTCTTCTTCTTCTTCTTCTTCTTCTTCTTCTTCTTCTTCTTCTTCTTCTTCTTCTCTTCTTCTTCTTCTTCTTCTTCTTCTTCTTCTTCTTCTTCTTCTTCTTCTTCTTCTTCTTCTTCTTCTTCTTCTTCTTCTTCTTCTTCTTCTTCTTCTTCTTCTTCTTCTTCTTCTTCTTCTTCTTCTTCTTCTTCTTCTTCTTCTTCTTCTTCTTCTTCTTCTTCTTCTTCTTCTTCTTCTTCTTCTTCTTCTTCTTCTTCTTCTTCTTCTTCTTCTTCTTCTTCTTCTTCTTCTTCTTCTTCTTCTTCTTCTTCTTCTTCTTCTTCTTCTTCTTCTTCTTCTTCTTCTTCTTCTTCTTCTTCTTCTTCTTCTTCTTCTTCTTCTTCTTCTTCTTCTTCTTCTTCTTCTTCTTCTTCTTCTTCTTCTTCTTCTTCTTCTTCTTCTTCTTCTTCTTCTTCTTCTTCTTCTTCTTCTTCTTCTTCTTCTTCTTCTTCTTCTTCTTCTTCTTCTTCTTCTTCTTCTTCTTCTTCTTCTTCTTCTTCTTCTTCTTCTTCTTCTTCGCGCCCGCAGCCCGAACTTGGCGCCCGCAGCCCGAACTTGGCGCCCGCAGCCCGAACTTGGCGCCCGCAGCCCGAACTTGGCGCCCGCAGCCCGAACTTGGCGCCCGCAGCCCGAACTTGGCGCCCGCAGCCCGAACTTGGCGCCCGCAGCCCGAACTTGGCGCCCGCAGCCCGAACTTGGCGCCCGCAGCCCGAACTTGGCGCCCGCAGCCCGAACTTGGCGCCCGCAGCCCGAACTTGGCGCCCGCAGCCCGAACTTGGCGCCCGCAGCCCGAACTTGGCGCCCGCAGCCCGAACTTGGCGCCCGCAGCCCGAACTTGGCGCCCGCAGCCCGAACTTGGCGCCCGCAGCCCGAACTTGGCGCCCGCAGCCCGAACGAGGCGCCCGCAGCCCGAACGAGGCGCCCGCAGCCCGAACGAGGCGCCCGCAGCCCGAACGAGGCGCCCGCAGCCCGAACGAGGCGCCCGCAGCCCGAACGAGGCGCCCGCAGCCCGAACGAGGCGCCCGCAGCCCGAACGAGGCGCCCGCAGCCCGAACGAGGCGCCCGCAGCCCGAACGAGGCGCCCGCAGCCCGAACGAGGCGCCCGCAGCCCGAACGAGGCGCCCGCAGCCCGAACGAGGCGCCCGCAGCCCGAACGAGGCGCCCGCAGCCCGAACGAGGCGCCCGCAGCCCGAACGAGGCGCCCGCAGCCCGAACGAGGCGCCCGCAGCCCGAACGAGGCGCCCGCAGCCCGAACGAGGCGCCCGCAGCCCGAACGAGGCGCCCGCAGCCCGAACGAGGCGCCCGCAGCCCGAACGAGGCGCCCGCAGCCCGAACGAGGCGCCCGCAGCCCGAACGAGGCGCCCGCAGCCCGAACGAGGCGCCCGCAGCCCGAACGAGGCGCCCGCAGCCCGAACGAGGCGCCCGCAGCCCGAACGAGGCGCCCGCAGCCCGAACGAGGCGCCCGCAGCCCGAACGAGGCGCCCGCAGCCCGAACGAGGCGCCCGCAGCCCGAACGAGGCGCCCGCAGCCCGAACGAGGCGCCCGCAGCCCGAACGAGGCGCCCGCCTTTACTAACACTACTATTAATGTCATGTTTACAAGTGGATGACTAAATCAGAAATGAACACTGCAACAGACTAACAAAAAAAACATCTAACACAAAGCCCTATTTACTTACAAGCACCTGCAAAGTAAGTTGCATTTATATTCACTTAATTATTCAAACTTTTAAGTAAGAGGCTAATGCAGCTCATGTTCTTAAAACAATTACCATACAACAATGCTGATACATAAATGTCATGCCTTACACTAAATATATAAATTCATCTATCTACAATAAATGTAATGTTCTATTGATGACTTATAAATAAAATGTAAACCTTTCATTGCTATTTGAAATATGACAGATACACTAAATACTGCAGAAACTGTACATACCATTACATTACCAAAACAACCTTTCACTAACAACACACACAAACATGTCATTTCATATTATATATTTATTCATGCTCTTTAACCCAGTCCTCATGGATTGACCTGGAACAAAAATAAAACTTATCATTTAATCAAGATATTGAGACTCATGTTGTTACTGTGGGAACCTACAACTTCATCCTGTGACATTCATGTACAACTCCATACTTTAATTTCCTCTATATATTTCAAATTATCACTAAAACAAATCAAGTCAATTATATTGTTAAAATCTTTACACTGCTTATCACATTGCACTCTGTTGCTCAGGTTAAACTCATCATAAATCCTCATGTCATGAACAAAACCAGGCCACTTGACCTCCACATTACAAATAAAATATGCAGCATCACATATGATCTTGACAGTGCAGAAAATAACACATGTTGAACTACAATGCAGCCTTTAACATGTTGAAACTGTAGTCAATCTACCTGCAGCCTACCTGCACATTTATGCTGCGAATGCACTTCCTATTCACATAATCAGCTTCATTATGTGAGGCAACTGTCATGGGGATGTGTGTGCCATCTATGCAGCCAATCACACTAAGAAATCCTAAAAGACATTAAAATTACTAATCCCAACCTGACATTACAACATGATGTCATTAACAGAATATGATGTAAAATTAATTTAACAGATCTCTACATCATTTGTCTGCAATTCTGTGAAACTCCTTGATGGCTCTGACAGGTTTATGTCCAGGGAAAACCACAAACATGACTTAAAAACCCTTTCAAGGCCAAGCACACTTTCCTGCCTCCCCTGCACACAGTTGCCTTAGTGAAGTGCTCTGCAACTCAGACATTAGATAGAAAAACTTCCATTTGCAAAGACCCACAGTGCAACACACAACATCTGCTAGGATGTCAGAGCATGACTGCAGTTGGTAATGTTGCAAATGTAAGTACAGATTAGGTTCTGGATGTACATTATGAACTGTAATGTAAAACACTACCACTCTAAAAGACAGCTGTCCAGAAATGCAACAACATCTATGCACAGTCTGATAACAATCTGCCAAAAAATATTTAATTCTCTGCACAGCAGGGTTGAAAGTAGTTTTATATTCTTGCCGGTACTATTACCAAAACCCTCATCTTGCTCTTAACATCTTAACATCGTGGCATGGAGTGCATCCTTGTTTCCCATGTTGGCCATACAACCATTCATTTCTGCTTTTAAATTGCTCATATTGACCCTTTGTCCAAATGGAAGGATAAGCAGGAGGCGTAGCATCATCATCACCTGTGCTTTTTTCTGGGGATCCTGCAACTGCTTCTTTGTCTTGACATGGTGCCTCCTCACCCTGACTCTCAGCTTGCTCTACATCTTCATCACTGGATGTTTTTCAGATTTTTTGTGGTAAGGCATCTTCAGTGTCCCTGTCTTTTCTTTTAAACATAGAGGTTATTTTCCTCTGCATTATTACTTTGACAAAAAAAAATAAAAATCTTGACTGTTTTGTAGTGCCCCTCTCCATTTTTATTTAAAATATCTATCTGTCGATGATAACCGTTGTAAATCCTGTTGAAAGTTTTTCAGCCAATCATAAGAACATGTGGAATTTCAGGTGTAATTTATTTGCTCGCCCCGTCCCGGCGCTTGTTGACGTCTATTGACTAGTTGTGGAAAATGTCCCAGTGCAATAAATCAAGCGCACCTATTTGCTATTGGCTGCTATTGGCCATAGCAATCGCTGTGTTACGGAAGTAGACACGCATGCGCACTCACGTACTGCTGAGTGAACTCTGGTTGATAGCAAGCGTACCGCCACCGGATCTTTTCCCGGTACTGCGTACCGCCACCAGAACTTTTGCTGGTACGCAGTACCGGACCGTACCGGCTTACTTTCACCCCTGCTGCACAGTAATGCTGCTCCTTCATCCACTGCACCATTAATCAAAGGACATGACATTTTGACACACAGCAGAACTAGGCTTCACAAAAACCCGCCTGCTGACTGCATAAATGACAAAATCAAATAACATATGTGGCTGAAAAAGGCTAGAGACAGAGAGTAACTCAAGGTTTGCCGAGATAAACCTGGTCCCGACCAAGTTACATTCATAGAGTCCGTTACTACAGTAACTAACCAAAAGCTTTAATTACCTCTCTGTCTGAAACAGGCTAGAGTTACCCCCTCTGTCTCTACTTTGAGCGACTTCCCCTTATGAAACAGAAAACCCTCAGTTTCCCTCATTTCAGGGTTAACAAACTCAGACTTTTCACTAAACCTACTGTTACAAGATTTTTTGATATTATCATGAATGATAATATAAAAAACCTTCGAACATTCCCTCCTGTTTATCATGAATACATTCCTTTATGATCAACACTATAGCCGCGATTCCACAAGCATCTACTCGGCGCGGTACGGTTCGCCACCATTGTATCTGACTCTGCTCGTCTCGGTTTAGTTGTTTTTCCATATAGCCTCATCGTGGGTGGAGTCGTCATATAGTCGGAGTCGTTCTTATAAACACAGAATGCTGCATTTCTCTAAGAAGAAAATCACATCATTAATCATAAAATCACAGTTTTATGCACATTACTGGTTTTTATTGGCAGAAAGTGTACACTATTTAAGCTTTATGTAAAAATTCAATATAAAAAAAGCATAATATAGCTAGGAAAAATTACAATATTCCATTTTGCTGATACAGATTTCCAGAACAGCACATTTTTAGAACTCACAGCCTCATTTTAAAGGCCTAGATCAGCATTCGTTAGATGGTAATAACAATTAAACATGTCTTTGAAAAGGTTTTCATCTAAACAATAACTGCAGGAAATCATCAGAAGTCTCACAGAGGAGCTCATCTTCCTTCAAGGTAAAAGGATTCTCAAGGTTTTCATCTGACTGTGTCAACTGGAATCAGTATAAAATAGTATTACTTCAAGAAAAAGCAACTTCCTATGTTGTTTGGTTTGCAAGAAGAGGAGTGGTATGGAATTATGGGTGAAAAGGAAGTTAGTTTACCCAGTTAAATATCTGGGGAATAGTGAACCAAAACTGACATGTCTACCGTGTGATTTGTCAGAAACCCAGAGCAGCATTGACAGCTGATCGTGAAAATATAATGCTTTAACACACACGGTAAAATTGTCAGATAACAGCAGCTAAGCAGAAAAAATGTTTCATCTCACAACATGAAATGTACTGAAAACTTTCTTAAAAGATGCAGTAAAAAACACCAGTCAGTATTTTATAGGCCATCATGGGTAGCGTTAGCGTGTAGAAGAGGTCGAGCTGGTTGCTTTGAGGTATTCTGTGTTTTGGCTTAAAGACCTGAATATTATCCTGGCAAACAAGAAAGACATGTTGGCTTTTCCTTTACAAAATGAACGCAAATGCTAAAAAAAGGTGGTTATAGTGTCGATATGGCAAGAAAAACAGACAGCAGTGCTCTCAAGATGCTCATTGAACTCAAAAGAGGTCGATAGGACGGTTAAGTGCTTTCTAAGTAAAGTTCAGAAAATGCAGCTCAATTATTCAAAGATGAAAGCTCCAGAACTCAAGAAGCGAAACCAACCAGGTGAATTCCTCTATTTGTCAATTAAAGCCGGGATAGGCAGTACTTATTTGGCATCACTGGTCAAAAATTACACACAAGCCTTTCTAGTGACAGAAGACTTTAGCCAGAGAAGGTGAGGTTGGTATGAAGAGTAGAGTCTGGCTGATATATCTACCCGCTGATTTTGGCATATCACACGTATATTGGCATGTGCATATATAAGCTGTCCACAATTTCAGAACATAATGCAGAAATAGAGGCTTGGAATAAGCTTGAAATGGCGTCATCTTGTAGTGCGTCCAGCAGAGCAAGCTCCAACTTGTAATGTTCTTATCAGCACATGCCGCAAGCAGAGTTCATGTCACAGAATCAAGCGGTTTCCTCACGTAAATGCTAACTTGTTTGTTATTTACATTACTGGAAATTTAATAAATAATGACCCCCCTCATTTTCCTGTTTCAATATAACTCTAACACAACTGTACCCCCGGTAACTGTCATACAACTCAAGCTTAAATGACATTTGTTTGCTACGTTAGCGAGGTAGCTTACCGGCTATAGTGTCATAGCAGATTGAAAGGTTAGCATGGGTCGCGACCTTATTATAATTTGTATAAATGACATTTTGACAAGCAAGAAGTGAGTAATTTACAGTCACTTTGGACAATAAAGTTGGTTGTAGAACCATAAAATTTACCACCTTTATCTTCAATCCTTTATCTTTGTCACAGCTGAAGGGTTTGGAAGCAGAGTGGTCTAACCCACTTTCTGTAGTTTTGGAGAAAAATAGGTTCAAAGTTTTGTGTTTTCAAGAATGGTCTAAGACCATTCTTAGACGGGGGTGGGTTGGAACACTGTCACTAAAATCTAGACCATAAAAAATTACAGAAATTATAGAAAACGCAGCTCTTATTTTTTTGTGGGTTAGACCACTCTGCTTCTAATCCCCTCAAGTGTTTGATAACCTATCTCAAAAACATTCATCATGTCTTCTAATTCATGTAGTAGTTTTGAGTTGTTTTGTTCAGACATAAAATGAATAGATGGATGTTGATTATCTTGACAGTTTCGGTGAAAGCCATCGCCTTCTTCAGAAGACGCTTCTGATCAAGGCACCTTCTGAAGAAGGCAATAGCCTTCATCAAAACTGTCAAGATAATCAACATCTATCTATTCATTTTATGTCTGAACAAAAGAACTCAAAACTACTGTTTGATATCCTAATTTGAGGGACCACTGCATGAAAAAAGAAAATTAAAAGTGTAAAAAAATCAGCCGATATATATCAATGTTGTGATGCTTTCTAGTCTCCTAAATTGGTATCAATTGGCCGTCAAAATCCAGGAACAGTGGGGCTGTAATTAAGTTCTCTGGGCTACCTGGTTGATCCTGCCAGTAGCATATGCTTGACTCAAAGACTAACCCATGCAAGTCTAAGTACACACAGCCGGTACAGTGAAACTGCGAATGGCTCATTAAATCAGTTATGGTTCCATCATCAGGAGGGGACGTGTGATGTAGTGGTTAAACTGACTTTCACTGAAGATCCTGTGTGATTCCACAAGTAAATGCTCATTCTTAGTTGTCTGTTTTTACATGGAGGGGCTTAGGACTGAGAGGGAAGAGCTCAAGAGGAGGTTGTATTATCAAATCCTGGGATTTACCTCTCAGATGTCTGCCTACCCCGACTTTGAAGCTTTAAAAACCAAACTTTAATCATTCTGAGCTGACTGGAGAGTTGAGGATGACACAGTCATGGAGGAAACAAAGGCTTTGATTGGACTGAATCCTTCCACAGTTTGACCTGTTTGTGCAGCTAATTCAGTTATGGCAACCAATGGAACAAGAGCATCGAAGCTGTAAACCAGTAGGAGTAATATGGCTGGACAGTGTCCTCCTATACATGCAGCCACCTAACAGTCCCATCAGCACTGCAGTTTGCAGGAAGCCAGACTGAAGCCGTTGGTGTCTCTGTGTGTCTCCTTGTGTCTGGCCTGGACGAGACCAAACACCACTTCTGCCAGGGTCATGCGTCCTCCTGTCCGACCCCCGAAGTGACCATCTGCCCAGCGTTGGCCCTCTGACTGCGCATGGTGCTGATGAAATAGGTACGGACTTTCCCCTGGCGCTCGCTCACCTACAATGACAACAGAAGTCATAAAATGTGATACTACTTTAATGTATTTATAATGAAGATCACTTTCCACAAACATACTTTCAGTGGATTTATACACCAATTTTGGCCATTAGTGGACTATGGGATGGGAACCTCCAAACATCAGACATAAATGCCAAATCCTTCTCCTTTGGAACAGACTGATGAAGATGTCCAATCAGAGAATCACAAAAAAGGTATTTAATTGGGACATCTCCAATCATCACCCCTGGGCTAACTGGGCTGAAATCTTTATTTCATTTGAACACCTCATCATTTATTTTTCATAATAGGATACTCTGTGATATTCAGGAGATGAAGTGTAATATGTTCCTTACGTTTACAGAAAAATGGTCTGTTGATATTTGATATAAACCAAAACTACGAACTTATTGTCTTATAAAGGACAGATACAGTGTGTGACTCTCAGGAACATTCCCATCAGCTTTAGAGACTGGGAGGTTTAATGTTGCTCCAGAGAAGGACAGATGTTTTTTGCTGTGCAATTTAGGTGAAGCTGAGAATGAGGTTCATTTTATGTTTTGCTGTCCTGTATAGGAAGATCTTTTAAGTAATATGTCCTCTGTTTATGCTGATTTCTTTTGGTTGGATGACCATGAAAAAAGTGTCATCCACATTGATGCCAAAATCCAAGGTTATCCAGCAGAACACCACATAGTATCAATATGATCAATGTCATTCACTTCACCTGTCAGTGGTTTTAATGTTGTACCTGATAAGTGTACATACACATTTCATGCCCTAAGTTCGACTTTCTGAACAGGAATGCTATGTGTGTTAATATCAGAACAAATTCAAACAAAACATCTCCCACCCTTACAAATACAGCAAAATGTCATCAAACATAATCTGATCTTCCCAGGGATTTTTGTAAGGAGCCTAAGTAGCGAAAACATCATTAGACACCTGGGTGGTGGAGGAATAACCTTGGTGTATTTAGCCTTGTGTTTCTCCTTCTGTCCTTCCTTAGTTTGTCTGTTTACCTCCTTCTCTGAGTTTTGGTTTTCTCTTTTTCCTTCTATTGAATAATCTTTTGTTGGCCTTTACCTGCCAGAGCCTTGCAGCACCTTTTGTTTTTCTCCTTCAGTGAGTTTCATTAAAGTTAAATGTGAAAAGGTTTGCCTCAGGCTGGGCTCACACTACAGAATCCTATTAGATTTTGAAATCATGTATTCTTCTCTGTAATCTCAGGCATACACACAATAAAATGGCAAACATCACACACTACAGGCTGTTATTAGGATTACAGTATCTGAGGGAGCAGTGCATCAGCTCATGTGATCTCATGGGGAAGCAGATGGAAACAAAACGGAGACTGTGGTGCAACAACTCGCTGAAACTTTGCAGAAAGAATAATTTAAGTGAATCTAAATGAGTCTGGGTGAGAAAATGTCTGGAAATGGCTGGTTTGTGTGTTACTTAATGAGAACCGGAGCAGAGATTTTTTACTTTTAATATCTGGAACTAATGTTAGCTTCGAGCGCTAAAATGCTCGCTATCCTTTGGTAACAGTGTCTGCTGCTCCTGGTGCTTCCATGATAATCGCAGCTATGTCGATTTAAATTCATAAATATGAAATATGATTGATATTACTCTGGGCTACACAGTGGATCGGTGGTTAGTGCTGTCGCCTTGCAGCTAGAAAATCCCCGGTTCGTGTCCCGTCCTTCCCAGGATCTTTCTGCATTGAGTTTCCATGTTCTCCCTGTGAATCGTGGGTTTTCTCCGTGTTCTCTGGTTTCCTCCCACACTCCAAAAACATGGTGAGATTAATTGGTGACTCTGAATTGTCCATAGGGGTGAATGTGAGCGTGATTGTTTGTCTCTATAGTAGCCCTATGATAGACTGGTGACCTGTCCAGCTGTCCCCTGCCTTCACCCTAAGTCAGCTGGGATAGACTCCAGTCCCCCCACAACCCTAATGAGGATTAAGCAGTGAAAAGATAAAGGAAGGATAATATTAATCTGGGGTGCTGAGGAGTCAGCGAACAGCTCAGGAGGGTTAAAGCTGGATCTGTAAATGCTTGACATTACCGAATAATACAGACCGAGCATTGAGTCATTGGTTATTGGGATTTCTACTCTGATCATGAGACATTAATCAGTCCATAACTCCTGCAGTATGAGTCTGGCCTTACTTTTCTGATGTTGCTTCTGCATTTGAGTCCTCATATTGGGCCTTACTGATCAGAACTCTGAGTTATCCCAGAGCTGTTGAACAGTTGTGGCTCAGGTGGTAGAGCAGGTTCAAACCTGGTGTCTATGTTTGCCTAAGTGTCTTTGGAAACACTGAAGCCCAGTTTCCTCTGTATAACAAACAGCTCTGCCACCAGAGTTGAGTGATTATATGTAAATGGGCCAATAATAACCACATGATATGAATGAATTTACCATTTATCTGCAAAAGCCAAAAATATCTGCATTAGTAGGCCATTGTTATCACATTTCATAGGATGTTAAGAACCCAACTGAACCATAACTTCAACATTGCAGCTTTTCGGTGTTCAGTATTTTGTATGGATGCTGTAGTTTTCTAGAATTTTCAAAATTTCCAAGTACACTGATGCCAGCACTGGATCAACACCACTAGCTACAGGACTCACAGGATCATTCTCCACTCACCCCCTTGACGAAGATTTCTCCTCGTAGCTCCAGGACAAAGCCCCAGTCTGTCAGGATCTTGCGGGTGGCTTCAGGTACTTGGATGCGTCCGCTCACACCTGTGCTGTCCATGCGGCTGGCCAGGTTCACTGTGGATCCCCAGATATCGTACTGTGGCTTGGTGGCGCCGATCACCCCTGCGACCACCGGCCCATGGGCAATGCCTGGAGGAGTCCAGCCCAGTTATTCAGTTATTTGGCTGTAGGTCTTTAACACTAGAATGATTCTATCATGCTCAGTGTTTTGCTGATGCATATGTCTGTGTAGGAGGTTAGCTACTTACCCACACGCAGGTCAAATTTTTGGGCAGAGTGCCTATTAATCTCTTTCAGTGTTTCTTGCATTGCCAGAGCAAACAAAACCAGCTCACTGAGGTGATTCCATTCATCCATTGATGCCTGAAAGAGATGGAGAGAGGATATTAAAGCAGGCACCAGAGCTGGAAGCAACTGTAGTCGAAACAAAATGTTGCAGACCAGGATCTCCCACCTGTTTATCTGGAGCTAAACCAGACGCTGCCATGTAGCAGCTTCCAATCGTCTTAATCTTTTCTACAAAGTGGAAGTACGACTCCTCCAGCAGCTTGTTAAAGGACATAGAGATAAAATTACACATTAAGCTCAAGATCAGAGACTGAGTTATGCTATCGGTAGCCACAGATTTTTCAGTTGGTGATTAAAGTCTACGGTCTTGCTGTGTAAAAATAAATATCCATCCATCCAATATCTATACACCGCTTAATCCTCATTAGGGTCATGGAGTCTATCCCAGCTGACTAAGGGTGAAGGCAGGAGACACCCTGGACAGGTCACCAGTCTATCACATGGCTACATATACAGACAAACAATCACACTCACATTCACACCTACGGACAATTTAGAAACACCAATTAACCTCAGTGTGTTTTTGGACTGTGGAAAGAAGCTAGAGAACCCACGCATGTACAGGGAGAACATGCAAACTCCACGCAGAAAGATCCCAGGCCCAGACTGAACCAGGGATCTTCTAGCTACAAGGCAACAGTGCTAACCACCAAGCCACTGTGCAGCCCCAAAAATAAATATACTGCAGATATTCTTCAGTTTTCAGTCCCGTATTCACCTCATCAAAGCCAGCAATGATCTCATTCAGCAGTCGGAGGCAGTCCACTCCTTCATGTTTGATCTCTTTCTGCTCAAAGTACTCGTTGAACCCAGCGATGGAGGCAAACATAACACCTACTTCATCATAGGACTGGGAGTAAAGCTCCTGAAATGAGAATTAATGGTGTCATAACCATCAGTCACAATGGAGGAATTCTCAAAAAACTCCTTGTTTGACTCGTACACAAACTGACTTATGCAGTAGAGTATGAATGCAAGAGATCTTCATTAACATAGTGCATGATGTTGGTTCTGCTTCTTATTTACTGTATTTTAATTCTATTTTTTCAGGAAGCACTGAGTCAGGCCTGGGGTCAGAGGTTTCCTTGTGTTTTCGGTACCTCGTCATTCTTGCTCCGGTCCAGGAAATGTCGTGCAACATGCATCGGCAAGATGTTGTGTAACAAACACTCATTGTGTTCCCGCAACTCCCTCATGTCCTCCACCTCCCGCTGGGCCTGCAGACGCCACAGGAAGTCCAGTCTGGCAGTAGCTTCCCACTGGAAAGCAAAGGACACAGCAGAGTGAAACATCACCTGCCTGCAACACACTCCTTCACCTGTTTACTCCGTTTGAAAATCAACAGTTTTGGTCTTAGTGGCACCCGGCTGGAAAAATGCTGCACTGATGAGTGGCTGAAAGTAATGTTCAAGCTTCAATTGAAGATAAAACAAGAGATAAAACAGGGAGAACTTCAGTACCTGCCGCCCGTTGTAGAAGACAGCAACAAGAAACATGGCCATGAGAAGGATGGAAATTCCTTTTCTCCTGAGATAGTGAGACCTGCAACAAAGGGAGAGATTGATGCCTTAATTAAGCATTTTAGAGCTCAAGTGCAATAATATTACTGTCCGTTACTTACTGTAGAAAGACCATACAATAGTAAACAATATATTTAGAAGAATAATTTATACTTTAACAAACCAAACCACTGACCGAATCCACTTAATCTACTGACCCAATCTACTTAAATGAAGAAGAGACATAGCATGAAGTTAATAGATTGAAACCGAATGTCAGTAAACTTGAAACCAAATGTAATATTTTGAGGTTGAATCCAGTTCCACTCTCCACAGTCACTTACTACAGTTCAAATTCAGTTGTTGAAATTCAGAATCAGACTCAGCAACTGAATTCAGCTTCAAAATATAACATTCAGTTTCAAGTTTATTGAAAGAGTCAAACAACATTTCTTTTTACGACATTTTTCCAAGTTGCGCAATTTAAATTCAAACGTAAATGATTCAGATTCAGTTTCTGGAATCACAAATTTCTGCCCGCACCTGTGCAGCACGTCTTGGCGTGTGAGGTTGAGGAAGGCCAGGTGGATGAGGTAGGAGTAAACAGCCACCGCCAGCAGCAGCACCGCCAGCTTCAGCAGAGAGTTCAGACGCAGGAACACGGCGCAGGTCACCATGGCGATCACGCCGCTCAACACAAAGATCTGACGGGACGAGGAGGTTAACAAGAACATGAATATGCTTTCATGGCGTCACTTTCTTGGAGCTAGGATGATTTTTGTTCGAGAAAATGTGACAAATTCAAGAGTGAAATTTGAGTGGACCAACAGGAAATCATGTAAAATCTCTTTAAGTATGACACTGTAAAATAATAGTTTACACTACTCTTGTTTTACCTCAGGGTAAGTGCAGACAGTGAGCGGACGTGAACCTGTGCTGGTCTTTTCCAGGATGTCAGCTTGTCCTGGGCTTGTGAGAACACACCACACCTGCAAGCAGCACATGACATACAAGTCACATGTAACACTCATCGCTTCTCACATTAAAATAGATGCACATTTCCTTTTAAGACAAGGAAACTCATTTTAGTTCAGGGGCCACACACAGCCCAATTTGGTCTCAAGTGGGCCGGACCAGTAAAATGAGAGCATAATAACCGATAAATAACCACAACTCCAAATTCGTACTCTGCCAAGGAACGTGGCGGAGTTATGTGATCGGCGTTGGTCCGTCTGTTAGTCTGTCCGTTCACAACATTACTCAAAAACAGACTAACAGATTTGGATGAAATTTTTAGGGAAGGTCAGAAATGACACAAGGACCAAGTGATTAGATTTTGGCAGTGATGCAGCTTATAGTCTGCATCCACGGATTTGTTAAAGATTTCTATATGATTGTGAGATAGTGGCACGCTGTCACTACAACTATGACACCAAGTGGACACTGTTTGTTTTCTGAATTAAAAACACTCAACAGAAATATTCTGTGAGCTCAAATTGATCTTCCTGACATCCATCTATCAGCTTTGAACCCAAAGATGGGATTTCTTTGAAATCGTAGATCACACTTTGTTTGTATGTGTGAGTCTGTCTCTCTGGAAATTTGACAGCTAAATGCAATGAGATCACCATATTGGACCATTATATGGATGATCCACAGAGTCTAGAGATGAAGACTGTTTTTGTTGTTGTTGTTTTATATATTTAGCTGCAGAATAGAACCATAGAAACACATAGCAAAAAGTCATTTTGATGAAAAGTCTGGATTTCAGGCTTAATTGGTAAATATTTCCAATGAAAAAGCACATCACCAATAAGTAGTTCAAGAACATCCAGCATTTCTTTCTGTTTGTACAACTCCTGGATCTGACAAATCATGTAATTTTGGTGATTTCTTTAAAGATAACAAACCTTTCAAATGTACTGGCAGGTTTTGGGGTTCAGAGGGTTAATGCTATATTTACAGAATGTTCAATATTCCACTTATTGTACCTTTAAACTTATTTTTCATCTTCATGTGATGAAACATCACTCAAATTCACTGAACAACATCATCCATAATTTACAGTCATATTCTGGCCGTTTCTCCAAAGTAAATCCAAAATTGACTCACTTTGATCTCTATTTTTGTTTTCTGCTAATTCTATGTCCACCAGTCTGCTGTTTGGTGCTGATCTGGCAGTGTTCTGTAGGCTTTTATGCTACTGTGGCCAATAATTAACTCATGACAGCAGTGAAAATGAACCAAAACTGTAAAGTTGCAGGGCGGCCAATCAAACAAGCTGAAACATGCTAAAAAAGTAAAAGGAACCTGCAGATTGAGGACAGAATTCAACAGTGCCTGTAGTAATGTTGGCTATTTATCAAGCACAGTTTGCTTGTCATCTGCTGTGCGAGTATCAGCAGGGGAATTCAACTTTCTTTTACATTCATCTGCATTCCAGGGAGGATTATGCTAATGGCTGCACTCGGCTGGATCCACATTGATTCAGTTTCCAAGGGTCAATTACATGCGGAGAGAAGAGCAGGTGCAATGGTGCATATGTACAAAAAGGAAATTATGAGTTTGAATTTTTGTGTATACACTACTGTTCAATAGTTTAGGGTCAAGCAGAAATGTCCTCATTGTTCACAGAAAAGCAGTTTTTTCAATGAAGATAGCATTAAATTAATCAGAAATCCAGTCTAGACATTGTCAATGTGGTAAATGACTATTCTAGCTGGAAACAGCTGATTTTTAATGGAACTTTTGAACAGTAGTGTATGAAGCTGCTCTCACCATGTCAGTGGAGGCCAAACCGAAGTTAATGACGATAGCTGTGAGGGTGAGCAGGTTCCGGGCCCTATTGTTTTCATGGATAAAGCAGCAGAACTGCTGCAGTGATGCAGGAGTCCACTTGAACTCTTCAGCAAGAGCAACCAGCAGCAGCAGCAGGTAGACAAGCAGAAAGACTGAAAACTGGAGGATGGCTGGAAACATCCCGCTGGTGAAGAACGAGGAGGGAAAACAGACAGAAGACAGAGTGAAGTAATGAAAATGTTAATCCAGCAAAAAACAGTGAGTGTGTGACATTTCCTCTGGGATGCAGGATGAACGAAATGAAACTACAAAAACTCAGTGACTAAGATCTTGATAGTGTGTGCATTTCATTCCTGATCTCACCTCCAGATGGCACCAAAGTAAAAAAAATTTAAATCTCACACAGAGTGGTTGTGAAATCAGAAAAACAACACAGGAAATTCTTTCTAGGATTAAATCCATTGTCAGAACAGCAGGGGAGTCAGGGTTCCTCTTAATTAGACATGAACTCCTCTGAAAACACGATCAGAGAAATTCTTGGCGTCCTCTAAAATACTGACGATGAACAGTGTGGTGTCTTTGCTATGCATTTCTGTGTTTCTTTATCTTTATCAGGATCGTGTGAATCAAATTAGGCTGTTGTTGACGCATGATTCATACAAAGATACAGATACCGAAATGTGGAGAAACAGCATCAGAAACTTCATTCAATTTAGCTGAAAGATCAGAAAAAATAACAACCAACTTTCACTTTCTTGATTCCAACCGTTATTAAACAAAACTAAATAAGAAACCAAATCGTGTGAGGTGCTGAATGTAGCAGCAGAGGCTACTTTATATCTGCTGTTATTATTCATGTTCTTATTAACGGTAAATAAAGGCTAAATGAAGTGTTTCATAAATGTTTTGTCTGAAAAAATGCCATGGTATAATTTGCACTTCAGACATAAAAGCTGATATTTTCAGTTAAAAAAGACCAAGTAGGTAATCTTAATCCAAAAATATCAGCTTTACATTTAAGCGCATCAATGAACGGAAAGAAATTAAATGATCTTTGAGCTTTTATTGTGAAACTTTGGTGTTTTCCTACCTGGGAGCAGGGATGAGGGCCTGGGCGGCCATGAGGAAGAGGAGCATGATGAAGGAGCAGACCAGGTTGGAGTTGAACATTTCATCTCTCATCTGAGAGAACTGGACTCAACCGAAGGAGATCAGAAGAGATGCAGCATGAGAGGTATTTCTATGTGGATATCTTGTATGTAGCTGACTTTTCTGACCTACATCTACCTTGTTCTCAATGTGCGTGTCCTTGAACACCAGAGTCAGCGGAGTGATGTGCTCCTTGTGCATTCGCTCGCTGCTTCGAACCTCAATCGCATGTCTGATACGTTTGTTGATCTCTTTGGAGGTGGACTGCCAGATGTTGGGCAGAGAGCCGTTTGTGAAGGAGGCCAGGATCTACCAGGAAAGAATATGAACGCTCAGTCAGTTCAACGCAGGTAGATTTTCGTATTTACAGTAAATAGCTTCCAGTATAAGTTAATACCTTCCCTTTAAATTCTCGCACTTACACTGTTCATGTCGGTGACGTTCCCATAAGCTATCTCTGGGGTCCAGGTTCGAATAGGTTTCTGGGTTTTGGGAGGCTCACTGTGGTCAGCTTTGTTCCTGTCCTCCTGAGGGCAGATGAGGAAGGTGTCGATGTTGTGTTTACGTAGGAACTCGTTCCTGTCACGGCCATGACCTTCCTCCGTCTTGTAGGTGCCTTCTAGACAGTCCAGAGTCGCCCTTGAGATGTGAATGCGTCTGGTTGAGAGGGATGAAACACTGGTGACGTACAAGGAAATGCGTGTCTGCTATTGACTTTATCACTGATAAAAAACATGGACAGCAAGGCAAATGCACCATAAAATGTGTATTTTATTAAATAAAGTAACGCAGACATTGCCCTGACTTTAAATTTTTATCTTATGAAAAGGGTGGAAGTTTGTGGAGCATATTTTTGAATAGATGGATCAGGCATAACATTATGACCACCTAATATTCTGTTGGTTCCTCTTATGTGGCCAAAAATGCTCTGACCCATTGGGCCTGGACCAGAGGACCTCTCAGGGTGTCCTATGGGGTCTGGACCAGGACGTTGGCAGTGGATCTTTTGGGTACTCTGGGTTGTGGAGCTCGATCAAGAATGGGGTCTCGGAAGTTTGAAGGTCAAATCAACATCTTCGGCGATTGTCACGTTCCTCAAGATGTTCCTGATTGCTTGATGTTTTTGTGATATGGTGGGGTGAATTTTCCTGCAGTGACATTTGGGATTTCCATTTGTATGAAGGAGCGTGCTTGTTCTGGGACGTTTATTTTGGTGTCTAAGTCTCATCAACATGGATGCCAAAATCCAAGGTTTTCCAGCAGAACACCACATAGTACCAATATGATGAATGTCATTGACTTCACCTGTCAGTGGTCATAATGTTCTGGCTGATCAGTGTATGCCACATCAAGAGCTGCTCAGCTGGTTGTCGTTGGTGTTGTCAGATTCCACACTCACCCTGGTATCCCTCCTGCCTCCAGCATGTTGGCGATGCCCACATCCCAGGACCACACATCAAACTGCCACTTCTGCAGGCCGAGAACCCCGCAAAGGACAGAGCCGGAGTGGATCCCGATCCTCATGTCCATATTGAAGTTCAGCTGCTTCCGTACGTACCTGGTGACAGTGAAAGTGTTAGACTAATATTTACTCCTGTCTTAGCTAATAGCATTGTATTGAAGTCTATGAGTATTCAGTTAACCCTCTGAATTTCAAGCATGTTCTGGAGGTTTTCACTCGTGTCACATTTTACTCAGTGAGGACTCATTTGTCACTTTAATATAAAGTCTTGCACCTCTATGGAAAAAGCACAACCACAGCTAGAATTTATTTTTTAGATGAGCAACAGACTCCAGATGACCCTTGAAGGTTAGTTGGTCATCGATCATGACACCCAAGTTTCTGACAGACTTTGTGGGTTTGAGTTGGGTTGATCCAGTATGATATTGATATTGAACATGATATTGCTGCCACAAAACACCATAAGAGAGCTTTAAATCTGACAACTCTTTCAGTTTCTGGCTCTCTTAAATGGTGTGATTTTGGCAGTTTCGTAAAGATATCATGCCTTTCAAAACCAGCAGCAGGTTTTGGGTTTCAGAGGGCTATACAGAGTTTCCATTTGTGTGGCTTGTCTTCATTCTTAAGCTTTACATCATTATCTTGCTGCCTTCTCTTTAAATGCTTAATCAAAACTGACCGTATAGTGTTGATCATAGCCAGGCCCATCTCAACGCAGTACTGGGCGTGGGCTCGCTGAGGCTCAGGGACCCCGGACACACAATAATAACAATCTCCCAGTATCTTTATCCTCAAGCAGTGGTGCTCCTGTGATGAGACGGGATAACAGGGAAAACATACGCATAAAATAGCAGAGATAAAGCTCTGCTAAAAAATACATTATTTGTTATGTAACAACCAAAAAGCGCCCATGCTCTTACATCTGCCAGCCGGTCAAAGCGTCCAAAGAGCTCATTGAGGGTTCGAACCAGGTCCTGAGCTGAGAGGTTCATGGACAACAGGGTGAAGCCCTTGATGTCTGCGAAAAGGATGCTACAGAGAGGAGAGAAAGAAAACATCTGAAAGCATGTTCCAGCAATCACGTAGCTATGAGGCAATATATCAATCAGAGAGCTTGTCATTTGAAAAATACATGCACAGATGTGAAAATTATTCACCTAAAAGCTTTTTTATATAACAGCCTGCATCTCAGACTTAAAAATCACACAGTTTTACCTTTTTATTTGAAAAATCTGAGAGGTGAGTAGTGGTTCAGAGGCCTGGAGACATGCAGGCTGTGAACATAATCCTAGTAAATAATATTGTTTGTGTGTGTGTGTGTGTTTGTGTTTACCTGACGTTTCTGTACTGGTGAATGTAGATCTTATGAAACTCCTGAGGGTTGAGTTCATCTTCCAAAGAACTCATGTCAGCAATCATCTCCAAGGCAACAAAGCGAGGTAGGATCGACAGCACCAGGCGCTCCTGTGAGGCAACACAGTGATGTCGAGAAATCAATGATCATTTACGCAGAGAGAATTTAGGAAGGGGTAAATCAGGGGTGACAAACATCCTTTGACTTTGCAAAGTGTAAAAATCACAGAGGTGAAAATGAATCCTTACTGTGAAAATATTTAAAGACACTGAACACTGCGATATAATGTGAGTCAGCAGCTTCAGTACGACAGAGTTTGGTTTGGTTGAACCCCATTACTGATGCACTGCCACAACTTTTATGCATTTTTTATGTATAAATTTTATACATTTACAAGGCAGGAGAATAACTTAACCTTCTTCCTTAACAGTGTGTCAGTTCAGGTGGTCAGGATTACTACACAAATGTGGCAACGAATGTAAATTTAAAATGATTTCTAGAGCTTGACAAGTTATAAAATACTATATTGTTCAGTTCCAGATACCTGTGACTAAATGTTTCGTACCTTTGTAGATACTCTGTGATCTGTAGGATGTAATGCACAAATGACAAACTGAGGCATAATATTGTTGGAATTTCACTTATTTTAAGAAATTTCAGATTGTTCATAATGTTTTGGAAAAAGATAGTTAACTAAATGTGAATATTTTCAGAGTGTACTTTTCTTGGACTAAAACAAAGACAAAAGTTTGTCGTTACAAATCAGTTGTTATGCTGTGATTTTACTGGTCTTTAATTGGGCTGAATGTGGCTCCTGAACTAAAGTGAGTTTGACACTCCTGCTTTAAATGAACAGAAATATCGTCTCACTGTCTGACTATTTAGAAACTCCTCCAGCTGTACCTGTCTCTGGTTCTCTTGCTCTAATCTGAGGCGACCTTCGATGCAGCGCCGTGTCTCCAGGAAAACCTGTCGCTGGGCGTGGTCGGTCAGGTAGTGGATGAAGAAGCCAGCTGTGTTCATACCGAGGTACAGGAGGCCTTTGGCAAACACCTGCATTCCAAAAGTTATAGCTATATTAGCTCACTGAAACCAGGAAGCTGGCAGCAGGTTTGAAAGACGTGCTAAAATTATACCATTTATCAGAGCTAGAAACTGTAAAAAGAGAATTAGTCATCACATTTTCAACTTTGCAACAGTTCTTGAACTGCTCGTCGGTAACATTCTGTCACATCGGAAAACCTAACCGGCCTAAAACTGTGATATTTCATCAAAATCTCTTTATTACACCAAAAAATGACCAAAAATAAACAGTTTGCCCTAACAGTCACAATTTTATGAATTTTTGGGGTGAGCTGGGCTGAACTGCAGGCAGTGTTTTTGTATGGAAACAACTGTCAGTAAGTAAAATATCTATAGTATATAAAGCCACGTTTTTTTCCCCCACTATTGGTAACATCTGTAGGCACTTGGAAGAATGTTTTACACACTGATTCCAGTTTTTTTGTCAGTTTTTGTAAAATAAATGAAGAAACGTAACTTTTGATGTGTCTTTTTATTTATGATTCGTGGCTTTATACCTGTGTCATCCTGCACAGAGTACATATTTGAGTTCTCTCTCTACTTCTATTCATGGTTATGCTGTTTTCTTTGAGCTACAGGACTTTATTTTGCTCACACTGAGGTTTAGGGTTAGGGTTAGGTTAGGTAAAAAAAATGTCCAGAAAATGCTTCGTTTTCAAACAGTTAAGATTAACTGGAAACTATTCTGTTAGACCCTTCAAAGTACATCTTCTCTGTACAGGACAAACTTAGCTCCTTGTCTACAAATCTCAAACCAGTCAGTCCAAATCTAAGTGTACCGAAGAAGGGACGGTTTCTTGTTAGGATTTAGAGATCACATGCTTCCTTGCTTTCATGAACCTTTAGGAGGTTATGCATGCAATCATGAAGCAATGCATTTTGAAAGCATTGCAAGTAGTCTTGCAATTCATTGCATTAAACCAAAAAAATACCCCATACCTACAGCCCCTTCAAAATGCAGCTGCTAGGCTCCCAACAAATTCAAAAAATGAGAAGCACATCAGCCACATTTTAGCCTCTCTTCACAGGTTAAGAGTCACTTTCAGAAGAGAGTTTAAGGTTTCGACTCCAAGCTATGTTGCTGTATCGCTAAATCCCTACAGGTCACAGCACAGCCTCAGATCATCATGTAGGACTCTTCTGACTAAGACCTGGCTCAAGGCTGAAGGCAACAGGGATTATTCAGCTCTGGAACTCCCAGCCTGATGATCTGAAACTGGCACAACCAATGAATCCCCTCCTAAAACTGACCTTCTTTCTCTTTTCAAATTGCCTTTCACTCCTATTTTTGTTTCACTTTGGTCTCCAGTACATTTATATAATTCATATATTTTTCTTGGGTATGCCTGCTTTATTATTTATTGTTCGGCTTTTGTTGCTTTCTCTACTTTTAGTAGCCTATTTCTGATTTTATTGTTCTGTTGACCTGCTTTAGCTTTCCTTATGTAAAGCACTATGTAACAGCGAATGCTTTTGTAATTGTTATAAAATGCAGACACTGAAAAATTGAAGAGCTTCATAAAGATACAAAGAGAAGTGGGACAGAACTGAGGGAAAACTTGATGGTAGTCTGATATTACTAGTTAGTGTTATCTTTGACATGATGAAAATATATCTGAGACTGTACAGGAATCTTTGTATCTATGTTTTTGGATTGAATTGACATTATTTAAAATAGTATGATGCAAGATTGTTATCTAATTATGGGACATGTTTGGTCTAATACTGAATAATCAATAGAAATTTTGGAAATAAGTTATTATTTTTATTAAAGGAATCTACAAAGCCCAACCCAACATGTCAGTGGACTGATATGATTGGTTGATACTGGCTAGTCATAAATATTGTAATTAAAAATTTCAAAAAAAATTCAGAAAAAGATGTTCTGGGTTTTTAGAAATTTTGTCACCAGACACTTTGGCCAGCAAAATGACTCCGATTTCACTGTTTACAGTCCTCCCAGCGCTGAATGCAGCACATGTAGCAGAGTACGTATCACAGCTGAACAGATGGTGGTGCGGAGTCAAGCGGTGTCTTCACAGTCCGCTGCTAACTACTTTGTGAAACGCATCACTGGAAAATTGATAAACAATGACACCATTCTTTTCTTAATATTATGTTAACATCTACATGCTTCTACATTATATCAAGAATCTTGCCCGATCGATCAATATCGGAATCTTTTACACTCGAAAAATGGATATCAGCAGCCAAAAATTCAGTATTGGTTGGGCTTTAGTTTGAAGGTCAGCCAGATGATTTTCTTACCTTTCGCAAAAGCACAGCATCATTGTAGTAGCGCACTATCTCCACCAGAAGGTGCAGTATTGAGGTGAGGGAGCCGGCGCACATGGCCCACAGCAGAGGCAACGGCAGCAGCGTGTAGGTTGCGAACAACGTGAAGAAAACGTACCACGACGGGTCTTTTTCCAGTCCGTACACCAGTCCCCCCAGCACCTGCGTGGTCTGCGACAACCAGCTAGCAAGGCCGGCATAGTGAAGCCACCGTGGGGACATGGAGTCTTTGTGGGTTAACACCACGATACACAGAAGTATAGCTAACGCCATGAAAAGGCCTGTCAGGCAGCATCGCACTGTGTCGGTTGCAGCCTCCGGGGCCAACGCCAGGTACAAAACCAACACGTGCAGCTTCGCCACGGCATCGATCACATTGGTGATGGCGAGAGAGTTTCGTCTTTGGTGGGATGAGTGTAGCTGGTAGAGTTTCTCCAGGTCCCTGGACTTGAAGGTGTGCCTCAGCATGGGTATGTAGACACCACGAACGGTGCGACCCCAGTGCACAAAGAAGTCGGCGTCGCTGGAGTAGTCGTTAGCACAACCCCCAACGCTGCCGTGTGTGCTGGTGGAACCACGAGTAATGGAGGGCTGGACTCTGAATGTGGAGGAACGGCGTTTTGTGACCCCACGCGAGGCCTTGCTGCGGATTTGTCGGTTGATCTCCTCCATGTAGGCGTCGGTCACACACATATTGCGTGCTGGTTCCACACCCACCTGCCAAAAGATGACAGGAAGTTAGGTCTGTGTATGGCAGCATCAGCAACTGTTCCTGATCCCATTTTTTTTGAATGGCCCAGGACTCTTTTAACAAGTGACAAGTAGGTTGTAATGGTCTTGCACTGACTTTATGGTGTAAAAAAAACTATTTTTTCTCATTTAGAAAGATTATATCTTTGTTGTGGCCATGGTTCAGGTGGCAGAGTGGGCTGTCTACTAATTGTAAAATTGGGGGTTTGATGCCTGGTGCCTCCATGTGCTGAAATGATCAGCTGCATAATCTCAGTGACTAAAACCCCTGACATTGGCAAGGGAGATCAGGGCACAGTTGTCCACTGAGGACCCTTAGGCGAGATCCTTAGTCCTTAGTGCTGCCCCGTCTGCTTACCTTGTGTTGTGTATACTCTCAGATGTATGTCGCTTTGGACAGAAGAGTCTGCTAAATGAAATTTTAGAAATGAACCCCAAGTTGCTCCCAATGGTAGCCCAGCACCTTGCATAGCATCTCTGCCACCATGGGTGTAGGAGTTTGTGAACAAATAGGTGAATAACAAGGACATTGAAAGTGTGCTGTAGAACTTAATTCAGGTTAAAAAGGTGTTGTATAAGTGCGGATCATTTACCGTTTACCATATCTTAGTTGTATACAGTTCTTACAACCCTGTCTTCACAAAATGATGTTCCTCTGCTGCTAAACTGCATTCACAAACTTGTTTTAATTGGAATGGAATTGTGTTTGGATATAAAAGTAATTTGCAACGTGGGGTGATGTGGGAAAGGCCAATTTGAAAAAGAGCAACAAAGTCTGCGTTAAGACATCAAACGGACACCCAGAGAACCAGAATTTGCTTTCTGTGATGGATCACCAGTCTTACAATTCCGTTTTGTTATCTCTTGTTGTTTGCTTTCGTTTTTGACTTACTTTCTGGTTCGGGAAAGAAACTGGTTTAGGAAAATATCACACTTTTACATGTTAGAATCTTGGTTAATGTTAGGCACCAAAATTACTTGGTTAGCGTTAAAATATGGCCATCTCATTGTTGAGGTGGTTCATCTAATACATGACTGGTTGGTGGATGAGGAGCAACAATAGCAAAAACACATTGATTAGAGACGTATTTATGATACATTACAAACAAGCGTAATCCAAATAAATCTAAACAATTTTTTAAAAGTTCCTTTCAAAGTGTAGTTAAGAATACAGTTTAGTTGTATAGGAACGTAATTTTGTGGACACTGACTTTAGTTCTAAATAATCATCTGTGCTTTTGGACACTAATCTATAGGAGTGTGGTTGACACATCAAACAGGAATTCCAGTTCAGTTTAGTTTTCCTTCAGAGGAAACCAGATCTGTTCCAGTGCACACTATTGACTGGGTAACCGGTTACAAGTCAGCCAGCTGGAGGACAGTTGGCAGAACCAGTCACTGATGAAGAAACGGGAAAATGTTTAAAAATGAATATTTCCATATCGCTAGCTGTGTTTCTGTGCAGCTAATTATTTTTCTATTAGTTTTTTTCTCTTGCAGTTTGACAGATGTCGTCTATATTTAAGAATATTGTAGAAAAGCAGTGGCATTCATGCTGCCAAGGCTACGATTTTCCATCATATCGTTACTCCAAACACCTGGCAATCTGCATTTCAGTTATACAGCCCAAGACTTTAGACTTGGATGAGAGAATTCAGGTTGGAGGGAGCTGTTCTCATTCTAGTTTTGTATGCAAGTGTCAGAACTGGAAGCCAGTGAAGTGATCTGAATAGCGGGGTGACATGAGTGGTTTTTGACTGGTTGAAAAACTCAGTTGTAATGGAAAACGACCTAAACCGAGTCGAGTTGAGTAGAATCGAGTAGAGTAGGTGCTGGTGGAAAATCGCCTTTTGTGGGTTTGAGTTGGTTTGATTCATCAATACTTCCTATTTACCTATTTATTTAGAGTGAAGCTATTTCATGATGCACATTGTGTGTGTTTGTTTTTTCTTCTCAATTTTTCTAGGAGAATATTTACAAAGCAATAGAAGACAAAACATTGGAAACCATCTGGATGCAGCCAATCTGCTGTAGACTGGAGTAACCAATCACCTGGGCGCTGAGCTCCTGCTGGATCATGATGTGCTTCACAGCGTTCTGCCACAGCATCTTTTTCCGTCGCAGCCCCGGGGACAGGGTGGCGGTCAGACATGGCGGCTCATGCAACTCCATGGGGGAGATCTGCGTCGTCTCAGCGAAGGTCACCATGGCGACGACCTCGGCTGACCCCAGCTGTTGGCCTCAGATCAGGAGAAGGCAGCAGCCTGGAACATCAAGAGTGACGGTGAGACAAGAGGGAAAGGAGGCACTCAGCCAAGACCTGCTTCAGTGATATAGATTTCAAAAAAATATATCACTCCATGGGGCTGTACAGTGGCGTAGTGGTTAGCGCTTTCGCCTTGCAGCGAGAAGGTCCCTGGTTCACGTCCCAGCTCGGACCTGGGATCTTTCTGCATGGAGTTTGCATGTTCTCCCTGTGCATGCGTGGGTTTTCTCCGGGTACTCCGGCTTCCTCCCACAGTCCAAAAAACATGCTGAGGTTAATTGATTATTCTAAATTGCCCGTAGGTGTGAATGTGTGAGTGCTTGTGTGTCCCTATATGTGGCCCTGCGACAGACTGGCGACCTGTCTAGGGTGTCCCCTGCCTTCGCCCGAGTCAGCTGGGATAGGCTCCACCCCCCCGCGACCCTAGTGAGGATTAAGCGGTGTATAGATAATGGATGGATGGATATCACTCCATATACCACTCATTAAAAATTCTCAACTCTAAATGTTGTTTGGTTCGGATGCTCTTTGGTGTCAAGGGAAAAAATGTCTTCAAACCAAATCACTCCTTAGTCTTTACATGCTCTAGCAGTATAATACAGACATTTTCATCTTAAAAGTGTCTTGGTTTGATGAGTTTTTTCCCTCTCTTTTTCTCTACATATCACTAGGATTAGTTGGTTCATTTAACAGGGACAGTGCACATTAATAACACTGCTGTAAACGCGCCAGAGTCATCCAAGAGGCTATTTTTCATCTGCAGCCTCAGGACAAATGCTACAGAGTGACCCTAGAATCAAACTGCAACTACAAAGTTACTGGGACCATTTATATGCATGCAGAAGAAAGAGTATTAAAACATCCAACAAAGAGTCTCATAAAAAAAAAATAACACGCAAAACACTAAAATGAGAGATTAATTCATGTTAATGGAAAAATAATACTACATTCACACTTATTTTTTCAAGTCTTAACAACCTCCAGCTAGCTCAGATTGCAGCAACCTTGTTCATTTAAAAGTCTGGACACATAGGAAATCTCATTAACTATGTTGGTGTTTCTGAGTCCCATCGATTGCCGCCGCCCACTACATATTTAGGTCACGCGATTCAGTATCCGTACATAACGTACACATGCATAACACACACCTGTGCTCAGTGTAAGGTCATTTTGTTTGCGGGTACATCTATATTAAATGGACACATTCTATGTTGCTGTGATTTCTGATCATCAGTAACTAATAAAGAAATGCTGCATTCCTGACAATGCCATACAGGAGAATGAACAGCCTTGACAGAGTACTGTGGTCTCTGAGTGTTTTTCTTGTTTTAAATGCTAAATCTCAAGATTTTTGCTGTTTTATAAGTACGAATGCTTTATGTAATAGAGTGCAAATCATTATATAACTTGTGGAACATCTGTCCAGAGATAAGCAGCTAAACAATGCATTGTTTTGTTTAAGTCCTTCTGAGATCCTGGATATACTGCACACAGCCATCATGCTGAAAAGAGCCACCTGGCTGGCTCCACGTGTTGACACATTGTGTGCCAGAAGAAAGGCAGCTTTCCAACTAATTATCTGGTAGCCAGATTTAGACCTGAGCTGGTTAATGCCTGGAGTTAAACTCCTCCACGTCCTTCTGGCTCTAGATGCTGCCGTCCCACCCACTCACAGTCCACTGCCACCGGGCTGATTCTCACCAAGATTGTGAATCCACACAGCACAGACTGGGTATGAGAAAATGCTTCATAATGAAGTCTGTCATTAGGGCAGCTGAAAAATATTCACATGAGCGAATGCTATGTAACAGGAGATGTTTCCATCACACTGCAAACATTTGAATCGTTCCTCTGTGCCTGCACGCTGCCAACTCTCTGGAGTAAACAATATGGCACTGCAACAACCTGTAATTGTTCTGGGTAAAGAAAAGTGCTGTGTCCAAACTGACCTGTATAGTTTTACATATTGTGCATCCACTCGCCATCTCTAGCTTCAGCCACAGGACATATACATCCAGCACGTCATAATCCACTTTTGCAGGTTCCATCGCTCAGCTAACGTACACAGATCTGAAAATTAAGGCTTAATCCATGATAGGAAAACTTGAAGTAGCTCCCACTGCGATGCCCTGTCCAGCACCGATGTGACAGGAGGAGATGTACACGCCCAGCTAAGATGTGTGGAGCCGTTCTGCCCAGGATTGTAGGTCACCACCTGGACTTCTGAAACGAAGTTAACCACTGCCACAGAGCAGAGCTGCAGGAGCGAAGAGCGCAAAGAGGATTAATTAGTCAGCAGCTACTCTCACTGGACAGCAAAGCTGAGGCCACTGGCACCAAGACAACGACAAAAAACATGCAACACTCTCACCGCTCGGCCAAGTCAACACAATCTTTTCAAAGCAGTGTTGACACTTCAATTAAATAGCATTAGCACAAGTGCTTATTTAAATCTCTCTTTCAAGTGCTCTCTTTAATTGACTCGACCACCAACCTGATATCATCATACAGAGGTGCTACCTCTTATCTGCCTCTGTGCTCCTGGTTACTTCAAAATCTGCCTGAGCAATTAGAGACTCAGAGGTGACAAGGTCCTGTTAGGTTGTGCACAGTTAAAAACATTGCAGTAAAGGCTTACAACACCAAGCTGAATAGCTGAGAGCGAGAAAGCTGAATCATTACTCACATGATAACAGGACCCTGAGGTGATTCAGCAGCGAGCCTGTATTCAACATTTAGATTCAAGTGTTTCAGCGTAGGCGTGAGAGGCCATTACGTCTTGTGAGCCAACATTTTAGACAGAAAAGACTAATTCCTTGAAGAGAAAATGAATGCACAATTGTGTTGTGTTTTGCTGTGTTTCATACAGCTGTCAGCTATTGCGTGAGCTTCAGATTATCATTAGAGAGTCACTGAACCAATCGTGTGATGTGAAAAATTGGACTAGAATAGAAAAAAAGATTTTTGCTGTCAATTTCTCTATATATCCAGGACATACAGAGGAACTGAAAAGACGTCTCTCTCACGGCTTTGTATTAGCACCACACATTTAAAAGAGGATCAGAATACAGTATAATTAAAATAATGTAAAATAAACAACTCACTCAGAGAGTGCAGTACTCCACCAAGGCTGCTCAGTCATTGTATCATTTCCAGTGGATGAAATCTTTAAAAAATTTGTGGCAGAAATCACGGCAACATAGAAGGTGACCATTTAATATAGATGTACCCACAAACAAAATGACCTTGCGCTGAGCACAGGTGTGTGTTATGCATGTGTACGTTATGTACGGATACCGGATAGTGTGACCTAAATATGTAGCAGGAATTGATGGGACTCAGAAACACCCCCACAATTTAATCAATTGTTCCTTGTATCATTTCTGATGGATAAGTCCGGATAAGTCTGCAGTGGTGGATTTGTAGTAGGCTCACAATCATGTGATCGTGATCAGGCGGTTGACGTAGCGTTCACTTGTCATAGTTACGGTGACGGTGTGCCGCTATCTCGCAATGATACAGAAATCTTTAACAAATCCGTGGATCCAGACTATAAACCGCATCACTACCAAAATCTAATCACTTGGTCCTTGTGTCATTTCTGACCTTCCCTGAAAAATTCATCCAAATCCGTTAGTCCGTTTTTGAGTAATGTTGCAGACAGTCAAACAGACAGAAGGACCAACATATGCCGATCGTCACAGAACTCCGACAGTAATAAAATCCTTAAAAATCAACATACGAACTGGTGGTAGTGCAAATATAGGGACAGCTTATTGAGGTGATAGCAGTACAAAATTAATCAAATCTAAGCTTCAAATGTCTTCATGTCTCAGACAAATCTGGAAACAAATTAAATCTGTAAATAGTAAAGCATCTACAGTATGTGGAGTTGCCTTCTTTCTGGAACTGACAATTGTGGACACTTTAAAAAATCTTGTGTCTTGATTCCATTTATTTATTTCATTTTTAAAGAAAGTGTTCCGTTTTTTGTGCTTTATGGCATTTTAACTGTCATAAAAGGTACTTTTGAGTTCTTTCTGCTTCTAGTCATGGTAGTGCTGTTTCCACAGAGACTTTATATTGCAGTGAAGAGTGTGACTGGAACACAAAATGCTCAGAAACTGCTTGTGGTTCAGAATATATAGAAAACTGTGTTCAACTGTGTTTATTACATTAGAGTGGGTAAAGTTGATTTAACTTCTATAGTTTTTCTGCAGTGTATCTTGTGAATCTAATACCATTTAATTATAATCTATAATATTATACCCTAATTTATTTGTTGATTGTATAGCCTATTTTGTTATTGATTTAAATCTGCAATGAAGTAAAAAGTACTATATCTGCCTCTGAAATAGCAGAAAAAGTAAATACTAACGTAAAGCATGAGGAACGGTACTTGACTAAATCTACACTGTATACTTTCCATTAGATTTACCGATTTTCCTTTAATTTTTAAAATTTGTCACAAGGAAGAATAGCACATTTAATAACCACACTAAATCCAATAAAAGCTAAAAAATCTGCAAATATTTTTTTTTCTAAATTGACTGATAACTCTTTTTTTCAATACATTTTCATTAATAATTCTATAAAGAGTCATATAGTCATCGTCATATAGTGACTTTAATGCCAGGCTGGGTAATGCTATGCAAAGCAAAGACTAATATCTAATGAATTCACAAATGTTCTTTGAATATTGAAGCTCTGTTGGGGTTTTTTGTGTTGTAATTTGTGAACAATGTACAGTTTTCTTCATAATTTGCTGTAATAAAGAGTCTTTGGTGCATCCTGATGCAGTTTTTTCCAGATAGCAGGTTCATATTAACTTGCTACAGTCAATAATGTATCTGCTTTTCTATGTACTTTCTATGTATTTATTGTTGTCAACATGATTCCATCCCAACATCAAGTCAAGCTGTCTGTATTATCAAGGTAAACAAACAAGGCAAGGATTTAGTGTCTTGGGGAGAAAGAGACAAACAAATAACAAGGAATTTAAGCATCAGCAAGAGCCACGGGCCTGAGAGGATTGATGAGGATGTTTTCTTACTGGGCTGACGGCTCCAGTCAGCTTGTGGTTTCTATGGTCGTAAGCTGGTTAAAGTTTTTGAGACTTGCTTTGCTAATTGTGTCCAGGCATTGCGCAAAGCCCCTAAGACTGATCTAATGAGTTCCAATCTGTCCGTGACTGCGCAGCTCAGACCTTTCTTGCTGATTACTGTACATCTAAAAATAACCACCAGGTCTAATGCAGTTAGTTCTACTATAACTGCCATCACATCAGCATAGCAGCTCTCTGACACCTGTCAAGCAACGCAACGCAACAAAGCACCTTTGGGTGAGAAGATGTCACTTCTAATGGAAACACTCAAACAGAATGGGTAAATCGGCAAAGGTAATTGTGGAAGAACATAACATTTGTATTCACACCTGTCACCATCTGTTCGATCTGTAATTATACTTAGTGGCTCTGATTGGCGTGCTGTGAAACTGCGTTCATCTGAGGGACGAGCTCTCCACTGGCCAAACCCCAGGATCTAATTAATATCAACTGTCCACTAATCAGATGACTCTCATACGCACTGAGGCCAAACCAACAACAGAATTGACCTCATGGCCTGTTGTGTGCTTGCCAAACATCGCCGCACACACGCAGACCTAATTGCGTTTGTTGGTGCGTATCACTGACACTGTTGTGTGAGGTGTAAGGCTGCAGTTGGACAGCTTTTGTTGGCAGTCGCACAAAGCTCTTCTAAGTGAAGATGTGTGTACAGCTCAGTTTGGGTTAAAGTGGACCAAACTTAGGCTACCGTTCAAAAGCTTTGGGGTCACAATTTCATGTTTTCCATGAAAAGTCACACTTTTATTAATGTGCTAACATAATTGCATAAGGGTTTTCTAATCATCTATTATCCTTTCAACACCATTAGCTAACACAATGTAGCATTAGAACACAGGAGTGATGGTTGCTGGAAATGTTCCTCTGGACCCCTATGGAGATATTCCATTAAAAATCAGCTGTTTCCAGCTAGAATAATCATTTGCCACATTAACAATGTCTAGACTGGATTTCTGATTAATTTAATGTTATCTTCACTGAAAAAACTGCTTTTCTTTCAAAAATAAGGACATTTCTAAGTGACCCCAAACTTTTGAACGGTAGTGTACATACTGAAGAAGAGCTTCCACCTCTATTTGTCCTTCAAAACAAAAGATTCACAACCGTTCACCAACCTTGGAGACATAATGGGATGTTGGGCCCTTGCATATGGCTCCTTCTGCTCCTCCTCCTCCAGCAAGGTGACTACAAGGTAAAAAGCTTAATTTAATCTTATTCATCCATCCATTGTCTATACACAGATTAATCCTCACTAAGGTCGCGAGGGGCTGGAGTCTATCCCAGCGAGTTAGGGTGAAGGTAAGGGACACCCTGGACAGGTCACCAGTCTATCACAGGGCTACACATTCAGACAAACAATCACACTCACATTCACACCTACGGACAATTTAGAGTTACCAATTAACCTCAGCATGTTTTTGGACTGTGGGAGGAAGCTGGAGTACCGGAGAAACCCCATGCATGTACAGGGAGAACATGCAAACTCCACGCAGAAAGATTCCAGGAAGGCTGGGATGCGAACTGGAGATCTTCTATCTACAGGGCCAAAGTGCTAACCACCAAGGTACTGTGCAGCCTGATTTAATCTGACGACATCCTCAAATTTAATGTACATTTCAGTTTGACTTTGACTTCTTGGCCTGTCTGACGAGAAGTATTAACAACAGTAAACCACACAGAGGCTCAGTCCTGTAGTCCTATCAACAACAGGCCAGCTTGCTAATCTATCATCATGATCTACTCGTACTCTGCAATACAATAACTACTAGCAGTTACAAGTATATCTTGAAAAGACAGCCTAAACTACTTAGCTTACGCAAATCTAGGCAGTGTTATCCCATTCAAAAAGGACCACTCACCATCGACAACCTGAGGGTTGAACAGATAAAGAGAAGTTTCCAGCACGAAGTACTGACCCTGATGGCTTAGTGGGGTTAAAAGACCTGGGGAGGTAAATTCCTTTGGGATTCTAAGTGGTTCAGTGACAAGGTCCAAGTTTTGACAATATACAGGCAAATGCCTAGCACAGCAATGGTGTAAATATGTACATGTGTGGGTGCCATATGCATAAAAACAGTTCAGTGATGTTTTTAAAAATATGTGTCCCTTTGCTTTGTGCACAATCAGTTTCTTTTCTTTGCCGTCTAGTTCTGTGAAAGCATTAACAGGTCAAAGTTTCAAAAGTATTCCTCTCCTACACTACAGGCCAAACGTTTGGAAGCAACTTCAAGTGCCTATTCACAATGCTGGTCTTAAAAGGAAAAAATAATCAAGACCAGTATGAATTCTACGGATTTTGGGATGTAGTTACCGCACAATCAGACTTGCTTTCAATGACATGTATCATTTTTCTCTTTCTTTTTGCAATGTTAATAATTATTGGGTAACAGTCTGATTGTGCCATGCTGATGCTGTCTGTCTTTGGATGTTTAATATGGACCTGCAAATTCTGGAACGCTGAACCTCTGTAAGATGCTTGTCCCATCTAGTGCGGACGATTGACTCACTGCTTCCACCAGCTGGTAGAAAGAAAGACTCATTGTGTTGCTGCATCATCTATAGAACTTGATTGCCTGCAGAAAAAAAATAAATAAAAAATGTCACATTTAATAAACACTATCATAGCCTAACTATGATACTTCACTGATTTTGATATTGTTGTTTCATTTCTAATTCATTTTCATTCATTCTTGCATGATTGAACAGCTTCATAAGTCTGAATGAGGATGTCTGTTACACTTCTGCATTAATTATGATTACATAAGTTAAAAGGGAAACTTGTATTAAGTAAATTCACTGACTATTTGTCAAGCATATTTGCTCCAAAAAAAAGAAAAAAAAGTTACACACTTCATTGGACCACCTTTAGCTCTGAGAACAACACACATTCGCTGTGGCATCGTTTCGATAAGCTTCTACAATGTCACAGCATTTATTTCTATTCAGAGTTGCATTAATTTTCTACCAAGATCTTATATTGATGATAGGAGAGTTGGACTCCAAAGTCTTCTCCAGAACATCCCAAAGATTCTCAACGGGGCTGAGGTCTGGACTCTGTCGAGGTCAATCCATGTGTGAAAATGAAGTCTCATGCTCCCTGATCCACTCATTCACAATGTGAGCCTCATGAATCCTGGCATCATCATCTTGGAACATGTCCATGACATCAGGGAAGAAAAACTCCACTGATGGAAAGACCTGGTCATTCAGTATATTCAGGTATCAGCTGACCTCATTCTTTGGGAACATAACGTTGCTGAACCTGACCAACCCCAGATCATAACCCTAACACCCACCTAGCCATGATGAGTGAATCACTTCATCTGCCTCTCTTCTTACCCTGATGCCCCCATCACTTTGGAACAGGATAAATCTGGACTCATCAGACCACACGTCCTTCTTCCATTGCTCCAGAGTCCAATCTTTATGCTACCTAGCAGTTCCTTTTGCATTGTGTGCGTGGAAATGCTCTTACTTTCACTATTAAACATAGCCGTGAGGTCTACTGTTGATTTCCTATGATCATCTAAGAGTTTGTTCTGATCACATTTGTCCTTCAAAGATGAAAGTTCACCACTATCCTTCAGGTTTCTTAACCCGATTTTAGTAGTTTCAGAAATCTCCTTAGCTGTTTTCTTTGCTTGATTCAGCCCAATAATTTGACCCCTCTGAAACAGATTAACATCGTTTCCATGACCACAGGATATGTCTTCCAGTTGTTTAAGAAATGAGAAGCTCTTCATTGCATCATCTAGGTTGAAATAAGTTGTTGCAGCTGAAACATATTCATCACTGCAGTAATTATCCAATGGAAGGCTCCTACCTATTTGCTTAGTTAAGTCTAGGAGGCAACTTTTTTTGGACAGGCAGTGTACGTTATTGACTTTTAATACCAGTGTCTTCTTGGCTTTTATAGCTGTGGCTGCTGCTTTGCTACTTCAGTAACATTCACGACAATACTGCTAGATGAGGGGACATTACTCATTGTGTTATACCTTTTAAAATACATTATTTCAATACTCCCAGTAAATAGTTCTCATCACTATGTGGTCAAACATGTTGTCTGACTCACCAATGTGTATGCCATTCATTGTTTTTCCAGTGCTTGTCATGTGTCTGGTATTAAGTGTGTTTCCAGCCTGATTAAAGGTGGTGTCCACTGGTGGGCTGTCGCTTACTTACAGTTAGCCGGTGACAGCTAGCAGCTGGCTACAGGAACAGCAACGCCGGCTTAACTAAAAGAATCGTGTCTTAGCATAGCTGAACTTTAGTCAAAGTGCCCGGCGTTGGTTGTCCGTATGCCACAAACTTTAAGGACTTTAATTCTGTTTACTTCATGGTAAGAAACCGCTTTTGACTACTAATAAACGTGTTCAGTTGAGGACTGCCGGGGGCTTGTCGCTAAGCAAAACAGGCAGCTACCTAGGCTAACGTTAGCATACTTAGCTAGTAGCATGGAGGGATGCTAGCTCAGACTTCATATAGTTATGTCTTTATTTTAATAATGTCAATTATGTGTTGGATTTGGTGACCACAAGTCCATGTCTGAACGTCGTAGAAGTAAAGAAAAGTAGCGAAACACTGTGATGGGAACGTGGGGTTGCTAACGTTTGTTGCTAACATTTAATTAATTTACTAGCAGCTGTCATGATTAGATTTTTTTGTCCTGTTGGTGTTGGGTAAATTTCACTATTTGTTCGCCACCAGTCAGAGAAATTATAACAATTGGCTTTGAAACATATTCTAGAGTAAAGAAAAATATGCTATTAGCGCTTCGGCTAATTTAGGCATACTAACTTCAGCAGGCCAAAGACAATCCAGCCGCTTTCCTGATTTTCGAAGCGCCGGTGGAGACTCCGTTCGGGGCTGCAGTGCCACCCATCTCCCCGCCTCTTTGAACCTGGAAGAGCAACGCCTCCTTGTGACAAATATCCAACATGACAGGTGAGTAACATCACACACTTCTACACTTTCTCCATCACTGCCCAGAGACACGACTCATGCCCTGCAAAAGTTGAACAGAACTAAAAGAAGTAGCCACAACACAGCAAGTTATTTAAAATTATATAAACTGATCAGATTTCATAATATGCCACTGCTAACAGAGAAAAGCAACCTGTTTTGTGGGAGAAGCTTTGCATAAGTGTTCAGGTGTGTGTGATGTGTGAACTTACGTAGGAAACACCCAGCAGACATTGGCCTGCGATGGCATCTGCTGACACCCATGACTGCATTCCTTGAACTTGAAGCCCACGGACTGAATAGCTGTCCCATAGTGCCCCTCTTTACCCTGCTTCTCTCCACCCTCCTCTCTCTTTGTTGCCCAGTGAGAGGCTTCGGGGTGGATAGTGAGGTCCATTGTGTCAGTGAGATGTTTATTAATGAGAGAGAGATGCACACAGGGTGCAGAGCTGCTATTGAAGGACTAATCTCTAATCTCTTCGTTAATGCGGACAACCTGCCTATGTACTAACATAAATTTCTAAGAAGCCTCGAGACAGGGACGCACGAGTTGATGTTCAGCAGGCGCTCGTGGTGAATCTGTGAGTTGATTCCTGCAGAAGTTGGTTTTTCTGTTCAGGCTTGACTGGGAAAAAGCTGATGCTTGTGCATGGATGTGTGGCGCATTGATTAGAAGTTCTGTCAGTAGGTAGGATTATTTTTTTTTTGGGACTTTTTTTTTTTCTAAATATCCAAATTATTTTAGGTTTTTAGTCTGCTGGTTGTAGGCTTGTTTTTGGCTTTGGTTAGGAAGGTTTCCATGCCTATGAAAGGAGCAGTGTGTGTCTGAGTGTGTGCGTGCTTGTTGCCTGCCATGCCCTTGCCTGCGCCTGATGTCCCGGCCTCTCAGAGGCTGGCACTGGACTGCCGTACCCTTCTGGACCATCGCATTGGCAAGGGTAAGTGACAACACCAGCTCCTCTGTTCTTTCTGTAGCCCCTCTCAGTTTCAAAGCGACATAGACAGAGAACTCTTTCATTGAAAAGTTACTTTTTTAAACATGGCTGCATTATTCAGCAAGTGAAAACTACTGTTTGAGTTTGAATCCCTGTCCTATAAAGTCGATTTAGCTTATTTCATAGTTTGTTAAGGCTGTGATTGGTACTTAGCACAAGTTGATGTCGCACAGTGTTGTTTAATCAAAGGAAAATCAGATTTATTTACAGGGCCTTTAATTGGCTTCAGCCTAAAACCTCTTTGAAAGGGTTCATCTATGCAGGAAAAACTCTACATAAAGTGCTCTCTGTTGGATTTTGTAAAAGAAACATTTGTTTGTCCATCAGAAAGCAATGCGTGTCAGTGTAAAGATCCATTTCTCTTAAAGAAGTTTAATCTCAGTGGGTGATTGATATTCTGCACCAGGCTGCCGTCTAAAGAAGAACATCTGTGTCAGATTCTGAAAGTGAAATATTTTTATTATATCGTTCTCCTACTCGGATCAATTCAACGCTATCTAGAAAAAAAATAAATCACCACTATCTTCACGTCATTGAACCAGTCCTGATGTAGTCCACTCTCTCTTTCTTGTTCAATCAATGGCAGTTAAGTACTTTTGGTAATTGAAAAAGCGAGCTTCGCAATGGGTTTTGGCTTTCTCACCCCCTTTGAGCTGGTGCTGTTTCCAACTTAGATTGCTGTGTGTCTTTTTAAGTGCTGATACTCCGTTTTGAAAATCTGTTCTAAGCTAATGTTTGGAATATTGAGAAAGCAAAGAGACAGAGTGGAAATAAATCGTATTTCAAACACTCAGTTGTGCATTTACAAGGTCACTGCAGCATCATGATGTGTCTGATTGAATTTGTGCATTAGAGCCAATTATATGATTGTGGTACCTCTTTTATTGTTTGTGGTTTTGCAGTAATACAGATAAAAGCATGGACTGATTTGAAAATTCTGCTCATGTGATGCATTCATGTCGAGTAGATGAGCAGTTCTGCCATTTAAGAGATGTGAGCTCGGTGCTGAACAGTGTTGGTTTTAGAAAATGAAACCTGGAGGAGAATGAGTACACTCTGGCATCTTACAAAGAATGTTTGCATTTTTTTGCAGTTTGCATCATTCAGTGTCATTTTTGTGTCTTTTAGTGTCATTTTTGCATTTTCTTTGTGTCATTTTTGTGTCTTCTTGTGTCATTTTTGTGTCTTTTAGTGTCATTTTTGTGTCGTTTTTGCATCTTTCAGTGTCATTTTTGTAATTTTTGCGTCTTTCTGTGTCATTTTGGCTTGTTAAAAATGAACAGCTGGTTTATTTGAGTTATCCACCAGGACACCATTGTAGTCACTGGAGTAAAAGTTCATTTATAATCTTTAACATTAAAGAAAAGCCAGATATTTTCGCTATGGAAAGAAGTGCAAAAGAAAGTTGCATGCACATAAAAGCAATAATTGAAATTAGGTAGAGCAGGAGGGATGGAGAGATTAATGATTAAGAGGAGGGAAAGAGTGATGCTAGCAGGGGGTTGGAGAGGGGAAGAGGATGTAGAGGTTGCAGGGGAGGAGGGAGGTCTTCTCCCTTTCTATCCCCATGGTGCATATTTCGCTCTCATTCTCTGTCACTCCTCCCCTTTCTCAGTTTTTTTTGTCTCTGCAACTGAGAGATTGATCAGGAGCGAGGTGGGTGTGTTTGTGTGTGCGTCTGCATGTGAGAGCTGCACTACCCCCTTGAGAAGGAGAGCGCTGTTGCAGAAGAACGGGAAAATCCAAGGTCATCACGGCACGCTTCTCTCTGACGTTGCCTTTCAGCCCCCTTATTGTGCGCAAGTGTGTGTGTGTGTGTGTGTGTCTGCATGGCACGGAGGGTGTGCGTGTAATTCACAGCGCCAAGCTCTGCACCAATCACGGTGCACATTCATATGCCTTTTAGCTCCAAGCACACGTGCAGGCATTTATCCCAGAGTGAGCGGTGAGTGCGGTTGTGTGCATTTTCAGTGCCCGTCGGCACGGCAGTGTGTCTGCATGAGGAGCTGAAGCTGCATTAAGGAAACATAAGCGTCTGTAGTGAGAGACTCCCACATCACGATCGATGTACGGTAAGAATATCAATCATTTTTGGCACGAGGATCGGCGTGTGTGATCTGGGTTGTGTAAGCATGTGAGTAATGTGAAGCATCCAGTGTTAAGCCAGTTTTCCTACATTCTGTAAATATGTTTCTTTCTTAGCTTTCTTGCGATGAACTGCACTCGTCACTAGTGTGTAACATCTTCTGAAAGTGTGTTGTGGGAACTTGGACTCTTCTGAGGATACTCTCTGTTACGTTACAGTGTTGGATTACAAGAAGACTTCGCTTTGGAGATGTTTATTTTTGGTAATAGACACTTTCTTGCGTTAAGTTTGTATTGCTTCCTTCTGTTGTGGTTGAGATGGTTAGATTGTGATCTTTGGAAATATAACATGTAGTGCTAACTGTTGCTAGCTTAAACTGCGTGATAGGCTCTGAGATGTTGTCATGCTCACTGTATATATTTCATTTTCTTGTGATTCTTTATTGATTTTAATGAACCTTTATTATTTTATGACATGCTTAATTAATCCCTTAAAAACTGGCAAAGCAGTGTGTGTGGTGTTAAATTAAAATGGTAGATGCTTTCTGGTCACAACAAAATGCCCTTTGTAAATGTTATCACTTACCGTAGCTGTAGGGTCACTGGAGCATGTTGATATATAGTCCATTGATTAGTGCTAATTAAAAATGTAGTCGGCTTTGCTTTGAGTTTGTGGACTATTGATGGAAAAACACTCTGGTTAGTAGAGCAATGATTTATCGCTACAGACAGGGTGAAGTGGAGGCTCAGTTTGGCTTTTCTGTGCAGTGCACTGCATGTATAGAACTGGAGCGCTGGGATTGAGTCCCTCATAGCCTGGTTTCAGTGCTGGTTTGACAGTGATTCATAGTGTGTCGGATTGGCCTTGTGTCATGAGGATTTGTTGGCAGCTGGGTCTGGACATCAGCGTCTCGGTTGCATTATATCAGCCGTGTTCACTGCCACCGCACTGAATCGAATGTGCGCTTTGAATCCGACTCGTGGATTAATTGCCTGAAAAAATAATGCATGTACTGTACATATGCCTCTGCAAAGTGCGCGCCTGTACCCTCAAGATACCCTTTTTAATAGGCAGGCCTCTATGTGACAGAGAGAAGGCGGGATGGATAGTGGTTATAGATGCAGCACATTTGAATATCTGTCATTCTCTGCTTGCCTTAGTGACACACACACACACAAAAAAAAATCACGTTTCTTACTCCATGTCATGCTTCCACTTAGGCTGTCAGCCTCCTCTCCATGATACTCACCTCCCCTTCCTCATCTGCTGTACAGCTCTCCCAAACTCACCGAGCGGCAGCTTATGTGCATACTGGTCGGCCGTTGAATCAGCCTCGCTCATTATTTGTTATTTGCTTACACTCTCCTCGCCTCTTGTCTCGTCCTCTCGCTATGTTTGTTGATTCTGACTGTGTGCTTGCATTTCACCGCGTGAATCCACAGTTTAAAGATGTTTGCTGATGTAAAAATAGCAGGACTTTGTCTCTCTCCCCTCCTTCCTCTTATGTAATGACACCCCTGAAGGGCAGCATGCTTTGTAACCATCTTTGACAGGTATGTACAGCAAGATGGTGACTACAGAATCTCAATGTGTGCGTACTGTGTGTGTGTGCAGCCTGCAAAAGAAACAGCGCTTTGCATGACCTCAGGTGAAGGTGAGGTCTAAACAAATACTGACAGCTGGGTCCCTTTTTCACACAAATATAGACACACACACACACACACACACACACACATGGATCCCAAATCTGTTTAATATTGTCTTTGCAGGGCGGCAGGACTATATTTATAGTCTCTTGTCCGCCATGTGACTTTGGACACAACAGAGCAGCTTTGGGACAGCAGGTGCAGATATAACACTGCAAGATGCACCGGGCCTGCTTGTCACACACTCCGCTGTGTGTGCGCATGTGTGCTTTTCTAATTAGTTTGACTGTCGTTCCAGACAACCTCATTTTGCGACGAGGTTGATCTTGTTGATTTGCAGAGCGCCGTTGTCCACAGCTGATAAATGCGATCCACAGTGCAGTAGTCCTGTTAACACTTGATGTATGTGGGTGGAGGATGATTATTTTTTTTTTGTTTTGTTTTTTCTAATTATCATCCACAAACATGTCCGCCAGAGCTATGTGTTTTTTTGTTTTATTTTTCTCACTTCAGCTTGCTTTCTTTTTTTTCCTCCCATCTCTCCATCTCGCTCTAATGTGGAAATGTTAAGCTGACATCCTGGGGGAAATGGAGAGTGTAATCTGTTAATGTACCAGCCCATTGTTACAAGGATAAAAATAGATTTGTGATTGGCCAGATCCTTGCTATGGTGATCTTTTTTAGGGGCATAGACCTCTCACGTATGGGTATGTAGCTTGGCATTTAATTGACGAAACAAGTAAGTCCCCCATTCACTTGCACCAGGTTGCAGAAATCTATGCCCTCTCGTTATTGTTTCTCCCAGCAAACGGTGATTCACTGTTTCATGCTCCTCGGTGTGTTTGTGTCTGCATGGAGGTGTGGAGGAGCTTGGTGTCCAGCCCCTAAATGTGTTGTCAGCTTGCCATGCAGAGTGGGTGGATGTCGTGAGGCCCCCTGCTGTGTGTGCTTTTCACCGCTGTCATCCATATCCGTGTCCGCCCACCTTGTTGCGCTCTCTCTTAGCTTTTTCCACACCAGCCCATCATTACAAGAACTGGAAAAAAAAACTCCTTATTTTTTTGTACACTAGCTGCAGACAACTCAGAAACTACACTGGATTTCCTGTGCCGGTGAGTCAGTTGGAGTAATTTCCAGCTGAGACAACTTACTGCAGCATATTTTTAAGTTACAGGCACGCTGCGAGAAGAATATGTTGAGGTGGCAGCTGTGTTAAGTGTCACAGTGACGTGTCTGTATAATGACAACCCTGGAGCCACACTGATTACTGTTTTTATACAGTTTCTTGAGTCGTGGAAACCACTTTTCAGCTTAGAGTTCAGTTATGTTGAAAGTACAAAACTGTTCAGGCGTTCTCATGCAGTTGAAATACCAACCTGGTCACATTGAAAACTACTTGTTAAAAAAAACAGATCACTACCTATACAGGGGGTCCTTCACTTACATCGGAGTTCCATTCCTACGGTGCGATGTAAGTCCATTTTCACCGTAAGTCAGAACTCCAGCAAAAATGTAAACGAAGCCGTTACGAAATCAATCAGATCTTCGGAAAAGTCATGAATACCAATGACCAAAGCTGTCTTACAGCGCCGCATGACGACGTATTCGTCCGCTCCGCTCGCCAACTAGTTCCATGTAACCAGCCGTAGGTTGAGGACGTCGTAAACCGAGGACCCCTTGAAATAAAACAAAAGCGTTCAGAGCAGCCTTGTACTCTGCCAAGGCTGTCGTATCATTTCTGACAGATTAAATTTCCTTATTAGTCATTGATGATCAGAAATCAAGGCAACATAGAGTGTGGCCATTAAATATAGATGCACCCACAAACAAAATGACGTTGCGCTGAGCACAGGCGTGTGTTATGCATGTGTGCGTTATGTATGGATACCGAATCACGTGACCTAAATATGTAGCAGGCGGTGGGAATTGATGGGACTCTGAAACACCCCCACAATTTCATCAGTTGTTCCTTGTATCATTTCCGATGTATAAATCCTGATAAATCCGCAGTGGTGGATGTGTAGTAGGATCGCAATCATGTGATAATCAGCAGGCAGCTGATGTGTTCACTTGTTGTCAGAGTTACACTGATGCTGTGCCGCTATCTTGCAATGATACAGAAATATTTAACAAATCCGTGGATCCAGACTATAAGCCGCATCACTGCCGAAATCTAATCATGTGGTCCTTGTGTCATTTCTGACCTTCTCTGAAATTTCATCCAAATCCATTAGTCCATTTTTGAGTAATGTTGCTAACAGACAGACAGACAGACAGACAGACAGACAGACAGACAGACAGACAGACAGACAGACAGACAGACAGACAGACAGACAGACAGACAGACAGACAGACAGACAGACAGACAGACAGACAGACAGACAGACAGACAGACAGACAGACAGACAGACAGACAGACAGACGTAAGTTGATCCTCACATAACTCCGCCACGTTCCTTGGTGTAGTAATAATTAAAACCCAAAGCAATTATGCAGCTGGAGTCTGAAACAACAGTTCAGTTGCTCCACCCACTAACTTGTTTTTAAAAAGTTTTCCTTTTAAATCAACTTTCCCTGTGTGTCTGCTCTTTCCAAAAATCTCCTTCCTCTGCAGCTGACAGAGGACAGAACAGATTTGTGCCGGACAGACGATGCAATAAGTAGCACTAATCTGTGACTCATTCAGCGCATCTCAATCCACCTCCCCCATCGCACTCCCATCTCCGTCTGTATCGTTTTCTCTTTCCCCCACCTTCTGTGTCTCTGTCCCTCTTTCTTCGTCCTCCACCTTTGCTTCCTCACACCAGGAACCTGCTGCATTTTCATTAATGCACTGGCGAATCCTACACTCGGGCCCCGGGCCAATCCAGCGAGGACGAGAGGCAGGAGGTAGAGGAGGGTTGGGTGGGAGCAGGAAGAAGGGAGGGCGGGGCGCAGAGGCTTCATTAGTGTTTGAAGTGATGGAGGAAAGAGGAGAAGCGCTATGAATAGACACACGGCTTTCAGAGATAAGCGCAAATGTAACTCCTGCTGCGGAGTTCAGCTGAACTTTTAGAAAGCAGACGGCTTTAAAATGAGGGGACTCTAAGTAGTTAAGATGGCAAAGATGCTTTTCACTCTGTTAACTGCCTTTCAAGGGCATCCTGCTGTGCCTGCTGCCCTCCTCGCAGCTGTAGGTCACTGATAACATACCAGAAGGCTGCTGAATATGAGCGCAGCCATGTTGTTTTGTTCCAAAGGACGGCCTTCACACCTACTGTACTCTGAAGTCTCACCAATGATGTCAAATAGTCCTCGACATTCTCATAGTTTGTGATTGTGTGCCTCATTGCAGTTTCTAAACAAAATATTTAATGTGTTGAATGCAGTTCTTCATTTAAGCATTATTAGTACAGCTTCGGTTCCCTCCATAGACTTTGACATTGACACAAATTATTGGCAAGGCTGGACTTTAATAGATGGGGTGGAGTGATAAGTGAGTAAATCTGTAAGTCAGTTGACTGGTATGTTTGTGTAATGTGATAATGAATTGAGTTTCAGTTTTGGAAAGGGTTGCGTTAGCAGTTATTTCTGTAGTCGATTCATCTGGAGTTTGTTTTCTCAATTCAATAATTAGTTGCTTGGTCTATAAAGTGTAAGAAAATATTGAAAAAGTTTCATCAGTGTCCTCAAATCTGTAGTCTGTGTTGTCCCCAACCTGAATGATTTTTAGTCTACAGTCATAGAAAGGAAACCAGAAAGCAGTCATATTTAAGAAGTTGGATTTGAAATGTTTTGTTTTTCCTAAAAAATGACTCAAACCAGTAAATTGATGATTACAATAGTAGACAATTAATTTAGTACAAGTTGAATATTCAGATAGTTGTTACAGCTCTAGTTTTATGATGCTGGTTAGACAAAACACAAAGAAATCACTTTTGTATGGGAGAAATTGTTGGTTATTTTCTGTCATCAGGCATTTTACTGATGTAAAAGGAATCAGTTCACAGTGAAAATTGTCACTGAATCAAGTGATCATGAAAAAATTATTAGCTACAGTCCTACAAAAACATTGATGTTGGTTCTGTTGGTTATGTTATTTGTACTTGTAGGTTTTACTTTTCCCTATATAGCATTTCAAGTAGACCGTGCTTCTGTTTTTAAAATAAAAATGTATTATCACTTGGAAATAAGCAGTTTTTTTTTACAGAAAACTTTGACGCCTGTCTGAGTGCATTGTTGAATGAGGTATGACGGATGTTTGACTCCGTGGTTTGCATGAAATGTGCGCAGTTTGTTCTTTTTACATTGATATAAATGTTGTGATTTTTGGGACAAGTGGCACCAGTTGACAGCTGCTTTTTGCAATGCAGTCTTGTCTCTGTAGGAGCGTCGGTGTCTCATAGCGTGAGCAGATTTGAACATGAGCCACAAGACTTGTCACTGACTGTGTTGGTGGTGCATTAAAGAAAATAATAAATAACATAAAATATATGTAAGTGTGGGTGTGGAGTCCAGGGAGAATCTGCTGTGTGTTGGATATAGTTACACTGTCAGATGGGGGAAGCAATTGGGCAGCTGGTAATCTTGTTAATGTCTGGTCATTGTGCTCGCAAAATGGGGTTTTAGTGTCACATCAGTGAAAAAAGGCTTCAATCTGTGTACGGCACCTACAATAATGAATAACGAAACATTTTGAGGGAGAATGAGAGGAAGGAAAATAAGGATGGGAGGCAGGAAGGAAGGAAAGACGGATGAGAAGCTGTTTCTTTGCAGATTGCATTGTGTTTGTTTAAAATACACTACATTTGTGAAGTCTCTGTTTGAAGTGTCAGACCACGGTGCCATTCATTGCTTGGCTGCAGTGCTGACAGTGCAGTGACCTACTTTTCTTCAGTGCTTTCTGTGACTCCAAAACTCTCACCGTTGGTGCTCGATGAAGGCAACAAGATAATAATTGTCACAGAGAGCTGCAGGAAGGGTTAAGATTCATTTGGGATTTTTTTGAGATCGTCCTGTTGTTCATATCTTTGTTCTCCCAGGGTCTTCTTATGACTCACCACTGCTGAATTCCTTCAGCCAATCAGAACCCAGCTCTCTCTGGATGCCTAGCTTGCTGCTTTCTCCTTAAATGCAAAGTCAGAAAATTCACCGTTCATACTGGGTGTTGCACTTTTCTCTTCAAGGCTGTCTTGACTGAGACAAACAGATCATGTTTGTGTGTGTATCTGATTAAGACTGTAATTCTCTTGTGACCACATTCTTTCCATATCTTGCTTTTCTCAAATGTTCTTTGCCCAGGATTACCTTGACTTAGCGTGAGTTTGTGTGGCAAAATAACAGCTTGTATGTACAACAGTGCAGGAACAGACTGTGAAGATACCAATTAAGCCGCATAAACATTAATGTGTCTTTATGTTTTTAATCTCAGAATGTGAAGTTTGAATGATTGTTTTGACTTACTATGGATATAGCTCCATCACTCAGTCTTGTTGTTCCCTTCAGGGAGTAATTATGTAGAGAATTTCCTTGGAAGCTTCTACGAAGTTTCCTTTTTCTCTACATATATAATTTTCCTGTCATAGACTAGACATAGCTGTCCTTGAATGATAAAACTACTAATGTGCATGTTTAGATTTGCTATACAGGGGGTCCTCGGTTTACGACGTGCTCGACCTATGACGTTTCGTCATTATGCCAAACTGGTTACGTTGAACTAGTTGGCAAGCGGAGTGGATGAATACGTCATCACACAGCACTACAAGACGGCTATGGTCACATTTACCGATTGTACACCACCTTGTATTGTGCTACATTTGCTATTTTTTGCCCTTCATTATTGCTCCCAAGCAGAAGTCAGACTCTTCTGATGGCAGCGCTTCGAAGAAAAGGAAAGCCATCTCCATGGAAGTGAAATTAGATATTGTAATGGACTGACATTGTTGTTGACGTTGAGGTTTCAATGTTTATTGTTCAGTTTGAGATTTACCTATTGTCAGTGAACGTGCCATGTTTCGTTAGCTCACCTCTGATTGGCTGAGAGTCAGCAGTAGTGTGTGTGTATCGAGCCAGAGACATCTAGGAATGGTGGCTAATACTGGCGCTAAGTTGTAGGTTTTTTGTAGTTATTTTGGCGTTGGCTACGACCCACAGTATCCTATGTGAAGGTTCAGTAAACAATCAGATAAAGTCTCACTCATTCATCATAGAGGGTCGCTACAATATAGTAAAATGCTCAAGTTGTAGAAACAGTCAACATACTCTATTTTCTTCTTGTAAAATGACTCATACATGTATAAAAGTCAGTAGTATTCATGACTTTTCTGAAGCACTGATCGATATTGAGATCCACATAACGGCTTTGTTTATATTATTGCTGGAGTTCCGACTTGCGACGAAAATTGACTTACATCGATCCGTCGGAACAGAACTCTGATGGAAGTCGAGGACCCCCTGTATATAAATGTGACCAGACAGGTAGTTTAGCCTTTATTATTGTTTTAGCTGAAGCTGTGTTTTCCTTAATAACAGGTCAATATAAGCGTCGTTGCAGTGCATATACATAACTGGTGAAGAGGAATTTTTATCTTCTATGATTTACTTTGCATCACTTTTCCTCAGCGGTGATCTTACATGCAATTAATGTGGAGTCATTAGCTACTGAACGAGATGAATCACTACCAGAACTCCTGCTGGATACAGACCGTGGGTTTAAGTGTGCCACTGATCACATACTTCACGCAGTATTGTCCTCCTCTGCTGCTATCTATGTGTTGCTCTTTTGAGAATATCCTTTGCTACTGAAAACAGCAACACTTTATTGCCATTTTATTGATGGGGCTTGCAAGCTTTTTGCGCAAATGCTCCACCAAAAACAAGTTCCCCCATCATCACTGCATCCTGGGCTTATAACTGTCCAAGACAAATGCGATTACTTTCAAGAACAAGCCAGCGCATTTTTTTCCCCCATGTAGCAGGATGGTAATGCTTGCAGTCAGACCATTCTCCAACACCCACACTATATGATTAGAATGATTTTAAACCAGCATACAATGTCTCTAAACTGATTTGAGAACTGCCTCATTATATTTGCACAAAGTGACACAGCACAGACAAATAGGGCCACCGCAGAAAATGGACGAGGGAAGAGAACGTGACTTGGTTTTGTTGCATTTCTGTCAGTCATACTGTATAAGTCTAATTGACCATGTCTCTCTGTTTGTTTTTTCCCATCTCTTCCCTTCCTCAGGGGTTTGTGGTTGTTGTGGGGCACTCAGGCCTCGATACAAGAGACTGGTGGACAACATCTTCCCAGAAGACCCAGAGGTGAGGCGCTCAACTAACACTGTCGGTTTCTTTATTAATGCTTTGGCTGTTGGACCATATTATTCGCCTGTCTGCTGCATGATTACATATGGAAATTGTGTGGAGCTTGCTAATTCCACTTACTGAGCTAGAAAAAAACAGGTGTTTCCTTACGATACAGCAGTAGTTCTCAAACTTTTTCCCCTCTTCGGAGGACCAAAACTTTTGCGCCCGCCTGATAACTTTGGAAAAAAAAAGGAGCTGAGGATCTCATGCTTGCTGAGTATGGCGTCTTCAGCTATTCTATGTGGTTTCTTGCACTTGGCGATTCTGTATGACGCTGTTTGTGCTTTGCCGCTCACTGATGCAGCTTTTACCACGCGATGTTCCTGCTCAAGATATTCATCAAGTGTACTCTGAAACAGTAAGGTTGAAAATTGTGCTCACCAGATGTTACTTTCACTTTATATTCCTTTGGCAAATGAATATAAACAAAGTGATGATAATTTCTTGGATTTAGGCAGAATGAGGTAGAGGTAGTTTGCAGCAGCTTCATACCCGTCTTCTGCATAGCTGTTTAATCTTTGCTGTTATTTTAATGATGTGATCTGATGAAGATGACTCATAAAGAGAATTAATTTTTGGTGAAATCAAAGGCACTGGTTTGTTTGAGAGGAAACCTTTCATCAGTGCCGCTGTTCTACTGCAGTAACCTACTTTACCTGTCAGGTCTGTGGCCAAAACTGCAATCCAGGGGCATGCTATTACATTCACGCTTTACGTCACTGTTTTGTGGGTGCGCGTGCATGTGCACCTGCACATTGTGTTCCCAAAAAAGGCTTCTAAGTTTGGCTAAGCTGCTGTGGCTGCAGTGAGTCTGTAACTAATGGTGCCCCGGTAGGTTGGGAGTAATGAAACCGTCTGATAACTCAAAATTGTGTCATGCTGTGCGAGCATGTGGACGTGTGCACACATTTAACGTATGTCAGTGTTTTTGCCTAATAATTGTTGGTATAATGGTTAAATATAGGTTGTATTGTCTGTGTCTTGCACGCCTTCTGTATGTACAGAATGTCCCTGTATTACAATTTAGTATATTAGTAGTTGAAACGACTTGCCTGGAGCTGCAGTTTTCTGGCTGTGTGATTGATTTTAGATTTGAGCCACAGGTTGTTTTAGAGAAGCAGACAGAAGCAGAGCTGTCACCCTGTGCTGTTCTGTGAAGTATCTATCTGATTAGATTTTTCACAAACGGGCATTTTGGATTTTTTCCCAGCAGGAAAAGCACAGGTGCAACTCATGACACTAACGAGGCTTCCATTTCATTTACTAGTAGCAGAAAAACATGCCAGTCAGCTGGAATGCACGATAGCATCGCTTAGGAATGGGAAACTCTTCAATTATTGTAGTCATCTTCATCCCCCTGAACCTCTAAACCTGCTAGTAGATTTTTAATGTTGTGTTGTCTTTTTAAAAATGCTAAAATTACACCATTTATCATCGCCAGAAACTGTAAAAACAGAAGAAAAAAATCAACCTTCTGACTGTCCGTGAGCAGAAAATGTGTGACATTCAGTTATGTAGGAAAAAAGAACCAAATCTAAACCTAAAAAATGGGATATTTTATCAAAACCACCTTCCTCTGTATGTCCTGTTTAAGGATTTGTCCAAAATAGACAATCTGCATTAACCAGCTCTCGTAGAAAAAATACAAATTCTGCACTCCTCGGCACAACTGTGAAGCCGTGATTGACTCCACTGTGACTGACTGTTGGCTGTGTTTACACAGTGCAAATAGGAGACAAGTATGGAAACAAATCAGAGAGATTGAGAGGAAAATAAAACAGAACTGATCAATAAAATAAATACAGAATTGCTCCAAAATGAGATACAGAGGAGCAAGTAGTCAGCAAGAACATTCAGTGTGATGGAGTACCTTTCTGGACTTGATGTATTTAAGTAGTGTGAAAAACACCTGCACTAAAGACATTTTTGAGTTCTGGACATGATTACGCTGTTTCACTGGAGGTGCAGGACTTTATATTCCAGAAAATGATTCCACGCTATGAAATACGATGCGACGGGAGCAAAAACTGCTTGAGGTTCAGAGGTTTAATAATATCAAAACATGTGCTATATAGAGCCGTGTGACTCTATAAACTTGTAGCTATTAACCCGACAATAAAACTTAAAGCAGGTGATTATCAAGCTTTAAATTATTTACGAGGTGCTTCACATTATCACATCTTTCACTGACTACATTTATGCCGATATGGTGTTTTTCATGACCTTTTTACATGTCATAATTGGAAAAGCTGACGTATTAATCATTCATGACCCTGGTATTGTGCATGCTGGTTCGCTGTCACTGCCGTTTGCTACCGAGGCACTTCTATCGTTAATTGTATTAGAAACGACTATCATTCTTGCGATCATGATGCGTTAAAAGTGCCTGCTGTGAAAATGTTCTTTTGTTAGGGTACACATGTTCCCAGCTAATTGAGCTGTTTCCCTCCCACAATTTTCAAGAAAAAAACCCAGACGTTATTCTGCCAGTCCTCATGTTTCCACCTCAGCATCATCATCTTTTCTTCACAAACATCACTGTAAGAAAGCTAAGTGTTTATATATACAATGTGAAGTTAGACGTTTTTGGAGGAGTTTTTGGAGTCCTACTTTATTGGCTGCTTGTTTCACTTCTTGTCTGGATGTAAATGGGATCCCAGTGGACTGTGGATGTTTTTAGGCCTCTCCTCCCCCTGACCAGACTGAAGAGTAGTGAAGTAGGTCAAGGGGGAAAGCAGGAGGTGAAACTTGATGATCCAGTTAAACGCTTTTATTTTGAGGATGAGAAGAAGAGCGCACTTCAGGATACAAATTAGACCAGGAAACGTTGGTGAAGTAGTTGTGAGAAAGCAGTTGAATTTATTGCCTGTTCTTCTTGAGTGTCACTGAGGTTTTTCTCAGTTGAAGCCAAGCAAACCACAGCCAGTCAGTGGACACAGCAACCTCATGTGTATCCACTCTGACCTGACATTTTTATTCTAGGTGAATGGCTCCTGTTGTACATACATGCGAATGAGGCTCTAAAGTTTCTTGTTTTCTCCGTTCTCTCCTCTTTTTTTCCGTCTCCCTCCGTCACCCCGTTAGGATGGGCTGGTCAAAGCCAACATGGAGAAGCTGACGTTCTACGCCTTGTCAGCTCCAGAGAAGCTGGACCGTATCGGAGCCTACCTGTCCGAGAGACTGTCGAGGGATGTGGCTCGACATAGATATGGGTGAGCTCTACCATTCACAATGGACTCCCAAACTTTTCAGTTTTCTCTGCCCTGACAACGTACTGTTGCACATTTAGTTTATTACTCTGCCAAGGAACGCAGCGGAGTGATGTGACGATCGGCGTACGTTTGTCTGTCTGTTAGCACATTTTTAAAAAAATGGACTAATGGATTTGGATGAAATTTTCAGGGAAGGTCAGAAATGACACAAGGACCAAGTGATTAAATCTTGGCAGTGATGCAGCTTATAGTCTGGATCCATGGATTTGCTAAAGATTTCTGTATCATTGCCAGATAGCGGCACAGCCTCACTGTAACTATGACAACAAGTGAACACTACATCAGCTGCCTACTGACGATCACATGATTGTGATCCTACTACAAATCCACCGCTGCGGACTTATCAGGACTTATCCATTGGAAATGATACAAGAAACAGTTGATTGTGGGGGTGTTTCCAAGTCCCATCAATTCCCACCACCTGCTACATATTTAGGTCACGTGAGTCGGTATCCGTACATAACGTACACATGCATAACACATGCCTGTGCTCAGCATAAGGTCATTTTGTTTGCGGGTACATCTATATTTAATGGCCACATTCTATGTTGTCGTGATTTCTGATCATCAATAACTAATAAGCAAATACTGCTTTTAAAAATAAAAATAAAAAAATGCTGCATTTCTGACAATGCTACCTGCCTTGGTGGAGTACTGCATGCTTTTCTAGTTTATGCTTTTCCATTCATTAGCTGATTTAAAATCAGCATAATTAAGGCTTAAACAAAAAATTATGAAGGAATTCGATGTGGCCTCGCTATGAAGTAATAGTGAAAGTGGTGCATGTGATTGACTTTCATCACAGAGATTTGCGCTGATCTTTGCACTAGATCAGACCATATCAAACAGCTTTAGATTGTGCCATTAAGATTTCCCTTGTGTGATATGTGCGTGTTCGTGATCCATCTTTGTGTTTAAAATTTATTTTGATGTGCATAAGGAGGCTTGTTAGTGTAACATTTTCGGGTCGTCTCGCGTCTGTACAGTCTGTGCTTTGTATACCATGAAAGTTGTTGTTTTGTATGACTCATGACTGTGGACGCTGTGTGAGGATTCTCACCAATGCAAACAGCCTGCACAGATTACATTTACTCTTGGCAGAGTCGAGCTGAAATATGTTCAATATGTCAGTCTCCAGAGTTTGTCTGGCAGAGCTTATCACATTTTGATTTGTTCCAGACACGGATTATATTTGCTTCGAGGTTAATGGTGTCCTTCTGTCTCTCTCCTCCGATTCAGGTACGTGTGCATAGCCATGGAAGCCCTGGACCAGCTGCTAATGGCCTGTCACTGCCAGAGCATCAACCTGTTTGTGGAGAGCTTTCTAAAGATGGTGCGGAAGCTGCTGGAATCGGACAAACCCAGCCTGCAGATCCTAGGAACCAACTCGGTGAGTTTTCAGGACTATATTACTAGTTTGAAGAGTCCGGCTGTTGTTTTATATTTTGAAAATGAACAAACTAAACCAGCCCTGCAGATACTATAAAACTAGTATTTCCATTCCTCTTCTACGACGAGCATTTTCCCTTTTGTTAAACTGGATATTGCTTTGTAGAGGTTTTAAATTGCAAATGAAATGTCCTGACTTTCTTTAGTAGTGCAGTGGGAAATAATTATCTACAACAAAATTACACTGTGGCTGTCATAAAAACTGTGGTAAACGTAATGAAAAAAAATGATATCAAGCAGTGCGAGGCTGTTGGAAGTTAGTTTCAGGGAGAGAGCACATGCGGCATCCAATTTAGTTTAACTTGATGTCTCTAGTGCACTGTTTTTTGAAGATCTACACTGCTGTTCAAAAGATGGGAGTCTCCCAGACAATGTCATGTTTTCCATGAAAACTCACACTTTTCTCCATGTGCTAATATAACTGCACAAGGGTTTTCTAATCATCAATGAGCCTTTCAACACCATTAGCTAACACAATGTAGCATTAGAACACAGGAGTGATGGTTGCTGGAAATGTTCCTCTGTACCTCTATGGAGATATTCCATTAAAAATCAGCTGTTTCCAGCTACAATAGTCATTTACCACATTAACAATGTCTACACTGGATTTATCATTCATTTAATGTTATCTTCACTGAAAAAAAAACTGCTCTTCTTTCAAAACTTAGGACATTTCTAAGTGACCCCAAACTTTTTAACGGTTGTTTATAGCTGCAGTTTAAGCAATTTTACCCTATAAAAATAGTTTAACAAGCATAAAAACTTACCTCGCTGTAATGTGGTCTCATTTTTGTCACAAGAGCCTAAAAAATTAGGGCAGCTTGTTTTGCCGACATAAATTTAGATAAATGCCCACACGCTCAAACCGTTGCTCCCTAATGTGTCTTAGTTTCTAAGCTTTTCTGCCGCATCAAACTCTACCCACATGAGTGGATTTAGAGGTATTATCTAATCAAAAGTCGACAGGGCGCGTTTACTCTCCTGATGTGGTGGCGCAAAGTAAAAGATGTTAACCTTGGGAGGAATACTGTATTGGTGTTTTGCAAAGATCAGAGCTCAGCATGAGAGTGGTGCACAGAGAGAGTGATGAGCTTCCCCCTGATGTGGGGAGCAGCTATCAGCGCCGTCGGCCAGGTCAGCAGAGGACGCATAAAGGAAATCAGATTAGCTGCAGACTACATGGCCAAAGCACTGCAGTCATCTATACAGACTGACAAGACATGCTCACCCTGAAGCTTTCTCCCATCACTCTCCCTTACACACACTTAGGATTGTGAATTTTAAGATGAATGCACGGCCATATGGCGATGAATTCACACACAAAGCCAGTAGAAGAGGAATTTTGCCATATGTACGGATTAAAATGTAAATCTTTGCATTCAGAGTGTTTTGCAGCACGTATTCAGGTCATATATTGTAGAGCAGGAGTGTCAAACTCATTCTAGTTCAGGGGCCACATTCAGCCCAGTTTGATCTCAAGTGACCAGTAAAATCTGAACATAATAACCTATAAATAGCCACAACTGCAAATGTTTTCTTTGTTTTAGTGCAAAAAAAATACATTCTGAAAATGTTCACATTTAGGGAATTATCTTTTTACAAAACATCATGAACAACCTGAAATTTCTGTAGAAAATTGAGTTCAATTTCAGCAACATTATGCCTCAGTTTATTATTTACACATTACAGCTTAGAGATCACAGAGTGTCAGACACAAAACATTCAGTCACAGGTAACTGGAACTGAATGATATAGTATTTTACTTTATGATCAAAATGACCAAAGTCAGACAAAAAAAACAACAAAAACAAGACAAAATATTACAAAAATCTGATGCAAAATGACAAAAACGAGACACAGAACGATAAAAAATGAGACAAACGACACAAAACAAAAAAGAGACAGAAAAAAATTAGACAAAAAAGTTACAAAGGAAAAAAGACAAAAACGACACAAAAGAATTTCACAAATGACAGACGACCAAAAATGACAAAAGCAAGAAACAAGACAACAAAAAATAGACTAACAGCACAAGCGAAACAAAAAACCCCACAAAACGACACAAAACATCGAATAAAGCAAAACACAACACGACAGACAAAAAAACCAACAAAAACCTGACAAAATATTACAAAAATGAGACGCAAAATGACAAAAGAACAATGAGCAATCTAGTATTTTACTTAATGATGAAAACAAATGATTTTAAATTTAGAGTTTTACCCTGATGTAGAGGCTAAATTTAAACTTAAAGCCACTAAGGGAGACTGACGTGCTAGTAAATTATGCATCCATAACGCAGCATACTGCAATATTTCTTCTAGCGGCTTTACAAGACACAAAGATCTTCAGCGGTTCATTCAGGACTCCATTACAGCAGTCCATAAATTTCTCCCATTTCTCTGTAGTATTTATTGATCAAAAGCTGTTAGTGTCTCCTGTTTAGCAGCACCTGCCACCTGATTCCCACCTATATTAGGTACAAGCCACAGCACAAAAGTGACACCCTGTGCACAAACTGTGTACTACATTACAGCAACCTCTAGTACAGAAATGACTCCGATGCTTACATTCAGAGCAAACAGTACGCTGAGCTTCTCCACACACAGAACTACACGTACAAATCACTGTATATATTCTCTTTCCTTCTTAGTTTACACAGTGTGGCTCATCAAAAGAGTCAGAGGGAGATGAACGGAGAGGATTAGAGAGTTTATCATGACATACTCCAACCTTATCCGATTTTCTTGCGCTCTGTTTCACTGACCTAAAACCCCGTACTGTCTTCATATTTCTCAGCCGGCTGCTGATGTTATGGTTTGTCCTGTGATGGAGAAGACTTGAGGCGGGGATTCGTTTCTCCGGCCGTTGCTTGCGGTTGCAATAAAATCCTCCATATTCTCTGTTCTCCATGGCCTGTGGTTTCAGACAACATTGTGAAAGCTTTCCATCAGATGCGGTCTTTTTCAGCGAATCCATTAATAGCCGGAAGCTGCCCGGCGTTCCTGCCAGTAATACCGGGCAGCTCCCAGGTATCAACTGCAGCAGTAAAAGGCTGCTGCAACCGAGCAGCTTCACAGGAACAATTACAGGCCCACTTCATTTAATTTGCTCAAGGATACTTCATTTAATTTCAAAGCCACTCCGAGCACTCGTTTTATACGTGGGGAAAAGATTCGCCAAGCATTTCTTTAGATGTTCTTTTTGTTACATAAACTACTCTTTTTTTTATTGCTACTAACCCTGACTGTATTTTTGAATGGCACTTTATTTGCTGTAATTACTATCTGCATCGCTCACTACTTATGATGCAAATTTTTTTCCTTAGGCAGTCTAATGATCCGACTTCTTACTAAGAAATGTAGTTTATAATTTATTAATTGGAGAGTGGTGTGAAGCTGAATGTCAGCCTGTTTATATGGTGACATTTTCTGACCCAGTGGGAGATCCCCTCCTACCTTCTGCCCTGTGCTCTTCCCTCCTAATGAGATGTCATGAAGCTACGCTTTGACTTCTGGTTAGGAGATATTCACTATTAAGAGCCAGTTATTTCCTGAAAGAGTGTTTAATCAAATCAAAATAAACCTTTAACCCCGTAGAGCCCACCGGCGCTACGATTGCATATTTATTCATTTTTGATTGGTGGTAGATTTGAAACCAGATAAGATAAATCGATCATTCTTTTTGCATATGAAATCTGGGGAGTTACACTAATATTTCACACATTCACCATGTCTCAGAGCGCTTTTTCGTTGCAGTGATGGGTTTGTAAAAATACACAATAAAGCGCACGTAACAAAAATCTTTATAAACGAGACAACGGGATATTGTGCAACTTCTTTACATTTACAAATTTGAGGGATACAGCTATGCAATTTCTGTATTTTGGAATATACAGTCATGGGAAAAATTATTCGACAACCCTTGTCATCAAAAACAATGGTTATACAATCAAGTACTAACTCATGTGTGTATCATGCGACTAAAACAGACAGAAAAGAAAACATGGAATGACTAAAAGCACTGTTTTTGGCAGTACAATGCCATAGCTATCGATGTAAAAACTGAAGTGATTTTGGTTATTATCATGAAAACCATGGAAAATGGCCAGATATCAGCTCTGAAATTTAACTCTTATGAGCTATTTTTGCTGTTATCATCATATTTGTCCAAACAAATGTACCTTCAGTTGTACCAGGCATTAAAATGAAAAAAATAAACAGCAAAACACGGGTGGTCTGAAATTTGTTCCATGACCGTATGTGAAAAAAACAAAAACTATTTCCTTTTTTTTTTTTAGGTTTATTGCACTTTTAAGCAATTTATTGTAGTAGTTAAGACATAAGCCAATATATATTATTTCTTGCACAATGGTAGGTCTTAAAGGAAGCCAAACTTGAGGATTTACTGCTGTTTCTGTCCCTCTTCTTCCATCACCAGTTTGTAAAGTTTGCCAACATAGAAGAGGACACGCCATCGTACCACCGCAGCTATGACTTCTTTGTGTCACGCTTCAGTGAGATGTGCCATTCAAGCTACGAGGACCCCGACATCCGCACCAAGTAAGTGGACAGATGCTTGATTGCACCGGAGACAGGATTATTAAATAACTGACATTTTTAGACTACTTAGGAGGTGTTTTTTTTAGACTACCGCTGCCTCTGGACATTTCTTTCAAAAACCTTTTCAAAGAGATCTTAATTCGCTGAAAATAGACAAAGTGGCACCTTTGACGAGTGAAATATATTTTGGTTGCATGAAAAAAATAGAAACCCAAAGCGTAGACGATCAAAAAGCTGGATAAAAATATGATTTTCTAAATATGGTTGTCTGTTTATAGTGCGAGTTATCGGACAAATGCTTTGTGACATCTGAGTGTGCGATTGTTTCCTCCAGGATTCGCATGGCAGGTATCAAGGGTCTGCAGGGCGTGGTGAGGAAGACGGTGAACGACGAGCTGCAGGCCAACATCTGGGACCCTCAGCACATGGACAAGATCGTCCCCTCTCTGCTTTTCAACCTGCAGAGTGGAGAACGTACGGAGAGGTGAGCGCTCACAAGATGCTAACTGATTGGACTCTAGTTCTTGCTGTTTGTAGATGAGGTTGGACTTTTCATAACAAATGTGCTGCACAATTTGTCGCGGCATTTGGACTCTTGACCTGAGATTTTGCAGCACGTCCTTTTGAGGAAAATATCACTAAAACCAAATGAGAGACTTCTTATGTGTTGGTTTGGTCCACTACTGTTCAACAAACTCCTCCCTGCTGAAAGCTTCAGCTCTCGTTATACATTGTATAATGACAATAAAGAATATTCTATTCTATTCTTTCTGTAGACGTTCAATTGGGTTAAGATCAGAAACCAAAGTCAGCCACTTCAGAATAATCCAATTCTCCAATTCTTCACAAATTTTGAGTAAATTTAACTCATTTAAATAAATTTTAGTCATTTTAGACTAATTTTAAGTCCTCTAGGCCAATTTTTAATTAGTTTTTTGACAGGTTTTAACCGTTGTGGAAAAAAGTTGAGGCATTCCTGACCATTTTTTAACATTTTTGTTGTTATTGTTGTTATTTTCATATTCCGCATCATTTTGGACACATTTTAAGTCATTTTGGACAGATTTAGAGTCGTTTTGCAGACTTTAAGTCATTTTCAACAAATTTTGAGAAATCCTGGACAAGTTATTTTGAACAATTTCTACCTCGTTTTGGACATATTTAGAGTCACTGTCAATTTTTGATGTATTTTAGGCAAATTGTTTTGCAATTTTGGATACATTTCACATCAATTTACAAGTGATTTTGGTTGTTTTGAGTTAGTTTTAGCAAATTTTTTGTCATTTTGAACAAATTTCAAGTAGTATTGACAAATTTCACCTACTTGATGCTAGTTTGATGCTTTTTTGATGCGTGTTGTGGATCATTTTTCTATTAGAGGAGCCACATTTTCAGACTTATTTCATTGTACTCTTTAAAGATTCATGGCTCCCTGTGCCAGAGGCAGCACAAATGACCCGTGCTCCATGGTGGGGATGGTGTTCTTTCCTTGATGTTTGCTGTGAACTTGCTGATGTGCTCCAACAGGAAGCTATAATGTAGTTTCATTTGTCCAAGGACCTTCTCCCTGCCAGCACTGTAACGTGTCAGCTTGCATTTCAGCAAACCCCTGTCAGAAGTTAAATTTATCATTATATTTCACACTCCATGAAGCCTGTTCGACAATGAATCCAAGGATGCAAGTTTCTGTTGCCAAAACACATCTGTGTTATTTTGCCTCTTATATGACATTGGATCATTTTTATGTGTTTATAATGGTCACAAAACTGCTCAAATAGTGCCATCTAAAATGTGTGGAGGAAGTTAATGACCCGAAACTGGCCAGCGTTGACCCGCTATGCCTCGGTTACACAGTCCAGAGCCCTGATGCTGCAGCCAACTGCTGCTGTCTGTCTAACGTTAGGCCATATTTGTCCTGGCGGTCCAGCCAGCCGTCACCTATGTCATTCATCATCATCGTCATCACAGAGCGAACCCACTGACAGCTTTGGTCCCCTTATGGGCATCTCTAAACCCACCAACAGCAGAACAAGAGCAAAGAAACCAGAACACAGGGAGGGAAAAAAATCAAGGAGAAAAGAGGAGAGCTTGGAAGTAGGAAACATGAACAGAACTAGCGCAATGGGTGGAGGATAAAAGCTTACAAACACCGAGAGCTGAAGGATGGCAGCGTGCGAGCGAGTCTGCAGCCTCCCTCTCCTGGCAGTGTTCCACTCGCTGAAATGCACTTTGACGTCATTGCTGAGATCTGAAGGTTATGGGAGCAAATGGGGAGGGCAGCAATAAGAACGTGGGGAGATTGGGTGGTGGATAGATAATAGAAATTAGAGCGATGGAACCGGGGAGGTTATTGAAAGAGAGGGACAGACGGATGCAATCCAGCAGAGTCACATTTCCATCTCGGCTTCCCTCGGCTCTGTGTGCGTCTCGAGGCCTCCCCCTGCTGTGCTTCCTCATCTCCTCCTCACCGAGCCTAGCCTGTCATTACCCACAGCCGTCAGCACAGAGTCTAATTACTTCACATTAATCCCCACGCACAACTCATTTAAAGATCAGCTTTACTCAACCGACTGACTTCTGTAGAAAGTTTGTTTCTGGAGATAACAGAAGCTTCTGTGGACTCACTTTTATGTGTTCTACTTCAAGGACGAGAACCATCGTGATTGTTTTAAATGTCATGTAGGTGCTGGAAAAGACTTTGTTATTCTCAAGCAATTATTTTTCTCTTTTTTTTATATATATAGACTCAAAAACAACATCTGTGAATAGACTGATGAAAGATTGTGAGTTTTCAAATCATTAGACCTGAAACCATTAGAAGTGCAGTTCAGACCTCAACTTCTACAAAGTTTTTCTCTGCAGCACTGAGTAAATATTAGATTAAAGAAGCTTGTTTTTGTGTCCTGAGTTAACCCGGTATATGCAGTCCATCGTATTATTCTCCATTTTGCTGGTTTTGGAGTCAAGAGGCCGGAATTCACGTTTCCTCCACAGCAGCAGCAGACAGGATGAAAGAGATTAGGCTGTTAATAAATAATGCCATCATCGGAGGACTACCCGAGGCTAGCCATGACCAAGATAGAGTTATGGCGGATGTTTTAAACTATGCATGAGAACGAAGACAGGCTAGAGCTGGACGCAGTGCGACGCACACATTTACACACTTAGACACGGACATACCCCCCATGGTCCTAACAGATGTGCAATGCACTGATGTTTGCACACACGACACTTAATTTTCACTGCAGAGGGTAAAGTCACCTCAGGAACAAAGGCTGCAGCAATCACAGAGTGTTTTAGTGTTAGAAATGTTATTGAGTCAAATTGATTTCATACCCTTGTTTCTCGTCTCTGTTTCCTCTCTCGCCGTCTACACCCTCCCCAATCTGCCTCCCTCTCCTCGCCTCCTCCCTGCTCTCTGCTCTCCTCTCCCTTTTTTATTTCTGCTTCCTCACCTGCATCGCTCCCCACCAGCCGCTCGCCCTCTCCGCTGCAGGCATCGGAGAAGGAGAAGGAGAGCCCGGTGGAGCTGACGGAGCGCTGCTTCAGGGAGCTGCTGGGACGAGCCGCCTATGGCAACATCAAGAACGCCGTCACGCCCGTGCTGATGTGAGACGCCCCCGCAAACTCTTTTATTTATAAGATCCGTGCTCCGTTTGTGATGCGCTCCCTTATGCAGTTGTTGTTTTTGACATATCGACTAGACCTGAAGGAAGGCTGCATCTCAGAGCTCTGGTGCAGCGTTTTTGTCTTCGCTCTGATTGGCACACGGGGCCACGACAAGGTCAATGCAAGGTTACGTAGTTGCTGTTGACCAAACGTGAGCGCGGGATTTGCAGAAAAGAGTCTATTACTGCGTTTATGTTGAGTTTTGTCCAGCTACGTTGTAATTTCACTGAAGTTGTAGTTCTTTTTCCTGCTTTTTCACTGCACTCATACAATTTCTGTTATTATTTTAACTTGGTTGTCTTCGAATCTGGTTCTGTGAGTTGTTTGTTTCTTCTCCTCTATCTCCTTATTTAAATCAGTCCACCGTTACTGTTCCTTTGGGAATGTAGTATTTTATCTGCCTCAGCCTTTTCCCTTCACTGCATGTGCCTGTGTGCATCAACCTCTCTTAGTTCTATTATCTGTCCATCTATCTTTTCTCCCCTTTGGCTTCATTTCCTGCATCTCAGCTGGAGTTAGTGCTTATTCCTGCCTTTTTTTCTGAGTAAAGATGGTGGAGGTAGTAGCTGAAATGCTCAGTGGAAGCTCAGTGAGGTAACAGATATGCTGAATGATACAGCAGATGGAATTTGTCCATCAGCGCTGATGTTTCAGGTGATTCTTCTGCATTTAAGCTTCAAAAATGTGTTGATTTTTTTTAATAACTACTCAATGTCCTAAGAGGCAAATTCTCCAGCCAGTAATGTAAGTTTTCTGGAAAACATTTTAAAAATACATGGATAGTTTCAGCAACTTCTAAATCTGTAATGCCTTTGTTGATTTATTTCTTCTCACCATTTCCCTGTGCAGTCATATCTTAAATGTATTTGTCGTTTAAACGTCCTTGATCCATCCATTTTAAATTTTCCCTTGAATTCATCTCAGTAGTAATGTGCTGTGTGAGACCAGGTCCTGCCCATCCGTCACTGTCTCAGGTTCTGTCCATTTTGTGCTTTAGTAATTTATCTCACTCTATCCTCGGCCCACCTTCTTTACCTACTTCTCAACCAGCTGTTCAGTCGTACCGACCTTCATTAGGTTTCCGGGGTGTTGCAGTCCTGATCATTGGCATCGATTGGGTTTTTTTTTGGCCATGTTGTTGCACTTTTCACTACTTTCGATTGATATAAATGCTCAAAAGTCTGTAGATATTAATTGTAGACTGTAAATACTGCAGCGAGATTACTTTTTTTGTCTCATAAGTAACTCTCCTTCGTTCTTATATCATTCATAAATGCTCACTCCCTCCTGGTGCTGTATAATGACATCGTCTGTATCCTCCCTGCCTCCCCCCTTCTGTCTGCGTTCCCCAGGCACTTAGATAACCACTCTCTATGGGAGGGAAAGACCTTCGCTGTGCGGTGCTTCAAAATCATCATGTACTCCATCCAGGTCAGTGATACAGCGCCTGCATATTCACGACAACCTTTCCTCACCCCCTTTTCTCTCTCTTTCACTCTCCTCATCTCCAGATGCAAATGCAATCCTCAGACATTATGTGTAATTTAAATAGCACCATGTTTAAGTGGTTGCTACACATCATAGGGATGCAGAGTACAAACATGCTCCAATATTCATGGAGCTCCCACTGATTTACTGCCAAATATAGTTCAGAAAATTAGAGATGCTTCCACTTTACTTCCAGCACGGAGCGTCCTCCTCACAGCTGTGGTGGATTTTGGTCTTAAATGAAAAATGCAAGGCAGTGAAGTGCTTTATCTCCAACCTCTGGTGTTAGCTCCCTGGTGGAATGGTTTACTATAATTACCAAGTTCTTAACACTTTTTTTCTCTCTCTGTTTTACTTTGTTTTGTCGGTCTGGTTTCACTCAGTCATTCCTCCTCTGCTTATTTCCAGTCCCAACACTCCCACTTGGTAATCCAGCAACTTCTCGGCCACCTGGACGCTAACAGCAAGAACTCGGCCACAGTGCGAGCTGGGATAGTGGAAGTCCTGCTGGAAGCTGCTGCCATTGCTGCCAGTGGCTCTGTAGGTGAGTTATAGGCACCCAAGGAGTCAAGATTCAAGACCTTCATACAATTATACACAGTGTGTTAAGCATAGTGAAATGTATTGAACACCTGTCCATGCCGAAACAATAATAATAAGAAAAATAAAGGATAGAAACACACGATAGATAGGAAGAAAGGAAGAAAGAAGCAAAATAAATAAATTGAAGGGTCAACTAGGGCAAAATAAATATACGTTACTGTTCAAAAGTTTGGATCACTTAGAAATATCGTTATTTTTGAAAGAAAAACTTTTTTGCAATGAAGGTAACATTAAATGAATGATAAATCCAGTCTAGACATTGTTAGTGTGATAAATGACTATTGTAGCTGGAAACAGCTGATTTTAATGGAATATCTCCATAGGGGTACAGAGGAACATTTCCAGCAACCATCACTCCTGTGTTCTAATGCTACATTGTGTTAGCTGATGGTGTTGAAAGGCTAATTGATGATTAGAAAACCCTTGTGCAGTTATGTTAACACATGGATAAAAGTGGGAGTTTTCTTGGAAAACGTGAAATTGTCTGGGTGAGTCCAAACTTTTGAACGGTGGTGTTTATATACAAGGCAAAAAGTGAATAGGATATTGAACAGAATTTGCAGGTCTGATTGTCTTTTGAGTCTATTGTTTCAGGTTGAGCAGGCGGACAGCCTGTGGGAAGCATCTCCTCCTCATCCTGTCTGTTTGCCTTCAGGCAATGCTAATCAGGGGTGGGTGGGCTCACTCACAGTCTTCCTGGCCTTTAACCTGCATCGTTTGCTGTAAATGTCCTGCAGGTTGGGGAGGGTGGTTCTGATGGTGTGGACCACCCTCCTCACGGCCAAGAAGCCCAGCTGGGTGCTGCTGCCCATCCAGGTGGTGATACTTCCAGCCATATCACTCCCAATGGTGCAGGTGTAAAAGTTCCTGAGCACCTTGAGAGGGAGCTTGAAGTCCCTCAGGCATCTGAGGTAGTAGAGATGGTGTGGAGCTTTCTTCACCAGGGTGTTGATGTGGCAGGACCATGTCAGGTCCTACGTGATGTTAACACCCAGGTACTGGAAGCTCTCCACTCTCTCCACCTCCGTCCCGCTGATCCTGAGTGGGTGGTATGCCCTCTGCTGCTGGTGCTGGGAACTTGTAAACGGTTTCAGACAGAATGCATCAGAAGAGTTTTATTTGGAGTGAAATGATCTCTGGATTGTTCTCCGTGTGTTTGCAGGTCCTACAGTGTTGGAGGTGTTCAACACGCTGCTGCGGCAGCTCCGTCTGAGTGTAGACTACGAGTTGACCGGCTCATACGACGGCAGCACCAACATCGGCACCAAAATCATCAAAGCTCACGAGGAGAGGCAGCTGCAGGAGGCAGTCATTAGAACCATTGGTGAGTCTGTTTTGATCTTCGTGTGAGAGTGAGGGAGTGTGTAGGAGGGTGGCTAGGTGCTAATGTTCCTATGTGTTTTTATGCTTGTGATTTATTTATTTATTCTTTCACGCATCTTTTTTTCACCTTCTTTTATCTATCTGATCCCGTTCTGTTTCTCTGTCTTTCAGGCTCATTTGCCAACACTCTACCGACCTACCAGAGGTCAGAGGTCATGCTCTTCATCATGGGGAAGATCCCAGTCCCTGGAGTGCACCTGGCTCTGCCCTCCACAGGCTCTGGGTACGTCACTCACAAATCTCCCACCATCCACAAACAATCTGTTACGATTACACTGCCTTGTCCTGGGATAGCCATACATGCATTCAGCTGGTGTCACAGTTTGTAAACAAACCTGTTCAGACTTGAGTCTTGGTGGGTTTAAGGACACATTTGAATCTTAGTTTGTTGTTTTTCTTTCCCAGGCCTGAAGGCACCAGGATGATTCAGATTATGTTACTCAAGTCTTTGGTTCAGGTAAGTTTTAATTTCTATTTGAATTCAGAAATGTTACCACAAAGAGCTGATTTCCTTTTTAATACATACAAATATGAAGTAAAACAAAAAAGGCAGAGACCAAGACAGGCACAGATGGTGAGAATGAGGAAGCGAGAGTGTCACCATCCATCACCGTCTTACTCCAGCAGTGGAGACGATATAATACAGTGGAGTTTATGTACAAATGTCTATCTTCGTGCTGCAAGAGGAGGCTCAATCAGTAATACCAGCGCAGTCCGTCAGATGACACTTCATTTCTCAATAGCTGTAACTTTATCGCAGCATATCGGTCACAGAAAAAATATTTTTGTGCACACCGTATTTTTTTTGGCAGTGCTCTGGCAGTCGTGGAATTTTTTCATATTTTCATCTCTCTGGATGGCTTCACATGATGTGTTCTTTCCATCCGCTGAGGAATGTTTGCGCAACACGGCTATTTTTCTAGTGATGTAATTTCTTTATCAATTGTATATAATTGCTTATGAAAGTAGTCATCCATCTACATTACCAATGTAAGGCCAAGAGCAGTTAGACATGAGGCTCACTGAAGTTCTAAGGTAGTGTTAGTTTATACCGACCCTACTTCAGCACAACACAACTGACAAATGCATCAAGAAGGACAGATTTTCCACCATTTCATTTTTGACAGCACAGACCTGGTAACTGGAAACGATTTCAGGTGACGATGGCATGAAGCTGCTTCGAATATTTCCAGTAGTGTGCAGACGTGTCATGATGCCAAACAGCAGCTACTTTGCAGAATCTAAAATATGGAAAACATTTCACTTTGTTTATACCGTCTTGCCACTGTACAACTCCATTAGTGTTATTTTGCAGTTTTGATGTCCTCTGTTTTGTTTGTAACCTGTGAAAACCCCACAGACTTGCAAAGAAACGCACAACAGACAACAGTAAAATTAGATTTTTTGAGTTCAGTCATAGCATAAGAGCAGAGTTAGCCAGTGAGAGCTAATCTGACCTGGTGTTTGTCACTTTTACCAGCATTAGTAACGACCAGCGCTGGCTAAAAGTGGGAAGCTGCCACCTGAATGTTTTGCTCATTGATTTTATTTATTTTTTTAATGATTAAAGCATCACTCACATTGTGGTGTAGCAAAATTATTTGTCACATTTGCACAATAGAATTTTCACTTCAGGGTGTGAACAAAATGTGTTTGAAAATGATTTGCAGCTCAGACATCAGACAGACCAGAAATGCAGCCGAGCTCCGTTCAGCTTGATTCCTCTTGGCATGCAGAAGCATTTTAAAAACATACGAAAGTTTGGGGTCATCCAGACAATTCCATGTTTTCCATGAAAACTCCCACTTTTCTCCATGTTCTAACATAACTGCACAAGGGTTTTCTAATCATCAATGAGCCTTTCAACACCATTAGCTAACACAATGTAGCATTAGAACACAGGAGTGATGGTTGCTGGAAATGTTCCTCTGTACCCCTATGGAGATATTCCATTAAAAATCAGCTGTTTCCAGATAGAACAGTCATTTACCACATTAACAATGTCTAGACTGGATTTATCATTCATTTAATGATATCTTCACTGAAAAAAAACTGCTTGTCTTTCAACAATAAGAACATTTCTAAGTCATGTAAGACTTCTGAACGGTAGTGTACATGAGTTTTGCTCGTCAATCTCGTAGGTGACGGCAGGTTTCCAGACTACCAACATGCTGACGGCGCTGCCCAGCTCTTTCCTGGAGCCGCTGCTGTCCTTCTCTCTAACCGAGGATCCAGAGGTTCGACTCCTGGTGCTCCAGATTCTTCTCAGTCTCATTGACAGACACGACAACAGGCCCAAGTTCTCCAACATAAGGTGCGTGGTCGTGTGTGCAGGAACCTGGTCGGGCTGAAGTTGTCGTGTTTTGGAACTTCCCGTTAACAGCTTTGGCCTTCTTTCTTTGTAGCATCATTTCCGACATCTCTGTGCTGAAACTCAAAGTCGACAAGTGCTCCAGACAGGACAATTTATTCATGAAAAAGGTACACATTTGTCTACAGTTTCTCCTACTTTACAGATGCTCTCATACACATAATTAAACAGGTAGTCATTTACAAAACAACAATTTACTTGCTAATGTGGCGTTTAGTTTGTGCAACATTATGTAAACTTAAATCCTCATTAAGCTGTTTTTACTTAGCACAAATTAATCTTCAAAGTTGCAGTGTGACCACACTCTGGAGTCCTCTGTCTGTCGCTCATCATTGTTCTCCCTGCACATCACCCACTCAGCACGGCCAGCAGCTGTACCGACACATCTACTTGGGCTGTAAGGAGCAGAGCAGCGGGCGGCAGCACTACGAGACCCTCTTCGCTCTGTTGGGGCTTCTCAGCGTGGAGCTGGCCAACGAAGAGGTGGTGGTGGACCTCATTCGCCTGGCACTTGCCTTGCAGGTACGAAAGCACACGCCTGTAATCATGAGTCATTTTATTATTTAGTTCAGATATCAAATATCGCCTTGCTCCCCAGCTGCTGTTATCTAATGCTGTTAATACCCCGTTCAGGCAGTATTGTTGAATTAGATTTTACTCGTTTATTAGCCATGTAATAAATAAAATGTGACTAGTCACAGCTAGAGCACGTCGTGATTAATGGCTCGAGTAGTGTCCAAATGTTGCTCCCTCTCAGTTCACTACATCGTTCACGGTTTAGTGCTCCCTAGATAGTGATTAGGCAGTGAGAGGATGATATGGGGTGTTTTATAGTCCAGTTATCTTTGCTGATGTCTCCCTGTATCCTGTGCAGGACCTGGCTCTGTCCACCGACGAGGGTCTGCCTGTCTTTAACCGCTGTGCTGTTCATGCCCTGGCCGCCGCCTACCTCAACCTGATCTGCCAGCTCACCACCGTCCCAGCCTTCTGCCAGCACATACACGAGGTGTGGGTCCGGGCTTCTCGGTGCAAACAGAGTGTGTCTTTGAATACTTCCTGTTAATAGACTACCCCCTTTTTCTCTGCCCTTCAGGTAATTGAGGTGAGACAGAAAGAAAGTCCTTACCTTTTGCCTGAGGACGTGTTCATTGAAAATCCCAAGTACGTAAAAGTCTCATACGATACACGTTCCTCCCAAAGCACACCAGTGTTAAGTCTGATATTTAAATGCAAAACGTTAGCAGTGAATTACTGCCATCTGCTTCACAAAAAAGATTGAGGGTTCTGTCTTTGTTCTCAGGCTGCCGTCTTCACTGGAGAAGGTGGAAGGGGACGTTTTGTTCCTGCAGTCGAAGATCACGGAGGTCCTGGGAGGAAGTGGTTACAACACAGACAGACTGGCTACGCCTTACGTCCCGCAGTACACCGGTGAGGAGCCCAGACCCCAATGAGCTGAGCCGCTTCTCTGGAACTTTTACATGAATTTGCAAACCGTCAACAGCTTCTGTTTTGTTTTGGGTTTCATCAAAGAGAAATGTCTGTGCTCTTCTTCCAGATGAGGACCGCCTGTCCAAGAGGAAGAGCATCGGGGAGACGATCTCACTGCAGGTGGAAGTCGAGTCCCGAAACAGTCCGGAGAAAGAGGAGGTAAAAGAAAATTAAGTATTTACAACAGTGTCGTGGTCTAGAGCAGGGGACACAATAGCAAAACAACTACACACAAAAAACACAACAGCCTTACAACCAATATATTACTTTATAGTTGTTATGGAAATTCTGCGATGTCGAGAGAAGATTAGAAGCAGAGACACTCTAGAGACTCGGATTGTTTAGGTGAGAATAAGGTTTACTGATATCAGGAGAAGTGATGGAACAAAGCAACACATTGATGTGACCATCGGCAGCATCGGTTCTGAGGATTCTCTTCAGCCTTTAGGTGTATAACGAGTTGGGAGGAATGCCAGATTTAGATTTCAGCCTAACATGAGGACAGCTTATCTGCTCAGGCACGTCAGACTAAACAATATCTAATCTTGACCAAGTCAGGGACAGCAGTTGTCTCTCTCATGTACCTCCTTCTGCAGCATCTGCCTTTCTCAGGGCCACATTAGAGAGAGAGAAGGTCTGAACGTGCTCACAGCCTTAGTTTAGCACAAGTGAACAGGAGGAGGGTTCAAAGGTAGAACCTGGAGGATAATTTGAGGTGACTGCAGTTGACAGATGGAACCTGCATGATATTCTGGAATAGCTTCCAGCTGCAAGGAAATATCTTAGTACGGGGAAAGAGAGTAATTTTTCCTTCATAATAGTAATTTAAAACTAAAATATGCTTTTTCTTATGATTTTTTAAAATGTTTTTGGACTTGTGGAAATCATTTCACAACCCGCTGAGGGGTCCCGACCCTCACTCTGGGAACCAGTGGTCTGGAACTCGGACAGCTCTCTATAAGGGAGATTAACCTGAGTTTTCTTGTTCCGTTCTACAGAGGACACCAGCAGAGGAGATCACATTTGAGACCCTGAAAAATGCAATCGGTGAGTTCACTCCTTCATCGGTTTGGTCTGAATCATTTATGGAGATGACGCAGGTCTCAGCGCTGCGCTTGTTTTGTGAAACTATTAATTATTTTACATTAATGGGCCAACAGTGTGGGATGTCAGTTTAGGTAACTCTTTATTGCCATATTTGTTTATTAAAATGAGGCAGCTGAAATCATTTTTGTTGAGATCTGTAGCCTCTTTATTTTATTTTTATTTTATTTTATTTATTGTTTATGATGCACTGTACTTTAGCTGTTGCTCCCTTGTTTTAACATTTTTTTTACCTTTATCATTTTTGTTTTTTTTTTAAATCCTTGTTTATTATTGTTGTAAAGCACTTTGTGATTTTGTATCAGTGAAAGGTGCTATATAAATATATTTTACTTACTTATTTACTTAAAATGAACTATAGAAATGAGCTGCTAAAGCATGATTGCAGGAAAAAGTCCACAACATTCAGGCAGTGGTGGGAAGAAATATTGTACAAAATATATTTACTCAAGTGTTAAATAAAAATGTTGACGTACTTATTTTAATTTTCTGCTACTTTGTGCTTTTGAATCCAGACTTTTTACTCCACATTCATTTGATCGCTTTTATCGCTATTTATTGTGTAAATTTGGTTTCATAACTTAAAATACAGGTAACAATTAAATATTATAATGTAATAGTTTAAGAAATTCATAAGCTGCCCAGCAGAAATAAAGTAGTTAAATGTTCTTTACCAGATCCTGTATTATAATAATGAACATATTGAAGCATCTGTAATTTTAATCCAGTATTTTACATTCTGCATAAGGATTATTTTAACTTTTTTCACTTGAACTCTATTTTTGATGCTCATGCTTTTGTACTTTTGCCACAAGTAGACATTTAAATACATGACTTGTACTAATAACAGAGTATTTTACATGGTGGTACTTTCTGAGTACTTCATTGTTGTTGTTGTGAGTACTTAACCCCACATTGGCTCATAATGCTGCTTCTTCCCCCCTCTAGTGGACAGTGTTGGTATGGAGGAGCAGGAGAGGGAGCGGAGGAGACAAGTGGTGGAGAAGTTCCAGAAAGCCCCCTTCGAGGAGATAGCTGCCCACTGCGGTGCCAGGGTACAATAAACACACTCACCCTTTAGTGTTTTTTTTAATCCTCTTCCTGTATTTAATGTTTTTTTTGTGTCTTTTGTCCCCTCTAGGCCACCCTGCTGCAGAGCAAACTAAATCAGATCTTCGAAATCACAATCAGGTAAGGGCTATTTCTGGAGGTGGACGTTGACTCAGACGGCTGACGAACGTGATGGCATTGACTCACGGCGGTAACAATCGCTTTGTTTTCCTTCCTCTCGCCGTCTAGACCCCCTCCCAGCCCGTCTGGAACCATTTCATCGGGTTACGGCCAAAACCAGAGTCGATCTGTACCCATTTACGAGATGAAGTTCCCCGACCTTTGTGTGTACTGAACCACAAACTCCACGTCGACCGGATAGAACGGTTTAACCTGTCAACAAGGACAGGAAGAAGGATTAGGGAAGGACGGCGTCACTCACCTCCACTGTGGAATCCAACGACCACAGTGCATGTGGGACAAACTCAGTTGCAACTAAATAACAAGCCACTTCTCCATTTAGTTAGTTTTTTCCTTTTACCCTTTGCCAAAACAAGACGGGCAGATGTCAGTAAATACAGCAGTAAGACAAACCTGTTTCATTCACTTCACAATAGACGCCTGTAGAAACTCCACTGGCTGGATTTTCAAAGTAGAAATTGCCGAAAAAAAAAAAAAAAATCAGACTGATCTTTATTTTACTGACGTTAGAATGAAGTAACTGCCGGCACTGAAAATTTTGGGCATTCTTTTGACTTGTTCGTCCCTTACAGGGTGCCATACTAGATTTGATCTCTAAATTAGCCTAACCAATCGCACTTATTGGACCTTTTCTGCTTTATTTTTGATCAACTCGACGGCCAGGAGGAGTGTATGTGAAACTGAAGCATTCTAATTTACTTGACAGTGTATTTTTGTTTGACTGATGCATAGATATGAAGTTCCTCCTTCCCACCTCATGTTGCTCAGCTCTTTAAACGTCCGTCTTCAGCGTTTAATGCTTTACCGTAGCTTTCGTTTTGCCTTCTTAGTGTTAGCCAGAAGTGCTTTCTTCTTTTTATGTCAGGCGTTTAATTCCTGCAGCTGATTTTTATTCTATTTATTGCTTTGTTTTTAACCGTTTTAACCAAAAGATGACCGCTAATCGAAGCGTTACACACATAACTACACACACTGCGCCACAATCACAAACTCCTCAAGTGTTTACTGCAATGTTTACCAGATCATACACTAGAAAATTAATGAATTAATGATGCTTTATTTTTCTCCTTCCCATATAAATGTGTATATACAGAGAAATATATAAATCTTTAAGCCGATGTACAGATTAGGGACGTTTTGTGTGTGTGTATATATACTGTATATCCTAATTTTAGACTGCCGCTGCACTGGTTGTGTCCATAGATGAGGGAGAAATCGACATATTAACCAGAAATCTTCCCTTAGTAACCAGCAACACATGAAATCAAACTGTCTAAACAGCCCACAGCAGGCATTTGCATACCAAGGCCAGTGAGGTCGCACTCATGAAGCATTAATAAGCCCATCTGGTCAAACTCTCAGTAGAAGAACTGGTTTTTTGGTCATTTCCAGTTCATTCCTAGTTACAGGGTGTCAAACAGGTTTCATCCTAAACCTGAGTTGTTGCCATTTCATCCTCGGTCCTGCTGGATTTTCTGCCATATCGCTGTTGTTGCTGCAGCAGCTTACGAGCATCTGTCTCAGCAAGATTCAAAAAGCCATTTTGTGCGCATGCGTGCACATACAGGTATATATATTTAAAAAAAAAAAAAAACAAGTATAATGGCAATAATTTGGCACGAGCCTGGCTAACACGGTCCGACTGTAGGTAGCAGATCCATTTGTGCGTTTTTAAAGCAAAAAAAAAAAAGAAATTGTACCTGCTGTTGTGGTGGCTGTGACGGTTCAGTTTTGTGGCGTTTTTCAGAGACCACCGCTCTTCTAATTCTTCTTCTCCTGTGCTTCTGTGGATGAACTGCATCAGACGTGGCATGTGTTACGGCCATCTTGTTCAATGTAGACAGCGTCCGGTTTGTCTCTGATTGTCATGTGTTGCAATCTGTTAGAGTTCTTCTCGTTATTTTTTTTTTTTTTTTAAATAACACCGTAGTGTCCTGTGTATGCATATTTATGTCCACACATGCCACCGTATCGGATCGTCTCTTCATGTTTACCCGTTTTTATCAGTGTGCGAGTGAGCGTCTTTGTTGCAGGTGTGCGTTTTATCATCAAGACCAAACTTCTTCAGACACGGTTTACAGTTTTTCGTCCAGTGACTCTTTCCGCCATGTTGTTATTAACGAAGAACAAGCTATTTAAGAGCAACGTGCAGCTGTCTAAACCTTCCGGCGACACCTTGTAGAATTGTCTTTTGGAGCATCTTGAACTTTGGCAGTGGAGACCTGTAAATCTATCAGTCCGCGTGTCGTCATGGCATTGTGTAATGTAATATTAACTGACGGTAATCCAAATGTACTTTTTTTGTCATTACATGTCTGGTTAATAGATCTGTTTACAATGTAGTGCTGTAGGTCAAAATCTATTCATTCTGTGAACTTTGCACTTTAAAAACTGGAAAACCTAGTGACAAAGGCAGCTTTTACATGGAGGAAATGCCTTATGCGTGTCATACCTGACTTTGCATGCTAGTGACGTTGCTGTGTTGTACAATAAATTTATCTGTAACCATGACAGACCGGACCTGGCTCTGACTTTATTTTGTAAGTGATGAACATTGTTTTCTAGTGGGGCCTCTCTATTGTTCAGGGAAGGAAACTCAAGAGATGGAAGAGATTCGACTACAAACAGATGATAGCTATTAACCTTCAGTGTGAAGTGTGAGTGAGCTGCAGTGTTTATTCTATCTCCTTATAATGTATAGTGTTCACTACTGGATTCAATGCTTTTGTTTTATACTTGCCAATGACATGCTAATTTAAATTCTACATTTTAGCAGCATCTTTTCTCCTACAGCTTTCAGCAGAGTATGGTATCCAAAGAGAGAAAAGCATTTGGATCTTGCTGTCAACCAGTAGTTTATATTACACTATTGTTCAAAGGTTTGGGGTCACGCAGACCATTCCATGTTTTCCATGAAAATTCACACTTTTATTCATATGCTAACGTAATTGCACAACTGTTTTCTAACCATCTATTAGCCTTTCAACACCATTAGCTAACACAATGTAGCATTAGAACACAGGAGTGATGGTTGCTGGAAATGTTCCTCTGTACCCCTATGGAATATTCCATTAAAAATCAGCCGTTTCCGTATCAGTAAAGAATATTAAAAGTAATACAAATTGTGCAGTAAAATGGGGTTAATACTACTGTTGCAATCACTGCTGTTAGATGATTAAAGATGAGCAGGGTTAGATCTACTGGGGTGGCATAGGATGGCAACTGCCACCCCTAGAAGATGCCTTGCCACCCCGGCTGCCACCCCAGTTCTGAAAGATCTAATTCAAAAATATGTATATGAAAGGTTGTGGCCGGCCGTAAAGAGCGAAAGTCCAGGAAATACGAATAACGAGTGAAAGTCCGATGTCCGAGTGCTTTCGAATGCACCATGTGACGTCACGTCCTGTACAGTCTATGCTGCTACAGATACGAGGCAACACGACCCCCCTGAGGGGGCTGCTCTTAGACATCACTGATGTGGATGAAAGCTGGACTTCGGTGTGGCAGTAAGACACTAGTTAGACTGGGTTAGACTACATGCTAATATAACTGTTCACTATGTATTAAATGCTCATAGTGTCTAAATTCACATAAAGTGTTTGCTTGCGAGACGAGCCACGGTTTCCAGTGAGTCTGGGCCTTGCTAATTTTTACTTCTGTAGCTAGCTAATGTTAGCTAACAGCCACAGAAGGATGGTGGGGGATCGTCTGTGGAAGGTTTTCTCTTTGTTTTTTTGATAATTACAACCTCTGGTTCTGACAACAGACTGTAAGTCAAAAGAAATCACACATTCACTAAGACTTTACATGACATTAAAGTGTAACTAAACCCCCAGTCACAGCAGGTTTTCATGCACTGTTTGAAAACTACATCCTGCTTGTTTAATGCTGGTTTTTATAATTTTGGTGTCAAGGTCATAATAACACCAACATTGATGTGTTTCATCATAGTACAGTCATATCATTTAGTTTACAGCTGAAAAAACGTTTACATGTTAAGTATCTCTTTAAAGGTTTAAAATGTACACATCAGATTGTATCATAGTTAATAATGAAAATTATCAAAGGAAAAAACAGTTCAGTCAGTGTGATTCTTGTAGGAGACAGTAAACAATGAAGAGGAAGGGAACCACCAGCAGCTTTTCCCAGCCTAAAAGAAGAGAGGAGGAAGAACATCCCAGAGAGGAGATGGAGGAGGAAGAGTTCAGAGAAAGAAATGAAGGCATGCAGAGCTCAGACAGAGAAAGGTAAATCAGAGACTATCTCTGGTCCAGCTGGTCCACATGCTATGAATATGACTTTAGTATAATTTATCTGAGTAAGAGGTGCACCTGTCACAATAATTACCTTTTTGGACAAATTATTATCTGATGTAGTTAGTCTTTTAATTTTAAGATGATAAGTAGATCCTTAATTCTTAGGAATATCCAAATATTGGAATTATAGAATTATTGTAAAAAAATGTCTCAAATAAAGAGCATCAAGTTACTCTTTGTGACTCTAAATGGCGATATTTTGCATAACGTGAGTTTTGATAGGTAAGAAAAGAAAAGGTTTCTGAATAGAATTAAAGCCCCAGAAATAACGTTTAGGAACAAATCTGTATGCTTGAAAGCATAGAATACCTGGTTTAGTGGAGAAGATCCACAGCGTTTTGCCAATGATGACCAATGTTATTGCTTATAGTGCTAAATATAGATTCATATTTTGTAATTTAGAATATAATTTATAATTACTAATATATTCTATATGATATGAAAGCTTTAACTTAAGTCAATGTCTCCTGCCTTTTTAACTTTTATGTGTAAATATGTGTTGTATGTATATATGAAGGGTTTGGAAGTAGAGTGGTCTAACCCACTTTCTGTAGTTTTTGAGATAAATGGGTTTAAAATTTAGTGTTTTCAAGAATGGTCTAACATTTGAAGCGCCACTCTATATTTGGGTTGTGGGTTAGACCATTTTCCACTAAAATCGAGGCCATAAAATATTTCAGAAATGACATAAAACTCAGTTCAGATGTTTTGTGAGTTAGACCACTCTACTTCTAACCCCTTAATTGTAAGCTGACCAATATGTCGATATCAGACTTCGTAATAATCGGCGTTGTCAATCGAGTTTGGCTGTAGACCAGTCTAAAGTGTGTTTAAAAGTATTCTCAGATTTGTTTCAGTTCATTTTCCAGCTAATCCACGAGGATTTTAAAAGGAGTTTTATTAGTTTAAGTAGTTTAAATCCTTCAGTTTATCAAAGACGCAGAATCATCGTCACATTTGGAGATCTGTCTTTTCACTGTAAAGAGAGGGTACGAAGCATCATAATCTTAAAAGTAAGAGTGAAAAGTGCAATATCTGCCCCTGAGATGAAGTGCAGTAGAAGTGCTGTGTTACAAAAGATGAAAATACCGTACAGCACTTGAGTAATTACATTCCACTGCTGGTTTTCTCTCCCCGCCATCTATCGTCAGTCCTTTTCTTCTCTCCCACCTCCACCTTCACTTTTCAGCACCTATAGATCATTAATGGAATTCCCCACAAGAAAAAAAATCGACTCTTGCAGAGCTTTCAAGTCACGGTCAAGAAGTTCAAGGCAGTCAGTGGGTGCATCAGTGTTTTTATTCAACATAACACTGCCTTGATTTTTTTTCATCTTTAAGAAAAGACATTCAACAACATGCTAAAGATAGCAACATATTTCTGTGATTTAAAATTAAGACACATGGGCACTAACATGCAATGGCTATTAGACTCTATTCTTCTCCTTCCCTTGCTCCGTCCTCCATTTATTATATTATCCTCTGCACATCCTCGACTATAATGTTCCTGAAAAACTTGGCCAGCTGCCCCTGAGGTTTGGCCTCCCACGGCTTCATAAAGCTGCCGTTGCGTTTCGATGCAGGTGGGCTGCCCCATCTGAAGTGATTCATGCGGTAGGTTCCGTCTTTCCTCTCCTGCAGGCTCAGCGGCCCTTGTGACTTGGAGCTGGCCCTGGCCCTCAGCAATCCCTGATTTTGATGACTTCCTTTAAAATCCCCCTTTGTTTCATCCTCGTCACTGCTCAGCTGCCTGCGAGCCTTACGTGGGAAGCTGCCCTCGAAGGAGCCTCCTCCCTCCAGAGAAGAGGCAAACACTTTCACAGGTCGGCGTTTACGGCCGGACGGTTTCCCCCAGCGGAAATGCTCCATGGAGTAGGAGCGTCTCTCGTTGCTGTGGCCCCTCAGTTTTCCATCTTGCATCTTGTCCCCGGCGGGTTTCCCCCAGCGGAAATGCTCCATGGAGTAGGAGCGTCTCCCGTCGCTGTGAGCTTTAACATCTGACTCTGGTATTTTGTTTTCAGAAGCCAGAGTGGCCAGAATGATGTTGAGCAGGAAGTCGTCATCGTCGTTGACCTTCGAAGTAAACCCACTGAGCTCTGGGATCTCAGTCTGGATCACAGACATGCAGAACTGAACACAGTCCTGTGTGGAGGAAATCAAAGAGATGGCAGCGGCATTTTAAAACACACTTTATGGCTTTCTGTGATAATAAAATAGTGAGCGACTGACTGAACTTTATCACTTGGATGATGATCTGTGCAAGTAGATGCAAAGATTCTGATCATGATTAAACCAACAACACTCAACATCACATCTGAATTACTGCATGTGTAAATGTACTGAGTTAAAATTTCCAAGATTTGAAATGATAGACTTTGCCAAAGAGAATCAACAAACACTGGTGTCCATTCTAACTCTCTGACATTAAAAAGTAAAACATTTAAATTCATAATACAGTGAGGTATAGTGGCCTCATTTACAATATAACAAGTTTTCCACTTAAATTGCTTTATCAACATCAAGTAATTTAATTAGGCTTTTTGACAAAAAAGACTTTCATGTCCAAGTGACAACCGATTCCTAGGAAGCAATGTCTACTAAGTTTTTCTGGAAGGCCTACTCTCAGTGGATTTAGTCATTTGCCACGTTCCTTCCATTTCTTAATGATAGATTTAACTACACTATACTGCAGGAGTGTCAAACTCATCTTAGTTCAGGTTCCACATTCAGCCCAATTTGATCTCAAGTGACCAGTAAAATCAGAGCATAATAACCTATAAATAACCACAACTCCACATTTTTCCTTTGTTTTAGTGCAAAAAAGTTCAAATTTAAGGAATTATCTTTTAAAAAAAAAACACACTTTGAACAATATGAATTTTCTTAAGGAAAATAAATTCAATTTCAACAATATTATGTTTCAGTTTATCATTTACACATTACAACTTACAGATCGCAGAGTGTCTACAAAGGAGCACAACACATGAACGATACAGTATTTTACTTTATGATCAAAACGACCAAAGTCAGATAAAAAATGACAAAAAACCAACAAAAACAAGACAAAATATTTAAAAAATGACACAAAATAATAAAAAATGAGACAACACGAAACAAAACAAAAAAGATAACAAATTAGACAAAAAAGTTACAAAGCGACAAAAAAATTAACAATTAAAATGACAGAAAACAAACAACACAAGCGACACAAAAGGGAAACACAAAATGACAAAAATGCTACGCAAAACAATGAATAAAATGAGAAACAAAATGACAAAAATAAGACAATAAACACAAGCGAGACAAAAAGGAAACACAAAACAACAAAAATGAGAAACAAATCTACAAAAACATGAGACACGAAAAAAGACAAAAAAAATGATAAACAACAAAAACAAGACAAAATATTACAAAAATGAGACACAAAATGACAAAACATCAATGAACAATCTAGTATTTTACTTTAGAAAATATTTTAAATTTAGAGTTTTACAAATTTACAATTTGAAGTTATTGTCTTCTGTGTAATTTTTACACTCTAAAAAGTCGTCCCACGGGCCGGACTGGACCCTCTGGAGGGCCGGTTTTGGCCCACGCACCACATGTTTGACACCCCTGATCTAAGGGACATTCAGCAATTTAAACATTTTCTTCTATTTCTTGACTTTGGCTTTTCAACAACCTTCTCACAGAAGTGTTTAAACTGTTCTTTTGTCTTCTTGGTGTAGTTAAAACCAGACGACTGATTCACCAGCGACTGGACCTTTGAGATTCAGGTGTTTTTTATACAGCAGCCGCTTTAGACGTAGTCCCAACGCTAATTAATTCTGTGACTTCAGGGACTAACTGGCTGCACCAAGGTTAAATGAAACGATCCACTTTTAAATACTTACATACTTGTTCCATTACTTATGTTTTATATTCCAACTGACTGACATTTCATTGTAGAAATGTGTTTTGACTTTGACATTAAACAGCGCCTTGTGCTTCGTCGATTCTCTTCAAGAAATTAAATTCACCATGATTTAATGTTGAAAAGCAGCAAAAAGGGGAAAACTTTTTTAAATGCACTGTAGCTGCGAGTAACAAACTAAACATGTACAACGAAGAAAATTTTTTAAAAACTCTACAAGAGGAGCATTTTTAAAATGATAAAGTCATTAAGAATAAGGAGAGCCTTTTAAAGGGGAAGCAAATGAATCAGCTGAAGAGAGAACAGCTGGGCTAAATCACCCCGAGGATAAAAACAATGAGGACAAGCTTTACATTATTCTACATGTTCTGGCAGACATGCAGACGATTCATCTCTGTTAGACATGAACTCACATGAAAAGGATGACAAACTGTGATCAACTTTTCTCTCTGCAGAGTCCTGAGTGTCATCAGGAAAGACAAACAGTTACTTTACTGCCGGGGCTGCAACTGTCACTTATTTTCATTAAAAATTAATTGTCCAATTCTTTTTTTCTGATTAACTGATGCATTATTTAATATGATTGATCACAGTTATCCAATTGTCTGCAGTGACAAAGACTTTAAAAAGCTGTTTCTGACCTAAAAAAACCCAAAGAAATACGCTTTTCTGTCACGTAGACAAAGAAAATCAGATTCTCACATTTGAGAGGCTGCAGTCAGACACTGTTTCTTATCTTTACATGAGAAATTCACAAAAGCTGCTTTTCAAAGTTCTGTTAGTTGATTTAATATGTTCAGCCTTAACTGCTATTCACTTGGAAATCACCAAAAATGGTTTAGAATATTTTTCTTTCCATGCACCCGCCCTGCAGACCACAGAGGTGGGTGAAAACTGGTTTAAAATGTTAATCTAAATGTGGAAAAGCTGCTTTTGCTACAGCTCTTTAGAACTGACTCACATTTAGGTAGTTTTTTCCATAGCTCTTCATTAAATCCTAAGCTTTTTTAAAAAAAAATGTGCTCACTAAATTTCATTATCCTAAAAACTATATTCCCTTAATGTCTGTTTGGTAAAAAAAACCCAAAGGAATACACTTTTCTGTCACATAGACAAAGAAAACAAGCCGATTCTCACATTTGAGAGTCAGACAATGTTTCTCATCTTGAGAAATTATGGCAAAAACTGAATATCATGATAACTGGTTTAAAATGTTAATCTAAAGATGAAAAGGCTGCTTTTACTGCAGCTTTTTAGACTTAAATCACATTTAAGTAGTTTTTGCCATAGATTTTCATTAAAACTGAAGCTTTTTTAAAGCTGTTCTCACCACATTTCATTATCCTGAAAACTATACTCCCTTAACGTCTGTTTGGTAGCTAGAAAGAGATTATCTATGTGTTTAAATCTGTATTTTCTGGGTGCATTAATAGCATCTGCTCTAAAGTTGACCTTCCCAACATTCAGAATCAAGAGAGAACTGATTGCCTTGGATGAAACGTTGAGCGCAAATTGCCTGGGTGAAAGAATAGATGGAGGTAAACAATGCAGCTGATGAGGGAGACAGTTTGACCTTACCAGTATCCTCCCTTTGTTGCTCAGGTTTTTGCAGATGGAGCTGTCCCAGCACGCCGACCCGAACCCCGGGATGCACACGCATGCCACCATCACCACCAACAGCCAGCACAGACACACCATCTTCAGCCCGCGGTGCAGAGGACGCCGGCCGAGCTCTGAGCTGAAAGGAAAGTGAAGAAATTCTCCTCAGAGCACAGGAAGAGGCTGGAACAACACAGCAGTCCCATCAGATGCAAACGTGCACTTGATCATTCCTAAGTGGGACGTTTTGTGAAGGAAAAAAAAAATACAAGTAGGTGTCTCTTGATCACTGCACTTGCATAACACTTTCCTCCCTTCCCTTATGTAACTTGGGAGCATTTCAACAATATCTTTGAGGCGTCACGGGTGAATAATACCTCTGAGCTCAAAGACCAACAATCACCATTCCCCCCCTTCCTGCAGCCAACATTGTAATATTATGGTCTTGTTTATCAGAGGGACATTCATCTAAGAAAAAAAAGAGTTTTTAGTGGAAGTAATGGTGACGCTTCTCCCTGGAGAGTTCTCAAAGCAGCCACTGTTGGAGCCATGAGAAGAGGTGGAGTTCACAGAGGAGGAGGGCTGTTTATAAGGCACTGAATAACCATAAATATACACAGAGAGTGAATAATGCCATTAAAGTAGGCACATAGAGGTTATAAAGAGCTGCGATTATGCCTCTGTTCCAGCATTTTCTGCCCCTAATGTAGAACAAGTAGCACCACAATGTACATTTTAAGGAACAATATACAGTATGTCACATTTCTGCAAATATTAAATGATATCTTTTCATGGGACAACACTGAAGAAATGACCCTTTGACAATGTAAAGTAGTTGGTGTACAGCTTGTATAACAGCGTACATTTACTGTCCACTCAAAATAACTCAACACATGGACAATAATGTCTAAACCACTGGCAACAAAAGTGAGTACACCCCTAAGTGAAAAAATCCAAATCAAGGTATTATAACTTTTAATATATATTGGAATTATAGTAACACATACAAGTATATTCTATATTAATCTGTCACAAAATAATGAGGGTAAGATGTGGGTCTGAACATGTCTGGGCAAGTTCTCTGTAAAAGATGACCTAATGATAACCTAATGTCTTCTGTAAAGTGATCTAGGGGTGAAATATGTTAACCTGACGCCATTATCTGACCAGTAGATTTAGAAAAGTACAATGATGCCAAAAAAGTCACTCCTATCATACGCCCTACAGGTGTGGAAAAATGACCACCTTTCACAGCATAGAAGACGATGCACAGCTCAGTATCTTCGGTTCTTCTTGAGGTGTTATCACTGTTTAGAACTAAAATCCTGGATTTTTTGTCGACTAATCAATCCTGCTGCCCTCCAAATGCTGACTTCTCCTGGTGATTTTTTTAATTAAAGAAACTTTTTAGACAGTTGAACACAGTCAAGTCATAGATTCTGGCCTCAATTTGTAAATTAATTTACACTTCAAAGTTCAACATGGCACTTCATGGCAAAGAACTCTCTGAGGATCCGAGAAAAATAATTATTGCTCTACATAAAGATGGCCTAGGCTATAAGAAGGTTGCCAACAGCCTGAAACGGAGCTGCAGCACGGTGGCCAAGGGTTCCACTCAGAACCGGCCTCGCCATGGTCGACCAAAGGAGCTGAGTGCACGTATTCAGCGCTTGTGCTCAGCACAACGTCATTTTGTTTGTTGGTACATCGACGTTAAATGGCCACATTCTATGGTGCCGTGATTTCTGATCATCAATAACTAATAAACAAATGCTGCATTTCTGACAATGCCGTATGGGGGAATGAGCAGCCTTGGAGGAGTACTGCGCTCTCTGGCTGCTTTTCTTGTCTTGAGAAGCAGCCACAGACATGCACCGCCCTCCATTAATCTTATGACATCTGAACTTCACCATTCTGGTCACTTTTCCATACAAGACAGTATTACCAGGTCTGACCTAGTAATTTTATGTTCAAATATACACGACCAGTCAAAAGTTTGGACACAGCTTCTCATTCAGTGGTTTTTATTTAATTATTTTGTACATTGTAGATTAAGACTGAAGACATCAAAACTATAAAAGAATATATATGTGGAATTATGCTGTAAACAAAAAAGTGTTAATACAAATAAATAAAAAGCACTGAATGAGAAGGTGTGTCCAAACTTTTGACTGGTAGTATATATTTTCGACACACCACAACTCTGAAATGTCTGCAGGTGCACAAGATTGTGACATATTATTGCAGTAAATTATGACATTATGTCTAGCAGGCGATATGACTTCATGATCCATGTGTTTATTCCACTATCTGCCATTTCACCTGTGGCAAATACTGCACACTGGGGCTCACACTGACACACTCTTCACTTATGTTCAGTGTCAGATTACTTGCAGGATTGGCTCTGCGGTTTCTCACAAACATGTCAAGGCCTGTAGCTGCATCTGGGTTTAAGAATGACACATTCCATCATGTGGGCTGAGTACTGACAGCTCTGTGCACAAACAAAACAGATCACGTTTTACGCCACCCACAGCAAAGGCATCACTTCCTGTTGAAAAGTGGAAGACATGCAAATGCTCAGACAAAAATTTAAAAGTTTTCAGTAATGTGTTGGGTGTGTTGTTGTAAAGTCAGAGAGAAAACAATGCATAATGGTGCATCAGAGGGGTACTACAATATGAAAATACTCATCATAAAATGCAAAACAGTGTCTGCTTGACATCCACAGCTGCAACAACATGTCAATCCAACATGCTAATATCACAGCAAGCACATGTGCGATGTTGTCAGTGATATCTAATATTACCGTCCCACAATAGAAACAAGTAAAGCACTCAGAGAGCTCAGTGCTCCGCCAAGACTGCTCAGTCGTCCTATGATCTTTAAACAATTCGTGGTCCGCAGCGGTGGATTTGTCGTAGGATCGCTTGTTCCTGCTACATCGCATGTTCACTTGTTGTCATAGTTACAGTGATGCCGTGCCGCTATCTCGCAATGATACAGAAATCTTTAACAAATCCGTGGATCCAGACTATAAGCAGCATCACTGCCAAAATCTAATCACTTGGTTCTTGTGTCATTTTTGACCTTCCCTGAAAATTTCATCCAAATCCGTCTGTTTTTGATTAAAGTTGCTGACAGACAGACAGACAGACAGACAGACGGACGCCGATCGTCGCATAACTCCATCGTGTTCCTTGGCAGAGTAATAAGTGAAGGAATAATAACTGAACCTCACATTTAGATGTGAACATATTCAGTGTATCGAATATATAGAAAAAAATCGTGCTGAACAAAAATGAACGCAGCTATATCATGTACCTAGAAAGTTATGAGAGTTCAAAAACAATAGAAAAGGGCCGGTAAATATCTCAAAAAGGGGGGCTGTAACTCGTCAAGTAATCACGAAGATAAACTTTGCAAGGCTTCACTAAAGTTATGATTAAAAATCAGTCGATTCTGAGGAGGACAAACTGAGATCACAAGAGTTCTTGTCTTAATTAAAAGTATAAGTTTTAGATGTTCATATGGTAGAACACTGTTACCTTGAACAGGTTTTTGACTCTGGAGTGTAGCTGGGAATGAATGAGTTTCTGCCACTGATGAAAGCCACAGAGGAGACATGTTGAGCCACATGTTCCATCCACTCTTCATTAAGTTACTGAGTGAAAATGTGCATTTGTTTCTTCTTTAATCACACCAATCAGGGATAACATTACGGCAACCTGCCTAATGTTGTGTTAGTTCCCTTTTGTTACCTAATCCATGGAGGCCTGGACTCCACTAGACCCCTGAAGGTGTGCTGTGGTCTCTGGCACCTAGATGTTAGCAGCAGATCCTTGGATCGGACTTGTTTGTCCAGCACATCCCACAGATGCTCCACTGGATTGAGATCTGGGGAATGTGGAGGCCACGTCAACACCTCAAACTGGTTGTTGAGTTCCTCAAACCACTCCTGAACCATGTTTGCTTTGTGGCACGATGCATTATCCTGCTGAAAGAGGCCATAGGCTTCAGGGAATACCGTTTCCATTAAAGGGTGTAGATGGTCTGCAGCAACACTTAGGAAGGTGGTACATGTCAAAGTAACATCCACATGGATGGCAGGACCCAAAGTTTCCCAGCAGAACATTGCCCAAAGCATCACACTGCCTCCATCGGTTTGCCTTCTTCCCATAGTGCATCCTGGTGCCATGTGTTCCCCAGGTAAGCAATGCACCTGATCATCCATGTGAATTTTGAGTCATTTTGGACACATGGTTATGCATTTTGGATAAGTTTTAGTCATTTGGGACATTTAGAAAAAGAAGATGAAATCTAAAAAAAAATATGTGGTCCACAGTGGTGGATTTATAGTAGGATCGCAATCATGTGATCATCAGCAGGCAGCTGATGTAGTGTTCCCTTGTTGTCATGGTTACAGTGACGCCGTGCCGCTATCTCGCAATGATACAGAAATCTTTAACCAGTCCAGACTATGAGCTGCATCACTGCTAAAATCTAATCACTTGGTCCTTGTGTCATTTCTGACCTTCCCTGAAAATTTCATCCAAATCCGTTAGTCTGATTATGAGTAATGTTGCTAACAGACAGACAGACAGATGAACAGACAGACAAACCAACTCAGATTATCACACAATTCCGCCATGTTCCTTGGTGGAGCAATAACTATAGTATGTAGAGTCGCCATTATTTTTTAAGCATTAGTCACACTTTTGGACATTTAAACATGTTGCACATGTTCATTCCATTTTTTTTTTCAATTCTTGTAAAAGAGAAATTCAACTTGTTTTTGTTCTTTTACTTGGATTTATGGCATCACACCTGTATCATGCTGCATAGAAGACATTTCTAATCATATCTACTTCTAGCCATGACTGTGCTGTTCCACAGAGGTGCAGATCTTTATACTGCAGTGAAAAATGTGCCCTTTTTTGAGTAATGGTGCTTACAGACTTACAGACAGACAGACAGACAGACAGACAGACAGACAGACAGACAGACAGACAGACAGACAGACAGACAGACAGACAGACAGACAGACAGACAGACAGACAGACAGACAGACGGACAAACCAACACTGATCGTCACAGTAATAAATAAATATAAATAAAATATAATACTGGGAAGTCTAGTTCAAGCATTTAACAGTAATCCTCATATTTTCTGCAGAGAACTGTTGGAAATAACAGTTGTAACACCACACACACAGTTCATTATTGGCATCCACAGCTGATTTTTACAGTACAGATGAACTTTTCCGTCCGCTTTTGTAATCCCAAGGATGAAACTTGTTTTGTCTTATAGCAAACATGCAACACAAATAAAAACACACACAAAAGCAGCTTAATATACAGTCCATGAGCTGAGTGGATTTTTTTCCACAAGCAGGAAAACAAACCCTGAACTCCCAAACAGCCTCGTTTCAGCTGCACAAGGACACACGGCTGTGATTACCATGATTGTTGTTTCCTAACAGTACTTCAGTGAAGAGCTGCTCTCTTTTTCAAAAAAATATATTTTTAAAGAGCGCAGATCTGCAGGAATGGCAGCAGATATGTGCTGCTCAGGGTCTCTGTGCACATATGGATTACAGCCGGACCATTTAGCTGTCATGTCACGTACCGATCCTCTAATGTTTCTGACAAACAATGAGTCTTTTCTCTTTGAATAACTCTACTGTCTGTTTTTATGGAGCCAACAAAAGCAGTTTCTGCTGCCGACGACTGAAAGGTCACCGTGCGAGCGGCTTGCAAATGTCACCTTTTGTGTCATCTCCAAAGTATAAATGATCAGTAATTATACGTAGACACATACAGGTGTTGTAGGATGATAAACACGTTGAGGAAAAAAAACACAGAAAACGAGAAGCTTTCTTTCATTTTCACCAGCAAAATGCCTCCTCTCATTTCTTTGTTGCGATGTTTATCATCACATCTTCCTGCCCATATATATGTACAGAATATGTATTATTCATATGAATCTGCAGGAGAATACTCTGTAGAAGCTACATAACAGAAACTTTAAGATCTAACAAACAAAGCTGAGCTTGACTCATCTGATTCTGCTCATTTAAAACCATCCAGCTACATTCTTTGTTTTAAAAACTTTACATGTCGGTGTTTTAGATGTTTAACAGATCTATGTCCTTTCCTCATGTTTTTCCTTCCTCCCTGCTTCATTATTCTGAGCAGTGACTCCTCGGTGGGCCATCGTCTTTGTAACTCTGGCAGACTCCACTCTTCCTACAGCATGACTCACTCAGCTGAGCTCTGCTCGCCACAGATACAGTCTGATAAAAAGACGCCCGCAAGCTGCAATCAAAATCATGTGTGTTAATTGATGCATGCTGTTGTTGTTTAACAGTTGGTTCCACGTGTGCGTTGGAAAGCAATTGAAATTTGACTTAAAGACGACTATCTACGGAGCAAATACAGCTGCAAACAGTCTAAAATGTTTAAAAAATCTTCATTAAGTGTTGCTAATCAATGCCTCGGTGCTTCTTCATCCACAAAAACAAGAAGCTGTGAACAACCAGACGTCTTTTTTCTTGTTTTACTCCCCAACAAAAGCAAGCACAAGATGAGAATTTAATAGTTTTTTTTACCTTTTCTAAGTGTTTTCCCCTCTCCTCTTGTTTGTTCCTCACTCGTTTTGTCCACAGATCCTCCCCAGATTGTCTCCACGGTGGTCCCTCTTCTCCTCCTCTCGGCTCTGCGGTGAAATGCTCGGTTTGAGAGGGTCTGCTGTTGCTTCCTTCAGAGCAGGAAAGCTCTTTTTATAGACGCGTCAAAGTGAGGAGGCCTCGGGGTGTGATTGAGGTAAGGGGTCTCCTGCTCCTCTCCGGATGGGGAGGAGTGTGCGTTTGTGTGGCTTGGTGTACGGTGCGTGTGAAGGCCGCCCACACAGCGTCTAATCGATAGCGCAGCTCGCCTCATCAGACAAAAGATGAAGCATTAGTGAACTACTGATCGACTTGCTGCCCTCTTCTTAACCCTCCTCTGGTTGGGATCTTTAAAGCCCCTCGCCGATCCTGAATAGGAGATTATTGGCACGTCTCTACATTTCTTGAGTGCATGTTCACATTGTCAGAATTGGAGGACATTTGGGCTTCAAATTTTTCAAAAATAAACCTTCTCTTTTACAATTTTCTGCTCCATATTCACCAATAATAGGTAATAAACTATCAAAGGCTTGATTGGCTCAGCTTCCACATCAATGGTAGCATTTTTATTCCATGTTTTCTGTGTTGTTTGCTAACCCTACTCTAATCACAGTAACAGGGTTGCTAATCCATGCTAATGTGATCTTTTTCTCAGCAGTAGAAGCTAGATATTTAGCTAGCTGTTACTGCTGACCAAGAGGACAAACTGACTGATGGAAAACAGTCCAAAGAATTAGTCTGATCCTGATAATATGAGGTAGAGTGAGACATTCAATCAAGGCTGACAATGTGATGAAAATATGAAAATAGAAGAGAGGACATAGCTTTGCTCTACCCATTCTGTAGGAAAACTGTTTGATGATCTTAATTCCAGTGTTTCATGTGATTCACTGTTTTCTTCCTCTTCTAGCAGCTAAAAAGGTTATGCTGACAGGGTTGTTGTGGGACACAAATTCCATGCATAATAATTATTTCTCCGCCAAGCAACACGGCTGAGTTATGTGACAATCGGAGTTGGTTTGTCTGTCTGTCTGTCTGTCTGTTAGCAACATTACTCAAAAACAGACTAACAAATTTGAATAAAATTTTCAGGGAAGGTCAGAAATGACACAAGGACCAAGTGATTAGATTTTGGCAGTGATGCAGCTTATAGTCTGGATCCACGGATTTGTTAAAGATTTCTGTATCATTGCCAGATAGCGGCACAGCGTCATTGTAACTATGACAACAAGTGAACGCTACGTCAGCTGCCTGCTGATGATCAAATGATTGTGATCCTACTACAAATCAACCACTGCAGACTTATCAGAACTTATCCTTCAGAAATGATACAAGGAACAGTTGATTAAATTGTGGGGGTGTTTTTGAGTCCCATCAATTCCTGCTGCCCGCTACATATTTAGGTCACACGATTCGGTATCCGTACATAACGTACACATGTATAACACGTGCCTGTGTTCAGCGCAAAGTTATTTTGTTTGTGGGTACATCTATATTAAATGGACATATTCTATGTTGCCGTGATTTCTGATCATCAACAATAAGCAAAAGCTGCATTTCTGACAATGCCATATGGGAGAATGAACAGCCTTGGTGGAGTACTGCGCTCTCTGAGGGCTTTTTTAGTTATTTAAAATATTATATTAATTTTAAAAAACTTTCCCATAATTACAAGACACATCAAAGGAAAAAATAATACAGAAAAAAGGAGATTTAAATGTATTTTAACTGTTTTATTTGAGATTCAGTTTGGTCATCAGAGGGGTGGGACAAGAGAAAAACGACATTTTAGGAGGAACTCCAGACTGTATTTAAAAAAATATTTTCAAACATTCCTTTCTCCCAGTTTTTTTTAGATTTGGTCTCAGGACAAGAACATTTACACAGCAGCTGCATGTTTTATTATTTTGCACATGGATTATTTGAAATTTGATGGGTGGGACGTAAAATGTCCTCCAATTCTGGAATGCATCTTCAACTGATGAGAACAAACAGCTGTTTATTAGTTTACCCACCTCTTAATCCCCTCATAGGTCATCCTTTTTCACTAAAGACGACTGAGAGCATCAGTGAAGTGTGCAAATCAATTTGACTGATTGAACCTGCGCTCCTCGTTTAACAAGGTGTGCATGCAGCCCCGAGTGGAAACTTCATTATGAAGACCTGAGTCACCGGGTAGACATCACGGCTGCACCTCCAGTGGAGAAGACACACACACTCGGAGTGCTTCATAAGAGAAAACGACATGAAGAGAAATTCACTTTCCATTCACCTGTACGGTGTCTGTATCATACAGCTTCCTGTTTGCTCCGGGCGTATACATTTCTGTTTAATAATACACAAGGACGAACCGCGGGAGAATTGCCTGAATGGTAATTGAACAGTTTTCTTCCATTACATGCAGCCTATTTTTGTTTGCGCCTCTTTTTTTAGCTTGTAAACAACCCATTTTGCAGTGACCTCAAAATATGTTCACATGTTCTTTCTTCGCCGTGTCTTTAAAAGGACACAGAGACTGAAAAGGGAGCGTCAGTAAAGGCCTTTATATTAAGTATTCACCGACGACCTGCTGCGATGGCAACGGCCACCTTTGGCGAGCTGGAAACACTGTGCAAAGAAAGAGCAGTTTGAGTGGAAATGAGCTACTGATTAAAATGAGAGTAAATGACATTGAACTAATCACATCTGCCCTATGAATGCTGAAAAATATGACATTAATATCTTATTGTAACTAAACTAAAGAAGGTTTTGTCACCTCTGCTATAGTATCCCTTAGATGTACTGTGCTGATGTACAGATACATGCACTACTGCTGAAAAGCTTGGGGTCACTTAGAAATGTCCTTATTGTTGAAAGAAAAGCAGTTTTTTTCAATGAAGATAACATTAAATGAATCAGAAATCTAGTCTAGACATTGTTAATGTGGTAAATGACTAAATTACTCATTTTGGGGTCTTTTTGCATTCTTTTTGTGTTATTCAAGCATCTTTTGTGTGATTTTTGTGTCTTTTTGTGTCATTTTTGTCTTGTCTTTTTGTGTCATTTTAACCCTTTTTTAAAGTTTTTATTTTTTGTTTTTTGTGTGTCATTTTTCTGTTATTTTAGCATCATTCTGTGTGTCATTTTTGCCATGCTTTTGCATTATTTTTGTGCCTTGTGTGTCATTTTTCTGTTATTTTAGCATCATTTTAACCTTAACCCTAAGCAACCAAAGAATTTTTAAAGTTTTTATTTTGTATTGTGTCATTTTGAGGTGTGTTTAGACTCATTTTCCGGCTGCGATATGAATCCTGCTCCTCAAAGATGTAAACCAGAGCACAGGTGTTGCTCTACTCCATGCAGGTGTCAAACTACATGAAGCAAAACATCCTCAGACTTGAATATTTCACTGTGCTTCGCTTTGAGGAACATTCTGCCTCTTGTTTGTCTCCCTAAAAATACCCGTCTGTTACTGTCATAAATCTTTAGAATGGAAAATCTACTGTGAGATTCTGGTATGTCTCAACCCATCGCCAAACTTTGGTTTCACAACCTGATATATGGTTTGGAGACATTTCTCCTCCTCTCAGAACGCTGCCTGTTTTGACAGGACTCTCGATGATTCTAATCTTGCATTCTTTATTTATTAACTTCTGCATCTTGGGTGAAGTTGTGTTTTATGTCTCTCGGAGCAGAAAACTTGATTTATGGATGGTGTGGCCACTTCTGGTCCACGTAATCATGCTGTGGATATAAACCTTCTTTTCCCTCAGACAGTCTGACACTTTCACTTAGCCCTGTTTCCATGTTTCCTGCTATCAGTGCTACTTAGTGAACAGTGTTCTCCTGGAAACTTGATGCACAGCCGTATGTATAGCTGGTGAACAATGACTGCAACTTGATTTATTCGAACAAACCTTTGATCAGACGATAAAATCCATCTGAATGCCGTCTGCAACATCTGTCGTCTAAAGGAAATCTGACCTTTTGTACAAAGGAGTTGCTTCCTGACCTAGAAAATGTTAAATATTATAAATATAATCTTCCAAACTGCTGATTATCTCTAGTAATGCAAGGAAATCTGGGACTGATGGGCTGCACTGTGTCCACTATGTAGAGAAAAATTGCATCAATTGTGTGTTAAAATACAAACAAATCACAGCAGTAATGTGAACTTCCACAAGGATCAAGGCTAAAAACAACAAAACAAGAAAAGCACTCAGAGATCACAGTACTCCACCAAAGCTGCTCAGTCATTGTGTGATTTCTGACGGATGAAATCGTTAAACAATTCGTGGTCCGCAGATTGATTTGTAGTAGGATCGCAATCATGTGATCATCGACAGACAGCTGACGTAGTGTTCACTTGTTGTCATAGTTACAGTGTCACTGTGCTGCAATGATGTGAAAATCTGTAACAAATCCATGGATCCAGACTATAATCCGCATCACTGCCAAAATCTAATCACTTGGTCCTTGTGTCATTTCTGACCTTCCCTGAAAATTTCATCCAAATCTGTGAAGCTGTTTTTGAGTAATGTTGCTAACAGACAGACAAACTGACAGACAAACCAACGCCGATTGTCATAAGATGTAGTTTTATGATTCGCTTTAATTTCAAAAAGCTAACTGTGGAAACCCAAACTACATGGTAAAATCCTTAAGTGTTCAACCTGCATTCAGCAATCCGTTTTTTGTTAACCACTTTGTAATTTTTGTAAGGGAAGGAACTAATTCTTGGTTGACTCTTCTTCAGGCTGTGAACAGCCCTGAACCTCCCTGTGACTGACAGTGGGTGTCAAAGGGGTCGAGTCAAGTCCAAGTCTGGAGTCACTGAGCTCAGAGTCTAAGTAAGTCCAAGTCTTTTTTTGATTTAATCAAGTCGAGTCAAAAAGTCAGAGAATCGGGACTCGAGTCCGAATCGAGTCCAACTCTTGAGTCCAAGTTCCCGAGTCTGGTCATTTCTGACCTTTGCTGAAAATGTCATCAAGATTCGTCAGTCCGTTGTTGAGTAATGCTCTGAAGAGACAAACAAACAGACAATCGTTACATAACTCCATCGCGTTCCTCTAGGAATAAAAACACCAACACAAAAGAAGAATTGTGGTAAAATGTCCATTCTATCAATGCTCTTTCAACATTAATAAAATACGACATTCAACACGTCAAATTCCCATTAAAGAAAGAACTCCGACTGACTATTTATATTTAGATGACTTCATGTTACCACAGGCAGCTTTGAATAAACTCTACATTATACACTGCCAGTCAAACATTTGGACACACTTTCCTATTCATTTGAATGGGAAAGTGTGTCCAAACTTTTGACTGGCAGTGTATATATTATAAATACTCTGCCGTTTCTATTAAAATGACATATTTCTACATATCCATCCAGTATCTATACACCACTTAACCCTCATTAGGGTCATGGGGGCTGGAGTCTATCCTAGCTGACAGGTCACCAGTCTATCACAGGGCTACATATACAGACAAACAATCACTCTCACATTCACACCTACAGACAATTTAGAGTTTTGGACTGTGGGACAAAGCCGGAGAAAACCTACGTATGCACAGGGAGAACACGGAAACTCCATACAGAAAGATCCCAGGAAGGCCGGGATGCCAACCGGGGATCTTCTAGCTGCAAGGCAATAGTGCTGTTTTCTACATACATTTCTACATACATCCTACTGATTTATATTTCTGAGCAGCCCCTCAGACTCTGTTCTCTCACATGGTGTTCTTTTCTTTTACGTCAGTGGTGCTTTATTGCCGTGTGATTATCATCAGACATAAATCAAATTATCTCTTGCATTTTTATGATGATCTGGTGCATGAATAATTAGAAATGTCTAGCTGCAATAAAACTTACTTTCACCTAAAATTAATTGCAGGGGCGGATACGGATTGGAAATTATGTAAGACACTTAATAAAACACACTCAAGCACAAAACTAATGTGTTTTACATACATTTCACTGAAAGAGGCTTTTTTGTCCAACATTTATCCTTCAGTGTTGACTCATGACAGGCAACCAATCAGATGGCTGCATCTGAGGCAAAGTAGTGCATTTGTTTTATTAGGAATTGGTACAAAAAATAATGATACTGAAAACTGAAAAAATGCGAAAAAGGTTCTCCAGCTTCCTCCCACAGTCCAAAAACATGCTGAGGTTAATTGGTGATTCTTAATTGTCCGAAGGTGTGAATGTGAGTGTGATTGTTTGTCTCTATATGTAGTCCTGTAATAGACTGGGTGACCTGTCCAGGATGTCCCCTGCCTTCACCCTTAGTCAGCTGGGATAGACTCCAGCCACCTTGACCCTAATGAGGATTAAGTGATGTACTGATAATAATAGATGGATGGGTTTTGTTTTTGTCGCAGTTTGAGAAAGTCCTTTGGGCTTTTCTTACATCGCAAATAGCAGCTTTCATCATCAGCAGGAGGGGAAGAAGACAGTAACTTAGATTTAGATAATCATGAGATCATCCTGGCTGCTGTTCACGACATCTTGGGGTTATGGTGGAGGTGGGTGAAGGCTGAGACAAGATTAGAGATAAGATTTAAAAACTCTACAGTGGGAGGAATTCTGTCTCTTGTCCCTCGGGAACAAATGCCAGAGCCTCCACGGATTGAACCCACGTCACCTCCATGTGGCCGTCCAGCGTCACGTGGCGTTTGTTCTGGACAGCTCCTGCTTGTGAGTCTGAGTCATTAGCCGGATGCTAAAACAGAAAGCTTGCTAAGCCACCTCTTCGGTGGATAAATAAAGGTTAAAACAAACAGGGATGATGCATTCCAACAGCACTTAGGAGTGTAATTCATCTCCCCGTTGATGTTGATTACTTCCACTGTTTAATAACATCGCAGCCCCCAGACACGGCTGTGCCGGGTGTGAATCACCGCCTAATAAAGCAACTGCCATTTACACAAGTATTATCACCTCATCGGCCTGCACAGGTTTTAGAAACTATCAGAGGAGTGGACGGAAATTGTTCCAGCATATATAGCATGAAACACATTGTTTTCACATCTCAGCTTTGCAACTGGATGTAGAGAAGAGACGTGGTGTGTTTCCTAGAGTACTTGCAGATATTGAAACTGAATTTGTATTTAATATAACTAATGGGTCAGTCCATCTGAAATTATTATAATGCACATTAACCCTCCTGTTGTCTTCATTTACAGGAACCAAAGAATATTGTTTCCTTGTCTGAAAAAAAATCCAAAAATTCAGCCAAAAAATTCCCCAAATTTCTGAAAATTTGCAAAACCTTCAGGAAGAAAATTCCAACAAGTTTCCCTTAAAAGTTTTATTTTTAAAAAAATTCCCTCAAATTTGGCAAGAAAATTCTTGTAAATATTTTCAAAAAATAGATTTTTTTGTGAATGTTCTTAAGAAACATTTTTAACATTTCTTTTTTCCACAAAAAAATGTTCAAAGATTTCCCAAAAATGTTGAAAATGTGGACATCAGAAGTTTCACTGTGAAAATATATTTTTTTCCCCACATTTTCAAACTTTACACCGGGTCAGTTTTGACCCGCAGGACGACACGAGGGTTAAAAAGTATAAGTATTCTCATGATCATTGCAGAAATGGCTTGATAGGCTCAAAATGGATTTCCTTGTTTTGTTTTCCATCAAAAACTATGTTGGCCTTCAAGCCCCATGTCACAAGCTGGACTAAGTGCAGAAAGTTAAAGTTTGACTACATGTATATATACTCACTGGCCACTTTATTAGGTACATCTGTTCAATTAAGCTAATCAGCCAATCACATGGTCGCAGCTCAATGCATTTATTCATGTAGACGTGGTCAAGACAACTTGCTGAAGTTCAAAGCGAGCATCAGAATGGGGAAGAAAGGGAATGTAAGTAACTTTGAACGTGGCATGGTTGTTGGTGACAGACAGGCTGGTCTGAGTGTTTAAACTGCTGATCTACTGGGATTTTCACACACAACCATCTCCATATCCAGTGAGCACCAGTTGTGTGGACCAGAATGCCTTGCTGATGTAAGAGGTCAGAGGAGAATGGGCAGACTGGTTGGACATGATAGAAGAGCAACAGGAACTCAAATAATCACTGGTTACAACCAAGGAATGCAAAATATCATCTCTGAATGCACAACAGGTCCAACAACATCTTTCTTCTTCATACACTCTTCTGGACAAAAACCAAACATGTTGGACCTGGAAACTGCTGGATCCACTCCTGCAGTTTGGGGGTTATAGCCTCTATTGACCACTGTGGGCTTATCCCTCCAAGTTTGTTGCAGTTAAAGGGTTTGGCAGCAGAGTGGTCGAACCCGCTTTCTGTAGTTTTTGAGAAAAATGGGTTCAAAGTTTTGTGTTTTCAAGAAAACATTGGAAGCGCCACTGTAACACTAGGTTTGGGTTGTGGGTTAGAACGCTTTGCCACTAAGATCTAGACCATAAAATATTACAGAAATGATAAAAACTCAGTTTGTATTTTTTGTGGGTTAGGCCACTCTGCTTCTAACCCCCTCAGTTGATCTTCCAATCCCTGGTACTTGTCGATCCTCTCATGCTCCTTCTTCCTGTTGTTGCGTCACCTTGGTTGGCCGGTAGCTGCTTGTCAGTCTGGAACTCAAAGTCCAGCAGGATTTTAACCCAATCTCTGATCTAATTCACTTTCAGTAGTGGCACACTGGTACTTGGGAACTTTGTGCCCATACATGACTCAGATCTCCAAATTTAATCTGTCTGCTGAGTCCTATCAATGCCTCTATGGATCTTGTGTTTAGGGGTTTTGTCTTCAGACTGACCTTTCTAGCCACTACATTTCTTAATGTCATCACTTCCTCCTCTTTACCCTCTGTCTTCAGCTTTACTCAGCAGTTCAACACTAAGGACCATCTTCCTGATGCATCCATGGATGCTACTAGTTACACCCTTGATTACAGCTATGGCTCTCGCTAATCTCTCCACTTTTTGTTGGGACCACAGGCCTAGTGTTGTGGACTTTTCATGGATTTTTGAAGTCTTGGCATTCCCTTTGCCAGTGTTTTATTCCAGCTATGATGACTGAATGGACGTACGCACTGATGGATGACTTGGATCATAAGAGCTTCATCTCTCCTGTAAACCGAGATCCTTGTAGCTGCCATGAGTTGTTACAGTCTGACTTAACAGATGTGGATAATGGTTGCATTTTACACAGCTTTCTCTTCCCCTTTTATTACCTGCGTGTTGCAGCCCATCTATCTAGGGTTAGCCAGGAAGAAAACAAAAACAGCAGATGGACGCTGTTTGGCCAAAGTGAACAGAGGGGATTTATTGAAAAGTGGATATTTTAACAGAAAGCAAAAATAAGGAACTAAGGGCGATGAGTGTTACTAAATCTTTAACAAGTCCTTGGATCCAGACTAAAAGCTACATCACTGCCAAAATCTAATCACTTGGTCCATGTGTCATTTCTGACCTTCCCTGAAAATTTCATCCAAATCCGTTAGTCCATTTTTGAGTAATGTTGCACACAGACAGACAGACAGACACACAAACCAACACAGAGTGTCACATAACTCCATCACATTCCTTGGCAAAATAATAAATAAATAGAACCAAAAGAGGACTTCTTCTTGAAGCTTGATTGCATCTAAACTACCAAACAACAGAAATAACCACAAAACCAAAAACCTAATTACACCAACCAAACCGAAATGATCTAGATTTTAGTGAGAAAATGGTCTAACTCACAACCCAAATATAGCATGTCAGTGGTGCTTCCGATGTTAGACCATTCTTGAAAACACAAAACTTTGAACCCTTTTTTCCCCAAAATTATAGAAAGTGGGTCAGACCAGTCTGCTTCCAAACCTTTCAACTAACAATGATTTTCTACTAAGGGTTTCCAAAGTCAAATTGCCCCGAACCCTTGGATCTCAAATGAAACAAATGTCTCAACTAGATCCTTTACGAGACAACAAATTCAAAAGACATATGGGAGCCCTGATCACTATACAAACGCTGCCACAGAACACACAGATAACAGGTTTTTAAGGCCAGGTATGGGGCTGGATTGGACAGGATCTGGTCCAATCAGCTGTCAGCCAGACCTAACTTTAGATGCAAAGATGACCAAGGGGCCAATCAGGGTGCAACCTAGTATGAATCTCCATAAATAGGGTCATTATTGCCAGGAAAGGGGAGAGTGAGTGCATTGGCCCAGGGCTGCGAGTCAACATTTTCATAACCGACCTTATTACAGAGAAGAACAACAACCTCCAGGCAGGAACTAAAACACACACAAAAAAAATCCTGTTCTGCCAAAGACTTGGATCGTGAGAGAACACTGAAGGTGCAGTCTTTGTTTACCTCCTTCACTCGGGGTAAAAACAACAGCCTCCTTGCAGAAGCCTACATGCTGAAAATGACCAGTTTCTCCAAAGATACAGATCATGCTTGTTAGTTTTTTCTTTTTTTGATGAATGAGCCGTTGTAATGATTCAAACTCACCTCCCTACATGCAAATCAAGCCCCATGACACTATTTTGCAGGGGCATCATCACTACATCCTGGGCTTAGCCCTACCCAGTGCTACTGCGGTAGCTTTTCCCCTGTACCAGAATAATAAAGAGCTGCAGCCACAGCATTCTTTTTATCAGAACACATTCTAATATTTATTCAGTAACTGTTTAGTTTATCTCCAGAAATATGTTTACATATTGATATTAGAGCAAAAGCCTTTCATCGAAGAAGCCAAATCATGAGTTTAGTATCTTTTGCATGAATACTGACTTTACAATCAAGAAAATAGTTGCCAGTTAAATTTATGCCAGTCAGTTAATTATTTCAGGTCTAACTGTGTATACTAATATATGGTAGTTTTATCTATAACACAGCATCATATGTTGTGACCCAAATCCAATGGAACATGGGTATCTCCTTACCCGCAATGCACATCAAGAGTTAACTGGTAACTAGTGAAAGGGATGCAGTGCATAGTTCCACATTTTCCACTAAAATGTAATTGAGCAGAACTATAAATTTGTAAAGCAAAGGAGGCTGCTGGCGGCTTTTTTGTTTTCTTCAGCTTTCTCATCTCCATGAAAATATTACAGCAATACTGACTAATGAAAGATACTTCATATCTAAGTCCAGACTTATTGTTTAGCTTAGCGCACTTTTCTGATCTAATGTGAACTGATCTCCTGTGGAGGAGAATTCTATGTAAATTCTCTTCTTCAGAAGTGGTTCCACCCAAACTATCATCTGCAGATGGTTTCTTTAAAGCTCAGACCAAATGAACGGCGGTAAGGCAAAGAGTAATTTTGTGCACAATTGCAATTTTGCGAACATTCCATGCTCCACCAAACCCATACATATCCTCGTTCTTGTTTTTCTCCACAGATTATTAATAACAGATCCCATAACTCTCAGTATGTCGTCACACCAATTATATGCAGCTATTATCTGTTAATCTGCAAAAATAGAGAGAAAATGCCATAACAAGCCAGACAGTTCTCACAAATTGACAAACAAGGTGAGATAATGTCTGTGTCAGGTAAAGGGAGGGATACGTAGCTACTGGATGTGTGGATATGCATAGATGTGTTTACATGTTTAGTAATACAAGCTCACACAGATTCTTATGAACATGTAAGTATGCAGCCTTACAGAAAAAGCACACGAATACACCACCTTTCAAAAGTTTGGGGTCACCCAGACAATTTCACGTTTTCCATGAAAACTCACACATTTATTCATCAGATGAGTTGTAAAATGAATAGAAAATATAATCAAGACATTGACGACAACACGATTGTTGATGTGAAACTCACAGGATTACATGCGGAACCCATGTATGTAACCAGCTGTGAAAGTCCTGTGAAACTTCCATTCACTCGTCACCACTTTCCCACAGAGCATCTCGTCTGTCCTGCAGGTGCACGGTGATGTGTGCTCTGAGCTGATGTTTCTCCTTCTGCATGGGCCGTTGGTTGTGTTGGCTCAGAGGTTCAGGCTCTGAGTTACAGACCAGAAGTTCAGGGCTGTGGTGGGACGCTGCACTCTGACCTCGGATTTGTGCAAAACAAAAATGCACTTCGCTGTATCCAGTACAATGATAATCAAGTTGTTTTTTGTTTTAGTTTAACATGGGTTCCATGTAATCACATGGATTTCCTTGGGAGTGAACATGGGTTTCACACATACACACCACTGACAGTGTTTCAACCCTCGTGTCGTCCTGCGGGTCAAAATTGACCCGTTTTAAAGTTTGAAAATGTGGAACAAGAATATTTTTTCACAGTGAAACTTCTGTTGTCCACATTTTGAACATTTTTGGGAAATCTTTGAACATTTTTTGGTGGAAAAAAGGAAATGTTAAAAATGTTTCTTAAGAACATTCACAAAAAAATCAACCAAACTCCAGCGAATTTCACTGGATTTTGGTTGATTTTTATGTGAATATCCTTAAGAGAATATTCGAAGTTTTACTGATATATATGGAATCACTTTAGATATTTTTAGGATTTTTTTGGGAGATTTTTACTCATTTTTTGAAAATATTTACAAGAATTTTCTTGCCAAATTTGGGTGAGTTTTTTTTTTTTTTAAATAAAACTTTGAAGGGAAACTTTTAAGGAATTATTGGAATTTTCTTCCTGAAGGTTTTGCAAATTTTCAGAAATTTGGGGATTTTTTTTTTGCTGAATTTTTGGATTTTTTTCAGACAAGGAAACAATATTTTTGGTGCCTGTAAATGAAGACAACAGGAAGGTTAAAACTACATATTTCCAATGTAAAAAGCTCATGTTCCCCACGTGATTTTAACATGTTTTCACACATTTAATTTCCCATGTGCAATGACATTGGTACATTTTTTTTGCACGTGAAATTCATGTGATTTTTCTGTAAGGTACACTAGCATTCAAAAGTTTGGGGTCTCCCAGACAATGTCATGTTTTCCATGAAAACTCCCACTTTTATCCATGTGCTAACATAACTGCACAAGGGTTTTCTAATCATCAGTGAGCCTTTCAACACCATTAGCTAACACAATGTAGCATTAGAACACAGGAGTGATGGTTGCTGGAAATGTTCCTCTGTACCTCTATGGAGATATTCCATTAAAAATCAGCTGTTTCCAGCTACAATAGTCATTTACCACATTAACAATGTCTAGACTGGATTTATGATTAATTCTGATTAATTTAATGTTATCTTCCATGAAAAATACTGTTTTTCTTGCAAAAATAAGGACATTTCTAAGTGACCCCAAACTTTTGAATGCTAGTGTATATACTCTATATTTTAAACAATCTTTATTTACATTTCTTGAAATTCATACAGTCTATACAGTACAGGTTTCTCCGTTTTTCTTTTTTTTCATTTGCCACACAGAACAGCAGCATCAAATTTAACAAAACAAAAGATAGAGGGGAGATGGAAAAGAAAAAACAACAAACAAAAGAAAAAGAAGAAAACAAAACAGATTCCCCTCCAGATTGTCCACTCGCAGGTGTAATTAGTAAACCAGCACCGTCGCTATACAAAGCCTGTTTATGGTATCCTAAGGAGATGTGTGTGTGTCTGTGTGTGTGTCTGTGTGTGTGTGTGTTTGTGGAAGAAGGAAAAAAGGCCTTGAAGCGGTGAGGATGTCTGGAAGGTTGGTAGAAGATCATAAAGTAAAACGTGTTTTTTGTGTGAAGACAAATCATTAGGGTCATTCCAGAAATGGAGGACATTTGGGCTTCACGATGTTTGAAAAATAAACCTCTTTTACAATTTTCTGCTCCATATTCATCAATAATAGCTAGTAAACTATCAAAGGCTATTGGCTCAGCTTACACGTGCATTCGTCGCCTGAGTTGTAGAGATTCAGAGATGTTTGCTTTCTGACTAAAGCTAACAGACATGGATCATCTAGAATGGCCGTTTCCCTAAAACCTCCACAGTGATGAAGTTAACTTAGAGCCATAATATTCACATTAAATTGAAATAAATGAGGCTGAAATAAGCCATAATTCTCCTTTAATGCTTGCGGCCCGGGTAGGTGGTCGGTAGTATATAATTTCTAAGTTTTGACGTATGTTCACATCTTTTAAAATTGCAAGCAGGTGTTAAAATACTAAAAAAAACTATGTAATGTTTTTGTTCAGATAGTGGGTTTTGGTATTACACAATACGACTTTGAGATGCCTGGAAACCTCATCAGTAGCTTTAGCAACGGTGATGGCAAATAGTTCAACCTGTTGAAGCCCAGATGAATAACTTCTGTTAACATCTGACCTCAGGAGTTCCAGGTGTGGACAGCATGTGGCCACGATGGCTGGTGTGTTTGGGCTAAAACAAGCATCTGTTCGTCATTACAGAGCTGTTTGCTCAAACCGGCAATGGACATCTAAAAGCTGATCCATTCGGAAAATTCCATTTACCAGTCAGACACTGATACATTTTCCATTTGTTTTTATTTTGGAGTTAACAGAGTGTGATTTATACAATAAATTAATCATAACAGTGCCATCTTGCTTCTGTGATGGCCTTTCTGAGCATCTCCGCTCAGTCCCAGTGAGTCAGCCTAATTATTTCCCCTCCAAGCTGCAGAGTCGGATGTTACGCTGAATGTTTAGGCCACCTAGGCGTGAAATTAATAGCCCGACTCTACCTGTGAACTTTTACAAACTAATTACAGACTTTATGTGAAATATGTGAAGCTTTTCTCATTATCCAGAGCAATCCATTGCAGCTCCGTGTAAGGTTATGCAACTGTGTGTCATGAATAGACCGACGTCACTTTAAGTTATCAGCAGTGAGGAGACAAGTCCCATTTGGTCAACGTGAGCTGCTTTGATTCCTGCCTTAATTCGTAGGTGGAACAAAAAACTGAAGTTGGGAACAATACAATCCGGTAAAAGGAAGTGATAAAGTATGTTTACGTGTTACAAAAGGTTGTAAAATGTCAGAGTTTTTGAAAAGCTCCATTTTCTGTAACCGCTCTGTAGACGCTATCCTCTTTCAAGAGCATTTCAGAAAAAGGTGAGTTTTTGTGGGTGGGAAACACAGGCTTAGTGTGAAAACAAACAGGGAGGTATGTTTTTCAAAAGTATCCATTTACTGTGGCCATGACCTCGGCTGGTGGACAAGAAAACACCTCCTGGCAGGTCTCTTTGCATCTAAAGCCAAACTGGCTAATACCAAAACCCCCTAAAGGTTGAAGAAAGTTGAACAGAAACGCCTACAGGGTTTCGTGTCCCAAGATAAACTTTTTTTCACACCATCAAATCCCATGAAATGAGCTTCAGAGGAAGGCTGCTCTGGCTTGAAGCCAGACGTGAGGCTGGCCGAGGCAAACTGAAGGACCCCAGTTCATCACACAGCAGGCAAACACTTTGCAGCCTGCAGGGAGTTGTGTATTTATCGCACACATCTATCTGGTGTCTCAGAGCCGAAAACCTTTAAAGAGGAGTCCTTTTTGTTCCAATTTAGCTAACACTTGGATTACTCATTATCAAATTATTATTATTCTTGTGATTGGACTCATAAATGACCTTTCTGGTGTTCACTAATTCTTTGTCATTCAACTGAAAGTAAGTTCCTTCAACAAACTTTTTCTTTTCTGTTGGGAATTTTTCTCTTCAGAGCTTGAATGGTGATTAAAATGTAATTTTGTTTGCAGTATTTTATACTTTATGTAACTATGGGAAATAAGGTAGGTGGTATCTTTGGCTGTTTGATGTAACTTGGTTCTACTGTGTGTCACCGATATGTAGATAAGACATATGCTACCGTTCAAAAGTTTGGGGTCATCCAGACAATTCCATGTTCTCCATGAAAACTCCCACTTTTCTCCATGTGCTAACATAACTGCACAAGGGTTTTCTAATCATCAATGAGCCTTTCAACACCATTAGCTAACACAATGTAGCATTAGAACACAGGAGTGATGGTTGCTGGAAATGTTCCTCTGTACCCCTATGGAGATATTCCATTAAAAATCAGCTGTTTCCAGCTACAAAAGTCATTTACCACATTAACAATATGTAGACTGGATTTATCATTCATTTAATGTTATCTTCATTGATTTTTTCTTTCAAAAATAAGGACATTTCTAAATGACCCCCAAACCTTTGAATGGTAGTGTATGTTTGTCTAACTCAGCTTTTAGAGGGGCCAGATGCAGAAAATGTGTTTTGTGCGCTTGTTAAAGGAGCTGCAGGTATCAGCTCACTAAACGTCTCCACATACACTCCCAAATACAAACCTGCATGCACTCTCTCACCACTTAAGTTAAATAATTGTTTTTCTGGCTGCTTTTAATGTTTTGATCTGATACAGATGGGTTGGATCCTCTTTATTTATTATTTATTTATTTTTAACATGCTGAGGTTAACTGGTGGCTCTAAATTGTCTGTAGGTGTGAGTGTGAGTATGATTGTCTCTATATGTAGCTCTGTGATAGACTGTTACCTGTCCAGGTATCTCCTGTTTTCACCCTCAGTCAGCTGGGATAGACTCCAGCCCCCCATGACCCTAATGAGGATTAAACGGTGGATAGATAATGGATGGATGTATTCAAATGTAACCTTCTGTCCAAGTCAGATGCCAAAAGTTGTTGTTTCTTTTCTAACTAGACCAGCATTCCAAGAGCCTCCACCGGGTCGATGCTTAGCAAATACCAAACAAACAGACAAACTGATGTCACTGAAAACCCACAGCCAGCTTGGTTTTGCCTCGAGTAAAACTCAAAGACGGGCGTTTGTCCTTTCATCTCCACAAACAGCCGCTTGTCTTATTCCCCCAACAAGTATCACATGACATCCCTCGCCTTACTCAAATTTAGGAAAAAGACAAACCAGCAGACTCAGTGAATGTCAGTGAACCACAGCCAGACGGTCTGTTGTGGGAAAAGATGCCAGAATAAATGGTTCTTCCTTTCATATCAGGCTTTCCCTCCAGTTGTACTTATTCATAACTAAACTACAAAGCAGAGAGACATCATTTATCTAGCTTAGAGTTTTAAAAACATTTCTGCAGCTGCACAAACAGCAATGAAGAGATGTTCAAAGCCTTAAGTACCCATCTGTCTGCATTATCTGTCATGTGTAAGTATGTACCATTGGTATTGCTGTTGCCAGTGATCCAACAATACTTCTACTTTTCTTATATCCTGGGTTCTTTGTTGTATGGTTTAAGATTTCTGACTCAGCGCACTCATTAGTGAGCAGAGAATACACTCTAACGGGACTCTCTAAAGCCCAAGGGTTCCTCAGAAATGACAAAGAACCACTTGTGCCCTGTTTGGCCTCATTCAGCACCTTAAAAGTAGAGCACAAGACGCAAAAGGTCTCCTAACAGCGATGGCAGTATTTTACACTCCTACAGCATCTCCCACAGGAGATCTCCGGAAGCACAGCGCAAGGCCTTTTCCCCAAATTCCTCAAAAACAAGATAAAGAACACATTGTTCCTCTTGGATGTGAAGCTGCAGTGTCCCGAAGGCACCCGAGAAAACGCCTGCATTAATATCTGACTCCATGATTAATTTGTTCCATTTATAAACGGTGAAAGTCTTTAGAATTTGCTGTTTTTCTCTTGTTTGTGTCCACTGCAGCTGTACAGTTTGGAAAGTTTTGTAGATGCAGTAAAGCAGGCATGTCAAACTCATCTTAGTTCAGGTTCCACATTCAGCCCAGTTAGATCTGTAATGGGCCGGTCCAGTAAAATCACAGCATAATAACTGAGAAATAACCACAACTCCAAATGTTTGCTTTGTTTTAGTGCAAAAATGTACATTCTGAAAATGTTCACATTTAAGGAATTATCTTTTTACAAAACATCATGAACAACCTGAAATTTGTTAAGAAAAATAAATTGAATTTCAACAACATTATGTCACAGTTTATTGTTTATAGTATTGTTCTTTAAAAAAGATAAAAAACAACAAAAATGAGACACAAAATGACAAAAGCGAGAAACAAAATGACAAAAAATTTGACAAATGACGAAACAAAAAAAAGAGACAAAAAAATTGACAAAAAGGTTAAAAAGCAACAAAACAATGAATAAACAACACAAATGAGACAAAAAATATAAAAGAGTGAAACAAAACAACAAAAATGATACACAAAACAATGAATAAAGTGAAACACAAAATGACAAAAATAAGACAAAAAACACAAGTGAGACAAAACGGAAACACAAAATGACAAAAACAGGAGACAAACAACAAAAGTCAGACAAATTTTTTATTTTTAGAAAAAAAGGACAAAATATTACAAAAATGAGGCACAAAATGACAAAAGAGCAATCTAGTATTTTACTTTATGATCAAAACAACTTGTCATGGTCTAGAAATTATTTTAAATTTACAGTTTTACAAATTTACAATCTGCAGTTAATGTCTTCGCTGTAATTTTTACATTTTACAACGTCGTCCCATGGGCCGGATTGGGCCCTCTGGCGGGCCGGTTTTGGCCCACGGGCCGCATGTTTGACACCCCTGCAGTGAAGTAACGCAGCTTAACATGCAGATAACACGCACAAAGTACCTCCTTTATCTGCCAGCACACGAGCAAAATGCACGTGATACTGAAGAGGTGAGTTAATAATCCTAATTACCGTCATTAAATACTAGTAGGATTTCCGTTCGTGTTCCCACTCAGGCAGGATGTGATGAAGCTCCTCCAGGAGAGCCATCAGTGCTCGATGCAGCAGCGAGAATACAGCTCTGGTGGGTGTAGGAGCAGAGCTGGTTAAAGTTAAAATGCTGCTTCACATCTCTTCCTCTCGCCCCCTGTGAATAGCTCACATTCTTGCTTCTGTTTTTGAGAAAGTTTAAAGGAAGCTAAAAGTATTATTTTCTTTAATGCTGCATAGCCAAAGTTAGTTTTCCTGCAAAATGACTCAAAATTTGTCTAAAATGACTTGAAAATGATCCAGAATTGCAGAAAATTTATCCAGACTTACACAAAAACCTTCTCAAAATTATTTAAAAATATACGAAGTGACAAAAAAGTTCTAAAATGACTTAAATCTGTTTAGAATGAACTGAAAATTATTGAAAATGACTGAAAACCTGCAGAATGACACGAGCCCCCTCATCTAAAAACACTGATAGAGGTATTTTACAGAACATAAATCGGCACATCCATGCAATGTGTGTGGCACAACATCGTATTATTTCCATTTTAGCAACAGCTGGATTCAAGCTACACGATTCCAGAGTTTTAAAATTACAGTGTCGAAGCAAAAAAGTAGCATATTTGAAATTATAGGCGGTTTAAATGAATTTTTCTTGCTTAAATAATGCATTTTGCACACAATAATACCCTTTGTTTTATACTGCGCCTTTAAAAAAACAAGTGATTAATAAAAGTGAATAAAAAAATCCAAATTTCGAATAGAAACAAGTAAAAACAATAATTAAAGTAAGTCTTAAGAAGAGATTTAAAGGATGCTGCTGAGTTTTGCTACAAAACTTGTTTTTAAATGTTGTGTTTGTGTCTTTCCATTTGCCAGTATTATTCTTTCAGGATAATTTTCGTGCTGTTGGCGTGCTGATTCCCTGCTGCTGTGAATTACATCTGAGCCACAAGAGGCTGCAATTTGGCCACAAATAAAACCGTCTGCTCTTTATTCTGCTTAGAGCTGAATGGCCTCTTATTGTCGCTGCACGCTGGGTCCAAAACAAGTGAGTCATCGGTACAGTTCACAATAAATACACTAAAAAACATTAGCTGAGTGAATATGTGTAATTTCCAGGAAGAATCTGCTGCGGCTACACATCATTTTACTCTTAATGAGCTTCACACTCATTCCAAACTTTAATGAAGCCGTCAGGACTCTTGATAATAGTTCTACTTCCTGTATTTTCCTCTCCTGTGGTACAATTAAATGTTCTCATGGTATCCTGTAGGATGCATTGATCCTCTGCTGTGGTATTTATAGAGTTTGTTTTGAAAAGATATAATGAGAACAGCACAGACTCTGCTCACATGGGCTTAGAACAGCATCACAGCAAGTGGGTGATGCTTGTTAAATGAGACAAAAACTTGTTTAATCCTCCTGTTGTCCTCATTTACGGGCACCAAAAAATATTGTTTCTTTGTCTGAAAAAAATCCAAAAATTCTGCAAAAAAATTCCCCAATTTTCTGAAAATTTGCAAAACCTTCAGGAAGAAAATTCCAATAATTCCTTAAAAGCTTTCCTTAAAAGTGTTTATTTTTTTTTAAAATAAAAATAAAAATAAAATAAAATCCCCCAGATTTGGCAAGAAAATTCTTGTAAATATTTTCAAAAACTGAGTAAAAATCTTCCAGAAAAATCCTAAAAAATATCTAAAGTGATTACATATATATCAGTAAAACTCCTAATATTTTCTTTAAGAACATTCAGAAGAAAATCAACCAAAATCCAGCGAATTTTGCTGGATTTTGGTTGATTTTTTTTGTGAAAGTTCTTAAAGAAACTTTTTTTAACATTTCTTTTTTTTTCCACCAAAGAATGTTCAAAAATTTCTCAAAAAATGTTGAAAATGTGGAAATTTTCACTGTGAATATATATATATATATATATATATATATATATATATATAAAAATAAAAATAAAAAATGTTTGTTTGTTTCTTTTGTTTGTTTTGTTTTTTTCTCCACATTTTCAAACTTTAAAATGGGTCAATTTGACCCGCAGGATGACACAAGGGTTAAAAGTTTCCCTTAAAAGTTTCATTTTAAGAAAATCCTCAAATTTGACAAGAAAATTCTTGTAAATATTTTTCAAAAAACGAGTAAAAATCTTCCAAAAAAATCCTAAAAATATCTAAAATGATTCCATATATATCAGTAAAACTTCTAGTATTTTCTTTAAGAACATTTTTAACATTTATTTTTTTTCGACCAAAAAATGTTGACATTAGAAGTTTCACGATGAAAATACAATTTTTTTTCCACATTTTCAAAACTTAAAACGGGTCAATTTTGACCCGCAGGACGACACGAGGGTTAAGATGCTTAAAGTCAGTGATGATGACATAAATCTAACGATTAATAATATTCTGCTATTATATCTTCACCAGTCTGGTCCTTAAAGACTCTCAGGCCAGACTCATACATCAAAAGCAGCATGTGTGAGGTGAAATCTGCATATGCATACATGGTAAAAATGTAGGTTATGCAAATAAATCGCCCCACAAGAGGCTGTAACTCATCCCCGGGCAAAAGGCAGACAGAGGGGACATAAATATGAGAGGGGACTCCTTTGTTCGACGTTTAGTCACCTCCATGGCCCCTGGAAAACCATTAAACGAGGAGGACTTCTCCCAGGAGCCCGGCATTCCTCGCATTCCTCCGCTCTGATGTCAGAGCGCCGGGGGGCGGAGCTCCGGAGGCTCCTGGACCCGCTGCTGCGTTCACGGTCCGAGCCGAGGCTGGGACATCTGACCTCTGCTGGAGTGGAGGAAACATACAGAGGGGTTAGAAGCAGAGTGGTTTAACTCACAAAAATCTGAGTTTTTTTACAGTTTCTGTGATATTTTATGGTCTAGATTTTAGTGGCACAGAGGTCTAACCCACAAACCAAATATAGCGTTACAGTGGAATGTGAGATCATTCTTGAAGACACAAAACTTTTAACCCATTTTTCTCTAACAAATCTGTGGATCCAGACTATAAGCTGCATCACTGCCAAAATCTAATCACTTGGTCCTTGTGTCATTTCTGACCTTCTCTGAAAATTTCATTCAAATCCATTGGTCCGTTTTTGAGTAAAGTTGCGAACAGACACACAGACAAATCAATGCTGATTGTCACTTATCTCCACCGCGTTCCTTGGAGAAGTAATGAGTATTTAGTCATTTTAGAGACAAAATTATTGAGTGATTCACAAAGAAAAAAATAAAAAGTAAGGGAGAACAATACGTCTATAAGTTGGTGTAGCATTATTTTTTAGTATTTTGTCCTTAGAATCCATTGGTTAACCCACTTAAACCGTCCTGGGATGTTTTTGAGAATCACTAACCGCTGCTTTCCACCTCATTCAACCTAAAGGCTATTTTTCCTACGCTGGGCGCTGTCCGTGAACGCCTCCTGCGCTGCTCTCCCCGCCTGTCCTGAACGCCTCCATTGGACTGGAGGGACCACTACTATAAACATACCGACAGTCCCAGCGAGACAGCACCACGTCCTTCTTACACAACTTTCTCCAACTTTTCTCTCTCATTTTCACCTTTTTTTCTTGAGCTACTTAAAAAAAACACGCACAAAGAAGAAAACTTTGCTTTGAAGCAACTCCAGGACTTTGTCTTTGTCTCCGCGACTTTTTTTTCCCATGTTGCTCTAAAGTTTGCTATGATAACAGACCATCGAGATTTTCATTGTTTATTTTTTGCTGCCCAACCAGGATTGTAAAGTTGCTTCAATGACTGAAATGAGGATTATGCATTTGCTGTGAGCTTCATCGACGTCGAGCACAGAAGAAAAGAGGAGTTTCTTCAGCTGGGAGCAGAAGTCGGCATGTAGCGCAGGATCAGGGGTGAGTTTGCAGAAGAAAGGAAAGGAAGAAGAGACTTTCTGTTCTGCTGTTTGTGTGAAGTGGAGGGTTTAAAGTGGTGCTCAAATGTAGGCCAAATGGTTTGGGCCACGTAGGGAGAGGTGATCCCAAATATTTTCATGCCAGGCCCCCACCCCCTCCATCCATCCATCCATCCATCCATCCAGCAGGGCCTCTGCATTTTATAAAATACTACAACCTCTGATTTCTGCAGAGGAAACAGTAGGAGTCACACCTCTAATCAGAGCAGATTCCTCAGAGTTAATGAGGTAAAGGTCAAATTAGATCTAGTTTAGCAGTGGGAACACTTAAAAAGACCCAACTGGCAGCCACATGTACAACATTTTTTCATACATATACTGGGAAAATTGCCTCTACATTCTACAGTTATTTCACTGTTTCATTGTTTCATGTGCTTCCACACTTGCTTCCTATGTGCTCTGTGTAAACACTGCCTGCAGTTCAGCCTAAAAGTTCTTTAACCCTCGTGTCCAGCGAAATTCGCTGGATTTTGGTTGATTTTTATGTGAATGTCCTTAAAGAAAATATTAGAAGTTTTACTGATACATATGTAATCACTTCAGATATTTGTAGGATTTTTTTTGGAAAATTTCTACAAATTTTTTGAAAATATTTACAAGAATTTTCTTGCCAAATTTGGGGGATTTTTTTTTTTAAATAAAACTTTTAAGGGAAACTTTTAAGGAATTATTGGAATTTTCTCCCTGAAGGTTTTGCAAATTTTCAGAAATTTGGGGAATTTTATTTGCTGAATTTTTGGATTTTTTTCAGACAAGGAAACAATAGTTTTTGGTGCCTGTAAATGAAGACAGCAGGAGAGTTAATTTTTCTCACATGACTGTTGGTCTCTCTTAAGTCACCAATGGCTTCTCTGTTATGGAGGGATGTGCAGAATTTTTTTACAGAATCTTGTTAGACCCAACTGTTATTTTTTTGGTGAATTTTTAATTGAGACAAAGTGATTTTGATGAGGTAAAGGTGGAATTAGATCCATTAGATCCACTTTCACATTGGGAACATTTAAAAGGAAAAAAAAAACAACTGGGATCCACATATACAACATTTTTTCATATATATACTGGAAAAAAGTGCCTCAACATACTGTAGTTATTTTACTATTTCATTGTTTAATGTGTTTCCATACTTGTTTTCTGTCTCCTATCTGTAAACACTGCCTGCAGTTCAGCCTAAAAATCACTGAATTTTTGTCAGGTGACTGTTGCTCTCAGTGAAATCACCAGTGGCTTCACTGTTATGGAGGGATGTGCAGAATTTTTTAATTTTTTACAGAATATTGTTTGACCCAACTGCTATTTTTTGGCACATTTTTAAAACGATTTTTGATGAAATATCACAATTTGAAGGTTAAATTAGGTCCACTTTAGCGATGGCAACATTTAAATGTGCAACACCTGGATCATTGTGCATCCTCTGTTCTTTAGATCTGTAAATAACGTCATGTGTGGGAGAAATGTGTTGTGTTTGTGTGTGACGATGACAGTAGCACATCGTCGTCCTGCCCTCACGCCCTGTAGCTGCTCTGTATCTGCATGTTTGTGTCAAAAGATGTGTTTGGACATGCACCTTTACCATTACTGTAGAAAAGGAAAAATAAAAGGGGGAGTTCTCTAAAGGCAAATATAGCATAGCTGCAGGAGGCGTAGGCTGCACACACACGCACACACACACACACACACACACACACACACACACACACACACACACACACACACACACACACACACACACACACACACACACACACACACACACACACACACACACATCTGGCTGTCTTTATAAGCTCAAAGGCATGCTGTGTAAATTATATGGTGCCAGAGCAAGTGGCTTGGGAGTACACAGCAGTTTTTAAAACACTGGTGGAGAATTTAAAGGACCAAGAGTTCAGCTGAACGTCTAATATCTGTTTTTTTTTTTCTCTATTCGTCAGAGTTGCCCTAAAAAAAAGTCCTGTTTTGTCAAAGGTCAGCATGGTGAGATTATAATAGGTGTTTACTGCATAATGTGAGCCTGCATGCAAAAGGAAAAGTGGCTATTGTTTGCGTAGTCAGTGGCCGTTGGAGTCTAAAGGCCGTTTGATTGCTATGTGGTGCAAAACATACCTGTAATTTTGGTCAAGTGCTGCTGCAGGCAGAGAGAGGGAGAAAAAATAGGCAGCAGCAGTTATTGTTGTTATTGTTTTAGCAGTTTGACCGAAGTCGGAGGGCAGAATTCCTCCAAACTCGGCCTGCGGTTCTCTTGTTATTCCACTGCAAAGCGGACAGAATGAAGGAGGCTGTTTTTCTTGATTAAAAGCGGAATTATTTGATGATGAGATGCATTTTTCAGTTTTCTAAAACGAACCCGCAGAATCCCAAAGTGCTTTTTTTTTTTTTGCTCCTGTTACATTTTTAATCATTTTTCACCGCAGTATAAAGATCTGCACCTCTATGGAAACAGCACAATCACAGCTAGAAGTAGAGATGACTTAAAAATGTTCTCTGTGCAGTATGACACAAGTATACTGCCATGAATCGTAGAAAAAGAACAAAAACAAAAGCTGAATTTCTCTTTTACAGTCAAAAAAAAAAAAGGAATCAACGTGTAGAACATTTTAAATGCCCACTAATACAATGTTACTAATACTTAAAAAATAACGGCTATAGTTATTACTCCGGTAAGGAACGCAGCAGAGTTCTGTGACGATTGGCATTGGTTTGTCTGTCTGTTTGTCTGTCTGTCTGTCTGTCAGATTTGGTGTAATTAGGTTTTTGGTTTTGTGGTTATTTCTGTTGTTTGGTAGTTTAGATGCAATCAAGCTTCAAGAAGAAGTCCTCTTTTGGTTCTATTTATTTATTATTTTGCCAAGGAATGTGATGGAGTTATGTGACACTCTGTGTTGGTTTGTGTGTCTGTCTGTCTGTCTGTGTGCAACATTACTCAAAAACGGACTAACAGATTTGGATGTAATTTTCAGGGAAGGTCAGAAATGACACAAGGACCAAGTGATTAGATTTTGGCAGTGATGCAGCTTATAGTCTGGATCCATGGATTTGCTAATGCGCTCTCCAAGTGCTTTTCTCGTTTGGAAAAGTGCTACTTTAGACAGCCTGTCAACACTGAAAGATCAATGCTGGAAAGTTTCTCATCTTAAACCATGTGTGAAACAGAAATAAGCAAAAGCATTTCATTGAAGCTGGAGTTTGTTGGATTCTAAATTTTGACAACTCGTTATTGAATTCTTTGAATACTAATAATTTGTACCAGGATCAACCTTGCAGAAAATGTAGCTTTCGAGTCCTAAAAAGTGCTAATATTGAGTTCAACATACGAACCGGTTTGGTCGTGATGCATGTGATTCACAGTAAATACAGTTTTTTTTTTGTCAGTGGTGTTATGAAAATTCAGTTTTCCGTCTGTTTTATTGCATTAAAACAACCCCACTGAGCTCTACTTATTGAGGTAAACAGGTTTTAAATGTGGGAAAGGAGCTAAACCATAAACCAGCTTTTTAGGCAAGAAGCTACGCCTACATTCCTAGCTAAGCCAACAGCGGTTATACAGTCATTTAAGGTATTAATACACAGAGTTACTCCAGGTATTTGACTGTGAGAAATATCTCGTGTATTCAGTCTTGCAGAGATGCTGTTGTCTGAGGATTTGCGAGCTGCTGTGTAAGTGCCGTGCTCTGTGGCGGCCCTGAACACAACAACAGAGCAGCCGGCGTGCCACGACCTGCCCAACTCTCCCACACTAGGCCAGGTGTTTCGTGTGGAGCTGTCAATCACTGGCGGGCCCCGCCTCCGATAGGCCCGGAATTAAAAAAAATACAAAACATGTGACTCTTCCCGTGATGTTTCCCCACACATGGGCCCGACTCTTCGGCGTTTCTACGAGGACGTTCGTCTGCGAGCGTCAAGCAGAGAAGTTTTCCATTTGATCTCCAGTTTAAAATGTGTGACTTTCCCCTTCCTCCCGGCCGCTGAGGGCCTTAAGATGCAGCCGGATGTCAACAGTAGCGAAAAACAAAGCGCTGCTGCTTTCACAGCCTTGTAAACTCGGCGCTGTTGACGTCCCTGTTAGTGCCTTCGGGGCTCAGCTGTGAGAAAATACTGAGTGGCTTTTTGGTGTGTGTGTGTGTGTGTGTGTGTGTGTGTGTGTGTGTGTGTGTGTGTGTGTGTGTGTGTGTGTGTGTGTGTGTGTGTGTGTGTGTGTGTGTGTGATGTGGTTCCCAGGAGGGGGGTGCTGGTGGGGTATGGAAAATGTGAAGAGCACCGCGGTTTGGCAGCGGCAGATTCAGCGGCCGACGATTGATGGCGCCGTGTTTTGTGTGTTGTTGATGTGGAGAGAGCCGCCGCTATCAGTCTCACCCTCCGTGTTTGCTCACCCCTTCCCTCCGCCTCCCCCTCCTCCCCCCTCGACCAACTGTACCAACATGATAAGAGCCCCGAGAATCAACCGGTGTCGCATCTCCTCTTCCCTTCCCGCTCTGCATCCCCGCTTATCTAAAAGCCTTTATTTTCCCATTCAGGTGCTGGGAATCTTTGTGTGCATGCGGAGGACACACAATCGCACATGTATGCACACAATCCAACCCCCCCTATTCTCAATCATATCTCCAGAGTGTCTGTTTTCATGACATCAGTCCCCCCTGGCCTCGCTGCCATGGGATGAGTCGGCCGAGCTGCGTCATTGCTGGTTTGGAAAATCGGTATCTGGCCAGTGTAAAGATTCCTGCTTTGATCCTCCTCCTCTTCATGTTCTGGTGACAGTGTTTGGATGGCCGTGCCAACCTGAAACACTGTTACAGTCCACTGTAAATCTGCGTATAAAGATGGATGAACGCCCTTCCATAAGTTTCCTGAAGCAGAAGCTCAGTGCAGAGGCTTCAGTGGTCGCCATCTTGGCAGTACCTGACTCAGGAAAGACTTCCGGATAATCACAAAAGGAGCAAAGAGGTGGAGCAGGAGTGGAGCTGAGGTGACCAACCTGTCACTCAGAGTGACTACACACTTGGTTATTCTCATTTTTCAGCCTTAATACAATTTAAACTGTTAAGTTATGAGAAAATTTGTCCATGTATGGATGTCACGTACAGGAAAATTAGTTATAGAGACAAAAAATGGTTGTCGTACAAGGCCCTAAAGATGTTTATTACTCCACCAAGGAACGCAGAGTTCTGTGACGAATTTCGGTCTACCGATTCGGTATCCGTACATAACGTACAAACACGCGCCTGTGCTCACTGCAAGGTCATTTTTTATTAAAGACTTCGTCCGTCGGAACTGATACAACGACTGAGCAGCCTTGGCGGAGGACTGCGCTCTGAGTGCTTTGCTTGCTTGCTTCTTGAGTTGGACATTTTAACATGGGAGTCTCTGGGGATTGACTCAGTTTTGAAGCAGCCTGAAGTGGCTGTTTGAGGAACTGCAGCCACAGAGGACGCTGCTTGGTTTCATATTTTGCTGTTTCCACAACCCAACATGTTTTGTTTGTTTAATTTTCTACACCACAAGTGGAGTTATTTTTCTTGTTAATACTCCTGAATGTACAGTCTGCTGAAAAAATGTTATCTCTGTAATCGTACTTCTAGGTTTTGCTGGTTTTTAGGGATTTTGTCTGTTGTGACAGTTGCTCTTGCACATTCTTATGTCTCCTACTCTTGTCCAGGGTCATCTAGGATCTAAGTCTAGTGTTGACATTAGGGTCCACTGCAATCATCCGCGAGAGTCAACCGCATGCAGACCAAAATTCGTGTTTGCACAGATGCTCTGCTGCGATTTTGCCGTGCCATGCATGTAGATGTCAATCAGTTGCACGTGGATAGAACAGAGTCCTGCTGGCAGATTAGACAGTGGTACATTAACAGCTACATGTGTGTCTGCAGAGAAGTAAAATCAGGTCTTAAAGAGATTTTATCCAGCACAAAACAGAAAACGATAAGAGCTGTCGAATCATTGTGTTAACTGGGTTCTCATTTGCTCAAGCATAATAGATATTTCTCTTCATCAGATGGTGAGAAATAACGGGGAAACGCATAGATTTCTGTGAAATAAGGTGACACACACACATTACCTTTATTCTACATGGTCCAGTCATGCTTACTGATGTGCTTAGTCACCCTCCAAACTGCCATTGTAAGCCAGGAGAAGCTAAAAAAAAAAAAGGCATTTTCAAGTAAGTGTTTTTACCCGCAGCTGGAAAAGATACGACTGACACTATCTGCTATTCTCAGAAACACGGACGGTACGAGGACTTTGCACACAAGTGAGGCACAAGTGCAGGTCTTTGAATCAGGATTGCAGGTCAGATGTTTCTAGGTCTACCAGCGGAAGGTGTAGTGTAAAGAAACATTTGCAGCGTTCGAATCCTTTCTGAAAGGAGCTCCAAGTGGAACAGATGGAGAAGCCGCAGACGAAGCTCCTCCACCGTCTGGATGTCACGTCTGTGCGAACACTCTGCACTCTGTCGCCGTCCCTCCGTTCTCATGTAGCGGAGAGAATGTGCCGTGCATGTGGATATGTGTGTCTTTGTCTCGGAGATGGAGCTGCTGGCCGGAGAGAGAGAGGGAGGAAAAAAATCAAGGGAGGGGGGGAAGAGCTGGAAAGTGAGAAAGCAGATGCGCTTGTTAGGAACACTGTCTGGTCGCCTGGCTCCACCATCTGTTTGCAGCTGCTGCTGTTTGTGTGCAGCTGACAATATGCGCCTGTGTTTGCAGGAGGAATGTGTCTGTGCCTGTATGCCGCACAAATATCGACAGCGAATGTTGTGGCGTGTACGTTCGGACCTTTAAGAAGTAGTTTTTGTCTTTTTAAAAGAATAAAAGTGCAAGGTTGCAGAGAACACACATGGCTGGAGTGTCAGATGACAAAGAGAGTCGTGGTGTACTGTTCCTTACATGCAACACTGTTCAAAAGTTTGGGGTCACCCAGACAATTTCATGTTTTCCATCAAAACTAACACTTTTATTCATGTGCTAACATAACTGCACAAGGGTTTTCTGATCATCAATTAGCCTTTCAACACCATTAGCTAGGCATTTATCTCATTAACAATGTGTAGTCTGTATTTCTGAGTCATTTAATGTTATCTTTGTTGAAAAAACTGCTTTTCTTTCAAAAATGAGGACATTTCTGAGTGACCCCAAACTTTTGACCGCTAGTGTACGATGTGAGAATATTCACTGTTTGTGTACGTGTCTGGGTTTTATGTGCAGCCATGTTCAGTCAGACTAGTGTTGTGTCTCTGTACATCAAGAGGATAATGTCTGATCCAGGGTCAGCTTTCAGGAGCTACAGTCGCCCAGATACATTCGGCTGAATGTGTTTCTGTGTTTCCCCAAAAACATCTCACTGGTGAGCCGGTGAGGCACAAAGGGATCACAGTCCTAAGAAGATGCTGGGAATATCAGACCAAATCTGGCTGGAACAGTATTTTCAAATTCTTTTGTTTGGAGTAACAGATGACAGATACAGCGAGTCGTCAAGCTCATTTAAAAAAAAAAAAAAAAAAAAGTAATGAAGGAATTCGTTACTTTCACCTCACATATGCTAACATTAGTTGACTTATTTTTCTCTTAGCCTTTTACGATCACATTAGAGATTCGTTCATACAACGATACTATGGGGATTTCTTCTTGTGCAGCAGCCGTTAAACAATAGACGAATAGCTTACTTCTAAAAAACACAAAGAGATGCTATCAAAACAAGGAGCAGCTAATTGGAGAGCAGTATGTGTTTAGCTTCAGTGTCCAGAAGTGGCATTATATTCAGAAGAAATTCAAGTATTGTACAGAGCAACCCTCTGAACTTTAAGCAGTTTCTGTGTGTTTATATGCACCTGTATGGAAAGAGAAAAATTCCTAAAAGTTCTTTGATTATTTATTCTTCATTTTTTCATCAGCATGCACAACATTTTTCCAAGTGTCCGCTGGTGTTGATAAAACCAGAAAAAGTGATATGATGACTCTAGATAATGTAGATATTTTGCTACTTAGATTTTTTTTCCCGTACTTGTCTGAACTCTGTGTAAACACATCCTGCAGTTCAACTGAAAAGTCCCTGAATTTTTATCATGTGACTGTTGATCAGAGTTGAGTCACTAACACTAACTTCCTGTTTACTCCAAGGAGCGGTGAATGTTTAGGTTTTTTTTTTGTTTGTTTTTTTACAGAATCAGGTTAGAGCAAACGGTTAACTTTTGGCACATTTTTGTGACAAGATATATTGAATAAAGCGATTTTGATGAAATATGACAGTTTTAAGCTGAGATTTGCTAATTTTTTTTCCTGACAAAACACCCCATCACAGACGAGTAGTTCGAGGGCCGTTGGAAAGTTGAAAATCCAACAATTCTGTCTGTTTTTGCAGTTTCTGGCTTATGATGAATGGTAGAAATTTGGCAATTAAAAAACAACAGCATGGCTTTTAAACTGTGGACTTTGGGGTTCAGAGGGTTACAGTGACTGTGTGTGTGTGTGTGTGTGTGTGTGTGTGTGTGTGTGTGTGTGTGTGTGTGTGTGTGTGTGTGTGTGTGTGTGTGTGTGTGTGTGTGTGTGTGTGTGTGTGTGTGTGTGTGTGTCTGGTGATTAGATGTGTGGTAAAATACCAGTCCTTAGTGCACGAGAATGTGGTTTATGTTCGTTCTTGGTAGAGTGGAGACGTTTCTCAGTTTGTCTTCAATCCGATTGATACATTGACTCAAACTGGAGGTCCTTTTCATACCATTTTCTGTGTTTATTCCACCACAAATCAGACAGAAACATTGTCCGTTTTACTCCAAAACATTAATCTGACAGCTTTAGTTACTTTACATGAGTAAAGATTTTTGCACATAAACCATATGAAGAATGCTTCAAATCTGATGTTTAGTTGCTAGTTAAACTACTTAACAGTTTATTCAAGTACAGCTGGCTGTTTTAATCAGAAAAATAATTAAATAAGAAACCCATGAGTCTCACGAAGGTCCTACACACCTTTGGGGCTCGGACCCTAACAGTAGAAAATAATCAAGAGGTTATTCCATAATGAGTAAGATTAGTAGTTCAAAAAACACCTCAATTAAAAACAACATAAGAGTCCTGCTTTTACTTTTAATCAAGACTTAAAATAATCTTGTTATAATATGAAATAATCTAACAGTCACAGGAGATATTTTTCTGTATTTCGTGCTTTTAAGTACATTTTTGTCATGAGTAATATTTACAATGGAGGATTTTTACATGCGACAGAGTACTTCTAGTACGTTTTTATAAAGTAAAAGATGTGAATAGTGTTAAAACAAATACACTACCGTTCAAAGGTTTGGGGTCACTTAGAAATGTCCTTATTTTTGAAAGAAAAGTATTTTTTTTCAATGAAGATAATATTAAATGAATGATAAATCCAGTGTAGACATTGTTAATGTGGTAAATGACTATTGTAGCTGGAAACAGCTGATTTTTAATGGAATATCTCCATAGAGGTACAGAGGAACATTTCCAGCAACCATCACTCCTGTGTTCTAATGCTACATTGTGTTAGCTAATGGTGTTGAAAGGCTCATTGATGATTAGAAAACCCTTGTGCAATAATGTTAGCACATGGAGAAAAGTGGGAGTTTTCATGGAAAACATGAATTTGTCTGGGTCAGCCCAAACTTTTGAACAATAGTGTAAATCACAAGAATTAGCACTCTAGTTTCTGGAAATTCTGGTTATGTTTTTGATTATTGTCTTGGATAAACTGAGGAAATAATCTGCACAGTAACTGACAGGGCCAGAATATGTGCCTCTAAATGTTGCCCTATTCGCACTCCCCACTACTTGATCCGGGCCTGGTTTAGGTTCGTAGACCAAACTGTAAAAAGAGAACGCTGGAGGAAGCGCAGTTACGAGCTGTGAAGCACTTAACCCGTTTGTTTTGCTACAGCGCTCATGTGTAACCGGAGGGGAGCTGGTGGGGGGGTGGTTGGCGGCGTTGGTATTTCAGACAGAGACGGGCAACAGAGATCAGATTGATTGAGTTACGCACGCTACACTTGCTTCCTCGGCTCTCGGCGGCCTGCGTCTAATGGTCTTAGCAGTAGGTGACAAAGTGCTGTTTTGTTCCCGCTATTGTGTGGATGTGAATGGAGCAAAGCGACGGAGGAGCTGAACCACGGCGGAGCAGCCCGGCTCCTCGGCAGATGCTCCGCAAAAGTCGTGTTTACAGCTGGTCTTTGTGTGACTTATGTAAAGTCAGGTCATTCCAGAATTGGAGGACATTTGGGCTTCAAAAGTTTTTAAGAATAAACCTTCTCTTTTACAGTTTTCTGCTCCATATTCATCAATAATAGGTATTGATTGGCTCAGCTTCCACATCAATGGTAGCATTTTTATTCCATGTTTTCTGTGTTGTTTGCTAACTCTACTCTAATCCATGCTAATGTGATCTTTTTCTCAGCAGTAGAAGCTAGATATTTAGCTAGCTGTTACTGCTGACCAAGAGGACAAACTGACTGATGGAAAACAGTCCAAAGAATTAGTCTGATCCTGATAATATGAGGTAGAGTGAGACATTCAATCAAGGCTGATGATGGGATGAAAATATGAAAAATGGAAGAGAGGACATAGCTTTGCTCTACCCATTTTTTTTGGTTGGAAAACTGTTTGATGATGTTGACGACAAAAACAAGACGAAAAATGAGAAAAACACAACATGAAATGAGAAAAATGACATAATGAGAGAGAATAACGAGACAAAATAAAACGAACGAGACAAAGCAACAGAAATGAGACATAAATTGATAAAAACAAGACACAAAATGAAAAAATAAGACACGAGAAAAACAAGGCACAAAACGAGACATAAAACGATAAAAACGAGACACAAAATGACAAAAATGAGACACAACACAAGAAAAATGAGACAAAAGGTGTCAAAAATGAGACACAAAATGAAGAAACAAGACACAAAATGAGAAAACTGAGACACAAAAGGACAAAAACGAGACACAAAACAAGAAAAATGAGACAAAAGGCATCAAAAATGAGACAAAATGACAAAACAAGACGCAAAATGACAAAAATTAGAAAATGAGAAAAACAAGGCACTAAACAACATAAATGAGACAAAAATTGACAAAAATGAGACACTAATTGACGAAAACGTCATCAACAGGTTTGTTGTGGGACACAATCCATGCATAATAATTATGATAAAATATTACGTTGATTAAAAAAATGTTTCCACAATTAGGGGGGCGGGACAAGAGAAAAATGGCATTTTAGGGGGAACTCCAGACTTATTTGGTATTTTAGAAATATTTTCAAACATTCTTTTCTCCTATTTTTTTTAGATTTGGTCTCAGGACAAGAACATTTACACAACAACTGCATGTTTTAGTATTTTGTACATGCATTATTTGAAATTTGATGAGTGAGATGTAAAATGTCCTCCAATTCTGGAATGACCCAAAAGCATTCAATAGTCACTGCCTGATTATATTAAACAGAACATTTTACGTGTTGTTGGTCATTTTTTGTGGTGTTTATTATTAAAAAACATCTCATTCTTGGGTGGCATGTGTTTGCAGATTCTCCACCTGATTGAGTGCAGAGCAAAGCACCCTGAAGGGGAAACCTGTGTCAACAATGTTTTTGTAGCTCATTTTTTATCCTTCTTTTGTCAGCTGTTAACACGTAGCATTAACGGGCTGTTTGCTAAACCCCGGCTGCGTTAGTTGATGTTGTACACCTGTCAGGCTTAGCACAGTTTACAACGACAGCGTGGAAGGGATCCCACATCTGAGGAAGTCTTTATGAATTTTGCCCTTGTTTTAGACAGGGGCAGACAAAAGCAGACTTCTTGGTTCTACGAGACTGTTTTATTGCCACTCTGTAAGTAAAATGAGATTGTAAAATATAAAGTTACCTGCACGGGGAGCACAAAGAGATAATAATGCATCATTATTGGAGCAATCATACAAGTATCAATTGATTAAATTGTTTCTGTTTCCGAGTATCATCAATTCCCGCCGCCCCCTACATATTTAGGTCATGTGATTCGGTATTAAATGGCAACATTATATGGTGCCATGATTTCTGCTGCAAATCTTTTCAAGATTTCAGGCGTCTGAAATGATAAAAAGACTCAGCAGCCTTGGCGGAGTACTGCGCTCTCTGAGTGCTTTTCTTGTTAGTTAATTTCATTCACTGACAAAAGAAAAAAGCAATTCAATACAATACAAAAGCAAAAGTCTCCAAACTTCTGAATGAAAGGGAGCAGAACGAAGAATAAAGTTCTGTAATCTGCCCCTTTATCTCAAACAATCAGTTTACAATGAGGTTTAAAAACAAACAAGCAAAATGACTGTAGCCACTCTGACTCATATCAGTTTTCCCTCATAACAAACACTATGATACTCTTTATTCATTTCTTTGTATTTTAATAATATGCTGGTTTTAATTACATTTTTAAATCTTGCGTGATTTAGATTCCTTTGATTCCTTCTCTAGATTGTTCCATAAATCTAGACAGAAATTAAATTAATCTCCGTTCCTTTTAAGTTACACTTCCTCTTTTTGCAAATCTGTTCCGGACAGTTGTTGGAAACTATCAGTTTTCTAATTGCTATTGATACGACGTCTATCACAGTCGTTTTATTGCTCAGGCCTTGTGCTGCTCTTGTGTTTTAGTTTGTTAAAGGCCGTCTATCAGTTTCATTACAAACCTGCACACAGCGCTTCCAACACGTGCAGAAATCCAGAGTTTGACAGACCTGCTTTGCGGTTTCTCAGCTGTGATCAGTCGGTCTGTTCTCAGTTACTTTGACTGACGTCTCTAAGTGTCGGAAAGCCGTTTCAGATCGCTAACTGCATGAATTACAACACGTCGAACGTCATCAATCAGCCGCCTTTGTTTCAATTTGTCACGTTGACATTTCGTAACACAAAAGATACTCGATGAACACTGATCTGATGTCAGGCTGACGGAGCACACAGCTCTGGTATCAGGACACAGTGAAGTTCATGAGGTGTGATTTCTGCTAGTTTCCTCTTTGTTCTGAACTGATCAGGTCACTACTGCGTCAACCTTTACTACTCTGCCAAGGAACGGTGGAGTTATGTGACGATCGGTATATGTTTGTCTGTCTGTCTGTCTGTCTGTTAGCATCATTACTCAAAATCAGACCAACGGATTTGAATGAAATTTTCAGGGAAGGTCAGAAATGACACAAGGACCAAGTGATTATTTTTTTGGCAGTGATGCAGCTTATAGTCTGGATCCAAGGATTTGGTCAAGATTTCTGTATCATTGCAAGAGCGGCACAGTGTCACTGTAACTATGACAACAAGTGAACAGTCACGACATTTGGGCTTCAAAATTTTTGAAAAATAGACCTTTTACAATTTTCACATTCCTTCCTCCTTCCTGAGTCCATCTGCCCGCTGTAATGTGGCATCATCATAGTCGTGTTTTTTATTGGGCGCTCATGCCAACACACACGAACAATCGAGGCTACAAGGAGAGAATAAATCAGCTTCTCTTTGGGAAACGCGACCGCCGTGACCCATGCAGCCCCGCTTCGACCCTCCCCTCCGTCTCCGGCTTTAAGGGAACTGACATCACATGGTTGACGGTAAAAAAAAGAAAAAGAAAAATTCCCCCCTTTTAAAATGTTCCCAAGAAGCACACAAGCCTGCGAGATCTCTGTCAACAAGTACACAGACAAACACACAAAGACGCAAATAGAGACGCATACTTTCACTGTGTAGCGTACAAACATAGACATGCATGAACAGGGCGCACCGCAAACACATACACGAGATCACACACACACCCACCAGGTTCTCCAGAGGTTAGCCAGAGGACCAGACAGCCGTTGGTGCAACTCTAAACTAGTAATCAGTGGCCTGGTTTGGGAGTGTGTGGTTGAGTAAAGCCAGCCAGACAGACAGACAGACAGACAGACACACAGACAGACAGACAGACAGACAGACAATAGTTTGGGATCAGACCCACTCCTTGATGCCAAACACACACACACACACACACACACACACACACACACACACACACACACACACACACACACACACACACACACACACACACACACACACACACACACACACACACACACACACACACACACTGCTTTAATGCCGCTACAGTACTGCAACTACATTCTCTTCTCCCGACCGTCGTGTTTATTTCCAGCGTGCAAAAACAGCGTATACGTTTATGAATTTGCACGTTGTAATTTTGTGGCGCGGAGAAAACGAGAGGAAAAACTGCGGGAAGAGGCTTGTTTTTCTTTTTCAGAGTGGAGAGCTTGTCTAAATATACACAAAACCCATCTTTTGTTGTGCTTTTTTTTTTCTTTCTTGCTTGCTTTCTTTCTTTATCCCCGCCCCAACTGATATGGTAAAGGGCAAAAAGCTGCAAACAAACAGCCCAGAAGGCCTTTTTTTTGTCCTGCTGGAGCCACATTACCACACAAGCATATAGGTCATTCCAGAACTGGAGGACATTTTACGTCTCACCCATCAAATTTCAAATAATCCATATACAAAATACTAAAACATGCAGTTGTTGTGTAGATTTTAAAAGAACTAGGAGAAAAGAATGTTTGAAAATATTTTTAAAATACCAAATAAGTCTGGAGTTCCCCCTAAAATGCCATTTTTCTCTTGTTCCACCCCCCGATGACCAAATTGAATCTCAAATAAAATAGTTAAAATGAAATTTAAATCTTCTTATTTTGGTATTATTTTTGTCATTGATGTCTCTTGTAATTGTGGGAACATTTTTTTAATCAACATAATATTTTAAATAATTATGTATGGAACACGTGTCCCACAACAACCTTGTTGATGACGTTTTTGTTGATTTGTGTCTCGTTTTTGTCTTTTTCTGTCGTTTTGTCTTGTTTTTCTCATGTTGTCATGTTTTTTCATTTTGTTTCTCGTTTTGTGTCTCATTTTTCTCGTTTTGTTTCATTTTTTTGTTTGTGTTGTTTTTGTCGTTTTGTGTCTTGTTTATGTCTTTTGTGTCTCATTTTTCTCATTTCGTGTCTTGTTTTTGTCAATTTCTGTCTCATTTTTCTCATTTCGTGTCTTGTTTTTGTCAATTTCTGTCTCGTTTTTGTCATTTTGTTTCTCATTTTGTGTCTCGTTTTCCTCGTTTTATGTCTCGTTTTTTCTCATTTTATGTCTTATATTTGTCAATTTCTGTCTCAATTCTGTTGTTTGTGTCTTGTTTTTTTTCATTTTGCATCTCATTTTAGTCATTTGTGTTGTGTTTTTCTCATATTTCTCATTTTGTGTCTTGTCATCAGTTTTCCTAAAGAATGGGTAGAGCAAAGCTATGTCCTCTCTTCTATTTTTCATATCTTGATAATATTGTCATCCTTGATTGAATGTCTCACTCCACCTCATATTATCAGGATCAGACTAATTCTTTTAGACTGTTTTCCATCAGTCAGTTTGTCCTCTTGGTCAGCAGTAACAGCAGCTAAATATCTAGCTTCTACTGCTGAGAAAAAGATCACATTAGCATGGATTAGAGTAGGGTTAGCAAACAACACAGAAAACATGGAATAAAAATGCTGCCATTGATGTGGAAGCTGAGCCAATCAAGCCTTTGATAGTTTATTACCTATTATTGATGAACATGGAGCAGAAACTTATAAAAGAGAAGGTTTATTTTTAAATTTTGAAGCCCAAATGTCCTTCATCTCTGGGATGATCCATGTGTCTCCCAGAGGGACACGGCTGTTTCTAAAGACAAGCATGATTCAAAGCGTAGCAAACAAGCCTCTCTCCGTCTTTCATTCAGCCCTCCCCTCGGTCTCTCGTACGCTTTCCTTCCTTGTGGTGCATACTTGTGTCAGGTGTGCTCTGTTTTTCCAGCCAGGGTAGAGAGGAATCTGGGCCGGGGTCCAAGCTGACTATCAGCAGCACACTGCCAGAGCCCGGGACAAGAAGCAACACATCCACTCCGTCCTTACTCCTCCTCCTTTCTCCCCTTTCTTTCTTTTTTTTTCTCCTCTGTTGATCACTGGAGCATTATCCTGTCGTAGTTTGGCCTTTTAGCTCTCCTGCTGGGGTGCTTTCTCCAATAATCGTACCTTTATTTTGGGGCATTTTTTGTTTTGTCTCTCAGTTTGCACTTTAACTTTTCTCATCTATTTATTTACGTTTGTGTTCATTGCCTCTTTTTTTTTGGTTTTGGGATCTAGTTCCTGTCTAATGAGACAACACCCTAAAGGTGACACTGCTTTTAGCTATTTGAATTTATCCCCACTGACACTACCTGCCTTATTTAAAATCCCTTCGTAACTGGTTAACCCTTTAAACTCCAAGCAGTTTCTGGCTGTCGCATCTCTGCTCACTGTGGGCTGAATTTTACCGCAACATAAAATCCTGCAGAGTAGCTTGGTGGTTAGCACTGTCGCCTTACAGTTAGAAGATCCCCGGTTTGCATCCCGACCTTCCCGGGATCTTTCTGCATGGAGTTTGCATGTTCTCCCTGTACATGTGATGGTTTTCTCCAGGTTCTCCGGCTTCCTCCCACAGTCTAAAAACATGCTGAGGTTAATTGGTGATTCTAAATTGTTCGTAGGTGTGAGTGTGATTGTTTGTCTCTATATGTAGCCCTGTGATAGACTGGTGACCAACCCTAATGAGGATTAAGTGGTGTATAGATGGATGGATAAAATCCTGCACCTCTGTGGAAACAGCCCAACCATGACTAGAAGTAGAGGGATCTCAAACATGTCCTCTGTGCAGTTATAACGCCATGAATCGTTCCCACAAATAAGAAACACAGTCTAATTTCTTTGATTATTTATTTTTGAAATATTAAAGAAAACTGGAATCAGCATGTGCAGCATTTTTCCAAGGTGTTACTAATACCAAAAAAAAAGTTACCTGTATATGCTGCAGTTATTTGAGCACATATACATACACGAGTACACACATAAATTATATTCTCACCTGTAGCATTCCTTATTTATATATAACTAAAATGCATAACTAAAAAAAATAGGCTTTAAACGTCTGGAACATAAAACCTGCTTGAAAGGCATGCTGTTGTTACAAAATTGCCAACATGACACCATCAGGTTTTCAGCTTTCCAAGAGTCCTTGAACTAATCACCCGTGACGTACAGTCACTTCAGATCAAGATTTCATTTAAAAAGAAAATAAATTTTAAATCTCTGAACTTCAAAACTAACCAGCAAGTTTGAAAAGCGCGTTTCTTTTTTTAATCACTAAAATTACACCATTTTTCAAAAACAAAGACACAGATTTTCTGCTTTCTACCAGTCCTGTAATATACTGTTCTATCAGGAAATCTGGATGTTTTATTAAAATCTCTTTATTCGTCATGATTTGTTTTTTTAAAAAAAAATGCCAAAAATAAAGCATTTGCTCTCACAAGATTCTGCAGAAATAGAAACGAGTCTGTGTTCCTCGGCACAGCTGTAAAGGTCTGACTGACTCAGCTGCAACAAACGATTATGTGGCAAAAATTTTCCGACTTTTTGCCTGAACTGCAGGGCAGATAGGAAACAAGTATGGAAATTAAAAATGTACACTACTGTTCAGCAGTTTCGGGTCACTTAGAAATATCCTTATTTATGAAAGAAAAGTAGTTTTTTTTCCAATGAAGATAACATTAAATGAATGATAAATCCAGTGTAGACATTGTTAATGTGGTAAATGACTATTCTAGCTGGAAACAGCTGATTTTTAATGGAATATCTACATAGGGGTACAGAGGAACATTTCCAGCAACCATCACTCCTGTGTTCTAATGCTACATTGTGTTAGTTAATGGTGCTGAAAGGCTCATTGATGATTAGAAAACCCTTGTGCAGTTATGTTAGCACATGGATAAAACTGGGAGTTTTCATGGAAAACAGGAAATTGTCTGGATGACCCCAAACTTTTGAACAGTAGTGTATAAATATCAAAGGTCTTTCCTCATTACAGAATTGGAACCTGACCCAGAGATGCGTTCAAAGACCCATTTCAACCTTAAAACCACAATATGGTTGTTTGTGTGTTTATGTCTCAGCTTTATGAACTCCTTGTTGACAACACGAGTCGTAGTTTTGTGTTTGGTGGCAGCAGCCGACATATAGAAGCACATGTGCCGCCACCACATGTGTGATCTTCCACCCTGTACGCTACCATGTCTGGCGGGGAGGCAGGGGGGAGATAAAAAGGAAAGGAAAAGGCCTCCCACACAGGCAGATATGAGACTTAGAAGCTCCATTAGCTCCTCAAAGCCAGCTGCCCGGTTCAGATGGATGCCTGCGCTGCGCTGGGCCGTTTGAAGTCCATCCATCCGTACAGCGCTAACATCTCTGCCTCTGCCTGCCGCTGGGCCTCTCGGGGCCGGAGAGAGAGCAGCTGCCCCGACTTTGGGGTAAAACCGTCGGCTGACGCTCCTGCTGCCGTTATCGCTGCTGGTTCAGGCTGTTTTCTGTTTCTGCTCGTTTATGGGAGGGTGATAGCGCAGAGAAATGTGGCGTGGGAGGGCGTAATGGGGGGAAAGTTAGCCATTAGAGCAGCCTGTAGTTTCTGAAATCTTATCGGCTAATTCTCAACGTCTCTGTTCGCAGCAGCCCTTCCTCCTCGTGGTCGTCCTCCTCTCCCTCCTCTCTGGACACCTTTGGGAATGGGCCAGCGCCTTGCCAGGGTGCATCTCTCCACCCGGCGGTGTGGCTGGCGTCGTGCGAGAGTGAGGAGGGCAGCAGCCAGGTCGTAGAGCCGGCCCACCCCTCGCTCTCTCTCCAGCTCCCCAGTGACTTTGGACCTTTCGACTCGGCCGTGACCCCGCCCCGACCCTCGCCGCCGGCCCGCCATGCCCTTCCGGCTGAAGCTGCGGCGCACGCGGCGCTACAACGTCCTGAGCAAGAACTACTTTGTGACGCGCATCCGCCTGCTGGACAACAATGCGATCGAATGCACCCTGTCGGTGGAGAGCACGGGGCAGGAGTGTCTGGAGGCGGTGGCCCAGAGGCTGGAGCTACGAGAGGTGAGGCTCTTATTATGTCAGGGGATGTTTTCTGACGTCTTTAAACCTGCAAGAACCCTTTAAGGAGCATCCAGTGGAGCATCATGAGCCTTTCTATCAGTAATGACAGCACTGTTTGTTCCAAATTACACCTAGAAAGCTCACAGACATTTAGAGCAGGGGTGTCAAACATATGGCCCATGGGCCAAAAGCAGCCCGCCAGAGGCTCCAATACGGCCCGTTGGAAAATTACGGGGAAGACATTAACTGCAAATTGGAAATTTGTAAACCTGTATATTTACAATAAGTTCTAGATCTTGACAATTTGATGATAAACTGACTTCTGAATGGCATTTTAGACTAAATCAGTTATTATTAAATGAAAAAATAGATGCATGAATGCTGGATCTTTGAATTACAGACGACTCAAGAAGGGAATTTAATTTTCAGGGTTTTTTTTTAAGCTGAATTAATTTGATTTGAAGGGTTTTATACTGTATTACTGCCAAATATGATTTTTTTTGTGTTTAAGTTTGCTTTAAAAGCCTCATAGTTACAAAAACTTTACATTTTGCTGAAAACTGGGACTGTTTTCTAAGAAGAGGAAGGCTTAGTTTAATGGACAGTTAATCACTTGTCTGAAGCTTTCTCCTTGACCATGTTTTTTTTTCCTGTTGGTGATTCTTTTCTTCAGTTTCGAATCTGGGCTCATGCATACGTCATCAGCTAATGAATTATTGCTTAGATGGACTGTCGGACGGTTGTTTCTCCGCTGTGTTTTCCTGTGTGATGTCCACGCGTCCGTCCTCATGCCGTTCACGTCTCCCTGCCCTCTGCTGCTTCCCTCCTGCAGGGTTCTTGTTTGTGTCTAACGAAGCGTGGCCACCGCTGTCCTCTTTTCTCTGCAGAAGAAAGAGATCCAGCTCATCTCCTCGTCCCACGTCACCCCTCCTGTCCATTCTCTCTGTCTGCTTCCTCTGTTGCCCATTTTTCTTAACGTTATCTGTTTTTTTGTGCCTTTAATGAATCTTTAGACTCACACTGGGTAGCAGAAAATGTCCATTTCTGGGCGTTTTTTTTCCTTCTGTTACATTTTTACTCACCATAAACTCATTTTTTCCTGCACTATAAAGTCCTGCACCTCTATAAAAACAACAGAAACATAGCTAGAAGTAGGAGAAACTTTAAAATATCTTCTGTGCTATATCACACAGTAATGAAGCCATAAATTATAAAAAATGAAAAAAATCAAAGTATTTTCTTTGATTATTTATTTTTCAAAAATTTAAAAAAATTAGAATCAGCATGTATAACATTTTCCCAAGTGTCTACAGGTGTTACCAATACTGGAAAAATAAAATGGTAACTCTACATGCTGTCAATATTATACGTTTTACATTTATAATTTCATTACACAGTGAACTTGTATCGATTTGTGTGAGCACAGCCTGCAGTTTAATTGAATTCAGTGGAAACATTTTTGAATTTTTGTCACATGACCGATGATCGCAGTTCAGTCACTAATGTGTTTACAGATGCGTCGAGTTGTGCAGCATTTTTTGTTTTTCATAGATTCTGGTTACTACAAACGATTAATTTTTGGCAAATTTTTAAACAAAACATGTAGAATAAAGAGGAAATCAGATGAAATATCCCAGTTTTAGGCTTACATTTCCTGATAGAACGCTAAATCACAGGACAAGTTGAATATCAGACCTGTTTGTAGAGTTTGTGGCTCTGATAACTTGCGTAATTTTTGCGATTTCCCCCTGTTCTTTAAAGATGACATGCCTTTTAAACCTGCCTGTAGGTTTAGTGCTCTACACCAGCTAGTTGTCTGCTGCTTGGCCTGCTGTTTACTGTTTGTTCGTGGGTCTGCGTGTGAAAGGACAGTTTGTTCCAAGATCACAGGAAGAACTTTTGTGTGTTTGGCTGAAGACGGAGCTTGATGAATGTGTGTGTTCACGTGTGTGTCAGCGCCTGCCGGAGCTGCTGACAATGCGAGGGGGGCGGTGTGGTAAATCCTCGCAGAGTGTTGTGGTATTCGCCAGGTGTCGGTGATGTTATAAATACGGTGGTGTGACACGTCAGCTTCAGCGTCCCGTGAACACACACCATCTCAGGGGCGTGTGTGTGTGTGTGTGTGTGTGTGTGTGTCCTCCTCATTTAGCTGTTTTCGTCTTTATTGGTGAGTATCCGAGGCCTCGAGTGCGTTTGCGTTTGCATGTAAGGAAGGAGTGTTCAGGTGTTGCAGCTGCAGCTTTACGACTTTCTTTATAGAGGAGCCAAATCACGCAGAAGAAACAGGTGTTCTTCTACCTGTGTGATACCACTGAGTGACACGTACATCACAAACATACGGAAAGCAATAAAATGTCTGGTTTTCTTTAAATGACACGCTTGGCTGAATGTAATCTGGAGGCTAAAACTTTTTAAAATGTTAAAAAAAAGTGTTAAAATCTTGATTTAATGGTAAAACTACAAAGATTAAACAGTTACTAGTGCTGTTTTGATAAACAATAGATTGGTTTGGGTCATTTTAAAGAAAAAAAGTTAAAGTTTTCAGATTTTTACCTTCTTAAATTTGAATATTTTCAAATTTTCTTTAAACCTCTATGGCTATAAATTGAGTATTTTTTGGATTTTGGACCAAACAAGGCATTTGAAGATGCTAATCAACACTTTTCACCATTTAATAGACAAAACAGTTAATGAATGAATCAAGAAATTATAAAATTATCACAAATTGCAGGGAAACCCAACAGGTATCTTATAAAAATGTTTTAAAAAAAAAGAGTTGGATAAACGTGTTAAAATCTTAATTTAATTGAAAAAATGCAAAGATTAATCAATTAGTATTGCTATTTTTGATAAGTAATTAATCGATTTGGGTAATTTCTAAGAAAAAAGTTAAAATTTAAGATTTTTACCTCCTTAAAATTCTTAAATTTGAATATTTTGGCAGTAAACTGAGTATCTTTGGATTTTGGACCATTTGAAGATGCTGTTTCATAAAAGCCGTTAATAATCGCTGCTTTTGCACAGATTGCAGATGGACGTGGAGCCGCATTTACCAAGTTACTCACAAACTGCAGGGGAAATCCAACAGGGAACTTTCAGTGTTGTGCGTGGGCTGCAGGTCTAGTGTTTGTTTTGATTCGTGAAGTGAAGCAAAATGATCTGGTCACAGCATGCTGGCATGTGCCTCAGGTCGTCTATGGGCTGCACCTAGAATATCACAAACATTCAGTGCAAAGAAAACCAAACAACTTGCTGTTTCTGAGTCCACAAAATAGAAATGTTCTTCCCCAAGACCTGGTTTGCTCTTTCTGAACTCAGTTTTTGCCCTTTATTATTCAGCTGTTCATAAATAAAACAGCAGACCAGGGACGTGTTTTCATTCTGATTTGGTGAGATAACTAACCGTACTGTAATGGCCCTGCTTTAACATTTATGTTTATTAGAGTTACGCTGCTGACGTCAAACGTTTGATCAGATTTGAAGGAGAAATATGTGCCTGTTGTGTTTCAAGTGCTTAATAATCTCCAAAGTATTTCTTGGCTCATTTTCCATTTCAAACACTTTGCCCTCCACTATCATACCCACCATCTCCTCCATGTTTCTTCTGTTTATCTGAGTACATTTATTTGGGTTACAACTCGTCTTTGTTTGCTCTTTGTCTCATCGTTTTTCCGTCTTTCCGTCCCTCGTACCTGACCGAGCTCTCCTCCGTCTGTCCTCTGTCTCCAGACCCACTACTTTGGGCTGTGGTTCCAGGGGAAGGCCCAGGCTCCGGCCCAGCGCTGGGTGGAACTCGAGAAACCCCTCAAGAAGCAGCTGGACAAGTTTGGCAATGAGCCGCTGCTCTTCTTTGGAGTCATGTTCTACGTCCCCAGCGTTTCCCGGCTGGAGCAGGAAGCCACCAGGTAAACAGTCTCTGACAGTCAGACTTCACATCATTCCTGCAGAATTACAGCTGTAAACTCTCAGCTGCTCTCTAACTGCAAAACTGTCCAATAGAGGTCAATGCAGGGTCGTAGATGCTGAGAATTACTTTGATAGACGCTAGGAATCAGCAAGTTTACCTGTCCTATGTTGCCTCAGCACGTAAACTACCATTCAAACGTTTGGGGCCACTTAGAAATGTCCTTATTTTTGAAAGAAAATCTGTTTTTTTCAATGAAGACAACATTAAATGAATGATAAATCCAGTGTAGACATTGTTATTGTCATAAATGACTGTTCTAGCTGGAAACAGCTGATTTTTAATGGAACATCTCCATAGAGGTACAGAGGAACATTTCCAGCAACCATCACTCCTGTGTTCTAATGCTACATTGTGTTAGCTAATGGTGTTGAAAGGCTCATTGATGATTAGAAAACCCTTGTGCAGTTATGTTAGCACATGGATAAAAGTGGGAGTTTTCATGGAAAACATGAAATCGTCTGCATGACCCCAAACTTTTCAGCAGTGGTGTCTAAAATACAGAAGTTGTGCAGTGCAGTGGACAAATTTAAAACAGCAGTTACTTGTATTTAAAAATTGCAGTTAATGTCTCTGTAATATTTACACTTTGCAAAGTCATTCTGTGGGCCGGATTGGACCCCGTATGTTTGACACCCCTGCTTTAAAATCATCACCACTTCAGTTAAAAATCTTCACAAAAATGCTCGTTCCTCATCTGCCGGTTGGTGTTGGGTTGCAGAACAGTGTAACAGTGTTGTATGTGACTGTGATGATTACTGAGAGAGCTGATGAATATGGGTTTAGTGTGTGTCACTCTATTTGAAATACTGGACTATGTGCAAAAAAAAAAAAAAAAAGACAAGGTAATGATGAAATGAACCAGCTTGTACATCGTATGTTTGACAACCCTACTGTAGATTTTTCACTACTTACATTACTGTTCAAAAGTTTGGGCTCTCAAAATGTTGAATATAATTGGTATAATTGCACTTTGATTTTGCAGTAATCTGTGAATGTAGTAGACAGATGAAAAATGCAGATAAATAAAACTGAAACAAACATTTTTGTTGTTCAAATTCACGTACAGGGGGGTCCTCGAGTTACGTTCCTACGGTGCGACGTAATGCAAATTTCGCCTTAAGTCGGAACTCACATATGTTCATAAGTACCAATGTCACTCACGATCCAGTGTGGCGTACAACCGTCAAATGTAAACAAAACCGTCTTCCTCGTATATTTGTCCGCTCCACTTGCCAACTAGTTTCCGTATGAAATTTGTTTAAACGTCGCAAAAGGCGTACGTCGGAATGATGGAACAAGACTTTTTAACCCATGTGTCGTCAAATTGACCTGTTGCAAAATTTGAAAATGTGGAAAAAAACATATTTTCATGGTGAAAATTTCCACATTTTCAACATTTTTGGGTGGAAAAAAAAAGAAATGTAAAAAAAAAATTTTTTTGAGAACATTCACAAAAAAAAAAAATCAACCAAAATCCAGCGAATTTCGCTGGATTTTGGTTGATTTTTTTGTGAATGTTCTTAAAGAAAATCTTAGAAGTTTTACTAATATATATGTAATCACTTCAGATATTTTTAGGATTTCTTTGGAAGATTTTTACTCATTACTAATTAAAAATGTTTACAAGAATTTTCTTGCCAAATTTCGGGGATTTTTTTTTTTTTTGTAAAACTTTGAAGGGAAACTTTTAAAGAATTATTGGAAGTTTGTTCCTGAAGGTTTTGCAAATTTTCAGAAATTTGGGAATTTTTTTGCAGAATTTTTGGATTTTTTTCAGACAAGGAAACAATATTGTTTGGTGCCCATAAATGAAGACAACAGGAGGGTTAAATAAATTTATGGGAGATGGTGACATAACCACAAAACGCCGTAGGTCGAGGACGTCGTAAACCGAGGACCTGCTGCATATGTCTATTCATTGATTCAGTCGTCAACCAAAACTTACTTGAATTGAAAAACTTTGCTTATTGTGTCAAATATCGCTATTAATGCAATGAATTAATCACAGCGCCTCTAATTAGTTAGATTAATTCTTTTAATCGTGTCCCACCGCTACTAAAAACACATAAAATGCATGTCAAAAGAGGACTAAAGGGTTAAAGGAGAATTCCGCTCTCACTGACACGCTGCATAACGTAACCCCTAAACTGCAGCCTTTTGTGATTTGCTAATTGCGTCGTGTCAGATCGCCATCGTTCGTACCTAATTGACAGGATGAACAGCAGCCGTTCTCCCCTCGTTGCCCAGTGTGTGTCCAAACTGGCCTGAGAGTGTGAGGCGTGTGAATGGGCGGCTGTGGAGGGTGCATGCAGGGGTCAGCATGCAGGGGTCAGCGTGTAGCGGACGCTCTGCCGTCTCCGATTCCTTCTCGCACTCTGCAGGTCTGCCTCACACCGAGCCGCTGAATTCGTGGCTGGATGTGGGAAAGGTCGACCGCGGGTCACGGCTCGGTGTTTTGATAGCGGAGTCGTGTGTCATCGCGCTAACCGTTTATCCTGCTGAATTTCCTTGATATTTCTGGGAGGCAGGACCGGGCATGAATTCGGCTGAAAGCGCTGCGTTTGGGAGATCTAGACAGAGTGTGTGTCTGCAGCTTTGTTATCCAGAAGCCAGGATCTGCTCTGGTAAAAGGATGGTATTCCAGGAATCCCCTGCGGGCTTTCATGGTGTGTGTGTGTGTGTGTGTGTGTGTGTATACGGGGGTTATGGGGTTGAAGGGGGTTATGATGGGGGCTTAGGGGCAATTTAGAAAACAATGGTCTTCTCTTTTTCTCAAGCCCCCCTCTCTTCTTCTAAAAATCCCTGTACACGGTGTCACCCTTTTTATCATCTCCACATCTTTAGTCCCACATTTTCACTCTCGCCGTCCCTTCGTCCTCCTCGTCTTTCTTCTTCTTCTTCTTCTGTTCGGCAGGAATGTTGGCAGGGCCGTCCGGCGTAGGAGGCGGACCACACATTCCTCCCAGCAGAAGTGCTGGGGGTGAAACAGGGGGGTTGGGGGACGTCTGGTTTACAAAACATATGCACACACTGCACACCTCCTCGCACACTCCCCCCTCCAAGAATCTCCAGCTGCAGCCCTGTCAGAGCAGCTACAATACTCCACATTGTAAGAAGGTATACGCTCCCCGAGGCAAACGGCTTCTGAGGGCCTCGTCCTCTTTTTTCTTTTCTTTTTCGTCTGTAAGTTGAAAACAATCTCCACGACTTTTTTCTTTTTGAAGAAGTTCAAAGCATAGGGCTGCACAGTGGTGGTTAGCTCTGTCGTCTTGCAGCTAGAAGATCCCGGTTTGCATCCCGGCCTTCCAGGGATCTTTCTGCATGGAGTTTCCATGTTCTCCCTGTGCATGCGTGGGTTTTCTCCGGCTTCCTCTCACAGTCTAAAATCATGCTGAGGTTAATTGGTGGTAATTTGTCTGTAGGTGTGAATGTGAGTGTGATTGTTTGTCTCTATATGTAGTCCTGTGATAGACCGTTACCTGTCCAGGTGTCCCCTGCCTTCATCCTTAGTCAGCTGGGACAGACTCCAGCCTCCCGCAACCCAAATGAGGATTGAGTGGTGTATAGATGATTTTTATCACCCATTACCGCTAAATCTCTCTCTTGTGAGCTGTCGGTGCTTTCCTTTGAGAGGATGTGAATGAACGCACTTTAAAACACAGATAATTTATCCTCTGGAGTTTTGATCTGGAACAGATCCAGTGAAGTGGATCTTCTTTTTTTTCTACACACCTGGTCTGATGAAAAAAGGGGGGAGGGAGGCAGATAAAAGGTGACAGAGGTAAAGAGGGAGACAAGTGAGGGCAGAGAAAGTAAAAGTTTGGCAGCAAGACTTGGCTTTTGGGTTTTTACCTTGTTATTTATGTGGTTTGCTGCCCGCAAGTGCTTTTTTTTTTTTTGTTTTTTGCTGGAACTTCTACATATTTATGTGTCCGCATAGGAAAGCCTGTTTATGCTTGTGTGTGAAAACAGAGATGAGGTGGTTTTTAGGATGTGTTGTTTTGTATCTTTTTCTTGCTGTTTCGTCTCTTTTTTTGTGATTTTGTTTTTGTTTTTATGTTCATTTTATGTAGTTTTTTTTCGGAGCCAGAGCCTCACTTAGCACCAGTTCTTTGTGTCTCCACCACCTAAACATCGGCTCCAGGTTCCAAAAAACTGGTGCTTAGCAAGCACCGACTCTTTGGCGGGCCAGATCTATGAACCGAGTACGTCAGGGGCTTGAGGGCGGGGTTACAGTGACCAATGATCAACGATGAAAACGCAGAACCGCCATTTTTAAAACAACAGCTGTAGCGTGTAGTCGTAGCGTTTAGTGTTAGTGTTTAGAAAATATGGACGGCAAATGCAAGCGGCAATGGTTGGAGGAGGAGACCCAGTGCTTCCTGGCACTGTGGTCTTCATCTGAAATACAGGGCAAGTTAGAGGGACGTTTTTCCTGATGTTTTATGGTGACGTTGCTCTAACTTGGCTCCTTGCCAATGGAAAAGCAAACCAGCTGTTAGGAGGTGCGAAGTTTGAACCAACTAAGCACCAGCACTGAACTAGCACCTGGTTCTTCTTGGTGGAAAAGGGGTAATAGAGGTGCAGGATTTCATATTGCAGTGAAAAATGAGCCCACCGTGAGTAAAATGTGGCTCGAATTAAAGAAACATTCAGAAACTGAGTGCTAAAATAAAATGTTACATAGCTACTTTGCCAAGTTTTTACTTTTTAACAGCGAGCAAATAATAGCAGAACTCATCAGAATAAGCCAGACAGCCTATGAGGTAACAATAAGCTGTGAGATTGTATGGAGAATTTAATTATCACTTTGAAAAGCAGACCTACTTCATCTCCTCTGGGTGAATTTACTGTCAGAGTAATGTGAGTTGTATAATGTGGTCTTTGAAGCTCAGTGTTTGACTGATATGTAACCTGAGACTGGATCTCCTTCGCTTCCTGTCCATCCATTCATCTGTTTCTCCTTCCACGTCTCCCATGCAGCTGTGAAAATTAACCCGTACAGGAGGCTAAACTGTGCTTTTTTCTATTTTGTTTCTCATACATTGGGTAAAGTTCTTTATATTATTTCAGGGCTCTAGACTGACTTGTTCAACTTTTGTGCTCCCAACTGAAAATTTACAACAATATACAGCTCAAATACTTGCCCCTAAAATGTGACGATTTGCTGCCTTTCAGTGATTTATATCCCTACATTAAACATATCGATGTCAGCAATTTGAATTCAGATTCAGAAAACTTTGTCACCCGGGGGGTAACTAAAAGGTACGTAGAGCAGGCAGTGCAACAATGACATAAGAAACTGAAGATAAAATAACATAAAATAAACAAATAGGAATGAATATAAATAAATATATATACACATGTAGCGCAAGTAAGATAATAGGAATAAAACAGAATGAAAATAAAAGAAAACACAAACGTAAGCTTGAATGACACTGAATGTTTTGGGCTTGTTCTGATTTTCAGGGAGTAAAACATTTTCACATTGATATATTGGACATTATTCTTTATGTACAGACACAGAAAACGATGTTACAAAGGGGAAAATGATGGCGTCATTGTTTATTAACATTCCAGTATTGGATTTCACAAATAGTTAACTTACTGTGAAGACACCGCTTGACTCCGCACCACTGTCTGTTATAGATACTCTGCTACATGTGCTGCAGACAGCACTAACAATATGATGAAGAATGGAGCATTTGTGCTGGAAAAACAACCATTTGTAAACTACCACAAGGATATTTAAAAGTTGTAATATTTACGCATAAATTCTAATATCTATTTATCTGTGATACGCCAAGATTGGTTCTAGTTGTCACTCGGGGCTCGGAGAACTTGCAATGTGGATTACTGTATATACTGTATATTTACACTACCATTCAAAAGTTTGGGGTCACCCAGACAAATTCAGGTTTTCCATGAAAACTCCCACTTTTATCCATGTGCTAACATAACTACACAAGGGTTTTCTAATCATCAATGAGCCTTTCAACACCATTAGCTAACACAATGTAGCATTAGAACACAGGAGTGATGGTTGCTGGAAATGTTCCTCTGTACCCCTATGGAGATATTCCATTAAAAATCAGCTGTTTCCAGCTAGAATAGTCATTTACCACATTAACAATGTCTACACTGGATTTATCATTCATTTAATGTTATCTTCCTTGAAAAAAAATGCTTTTCTTTCAAAAATAAGGACATTTCTAAGTGACCCCAAGCTTTTGACTGGTAGTGTACATTTGTCTCACTTGTTCGTAGATAATGTCTATCTGCTCACCAAACACAGATCTCACAGGAGGTGAGATGTAGACAGTGTGTGTGGTAGAAACCTTCTGTTCTCTGTGTGTCACTGATATGAAAGAGGTGAAAACTATCCTGGAGAGAGAAAGTGAGGAACCTAAACGGAGATCTGTTGACCGGAGCGGGGCCAGCTGGCCTCGACAGCCCCCAAGGCTAACAGCACCAGCAGCCTTGAAATCCTAGCTTTGTTCAGCTAGTTATCGCCAACACACACACACACACACACACACACACACACACACACACACACACACACACACACACACACACACACACACACACACACACACACACACAGCTGTACTCTGTTGTGCCCCTTGCTGATTCAACACATTTCAAAGTGAAATCCTCTTGCCTCCCACACAAACCGTCTGGACCCATCCCGGGGCCGAGGGGGTGGTCAGGGTCGTACCACTGCAGAGGAGGTGGTGGGGGTGGAGGAGGGGTCGAGGCATATGTACACACATGCTCGCATTCATGCGTGCATGCACATATGCCGGCAGGCTTGTTGTCCGGGCCACTTGGACATCTGGCAGCATGTCTTGGACATGCGTGGGCATATAAAGGGCTCTTTGTGCCTGTGAGGCTGCCTGCACTGCCAGCAGAGCGCTCTGCCATGGTGAATGTCACCAGAAACTCCCAGTAATGAGGCTTTACCTCACGTTTTAGTTTGTGTTTTCACCTGCTATTACAGCACCGTGATGTCACTCTGACATACGTGCCAGGTGTGTGCCGCAATAAGGGCGTCTTTGTGCACAAATATGTGCAGGCATGCAAGTCAGGAATATAAGACATTCAGGTCTTACAGAAGCGTTCACCCTCCTGTTAGGTTCGTTTCTCAGGAACAGCAGCGATGTTCAGGGCATGTTTAATTATCCCAAAAATGTCAGAAACCAAAAAATTGTTTATGTCTCGTTATTAACTCCTTTAATAACCATTTCTATCAATATTTAGTGTAGTGGAGTTCTTTACCTCTCACAGATCATGGTTGAATGAAGATAATTCACTGGTTTTTCATAAAAAATGCATGTTAAAAATTTTTAAATGTACATTAGAAAGATCTACATATAAAATACAATTTTACATGACATTGATTTTTTTATTTGTATTGTCAAAGTGCAGTTAGGGTTAGTGCCTCCCCCAAAACTAAGAATTTGAAAAACAAAGTATTTATAAGAGTTATTTACCTATTTTATCCACACTAATTGCATTTCAGCTCAGTGTGTGAGTCTCTACTGTTGTTTTGCTGCTTTATTCTGCTTTATGTGAGTCAGTTTCATCGTGATGCTTCGTGTGTTTCCGACATTTGGTTTCTTTGGAAACTTTAGGACAAACAGCACAATTTAAAATAGAACTTTTAATGGTTTAACAGTGTTTATCTGTGTAAATGAGTTTGTAATGTAAGGTAATATCTCACGTTGCAGCCATTTCAAATCACTGCCATGTTTTAATTTTTTTAATACTAAGACGCAACCTGAGACTGATCTCTGAACTGATGAATGAATCTTTCTGTAATTAAATCCTTCAGTGTGCAGCATGCAGTCTTTATATGCGGTTGGGAACATTACATCAACTTTCCTTGTGCTTGTCAGTGTTGTTTATAGCTTTGATGCATCATTTGGAGTTTTGAATTGTAGTTTGCTAAACTTTAATGTGCACTGAGGCAGAGTTTTTCAAATCACTGACATTATAAATCTTCACACAAAAATAAATTAAACTGAAGTAGTCATACGTCCAGTCAAGCATGCTGTTTAATAAACTCATTTTCTTTAGCAAAAAATGTTAAAAATGATATGAGAAGGCAGCCAACATGAGAAAAGAAAATATTTTTCAGGAAAATCTCATTACTCTTAAGTTCTTGCTTTATCTCACAGGTATGTCTAGACATCTTTGAGACTGAAATATGCACAAAAATCTGGGCAGGGTAATAATTTTAACTACACTAGCACAATTACTCACAATTATTTAAAAAAAACACATGTTCTCCTATCAGGCTGCACAGTGACTCGGTGGTTAGCACTGTCGCCTTGCAGCTAGAAGATCCCTGGTTCGCGTCCCGGCCGTCCCGTAATGAGGATTGAGCGGTTTATAGATAATAATGGATGGATGTATTTAACCTCATATAAGTGGGGAATGCTAGTGACTTGATCTGTGTAACAGTGGAAATAAAATGGATTACAAGGTTAATAGGATAGGAGAGCATGTCTTTCAACACAAAATAACAGCAATTATTTGTTTTGTTTTTTTCTAAAAAGCTGACAGTTTTTTAACCTGTAGATAAATGCAACTTGCTAAAAGAGGTCATATATACACTATTATTCAAAAGTTTGGGGTCACTTAGAAATGTCCTTATTTTTGAAAGAAAAAGCTTTTTTTCAATGATGATAACATTGAATTAATCAGAAATCCAGTGTAGACATTGTTAATGTGGTAAATGACTATTGTAGCTGGAAACAGCTGATTTTTAATGGAATATCTCCATAGGGGTACAGAGGAACATTTCCAGCAACCATCACTCCTGTGTTCTAATGCTACATTGTGTTAGCTAATGGTGTTGAAAGGCTCATTGATGATTAGAAAACCCTTGTGCAGTTATGTTAGAACATGGATAAAAGCGTGAGTTTTCATGGAAAACATGAAATTGTCTGGGTGACCCTCAAACTTTTGAACAATGGTGTAGGTGCGGCATGTGAGTGACTTGAACTATGTAACAGCGCAAACAAAATGACATGGATTATCGGGTTAATAGAATAGGAAAGCATGTCTTTCAACACAAGATCAGGGCAGTTATTTGTATTCTTATTGTAAAGGGCTGGCAGTTTTTTTTTAACCTGTAGATAGACACAACTTGCTAAAGAGGTCATTGATAGACAGAGGTTTGTTTTCTGGGTCAAAAGTCAGAAATGTTGGAAACCGCTGCCCTATAAGATGTGATTGTGGCTGTTTTGTGTAACGCGGACTCTCCCATGAGGACGGCTTTTACTGCCTCTTACTGTCACGCTTTCACTTGTTCAAAGTTATTTCAACAGTTTACTGTCCGCCTCACCACCGCTGGCCTCGCAACTGTATAAACACCATCATGTCGTTACCATTGAACCTCAGAATGAGAACCGACCGCTGTCGACCTCAACATTTCTCCAGACCCCATACGGAGATTGCTGGGAAAACATGGAGAGTTTGTGAAAACAAAGTCCACAATCATTTGAAGGTTTTTTTTTTTTTTACTTTTTTTTTTTTGTTTCCCACGAGGCTCCTCCCCCTCCTCCTTCCAAACCGCACCAGGCCCCGCCCCCTCGCTGCAGCCTCGGCGGTTGGGGTTGGCTAATTAGAGGGTTGCCACGGGAACGGAATGGCAGCTAAGCCAACGGGTGTAATGACAGGGTGAGGGAGGAGGGCGGGGTCAGATTATAGGCCCGGGAGTACGCTGAGGGGAGCTCAAAAAAGAAAAGGAACATGAAGAAGTGGGGGAGAGAATGTGAGGAGGGATATGAAACATGAAAGGAGGTGATGGAGGGCATGAAGCTGAAACTTTAGGGGGGTAAATTAAGAGGATGGGCGAGAGCTGGTTCTACAAATGACACAAAAGTGAAGGAAAACTCTAACTTTAGTGCATTTTTGCGCCTGTTTTTAAGAAGAGGAGCTGGGGAATGACTAAGCATGTAGCTCCGTGGTTTCCACATAGATGTTTGGTTACTCTGGCATGAACCCTCCTTCTGGCTGTGTGCATTAGCTTGTGTGGACGTCAGTAAAAGGTGTCTCACGGCTCACATTGGAGAGACTGGGCCTGCGGTCACCATGGCAGCAAACAGGAAACGGTGTGCGGAGTTTTTCTGCAGCTGAGGCCGGTCACCCTGACAGTTCCCCTCTTTCCTCCTGTGTGGCCGCTCCGTTCTTCAGAAGACAAACATCCAGCTGGACCACGGCTAAAAGTGGACAAAAGGAGCTCAGAAAAACTTTCGGCGTATTTCGGCCTCTCGGTTTCGGGACTTTCACCACATTTTGTGAAGGCTGCAACAATCGGAGCAGTGTCATCATATCAGCTTACGCTTGGCAAAACCATAACTGCCCCAAACCGCAGCGAAATGAGTCCCAGTTCGCCTCACATTCGCACAGCAATTATAATGCTCCTCTTTTGTCCAGCTTGTGTTGATTCTACCTAAGATTAAACCCAGTCCTCGGCGCGTCAGCTCCGTCTAACATGCTCTCTGCTGGCTGAAAATTTACAGACCAATAAAATCAGAATGTTTAGCCCCTACTGGTATACATTTGGCATTCCGCTTGAGTCAAAAATGACTCACTGGTATTTCAAATAGAGGTGATTCACTCATTCCTCACTTCTGCAACAGGCTTCTCTGGCATTGTTTTAGCCAGCTAATGCTGCTGCCAGCGCTGTCTTGACGCAGACTTTCTGTTGCACAGAACAGAAGCAGAACTGAACGTCTCTCAGAAGATGTTTGCAACTTTTCAGCTGTAAATGTGCAACTTGCCTCCTGTGGATTAATGTGTCAAACTGGAAACCATCTCGTTTTCCATCTCGATTTTACATAAATGGTGTTCAGAGACTGTGTTGGAAAAATACCACCAACCAAACTCTGGTGAGGAAGCTAATAACAGGGACTGTGCTGCCACCCACTTAGTCATACTTTTGGTACAGTTTAGCTGAAAGAAAGAATGAAAACAAATGGAGCCATGCTTGCAGCTGCATAAGGCTTTGAGCTACATTTACCCTACTGTTCAAAAGTTTGGGGTCACCCAGGCAATTCCATGTTTTCCATGAAAACTCACACTTTTATTCATGTGCTAACATAACTGCACAGGGTTTTCTAATCATCAATGAGCCTTTCAACACCATTAGCTAACACAATGTAGCATTAGAACACAGGAGTGATGGTTGCTGGAAAAGTTCCTCTGTACCTCTATGGAGATATTCCATTAAAAATCAGCCGTTTCCAGCTAGAATAGTCATTTACCACATTAACAATGTCTACACTGGATTATCTTCATTGAGAAAAACTGCTTTTCTTTCAAAAATAAGGACATTTCTAAGTGACCCCAAACTTGGTAGTATAACAATTTAACCACCTGCCTAACATTGTGTAGGTTTCCCCTCATGCTGCCAGAACAATTCACACCCATCATGGCTTGACCACCAGACCTCTGGAGGTGTATTGTGGTGTCTGGTGTCTGAGCTTTGGCAGCGAATCCGTTGGGTCCTGTGGATTGTGGAGTGGGATGACCACACTGACCCCTGTCACTGCCGAAAGACCAACAATGGACATGTGAGCATCAGAACTGGACCACAGAGCAATGGAAGAAGGTGACCTGGTCTGATGAACATCCCGTGGATGGCTGGGTGTGTCGCTTACCTGGGGAACTCATGACACCAGGATGCACTATGGGAAGAAGGCAAGCTGGAGGAGGCAGTGTGATGCTTTGGGTAATGTTCTGCTGGGAAACCTTGAGTCCTGCCATCCATGTGGATATTATTTTGACACATACCACCTACCTAAACATTGTTGCAGACCATGTACACCCTTTCATGGAAACGGTATTCCCTCATGGCTGTGGCCTCTTTCAGGAATGGTTTGAGGAGCACAGCAACCAGTTTGAGGTGTTGACTTGACCTCCAAATTCCCCAGATCTCAATCCAATGGAGCATCTGTGGGATGTGCTGGACAAACAAGTCCGATCCAAGGATCTGCTGCTAACATCTAGGTGCCAGATACCACAGCACACCTTCAGGGGTCTAGTGGAGTCCATGCCTTGATGGGTCAGGGCTGTTTTAGCAGCAAAAGGGGGACCAACACAATATTAGGCAGGTGGTCATAATGTTATGCCTGATCGATGTGCTTTGTTACTTTCCACCATCAGCAGTAACAGAGAGACGTAAAGTGTTTGTCACCACTTTCACTGCAAAGATCTCATCCATTTATCTCTACCTTCCTTCCCTGTTTCCTCTGCAGGTACCAGTACTACCTGCAGGTGAAGAAGGAGGTGTTGGATGGACGTCTACACTGCGCTGTGGAGCAGGGGATCAGGCTAGCTGGCCTAGCAGTACAAGGTAAGACGCACACACGAACAAACATCTCGTGTGAACAATCTAGCGTACAGACAGGGAGAAGCAGTGAGCACAAACTCACACTTTCTCAGGTCATCTTGACTTCGCTACCTTATATGGCTGCATACCACAGGGAGAACCCAGTCCACTTGAGTTCCTATGGTATCAGTCCTAACACACACACAGCCTCACTCCATCTTCTCGCTCTTGTTCCTGGGTGCTGTCTGTGTCCCAGAGGGAATGTAAACACACAGCTTATCACCAGCTCCAAGGCTGGCCTCAGCAGCACCAGGAAGACTCTTATCTGGCAGGAGGTGAGGATCCTCCGCCGGGCCTCCTTTTGTCCCACAAACAGTACAACAGCACTTAAAGTAGCACAATCTGGGACACTGAACATGTTGCGGAGACGCTGTGCAGGTGGGGGGAACTGTCGCTTTACTGTATACATTATTTTTTGTAATATTTAGCAGTAAAGTACACAATTTCCTGTGAGGTTTATACCAAATGACAGTGGAAAAAATCTGGAATTAACTCGTTTTTTAACCCTCTGAGCCCCAAAGTGGGTGTGAAAAGCATGTTGTCTTTAAAAAAAAAAATGCCACAATTACACTATTTAGTTGTAGAAACAGAAATTACTGTCAGATTTTTAACTTTCTAATGAATTTTGAACTACTGATCTGTGACATGTCAGGAAATGCATCTAGTTTTATGCTTGCACTTGTGATATTTCATTAAAATCACTTTATTCTACATGACTTGTTTAATAATGTACCAAAAATAGATTATTTGACCTAAACAGATTCTGCTAAAAAACAAAAATTATGCGCTTCCTTACGCAGCCAGGAATCCATCTGTGACTCAGCTTCTATTAATAGTCAAGTGAAAAAAATTCTGTGATTTTTCAGCTGAACTGCAGGCTGCAGATAGGAGACAAGTATCAAAACACATTAAAATATTAGCAGTAAAATATAGTCTTCAGAGTCGCCCTTTTCTGTGGGAACTTGGAAAAATGTTGTACATGTTGACTCCAGTTTTTCAGTTCCTGTAAAATATATAGTCACAAAAATGTACGTTTGTTATGATTTATGGTGTCATAATTTTATTCCAGCCATAAATAATCCAGCAGTTTTTATAGAGTTGCAGTATTTTGTATTGCAATCATAAATAAGCCAACAATAAGGAAAAATGCAAAAAAAAAACCAGAAACTGTATTGGGTTTGGAGGATTAAGGATTTTAGACAAAATGGAAGGGAAAAATAATACATTTTGCCCCCCGAATCACGTGACCTAAATATGTAGCGGGTGGTGGGAATTGATGGGACTCAGAAACACCCCCACAATTTAATCAGTTGTTCCTTGGATCATTTCTGATGGATAAGTCCTGATAAGTCCACAGTGGTGGATTTGTAGTAGGATCACAATCATGTGATCATCAACAGGGAGCTGACGTAGAGTTCACTTGTTGTCATAGTTACAGTGACGCTGTGCCACTATCTCACAGTGATACAGAAATCTTTAACAAATCCGTGTATCCAGACTATAAGCTGCATCACTGCCAAAATCTAATCACTTGGTCCTTGTGTCATTTCTGACCTTCCCTGAAAATTTCTTCCAAATCCGTTGGTCTGTTATTGAGTAATGTTGCTAACAGACAGACCGACAGACAGACAGACCGACAGACCAACATCGATCATCACATAACTCCACCGCGTTCCTTAGCGAAGTAACCACACTGAGTTTTAAGTGATTATTACTTCAAATGTAACATAAAAACACTACATTAAATAAAGTGTTGCACTGATATGAATGATAATGAGCTACATCAGTTTTTTTTGTCTAAATGATCTCAAATGTTTGTCATTTCTAGCCGACTTTGGAGACTTCACTCAGTTCCGCTCTCAGGACTTCCTCAGGGAGTACGTTCTCTTCCCAGTGGTGAGTGTTTAAACCTTCTTTGTTCAGATACGAGTTGTGTTTGTGTGTCTGCATGTATGTGCTGCCTGAAGGCACACATTCTTCTGTCATCTGTGATCCTCCTTCCTCTGCATACCCGACTGACAGGCAGAGAACACAGCGAAAGAGTGTGAGCTGAGATTAACATCAAGTGGATACTGAATGTATCACCTTAAAAAGCACTTTGCCTGTCATTAATCCTCCATTAATCACCTGATACTCGTCTTTCCTTGTTTTTGTAGTTTCCTCCTTCATCTCTTTTATTTGCTGTTTCCCCCCATCCTTTTCTGTCTTTCCTCAGAACTGGCCGAATGTAGATGAGGTGCTGGAAGATTGGACCCAGAAGGTCGCTGAGGAGCACAAGAGTCACTGGTACTGTTGGCTACATTTTATACCGTTTCTATATACACTCACCGGCCACTTTATAAAGTACATCTTGCTAATAAAAGGTTGGACCCCTTTTGCCTTCAGAACTGCCTTAATTCTTGGTGACATACTTTCAACAAGGTGTTGGAAACATTCCTCATAGATTTTGCTCCATATTGACATGATAGCATCAAAGTTGCTGCAGATTTGTCAGCTGCATCCATGATGCCAATCTCTCGTTCCACCACATCCCAAAGGTTCTACTGGATTGAGATCTGGTGACTGTGGAGTGCAGAGAACTCATTGTCATGTTGAAGAAACCAGTTTGAGATGATTTGAGCTTTGTGACATGGAGCATTATCCTGCTGGAAGTAGCATCAGAAGATGGTCCACTGTGGTCATAAAGGGATGGACATGGTTAGCAACAATACTCAGGTAGGCTGTGGAGTTTAAACCATGATCAGTTGGTACTAAGGGGCCCAAAGTGTGGAAAGAAAATATCCCCCACACCATTACACCACCAGCAGCCTGAACCGTTGATACAAGGCAGGATGGATCCATGCTTTCATGGTGTTTAAATGGAGACTCATCAGACCAGGCAACGTTTTTCCAATCTTCTATTGTCCAGTTTTGGTGAATCTGTGCCAGTCGTAGCCTCAGTTTCCTGTTCTTAGCTGACAGGAGTGGCACCAGGTGTGGTCTTCTGCTGCTGTAGTCCATCTTCTTCAAGGTTGGACGTGTTGTGTGTTCAGAGATGGTATTCTGCATTCCTTGGTTGTAACCAGTGGTTATTTGAGTTCCTGTTGCTTTTCTATCGTCTCCAACCAGTCTCTCCATTCTCCTCTGGCCTCTCACATCAACAAGGCATTCTGGTCCACTGGATATTTTCTCTTTTTGGAACCATTCTCTGTAAACTCTAGAGATGGTTGTGTGTGAAAATCCCAGTAGAGCAGAACGTCTGACACCAACAACCATGCCATGTTCAAAGTCACTTAAATCCCTTTTCTTCTCCATTCTGATGCTTGGTTTGAACTTCAGCAAGTTGTCTTGACCACATCTACATGAATAAATGCATTGAGTTGCAGCCATGTGATTGGCTGATTAGCTATTTGTGTTAACAAGCAGTTGAACAGGTGTACCTAATAAAGTGGCCGATGAGTGTTTGTGCAACAAGATTAAGAAAAAGACTGAAAATAGACAAAAGATTGCTAATGTCTGCTTCTATGTCTGTCTGTGGTCTCCAGTCGAATGCAGACGGCTGAAGCAGAGCTGCTGTACATCAAGGAGGTAGAAAAACTGGACGGCTTTGGCCAGGAGAGCTTTGCTGCTAAGGTACGTCACAGAGGGGTTTCCATGAGGTTAAAGACAGTAAATACTTCCTCCAGGAGTCTGAGGGACCCCCAGAGAAAATATTTTGGCTGTAAAAGCTTAAATTTGGCTTCTGACACATTCTAATACCACTTTCCCATCATATCCACCATACTGCTCAGCTGTCTGCAGGACATTTTGGTTTCCTCGTTTCACCGTATATTTTTGTTCGAGTCATTTTTACACATTGTTTTGCATTTTGTACTTTAGACTTTTTTCTTTATTTCTTATTTTTCACCTGACTTACTGGATATTTCTGCTTATTCTGCTCACTCCTTCTGTTTGCTGCTGTAACTGTAACAGAATTTCCCTTTGGGGATTAAGAAAGTATTTCTATTCTATTCTATTCTATTCTATTCTATTCTATTCTATTCTATTCTATTCTATTCTATTCTATTCTATTATATTCTATTCTATCCTATTCTATTAAAATGTATTCTATTCTATTCTATTCTATTCTATTCTATCATAAAATGAATTCTATTCTATTCTGTTCTGTTCTATTCTAGTCTAGTATATTCTATATATGCACTGGCCTTAATTGTTGCATATTTTAATGACTTTATCTGCCCAAATGTCAAAATGAGAAGTGTTGTGAAGTTGAATTTGGGGTTTTGTGTGTTTTATCCCACAGAGTCCATAAATATCTATTCATATTTAAAACCACAACTATTCCTGACTTACCAAAAATTTACCAAAAAATCGTATTTACACCTTCACTTCCAGGGGTTTAAAGGCGGTAAATGGTGTGTTTTACTAGAAATGCTCTTTACCCAACAAGGCCATCTTAAGGGGGATCCCTAAATTTATTTTTTTTAAAAATCACCAAAAGTTACACAATTCATCAGAGCCAGAAATTGTAAAATAACAAACAAACAAAGAAAACAGAAATAATGAGATTACTCTGGAAAATGATCCAGATCAGAGCATAAAATCATCCAAATCCCTTTATTCCACACGCCTTATTTCACAAGTTGCTCGAGATAAACCGTTTGCTGTAACCATATTCTATAAAAACAAAAACCTCTGCACTTCTCGGCACAACTGTGAAGCAATTAGTGACTCATCTGCGACTTCCAGTCAGAGGATAAGAATGCAGGGACTTTTTGGCTAAACTGTGGACTGTATTTACACAGAGCAGATAGGAAACTAGTTAAGAACGCTCATGAAACCACCAGTTTACTTACAAATAAGAAGTGTTTGTTTATTCCATTGCCCCCCATTTTTCTCAAATAATAATTATAAAAGCAAAGACATTAAACTTTCTGTCTTTTTCATTTTTATTATTTATGGCGTCTTAACTGCATAAATGAGAGCTGCAGGATTTTATATTACAGTGAAAAGTGGCAGGAGCAAAGCAGCACCCAAAACTGCTTATTTATTAGTAATTATTTAGCATCTTTATTTATAAAATAACTCTTAAATAATTTTAAAAATGTGAATCACATGACTCAAAACATGCCAACGTACTGAATCAGCACAACTTCTAGTCACCTTCTGCTGCAAAAAATGCAACGTAGCTGCAGATAATTCATTCCTTTCTTCTTCAGGAAACACATCCTATTGTCTCTGGGGTCAATTTGACACAGTGAAACTTCTGATGTCCACATTTTAACATTCTTGGGAAATCTTTGAACATTTTTTGGTGGAAAAAAGAAATGTTAAAAATGTTTCTTAAGAACATTCACAAAAAAATCAACCAAAATCCAGCGAATATCACTGGATTTTGGTTGATTTTTATGTGAATATTCTTCAAGAAAATATCAGAAGTTTTACTGATATATATGGAATCACTTTAGATATTTTTAGGATTTTTTTTGGAAGATTTTTGCTCGTTTTTTGAAAATATTTGCAAGAATTTTCTTTCCAGATTCAGGGGATTTTTTATTATTATTATTTTTTTTTTAAATAAAACTTTTAAGGGAAACTTTTAAGGAATTATTGGAATTTTCTTCCTGAAGGTTTTGCAAATTTTCTGAAATTTGGGGAATTTTTTGCAGAATTTTTGGATTATTTTTCAGACAAGGAAACAATACTTTTTGGTTCTCATAAATGAAGACAACAGGAAGGTTAAAGTACCTGGCACATAGACATGGGGAACAAATTTATTATAATAATTTTCTGGAGGTTTAAATTGTTGGAGTCAAACTGACCTCAAGGATAAGAGATGTTGGTAAATTTGGAGGTAGTAGGAGAGTTAATGCTGCTCGCTGCCACCAGTAGCTCTGCTAACGACGATGCCTTCTGTGCTTCTGTGCAGTAAATGTGTTTCCTAATGTGTTTATTGAGTCTCTGTTTTCCACCTCTGACTCGAGCACACACCAGATTTATAGAGCTTATAGGGAACTCATTGATTTCCCATCACATTTGTTTTGTTTTGGTTGTAAAATGCACATGAATCAAAACTCTTTATTAGAATCAAAAATGAATGTAATGAAATAGCCGTCTGGACCTAAAGAGGTCGTCTGCTATTCGTCTGCAGCTGTTTTTAATGTAAAGCTTTTTATTTCATCACTCTTAGCTTCCTTAGGGTTAGTTACAACTTCTAGTCGTCTTCTGCTGCATAAAGTTCAATGTACCTGGAGATCATTCATTTCTTCTTTTGGAAAACACATAAATGTCTGAAAAATACAGCAGTTTCCTTGCAGTGTTATCCCGACCTGGGATAAGCACAAAACAATGGATGGATGTTTAATTCTGCTCGCTGCCACCAGTGTTTTTTCCACAGTAGCTCTACTAACGAGGAAGCCTTCTGTGCAATAAATGCATTTCTTAATGTGTTTATTGAGTCTCTGTTTTCTTCCTCTGAGTTGAACACACACATTTATAGAGCTTAAGGGGAACTCATTTATTTCTCATCATACTTGCATTGTTTGAAAGCAGGACTAGTGGTTGTAAAATGCACATGAATCAAAACTCTTTATTAGAATCAAAAATGCGTATAATTTAGGACCTAAAAGAGTAGTCTGCTATTCGGCTGGCTGCTGTTTTTTATGTAGAACTCTTCATTTCATCACCCTTATCTTCCTTACAGCTCTGTAAAGTCGACCGGCTGCTTTGACTGTGAGAAAGCTTCACTGTGTGCTCATGATATTCTGTGTTCTTGCACAGGACAACTACACCAACGATGTCTTCCTCGGCGTGTCGTTCATCGGAGTGTTTGTCAAACACAGAAACGGCCGAACCATCATGCTGCACAAGTGAGACTCTCCTTCCGTTTGGCTCATTTTGTCTGGTGGCTGGTACAAATGAGCAGATATGCAGGAAAACTTCAACTCTGGTTTGTGTGTGTGTGTGTGTCTGTGTGTGTGTGTGTGTGTGTGTGTGTGTGTGTGTGTGAGACAGGTGGAAGGACATCGGCACCATCGCACACAACAAGGCAGCCATCACAGTGGAGATAACGAACCGAGACGACACCATCATTTTTCACATGGTGGGTGTTGTGTCTGCGTTCACACACACGGGCTTCGTACAAGGTTTAAAGTGGGAATATAAACAAAAAGCATCGCTGCAGAAAGACAGATACAAAGGAAATTCAGGCTTCCGTCAATAGAGCTGTCGTGCTGCTTTCAACTATCAGTGTTTTCTCTCTGTGTTTGTATCCGCAGGAGGATATGGAAATGGCCAAGTACATTTCTCGTCTTTTCACGGCCAGACACAAATTCTACAAACAGAACAAGATCTGTGCAGAGTGAGTCTCGAGGCCGAGCAGCTGCTACTAATAGAATGCACTACTGTTCAAAAGTTTAGGGTCACTTAGAAATGTCCTTATTTTTGAAAGAAAGGCAGTTTTTTCCAAGGAAGATAACATTAAATGAATGATAAATCCAGTCTAGACATTGTTAATGTGGTAAATGACTGTTGTAGCTGGAAACAGCTGATTTTTAATGGAATATCTCCATAGAGGTACAGAGGAACATTTCCAGCAACCATCACTCCTGTGTTCTAATGCTACATTGTGTTAGCTAATGGTGCTGAAAGGCTCATTGATGATAGAAAACCCTTGTGGAATTATGTTAGCACATGGATAGAAGTGTGAGTTTTCATGGTGACCCCAAGCTTTTGAACAGTAGTGTATATCCAATATTGTCTGTCATTTAGCTTTTAAAATGGAGTTCAGGTTGTGTAAAACATGTGATGCCAAATTATATGATGTTAATCTGGAATTGATGATTTGGAATTCGTAGTTTGTGAATCATCTTCTGTGTCGTCGCTGCTTCTCTGCAGGCCGACTCACTCCCCAGCACCGATCAGGAGGAGACCCACCTGGACCCACCGCCTCTCTCTGGTACGTTTACAAGCACTTGCTGGCTCTGAAGTGGTTTTATGGTCTTTTATTACGGCCTCTGGCCTGCATAAAGGAGTGAGCAACAGGGAGAATATGGAGGGAGCATAGAAACGGTTGCAGATCCGATCGGGGCGGCTCCTAATTGTGCCACGGAGCCTCGGTTTTTAACGCGTGTTGGCGGTGTGGTGGGTGTTGTTGGAAAGTTAGCAAGGGTGTTGCTTGGTCTGATTTCCGGCGCGACAATGAAGGCAGTGATTTCTGCGTCTCCCTCCCTGCTGGCCAGACAATGGTGAGGCTAAATGTGGCACAATGGATGTTCAGTTAGGCCACTGGAGAGCTCAGATGACGGTCTGGAGGACGGAAAGCTTTGGTCATTTGCAGATTTATCAACCTGGAAAACACCTGAATCACCTGTTCTGTAGATGTGATTAGAACAAAGAAGTAATGAACCCTGAACCCTTTAGCTCCTGTTTTTATTGTATATCCTTTATTTTTACTCATTGTGGCCTCATTTTTCTTTGCAATATAAAGTCCTGCACCTCTATAGAAGCAGCAAAGCCATGACTAGAAGCAGAGGAAACTCAAAAACATCTTCTGTGCAGTATAAAAAAATGACAATGCCATAATCATGAAGAATCTAATTTCATTGTTTATTTATTTTTACAAAAATTGAACAAACCTGGAATCAAAACGTCCAGCATTTTTCCCCACAAAGTGGTGATGATGCTGGAAAACAAAATGGTGGCTCTACATGTTCTAAATATTTTGCCACTTACAGTTTAAAGTTGTTTACACTCTTGTCTGCAATCTGCTCGGTGTAAATACAGCCCAGTTCAGCAGAAAAGTCCCTGAATTTTGGTTGCAGCTGAGTTGGTAGTGGGTCCAAAGTTGTGCTGAAAAATGCAGTATTTTTAGTTTTTACAGAGTTCGGCTACTGCAGTTGCTGCATTTCTGGTGAATTTTTAACTGAGCCACGTCGAATAATGGGATTTTGATGAAATATTACAGTTTTAAGCTTAGATATGGTTACGTTTTTGAATAGAATGACACTTGAAAGTTGCTAATCCAGTGATTCTTTAGGTTTTTACAGTCACTTGATCTGATAGATGGTGTATTTTTGGTGATTTATAGTTGCTGAAAAGTTTTATTCCAGAATTGGAGGACATTTGGGCTTCAACATTTTTGAAAAATAAACCTTTAGTATTTTGTACATGGATTATTTGACATTTGATGGGTGGAACGTAAAATGTCCTCCAATTCTGGAACTACCTAAAATGCCTTTGAAACGCGACTGAAGGTTTCGAGGTTCAGAGGGTTATTTGGAAAAGCTTACAATGTCCCACTTTAACTGTGTTTTTATCCCATTTGTTTCCTCATCTAGCCGCGGCCCCAGTCCTGTAACTTCCAGTCAGTGCATTCCCAGTATGGAGAACATTATCAGGACACACAAAGCTCTCAAGGTAAAACTCAAACACTCAGCTCCACCCCCTCTCCTCCTCGCTGCTTTTAACCACAGCCTGATTCTCCCTGACAGTAACTCAAAACATTCGAGTTGGGCTAATTGTGTCTTTCCCATCAGGCGTGTGACTCACGGCACATTTGTGTTTTAACAATCTCCCAGCCAATTAGAGCCCGACGTTCGGGGCGCACAGCGGTGACCTCATTTGTGCTCCGCTCTTTCATTGACTTCTTCACACACTCGGGCTGCCTTATAATCCGAGGAGCTCCACTCATGTCGGCTCCACAGTAAAACGGAGCGAGTGGAAAAACATTCTGGGTGTGCTGCTCTGTGTGGGTGTGAGATCACTCTGCAGCGTGACCTCAGGCATCGCACTCTGCTCTGTCTTTGTGCGGAGTGAGATTATGCGCGTCTGCCTTCTTGTGGGCTTGAGATAGTTTCACACGAGAGAATACTCGGCGCAATAAAGAGGAATAACATTCTCACTGGTTTTTCGTAGGTGGTTGGTGCTGCTGTGAAACCAGAAACCAACAATGATCATTTTTGCTTGAGGGTGCCGCAAGGACTGTTTATTTCTTCGGCATTTATAAAAGTTGAACTCCAACACTGGGGAACCGTGTTGTCTTTTGTGGAAGCACAACCTGCAGTTCACCTGAAAAGTTTCTGCATTTTTGGCACTTGACTGTTCATCGTAGCTGAATCACTTCTGGTCTCATAGTTCCGCCAAGGAGTTGGAGAATTTTTAGCTTTTTGAAGGATCTGTTTAATACAAATCGTCTATTGTTGGTGATTTAAAAAAATATATATCTTGAGACGTGTACAATAAAGTGATTTTGAGTCAAGGACCCCCTGTATTTCTCTGTCAGTGTAATATTAATACTTCACTATCAGTAATTTTACTCAGGAAAGAATCTGTGCAATGCTATTTATGTGTGCAATGTTGTTATTTCCACGTTCAAAGGAATTTTTTACAATCTGATGTAGTTGTTCTGCATATTTGTTTAGTTTATTTTTACTATTTTTTTACTGGTATTTCTTGTTTGTTTCCTGTTTGCACTATCCCCTTTCCTGCCATTTCAATGCAAATTTGTCCAGTGTGTGATTAATAAAGGCTTACCTATTGTATCGTATGGTGTTGTATGGCATCTTATTGTATACTTGGTTATGTTTCTGAAGATATCGTGGCTTTCAATGCCTTTCTAGTTCAGATTGTTAAATGGATATTGTGTATAAATAATTTAAACCTGTTTGCAACTCAGATTTCATCATTCTTCCTTTTTATTCTTCATTTTTCCTTGGCTCTGCAGACAGCATCTTCCATGACGACCCTTACTACAAGTCGGAGACCAGTCTGGTGGACCTTACCTTCCGGAACGGTACCGTGCCCAATGGCAGCATGTACAGCAGCCCCAGCCTGAGCTCCCTCAACCGCTCCCAGACTTTCGTCCCGCCTTCGCCCATGTCCTCCAACCTCAGCATCCCCGGCAGCGAGCTCATGCGCCCCGACTACATCCCCAGCCACCGCCACAGCGCCATCATCGCTCCATCCTACCGGCCCACGCCCGAGTACGATGCCGTCATGCGGCAGAAGCGGCGCATGCTTCCCGCTCACCACGACCTCCACAGCCAATCGCTGCGCAGCCTGAACATCAGCAACGCCTGTGCTTACCGGCAGCCTGAGGCTCTGGTGTACAGCCAGCCAGAGATGAGGGAGAGGGGCCCTTACCATAACCTGGGCCCCAGTCCTGGACCGTACGCACCACAGGTACTAAGAAATGCTCTGTGTTTGGTTTATTTATTACTCTGCCAAGGAATGCGGGGGAGTTATGTGACGATGGGTGTATGTTTGTCTGTTTATCTGTGAATCTGTCTGTTAGCAACATTACTCAAAAACAGACTAACGGATTTGGATGAAATTTTCAGGGAAGATCAGAAATGACACAAGGACCAAGTGATTAGATTTTGGCAATGATGCAGCTTATAGTCTGGATCCACAGATCTGTTAAGGATTTCTGTATCATTGTGAGATCGCGGCATAGCTTAATGCTATCAGTTAGTTTACTCACATTAGCGACACTGAGTTGGCACCGGGCCCAATTAACTGAAACCGCTGATATGCTACGTAACATTTGCTAGCTATCAATATTTTGTGAATGTTTATTTAACTTGTAAAATCTATTATGAGTTATCGTCAGCTAATAACTTTTCTCCAGTAAGTCGCTGCCCTGTTTTCCAAGACGTCACTCCTCTGACTCTGACCTGCTGTCTGGGTGCTGGATGTGACGTCACTATCAAGGCCGCACTCTCACGAGTAATTAACGTCGTATTAACCCGATGTATCAAAGAGTAGAGACTGAGCAAGGTAGTTATCTGTAGTCCCTTAGTACTCGCGAGTACCCGACACAGGGCAGAACTCTGCTGTGAAGGTGGAGACATGCGAGGGTGGTGTATTTGCGACAATAACAAAAAGAAAGAAATTTGAAGGAGCGGCCTCTGGGATTTAGGAATGGCGGTCCGCCACTCTAAAATGAATGTAGAGGAAACACTGGAGTGTTTTTCTTGTTTATTATTGTAGCTTCCTGGTTTCAGTGCGTCTCACACAGTTTATTTTTTGTGACTGTCTGTTTTGCAGATCAGCTACAGTAAGCCGGTGTCCCACGGCCCCCATCAGGGAGGACCAGCCAGCAGCCAGGGCCCCTGTCATTCCCCCTGTGTGAATGGAGGTCCAGGCGGCGGTGGAGGTGTAGGAAGCTCCATCTCTCATACCGTCAGCACGCCTGAGCTGGCGAATACCAAACAGCAGGGGACCAACATGGGAAGCTACGCTGCTACGGCTAACATGCTGAGGAACCACATGTCGCGTCCTCCTCCTCCGTACCCCTCCAGCTCCTTCCGCCCAGCCACCAGCACACCGGACCTGGCCAGCCACCGCCACCGCTGCATCGGGGGCAGCAGTCCGGAGCTGGTTACCCGCATGGTGCAGCTGTCGGTCAAGACGTTCCAGCCGGACAGCTCGGCCGTGGTGCACCAGTCGCTGCAGGAGGTTAGCGAGCCTTTAACTGCAGCCGCTAAGCACCGCTCCACCCTGGGCAAGAGGCACAGCATGGAGGTGATCAGCAGCATGCGAGGAGGAGGGATGGAGGGCCTGGTGATGAAGGGCATGAATGCTCCTCTTCATCGGAGGAACACTCTCAGAGAACACGTGATGCCCTCTCAGCCTCAGTCCATCCCTCAGCCCCAGCCGCAGACCCCTCAGTCGCAACCTCAGCCTCCACCCCCACCTCCACCTCAGCAGCCGAAGGAGCTGCCCATGCAGATGCCCGCCCAGAATACGCCCGAGGCTTCTGTTGTGGCGCCTGCACCGGTGGCCTACCAGCATCAAAAGACTCTTTCCAACGCTACCATGCTCATACACAGCAGTGAGAGCGAAGAAGAGGAGGAGGAAGAGGAGAGGCCTGAGCTGGACGTTCAGATCCCGGGCCTCAACGAGGACATTAGCATCAGCGCTCAGCTCCAGGCCGCTCTGGCCAAAATGCCCAACAAACCCCCTCCAGAGTACCCCGGACCTCCCCGGCAACCTGGCAACGCTCAAATCCGCACCCACGCCCACAATCACAACCACACTCACCACCACAACCACAACCAAGCACCGCAGGGCAACCAGGGACCAGCGGACCCAAACCAGACCCACGGCTGCACCCTGAAAGCTGGGCAGAACCAGGGCGCTGGCGGGCCTGGAGCCGGTGGGGGTGGTGGTGGTGGTGCAGGTGGTGGTGGAACGCTGACCAGAGGGGATCAGAGCGGGGTGAACGGAGGAGTTTTAGGTCCTTCCATTTCAGAACCGGATCTGACCAGTGTGAAGGAGAGGGTGAGGAAGGAGCCGGTCAAAGAGAGGCCGGTGTCGGAGATGTTCTCCTTAGAGGACAGCATCGTGGAGAGGGAGTTCGCTCAAAGGGTAAGACTCGTTCATCTGTCTTACATTCAGGTTTTAATTCATGCCAGTACCAACGTAGTTTTAACCCTCCTGTTGTCTTCATTTACGGGTGCCAAAAAATATTGTTTCCTTGTCTGAAAAAAATCCCAAAATTCAGCAAAAAATTCCCCAAATTTTTGAAAATTTGCAAAACCTTCAGGATGAAAATTCCAATAATTCCTTTAAAAATTTATTTAAAAAAAAAAAAAATTGGGAAGAATATTCTTGTAAATGTTTTCAAAAAATGAGTAAAAATCTTCCAAAGAAATCCTAAAAATATCTAAAGCGATTACATAAATATCAGTAAAAGTTTTAATATTTAATACTTTTTTTCTTACATTTCTTTTTTTTTCACCAAAAAATGTTGAAAATGTGGAAATTTTCACTGTGAAAATATGTTTTTTTTCCAAATTTTCAAACTTTAACACGGGTCAGTCTGACGCACAGAATACCATGATTTTGATGAAATATACTGATTTTAAGCTTAGGTTCTGTCAAGGTTTCCGATGTTAACATCAAAGATACACAACTGTTCAAAAGTTTGGGGTCACCCAGACAATTCCACCCTTACCATGAAAACTCACACTTTTATCCATGTGCTAACATAACTGCACAAGGGTTTCTAATCATCAGTTAGCCTTTCAACACCATTAGCTAACACAATGTAGCATTAGAACACAGGAGTGATGGTTGCTGGAAATGTTCCTCTGTACCTCTATGGAGATATTCCATTAAAAATCAGCCGTTTCCAGCTAGAATAGTCATTTACCACATTAACAATGTCTGCACTGGATTTATCATTCATTTAATGTTATCTTCCTTGAAAAAAAATGCATTTCTTTCAAAAATAAGGACATTTCTAAGTGACCCCAAACATTTGAATGGTGGTATAAGTAGTTCTCGGACTGTTGGAAAGAGGAAAATTCAATTTTGCAGCTTCTGGTTCAGACAAATTGGTGTCATTTTTAAAAAAAATGTATATACATAAACGGCCTTCTAAACCTGCCGGTGGGTTTTGGGGTCCAGAGGGCTAATCAATGTAATAATCAACATAAACTTCATATTTTGTTGTCAGTAACAGTAGCTTTAGACAAGATGTCAGAGGACTAATGAGGCTGCCTTACTGCTACAGTTTTAAATGTTTTGGTCTGTTGTTTGCTCGCTGGTTTCGTGGCTCTTGATTAGCAGTAATCTGGGGTTCAGCACCTAAGAGGGCAGCACTAGGCTCTGAATTCCCCCAGGCAGCTGAAAGCCCTACAAATCCCTCAGCTTATTCTTTGGGTTGGGTGTTCTTAGGTGTAGGTCAGCTTTCTGTTGAGGCGCAAACATTTGACACAGCGCCAGAGTCCAGGTATAAGTTCAGTCTTATAATCGCCATGGTGATGGTCGACCTGGTGCAGATGTGTGTTTTAAGCGTCCACGAAACGCCAAAACGTTGCTGTGCTGCTAGCTCCAAAAGCTGTTAACCCTTATTTACTCCAGCTGCTTTATCTCATACATGGAGGGTACCCCTTTTGACCCCCAAGCTGTTGTTTTGACTGTCCCACCGGGGGATGAAGGAGGTGGAAAGGGGAAGGGCGGAGCTGTCCTGGAGGTTTAATAGCATCGGAGCTTAGGAGAGGTAATCCTCAGAGGAAGGAGGGACTGCGCCATGTGGGTCAGTGTTGTGGAGCGAGGAAAAGCGGCAGGATGGCGGATAGAGGGTGCGATCTGTAGAGGTAGGCGGGGGTAAAGACGGAGATGAAAGCATCAGAAAGGTGTGAGGAAGGAGAAAACAGGGATGAAAGGAAACGGACAGATAAGCAGGTGTGAGTCTTTCTTAATAGGCTTTGCTGTCGTTACTTCACACCTGTGGGCTGAATAGAAGGGGATTGGTGCAGCCAGGTTTGCCCTACTAACGGCACACACACACACACACACACACACACACACACACACACGCACGTGCACGTGCACGCCGAATTCTCTCCACCCACTTCTGCTGGCTGCACTGGGGCCATGGCGGGTCAGTCAGTCTCGAAATGCTGCCGGCACCTGTAACCATGACACCGGGGTTTTCTTCTCTCTTGAAGACGCTGGAGAGGCAGAAGATGTCCGTGGACTCCATGAAGAGGCCGCTGATGATGGCCGCCCTCAACGGCCTCTACGTGGCCCGGATGCCGGTTCCCGAGAGTCCGGCGGAGGACGGCGCCAAGGCAGCTACAGACGAAAGGGTAAGATGCTCGCACTCTCTGAGGAGCTTTAACTGTGTGTTGTGAAGAATTTGTGGAAGATCTTGCTCATGTCCTGATTGCATTTTAGCTTAAAGTTTAACTTTTAATTTAAACAGAATGTCGTGTTGATTGAAGTTCAAAAAATATGTGCTTTTATGGTTGAAATCATTTGTAGGCGTCTGTTTGTTGCTACTATGTTACTGTAGATCTTAATATGCATCAAACCTATGTGGAAATTGCAGTTTTATTTACTTTTAAAGCTTCTTTTTAGCTCACATACCCTAAAAGATATTTTAAAAAACTAATCAGTATGAAAAATGACCTCACATAAATACAATAATGCTTCTATTCTGCCTTTTGTTGTGAAGAGAAAGACTTAAAAAAAAAAAAAAGTCAGGCCCAAATTTGAGTAGTTGTTTGTTTTTAAAACTACTTTTGCAGAAATTTTTTTTTTTAAAAATCGAACAAAAAAGGACATCACATCTATAAATTCATGCTTTTATTTTGAATTAAATCTCCTTTTTTTCAAGAACAAGCATTAAAATAAACGTTCAAGCCTAAATTTTAAGTGTTCAAATTTATATTTGGAGCATCTCGGCTATTATTCTGAAGCTCTTGCTAATACCCTTATTGCTTTAACAACTTTTTGAACTTCGAAAAATATGTTTACATGCTTGAGATCATTTATAGGCTGCTGTTTGTTGCTGCTATATTACAGTAGATGTTAATATGCACCAAACCCTCAGTGAAAATATAAGATTTATTTGCCTGTAAAGCTTATTTTTAAACCCCAAGCTGTTAAAAATAACTTTAAAATAATAAATTCTCACTAAAAATTACATCACCTCAATACATTCATGTTTCTATTCTGTATTAAGTTTTTAATCTTGGTGAAAACTGTAGTTTTGTTTTTTTTTTTTACTTTTAAAGCTTGATTTTAACTCACACTGCTAAAATATTAATAAAAGCTCCTAATATCCGTGTTGTTTCTTCACTTACTGACCTAATTCTGACTAAAAATGACATCACATCAATACATTCATGCTTCTATTCTGGATTAAGAGACTTTTTTAAATTAAAGAATAAGAATTGCAAAAACATTTAAGCCCAAATTCTTCAGGTTTACGCTAGGAGCATCTCAGCTACTTACAAATCATTTCTCTGATGTTTGTCACAATAAAACTCCAAAGCGGTCTCTTCTAATAGCATTAATGGAATGAATTCCACTTCCCTCTTCCTGTCTGTCTGAGTGCGGAGGTGTGAAACCCGGCCTTTGTCCCGACTGTTGCTAAGCTAACGGGGGCAAACCCTAAGTGGGCTGTGGAACGCGTGGCATGGTGGTGCTTATCGCCTCTGGGCCTGCCGGTATGTTAAGAATGTGACCCGAGAGAGAGAGAAAGAAGATTCTGGCCTCCCAAACATGACTGGCCTAATAAACACGTACCCCCACCAGGACCAGTCCCCCCACTGCTGCCTGTCCTGCTCTTTCACAGCTGTGTTCATGGAGTACGCATGCTTCGGCTTCTTTCATACTGAAACCAGCGTTCAGCTTTGAGTGATGGTGAGAGATTAGAAATGTGTGCGTATATTATAATGAGGCGTCTGGATTCTCCTGGTCTCAATAGTCTCTAAGGTATGATGGAATGTAAACCAATAAAAGCCCTTTTGGGGGCTGAAAGAGAAAACCTCTGAATGATGTGTTGCTTGGTATTCAGCGACTAACCCCCTCCCTCCTTCCTCTCTGTCCTCAGTGTAAGACCTTGGAGTTGAAGCTAGAAGAAGAGCGGGTCTTCACCGAGTATGAACAGGTGCCCAAGAAGAGGAGCGACTGCGTCCTCACCACGGCGACTCTGCCCGAAAACGCAGAAAGAAACCGTTTCCGTGACGTCGTTCCTTACGAAGAGAATCGGGTGGAGCTGGTACCCAACAAGGAGAACAACACGGGCTACATCAATGCCTCGCATATCAAGGTGGGCTCTAAAGGTCGAGGGTAAACTGTCCCAAAGTGTCAGTAAGCATGTGTTGGTCAATAGAGGGGCCATTCCAGAACTGGAGGACGATTGGGCTTCAACATTTTTGGAAAAAGAACCTTTTCTTTTACACTTTTCTGCTCCATATTCATCAATAATAGGTATTGATTGGCTCAGCTTCCACATCAATGGTAGCATTTTTATTCCATGTTTTCTGTGTTGTTTGCTAACCCTACTCTAATCACAGTAACAGGGTTGCTAATCCATGCTAATGTGATCTTTTTCTCAGCAGTAGAAGCTAGATATTTAGCTGCTGTTACTGCTGACCAAGAGGACAAACTGACTGATGGAAAACAGTCTAAAGAATTAGTCTGATCCTGATAATATGAGGTAGAGGGAGACATTCAATCAAGGCTGAAAATATTAGAGAGGACATAGCTTTGTTCTATCCATTCTTTAGGAAAACTGTTTGATGATGTTAATTCCAGCGTTTCATGTGATTCACTGTTTTTTTCTTCTTCTAGCAGCTAAAAAGGTTTTGCTAACAGGGTTGTTGTGGGACACACGTTCCATTAATAATAATTATTGTTTAAAATATTATGTTGATTTAAAAAAATGTTCCCACAATTACAAGAGACATCAATGAAAACAATAACAATAAAAGAGAGTGAGCAAAGCAGTAATCAAAGGGTGGCTGTTTTGAAGAATCTAAAATATAAAACATGTTTTGACTTGATTTCACACTTTTTTGTTTGCTACATAATTTCATATGTGTTCATTCATAGTTTGATGCCTTCAGTGAGAATCTACAATGTAAATAGTCATGAAAATAAAGAAAAATAATTATATGAGAAGGTGAGTCCAAACTTTTGACTGGTAGTGTACATATGTATATGTTAAAGATATACATCTCCACAATGTCAGTTTTTAGTGTACAGAGAAAAATATCTGATATGTTCTTTATGGTTTTGTTACGAGACATTATTCAGATTTTTTAAAATTATATATTTAGCACTATAACTAAGACCTATAAATGAACACTTGACAGTCTTGTTGGGGAATATTCACTGTATATAGAGAGATTAGATTGTAAAACACTACATCCTTGGCCTCTGGCGGCTCATATGATGTTCACTATGTGACTTAATAAAATCACAGTTTTCAATCTGAACAAATGTAAAAGAAAATAGTACTAGTTACTGAGAAAAAGGCCAAACTTAATGATCGCTTCATGAGGTTCAAGTTTATCTGTTTGGCTCTGAAACAGCGTTACAGTCTCGAAGTGCTTTGCAACACCCACATCACATAACCTTAATTAAAACAAAGTGCACAGACTTGATGCGTTCTGTTTTCTGCTAGTCTTTGCTGTGGTCATTTCTAAGCAGGGAACGGCTCGGAGCAGAGGATGAAAGGCAGCTATTGAAGCCTGTTTGGGCCTTTAAGCTCTCAGAGCTCGTGGAATTCCCAAAGAATGTTGTCCAAACTCCAAACCCTCTTAAGCAACCTGAGTTGCTCTCACTAGCCCTCTATTCATGCTTAGTTGCAAACAGTGTGTGTGCACAGGCTTGTCTCTGTGTGTGTGTGTGTGTGTGTGTGTGTGCATGAGTTTGCATATCGTGTGTACTCCTAACTGAAAATGTGATCACCAAAGCGGCACTGAATCGCTGCCTATCACGGTGTAACCCTCTTACTTCCCCGTTGTTGAAGGTAGCTGCCGCAGAACAAAAGGCCTTGTTTATTCCCCATCCGTGTCTTAATACAGTGTTTACAGTCACGAGGTGGCCCGAGGAATCAGCTGCTCATTATGTAACGCCGCTGTGGCTGCAGTGTGCTGACGAATGAGACTGTCTGAGTGCTGTGTGTGGCCTTGTGATTATTAATGAGGGTAAAAAGCTGCAGAAGAGGAGCTGATGGTGTTTTATATACAAGAAAACAGGTGTTTATACTGCCCTCTGGTGGTGAGGTTCTTAATATATGCAGCATAAACCGATGAGCCACAACATTATGACCACTGACAGGTGAAGTGAGGAACATTGATCCTATTGGTACTATGTGGTACTGTGTTATTTATTTAACCAGGAGAATCCCATTCAGATTAACAACCTCTTTTTAAAGGGAGTCCTGGCCAAGATCGGCAGCCGCAAATACAAAATGACACAGTTACAATTACACGGTTGAAACACAATGAAAACATGAGCAAAAAACAAACCAAAAATTTTATTTACAAGCAAGTTGTGAAAAACAAGTGCATGTTGAGGAGTCGGCCTCAAGAACTCGCAGTTTGGATTTAAAAGCACTCAAGGAGATTAAGTCGGTTAATTTCCAATTTTTCTGCCACATCTTTCATGCAAAAGGTGCAGAGTAAACAAAAGGTCCTCTGGTCCAGACCCAAAGGTTCAGAACATTTCTGACTACATAAAGGGGACCAACACAATATTAGGCAGGTGGTCATAATGTTATGCCTGATCGGTGTATTAAAAATGTGCACATTCATTCATGTTTTTGCTCAGTTATGGGTTTTCTTTCGTGTACATTTGGTTGTCGGTAAGCGGTTTGTTTGTTTACACGTGTCCGGGCTGATTGTTGATTGCGCTGCAGTCGCTGTAATCTCCGCTAATTGATTCTTTGTGTGTTTTCCCAGGTCATGATCAGAGGGGAGGAGTGGCACTACATTGCCACCCAGGGTCCGCTGGCCAACACCTGTGCCGACTTCTGGCAGATGGTCTGGGAGCAGGGGGTCAACGTCATCGCCATGGTTACTGCCGAGGAGGTACCCACACACGCACACACGGCAGATGTGGTTATTTTTCAGAGGCCGACAGCTGGTCGTGGCTGTGTTAGAAACAGGATGACAGTTAAAGCGTCTGTGTGTGTCACTGATCGGAGCTCATCGTTTACATCTACTCCCCTCATCCTCCTCTTTCTTTCCTCCTTCCCCTTCACCCATCCATCACTTCCCATCCTCACCCTTCCATCCCAGGAGGGCGGCAGGTCCAAGAGTCACCGCTACTGGCCCAAGCTGGGCTCCAAACACAACTCGGCCACTCACGGCAAGTTCAAGGTGACCACAAAGTTCCGCACCGACTCCGGCTGCTACGCCACCACGGGGTTGAAAGTCAAACACCTGCTGTCGGGCCAGGAGAGGACGGTCTGGCACCTGCAGTACACCGACTGGCCTGAGCAGGGCTGTCCTGAATATGTTCTGGGATTTCTCTGTAAGTGGGACAGTTTTTGATCGTTATCAACAGTTGGTGTGACGAAACAGAGTTGAAAAAAGCACCGAACTGTCACTTTTCACTGCCTACTTTTTGGGATATATGCTTATTCAGTTTCTTTCAGAAGATAAAAAAAAAGGACTGACGCCACTCTCATGTCAGTAGATATAGTTCTAGCAACGGTTACGTTTCTGGACTACTGATCAGAAGGCCAGAGGTTCAAACCCCGATGCGGCCACTGTCGGACCCTTAGCACGGCCCTTAACCCTCGTGTCGTCCTGTGGGTCAAAACTGACCCGTTTTAAAGTTTGAAAATGTGGGAAAAAATATATATTTTCACAGTGAAACTTCTGATGTGCACATTTTCAACATTTTTTGGAAATCTTTGAACATTTTTTGGTGGAAAAAAGAAAAGTTATAAATGTTTCTAAAAAACATTCACAAAAAAAATCCACCAAAATCCAGCGAAATTTGCTGGATTTTGGTGGATTTTTATGTAAATGCTCTTACAGAAAATATTTGAAGTTTTGCTGATATATATATGGAATCACTTTAGATATTCTTAGGATTTTTTTGGAAGATTTTTACTCATTTTTTGAAAATATTTACAAGAATTTTCTTGCCAAATTTAGGGGATTTTTTTAAAATAAGACTTTTAAGGGAAACTTTTAAGGAATTATTGGAATTTTCTTCCTGAAGGTTTTGCACATTTTCAGAAATTTGGGAAATTTTTTTGCTGAATTTTTGGATTATTTTCAGACAAAAAAAAAAAAACCCATTATTTTTTGGTGCCTGTAAATGAGGACAACTGGAGGGTTAACCCTTCCTGCTCCAGGGGTGCTGTACTATGGCTGACCCTGCGCTCCAACCCCGATTGGGATATCCGATAAACAACATTTCACAGTACTGTAAAAATGTGTTTGTGACAAATAAAGGCTTAGTTTTGAGCCAACAAGCCGTTAGATGAGTATAAGACTGGTTTCTTTGCCTCTCTGGACCCCAAAACAGCCCGGCCAAGTTGAACGGCATGCTATCTTTAATAAATCGCTGCAATTACTCAATTAATTAGAGGCAGAAACTGTAAAAAAAAGAATTATTTGTCCGATTTTCATATTTCACTTACTTAGTAATTATCGTGTGTGACTTGCAGTTCTGTTTGGAAAAAAAATCTCTTTATTCTCAACTTCGCATTCAAAAATTCACCAAAAATAGACCGTTTACACTAACTGGATTATGCAAAAAAAGAAAAATTCTGCACTCCTTGTCACATCTATGAAGCCAATTATGACCCTGCTACAACCATCGGTTACATAAAACAAATTCAGGGACTTTTATGCTGACTGGGTTGAACTGCAGGCCGTGTCCAGACAGCTAGTAATAGGAACAAGTTAGAAATTAATATTGGTAACACCTTTGAGCTTTGAAAAAAATGTTGTACATGTTGACTTTTTTTTTTAATTTCAACTGTCTTTTTTTATGATTTACACTTAGTTCATTCATAGTTTTGATGCCTTCAGAGAGAATCTACAATATAAATAGCCATGAAAATAAAGAAAAAGCGTTAAATGAGAAGGTGTGTCCAAACTTTTGACTGGCAGTTCTCTTCCCTCCCAGTCAGCACAGTAGCTTCATCTTTTTGTCTCCTCCTTCTTCTAAACGTCTACAGCCTACCTAGAGGAGATCCAGTCTGTGAGGAGACACACTAACTCGATGCTGGACACCTCAAAGAGCCTCAATCCTCCTGTCGTGGTCCACTGTAGCGCCGGAGTGGGTCGCACCGGAGTGGTCATCCTCACCGAGCTCATGATCAGCTGCCTGGAGCACAATGAGGTGAGTGGATGGTGGAGCTTAATGGATATTTCATGTTTTTATCCAGCCAGCGTACAAAGGAATGTCTCTCACTTTTTTTTTGTTGGTGTTTTTATTTATTTATTTACCGCTTGTCAATAACTCTGTTTGTCTTCTTTGCGCCCCTGCAGCCGGTGGAGGTTCCCACCATGCTCTCAGAGCTCAGGCAGCAGAGGATGCTGATGGTTCAGACCATCTCCCAGTACAAGTTTGTCTACCAGGTCCTCATCCAGTTCCTCAAGAACTCTCGCCTCATCTGAGCCCAGAGATTAATTAGATTAATTTGACCTCATGACGGCCCCAGATGACGACAACGGTACTTTAAAATGAGCAGGACTGTTCTAGAAGACGGTAAACTGGTGGTGGAGGGAGGCAGAGAGAAGCTGATGTAAATTCAAACAAGCTCACCTGAAGGGAGGAAAGGATTAGGCCTGTATAGACACCAACAACCATTTCTCCCGATCGGTGTATTCAGAGTTTGTTAAACTTCTTTGTGTGGAACAAGCATCTTCTCCACACAGATCAAGTGAGTCAGCAGCTCGTCTTACCTGCAGGTGTCAATGTCTTTATGTTTATTTAGAATTCTTCAGAAATATCCTGAGAAATCCAGTCTCGGTTTTGACAGAGAGAGATTGCCCACCTGCTACATTTCTCTTTTTCTATCCAGCCATCATTAGAAATGGCATTATGCTGCATGAACAGTAGGTGGCAGCAGTATTATTACTATACTCCATACTCTGAAAGAGTTTGCCAAACGAAAGTATTCCTTCAATCACTGTTCTAAAATGTTCCTTTATTTTTAACAGAATATTGATTAATACAGCGAGTATTTACTTCAGCATTGTAACAAGTGTTTTTATTTATTTCTATACAGACTGTGGTCACCTTTGCCATCGGCTTTAGATTTTTTTTTATTGGGTTTTCCTTCTGAAGATGCCTCGTTGTAGATATTTCTACTAAGTGTCCTCTTTCCCCCTCAAACACAGAAAGTACATTTCAACTAGTTTTCTCAGATCACGGCTCCATGTGATCACATGTCGTCTCTTACTAGGGGGAGGCTATAAATGCGTGGTAAAGAGTTTAAATCAATCTTTTTTTGGTGAACAAGAAGATATCCCAGCTTTATTTTTCTGTGTGATTTTGCTTCTTGTGGCTACTGGCATTTTATGAAATACCACAATTATTCTCAAAATCCTCATTTTTCCAGAGAACGTTCAATATGCATCCTTGTATGCTCATTCAGCTAAGACCTAATGTAAGGGGAGTTTCTCTATGGCCAAACATGGTCCTGTCTAATAGAACCTTGAGGTTGTCACCAAACTGTTCAGGAGGAAGCATCTTCCATTTTTGTCCACTAATTAACGCAAAACAACCACAAATGGACACAAAACCACAAAAGACCCCAAATTATCATAAATAGGCACAAAACGATCACCAAAAGACAGAAAACTATCACAGATTTGCAAAAACAATTACAAAGAGCCACAAAACTAACACAAAAAGACATGACTGGCACACGAAAGGCTGCTTTCATTCAGCCAAGACCTAAAGTAAGGGGAGATCTTGCTGGCGTTTATTCCAGTCTGCACTGATATTGCCCATGATCTTGACCACTGGACCCATTTTATGGAAATCACTTGAGGCGTCTTTCTTAGGCCAGTCTTTGGTCAGCTTCAGTATATTGCCACAACAGACAGTGTCCAAACCGGGATTCTTCTTCTGCCTCTGATCAGTGTTTTCCTTAAAATCTTACAGACATTCACCAGTCAAATGAGTAATTGATTGCTGGTTTGCCACATAATACATAATTTTGCTGATAAACTCCCAGTGTGTTATTTAGGTTTTCACAAACATGCCAGTAACCAGGAGAAGCCGACTCTCAACACAAACTAAAGGTGAAAAATGGAGTTTTTATGGATATGTGGTTAGTTTGAACTCATTACCGGCATTTTCTAGAGTTATAGCCCTCCCCTACTCTTACCCCAAAGCATTTCAAAAACTTTGCAAGTGTTTGTCCAAATTGGAGATAATTTATAAAGATAATTTCACTGTTTATATATATGTAGCCAAAAGAAAACCACGTACAGTAGAAGCTGTATATAACTTATCATTGTGCCTTATTGAAATATGTAACCATAAGAAGCTGCCTGTTTGTACTCTGGAAAGGTGAATTTGATGACTATTTTTTTTTTACCTCCAAAGATTAAATCCTCAAATCAGTATTTAATAAGTTGTTTCTTGTTATAAGAAAGAAGAACTTTAACCCTCGTGTTGTCTTCAGTTCAAAAATGACCCGACCACTATGTTTAATAGCATAGAAAACCCCCTAAATTACCTTTTTTCAACTTGAAATTCGATGACTTTTCCTAAAGTGAAATTCTTTTGTAGGTTATGCAATGATTCAAAAGATGTGAAAAGATGAGTATTTTGTTGTTGAGTTTTGTAGCTTTCCATTCCATCGTACAGTATACAGCTGTTGCTTCCCTTCAAAAATGCTTTTCAAGTGTACCCCTTTTTGACCAGAAAGAACCCAGTGCTAGTTCAGTGCTGGTGCTTAGTTGGTTCAAATCTCGTGCCTCCTAAGAACTGGTTCAACAACATTCGCACATCGTAACCATGCAAGTGCCATTCCTGACTTTGCGAAGCCTGCATTGCGATCCAGAAACAAATAATCAAACTCTTAGTAGCTACCTGTCTTCATCGTAGTAACAAGCAACGGCGACTACGTTTGAGAAGACAGGTAATCATCAGGGAAGAGATGTTTTGATTCTTAATGGTGGTGTGTTAGCCTTAGCTTGAAACTGGCGTCCATATTTACCGTTTTTTAAGACGCTAAGACTAAACACTACTACTACTACTATTACTACTACTACCACTACCACTACCACTACTACTACTACTACTACTACTACTACTACTCACTCGGCTTTCTAAAAATGGCGAGTCTGTGTTTTCACCGTTGATCATTGGTCACCATAACGCCGCCCCCAACCCGTGACGTAGTCAGTTCTTAGCTCTGGCCCAGCAAAGAGTTGGTGCCTGAAAAGCACCAGTTTTTGGAGCCCGGAGTTGATGCTTAGTTGATGGAAACGCCAAGAACTGGTGCCAAGTCAGGCTCTGGAACCAGCTTGGTGGAAAAGGGGCCAATTCTGAACATTTCCGGTACTTTCTTAGGATATAGAAGTACTATCTCTCGCTAAACAAAGTTTACACCTATGCAGTACCTTTAGCAGCAATAATAGTGATAATAAACCTCTACTTTAGTAAAGAAAACAGCTATAATGTGTTAAATCCAGTCTTTCTGCCCTCTGAAGAGCGTAAAACCCAGATGTTCACAAAGTGTGTGATGTGGGACACTTTGGTTCTTCATGTAAAATAGATCTTGGGTTGAGAATTCAGTGAAGCTGCTCTATTCTTGAGGCTCAGTGGAGGACCTTTAGGACAAGAGGAGTGTGTGGGATGTTAAGACAACATGAGGGTTAAGGTTGCAGATCTTCTACCTGCTTCTCAGGTAGGGATCTGAGCTCACCAGATGCTGATGTATTGGTTGATTTTTGAAGGATAAAAGTGGCCCAACAGACTTGGCCAAAAAAAAAAGAATAAAGAATTAATAATCTAACCCAATATTCCTGCGTTGCCATATTCATAAATCCTGTTTATAATTTTACAACTTTCTGCAGATTTTCTTTTTACATATTGCATCAAATATCTGAATTGTAACTCTGTACATACATAACGGGCGTGTGAGAAAAAGATTTCTACAAGTGTTTTATGTAATTTCCTCTTCTTGACTTGGTACCCTTAAAATACCGCGACATAATAAACTATGCATGCGTTTTTATATTTCAGTGTATATATTCTCAGATAAGCTTCTCTTCATATATCAGTGTTTTGTTGCACTTCTGTTCTCTTTGACAGTATTTTTCTCACACGGCATTCCACTGTTTGTTGATATTTAAATTTTTTTCCATTTTCTTTTTTTTGGCCAAACTCCCAAATACGTTTCAAAAATATGTGTACATATGTTTTGTATATGCATTTTCAGTGCATCAAGACTTTTGTTTCCTCTCCCCAGACATGTATGAAGCTGTTGTACTTGCTTATTATGCAATAAAGCCTTATTTTCTTTAACTCTGTGGCCTCGTTTGCTATTTATTTGTGCGTTTTACATTCGTTTACACTCAGCTGGTAATAATGTGTGTCTGACGGGGCTTTTTTTCACAGTAATTAGTGAGGAGCAGCAACACAAACAGTCCTCAGTGCCTCCATTGTGACTGGGCCACATTCAGCAGCTTTAACAGGCCTCTTGTGGTGAAGCAGCTGTCCCGATTGGCTGACGGGGATTTTGTCGAGTCGACCCCCGCAGACGTTTGCAAACAGCTCGACTCTGATGGATTACAGCAGGGGTGTCAAACATGAGGCCCGCGGGCCAAAGCCGGCCCTCCAGGGGGTCCAATCCGGCCCGCAGGACGACTTTGGAAAGTATAAAAATTACAGAGAACATGAACTGGAAAATGTAAATTAGTAAAACTATAAATTTACAATAATTTGTAGACCATGACAAGTTGTTTTGATCATAAAGTAAAATATTAGATAGTTTTTTTGTCATTTTGTCTCATTTTTGTATTTTTTTTGTCTGACTTTTGTCATTTGTCTCATGTTTTTGTCGTTTTGTTTCCTTTTTGCCTCGTTTGTGTTTCATGTCTTATTTTTGTCATTTTGTGTTTTGCTTCATTTGTTGTTTTGAGCATCATTTTTGTCGTTTTGCATTTTTTCGTCTTGCTTGTGTTGCATATTTGTTTTGTCGCGTTGTAACTTCTTTGTCTACTTATTTGTCTCTTGTTTTCTTTCATGTCGTTTGTCTCATTTATGTCAATTTGTGACTCATTTTTGGAATATTTGGACGTTTTTACAATGAGGGTTCTACTATGGAACCAGTTTGACATGTTCAGGCGTTCTTTGTGTGAAAACGCAGAGATTTCAGGGATCAGAAGGTGGTTTTCAACTTCCTTTGTTAACTTTCTGCTTCAACTTTAAACTAAATTTCCTTGACTAAGCCAGCCCTCTGGACTTCCAGTAAGCTGTGTTCCTATTGGCTGTCCAGGTGGCTGCTTGGTGTTATCAGGAACACCTGAGCAGCTCAGTGTCTTCCTACTTTGTTTAGCTGCATTCAAACATTTCCTCTGCTTCTGTTCACCACTGAACCGGGTTTGGCTCTGTTGCTTTAGTTTGTTCTTTAGGTGTTGGCTTGCAGCTTCCAGCAGTAAAATCGTCTTTAATGTGTTTCTTGGTTTGTTTTAGGGCTTTGTACTGGATAGTTGTCTTGGTAAATGAGGTTCTTTAGCCACAGTTAGCACATGGTGCTAGATGTGTGCAGTGATTAGTGGATTTGCTGCAGCTGAGTTGTGTCTTTATCTTGGCTGTAGTGAGTCTCTAGAGGTTTTTGGTCAGACACATTCTGTATTCTTGTTTGTGAACCAGCGTTGGTTGTCCAGAAGGTAAGAGTTCCTGTCCTGATTCTCTGTTCTCAGAGGTTCTCTGGTAGGCTGCAGGAGACTTTAGCGTTTGGATTGTGCTAGTTTGGTTTTTGTACGGTTTCAGTTGGACGACTATCTTGAGGCCCCTCCATGTGGTTTAGTGAGGTTTTCTGGAACAGTTCTACAAAGCAACCTGCAGCAGAAGAGACTTTGAGAGTTTTTAGGAAGTTCTGGAGACCAGACTTTAGAGCAGCAGAAACATTTGTCAGCAGTTTGAGCAGGAGAAGGTGAGCTTCAGAGTAGAAATGAGACGGAAACCTTCTTGACCCATGTGGTGAGGTCCTGTACCAAGAGTTTGAGCAGGTTGTGAAGAGTCTGTAGTTCTTTGGTCTGAAAGCACAAGAAGAGTCGACTCATTAAAGGAGAAAACAGGAGATATTGTTGGTTCTTCTGTCGCTCTGCAGTTTCCAGTTGCCTTAGACTGAATATCAAGTTTCTATTTTAAATGATTTACCATGTGAGCCCAAGAAGACTTCAATAAACTCCTTCCATCCCCTGGACACAACAGATTTTATTACCATGTTAAATTTTTTTTTTTTTAAATGTTTTTGAGTTTTAATCATAGTTTTAGCATAGTTTTTTCTCTTTGCTTGTTTAGTTTTGTCATCTGTGTGAAAGGTGCTAAACAAATAAAGTTGAATTGATAAACTAAATAATTGACCAACTCATGATTGTGACAACAGAAGTATTTTCATTGTGATTTAAGGGTTTATTTCATTTTTAAGGTTGGGGTTAAAATCTTGACAGAAAAAGAAGATTAAAGAAATAAACTACATAGCAAAAAGCAATTAAATCAAAGGAAAAAAATGTAATACAATAAAACTTTTGAAAAAAATTTAACAAGTAATTTTTAAATGTGTAATTATCTAAAATATTGTCTCTGTAATATTTAATGTTATTTTAAAAATTGTGTTTATTTTCATACTTACATGTTTTGTATTGTGTTTAATTTAAATAAATAAAATCATTTAATTGTATTTAATGTTTAATTTTATTAAACTGACAAAATATTGAATTAGATAATTAAACACGATACAAAACATGTATGAAATTAAACACAATTTTTAAAATAACATTAAATATTACAGAGAAAATATTTTAGATAATTACACATTTAAAAAATACTTTTTAAACATGAATCATATTAAACTTTTTAAAAAATACAAAACATTAGATTATTGAACCTTTAAAAAGACAAAACATTTAATTAAAAAATTAAATGTTTAATTAGAAAGTTAAATCTTAAAGACAATAAAACTTCAAATAGGAATTAAACAGAAAATGCAATGAATCATTTCAAAAGAAAATTAAACATTAAAAGGTGGCAAAACATTTAAAAAGAAAAACCTTAAAGATTTAATTGAAAAATTAAACATTGGGAAAGAAAAGGAAATTTTTCAAACAAGCCCATAAAACATTTGAAAAAACAACAATTAAACATTCTAAAGACAAAACATTTCTAAATCAAATCAGACATTAGAAAAGAATAAAAGGTGAGAAAAGAGAAAAACTAAACATTTAAGAAGAATCAAACTAAAGACAAAACATTTGAAAAGACACCAGTTAAACTTTAGAAGATCAAATTAAACAGAAGAGACAATAAAACTATGAAAAAGAGCAAAAACAGATGAAAGTCTTACAGCGTTTTCTAGTCTGAAATGAAAACATCAAGTTGTTTCTTCAAACATTTCCTTTTTCTATGTTCTTGGTTTGATTGTGGACAGATTTACTAAGAACTCATTTAAGAAAACTGCTTTCCAGATAAAGTCTACTAGTAGTTGAAGGCATCGATCAAACTAATGTTACCTTCTGATCTCCACAAACTTTACTGTTCATTGAAGAGAATCAAAGTTTGTTCAGGATTTCTAAAAACCCACAGGTGAAGGTCTGAGAAGAACTCAGATGGATGATCTAAATGTGAAATCAAGACTCATGGTCACAAGTTTTAAGGCTTCTGTTAACCAGAAAGTTCAAACTAACAGAGAACTACTGAGAAACTTTTAAAATTTCAGTCCTCAGACTGTCTGAAGGTTCAAACTAACAGAGAACTACTCAGGAACTTAGAAGATATCAGTCCTCAGACTGTCTGAAAGTCAAATCTACCAGAGAACTACTGTGGGACTGAGAAAATTTCAGCCCTCAGACTGTCTGAAGGTTCAATCTAACAGAGAACTACTGTGGGTCTTAGAAAATTTCAGCCCTCAGACTGTATGAAAGCTCAGGTCCTGAGGACTCGGGAGGTGTGGAGGCTTGGAAAGTCGTGGAACTGAGGGTTCCACCCTCCAGCACAAAGGCTGAAGTCCCACCTCCTGAGAAAAACGGTCGAGTCGAGACTCGAGTTAAAAAAAAAACTCGAAAACAACAAAAAATAGATGACAAATGCGCAAAAAAAAGTAAAATTAGTATCTGAGCGAGTAGCTCAGGGGGTTAAGAGGATAGACTACAGAGTGGAAGGTCGCAGGTTCAAGACCCACCACTGGCCTTTTTCTTTCTTTGTCTTTGTCAGGATTTTCAAAAAATTTAAGAAGGGTCTGGTCTTGAACCAGCGACCTGCAGCTCCACAGGCAAATCCTTAACTCACTGAGCTACAGATCAGATACAAAGAAATAAATTCGTCCTCCCTTTGGCATCGTAGTTCCTGAAGTCACCACATGGGTGGAGCCAAGGCGGAGTCTGGGTGGAGTCAGGGCGGAGAGTAGGCGGGGAGGTGGGTGGCGGCCTCCCCCCTCTACTCCCCCACCTCCCCCCACTGCCCCCTCTACTCCCCCCACCCACCACACCTTCCCCCGCCCGACGAGTTTTTCGAAAATCTGAGTCTCGATGGATTTCCCGAGGTTCTTGAGTTTCCACCAGGTCAGAGGCAGAACAACTTGTCATGAAGAGGTGTTGAAGTCAGCCAGGATGGACTGACTTTTTACAGCGACTAGAAGGAAGACGACTGGAAGAGCAGGTCTTTAACCACCATCCATAAAATTCATGGAGTCGTTCCAGAGAAATGAAGGGAGAGAAACTTTTATCAACCTCCATCCAGATGTTCAACTTGATATCTTTACTTTGACATTTTTAGGACCACAAACCTTTAGTATCACACTTTATTATCATTTATTAGGACTTTAATGGAATCAACCAGCAGATTTACTTTTTGTTGACAAACTTTATTCTTGTCGTCGTGGGACTGCAGTATTTAAAACTCTTCCTTCTATTTGACCTCATGTTTATTAGTTTTAGTGGAGAAAGTTATTTTAGTTGTCGATTAGTCTCTTAAAAAACAAATAATAAATTGGATTAGTCAAGAGGTTTAAATTTCTTGCTTTGTCATATTTTAAATATGACAAAAAAATATAAAAATAAAGCGTCTTGAGACAATTTGACCTGTAATTGGCATTATATAAATAAAATTGAATTCAAATTGTATGTATCTTGTAATGTTGGACTAATTCAGCCATATATGTTGGAAAACACATTTTCTTTGTCCATTAATCTGTTGATTGTTTTCTCCACTAATTCATTTCTTCTTTTGGTTTAGAAAATGTCAAAACCAAATATTTTCACTTTACGGTCATAAAAACCAAAAACATTTACATTCATGATGCAGGAATCAGACAGTTTTTCACTTTTTATCTTAGTTTAGTCAGAAAGATAGTTGATAATGTGTGAATTGTTGCAGCTTGTGAGCCGTAAAAGGTTTTAATCTTTGGGGCCGAGTGTCAGAAAACATTTAGAAACCAACATCAACAAAACACTCAACAAAGATTTGAACATCATTAAAGGGAAATCCAACTTTTGCATGACAATGTCTCATTAAAGGACATTTATTTCCAACGTAAATGTGTGATATTCATCCTCTGGAGCTTTCTCTTCACATCGTCTTCCACCTGGACTGGTTTGGTCGGGAGCATGTGCAACAAACATTTGAAAAACTGCACTTTAACATCAATGAATGACACTGAAGTTTAATCTCTACATAAATGAGACTGAGTCTGGATGTGCTGCTCTGTCATTAACTCCTAAGTTTAGGGAAAGTTCAAACAAAAGAGGACAGTTCAGATCAGACGTGAGAATGAGCTTATTTTGAACAAACATCTCAGACTTTCTGAGCTTCAGCACCTCTAGCAAGATATTTTAACAACAAGCAACTCAAGAGATCCAGAAGTTGGAGAGAGTTAGCTTTAGCTGAGCCAAAGAACATGTGGGACGCTAACCTAGCAAACATTTCAGACTTTTCTCTGTGAATTCTGAGAAATAATTTACTATTTAATGACAGAGCTACACATCTTAACTCAGTCTCATTAAAACAGACTCTAATTCAGTGTCATCCATCCATATTAAAGTGCAGTTACCCAAAATGTTTGTTGCATGAGCTCCAACAAAACCTGTCCAGGTAGAAGGCCACTTTGACAAACAGGAAGTGGAAGATTCCAAGCAGATTTATAGAAGGGGGAACCGGACTGTACTAAGTGTGCTCGAGTATAGAGGGGTGTTTTGTGGGTTTTTAAGGCTGATAATGATTATTAGTGAGACATTTGGAGTAGATATTCATTTTCAGTAAATGAAAGTATTTAAAATCTTGGAGTTAAACTAACAAGAACACATTTTTACAACATGTTATAAAAAAATCGCATTTTTTTTCGACATAGTATACTATGGCGTTTTTTTGCGCCAAAATTCATGATGACTTTTCTTTCAAAGAAAACCTGTCTGGAGTGTTTTTCACGGCCTACTTTACATTATTTCAGCATATGGCACGTTTTCACAACATGTTAAAAAAATTGCATTTTTTTTTGACATAGTATACTATGGCGTTTTTTTGGCGCCAAAATTCATGATGATTTTTTTTGCACAGAAAACCTTTCTGGAGTGTTTTTCACGCTCTCCTTTACATTATTTCATCATATGGCACGTTTTTACAACATGTTCGAAAAATCTCGTTTTTTTTCGACATAGTATAGTAAGGCGTTTTTTTGGCGCCAAAATTCATGATGATTTTTTTTGCACAGAAAACCTTCCTGGAGTGTTTTTCACGCTCTCCTTTACATTATTTCATCATATGGCACGTTTTTACAACATGTTCGAAAAATGGCATTTTTTTTCGACATAGTATAGTAAGGCGTTTTTTTGGCGCCAAAATTCATGATGATTTTTTTTGCACAGAAAACCTTCCTGGAGTGTTTTTCACGCTCTCCTTTACATTATTTCATCATATGGCACGTTTTTACAACATGTTCGAAAAATGGCATTTTTTTTCGACATAGTATAGTAAGGCGTTTTTTTGGCGCCAAAATTCATGATGATTTTTTTTGCACAGAAAACCTTCCTGGAGTGTTTTTCACGCTCTCCTTTACATTATTTCATCATATGGCACGTTTTTACAACATGTTCGAAAAATGTCATTTTTTTTCGACATAGTATAGTAAGGCGTTTTTTTGGCGCCAAAATTCATGATGATTTTTTTTCCACAGAAAACCTTTCTGGAGTGTTTTTCACGCTCTCCTTTACATTATTTCATCATATGGCACGTTTTTACAACATGTTCGAAAAATGTCGTTTTTTTTTCGACATAGTATAGTAAGGCGTTTTTTTGGCGCCAAAATTCATGATGATTTTTTTTGCACAGAAAACCTTCCTGGAGTGTTTTTCACACTCTCCTTTACATTATTTCATCATACGGCACGTTTTTACAACATGTTCGAAAAATCTCATTTTTTTTCGACATAGTATAGTAAGGCATTTTTTTGGCGCCAAAATTCATGATGATTTTTTTTGCACAGAAAACCTTCCTGGAGTGTTTTTCACGCTCTCCTTTACATTATTTCATCATATGGCACGTTTTTACAACATGTTTGAAAAATCTCATTTTTTTTCGACATAGTATAGTAAGGCGTTTTTTTGGCGCCAAAATTCATGATGATTTTTTTTGCACAGAAAACCTTCCTGGAGTGTTTTTCACGCTGTCCTTTACATTATTTCATCATATGGCACGTTTTTACAACATGTTCGAAAAATCTCATTTTTTTCGACATAGTATAGTAAGGCGTTTTTTTGGCGCCAACATTCATGATGATTTTTTTTTGCACAGAAAACCTTCCTGGAGTGTTTTTCACGCTGTCCTTTACATTATTTCATCATATGGCACGTTTTTACAACATGTTCGAAAAATGGCATTTTTTTTCGACATAGTATAGTAAGGCGTTTTTTTGGCGCCAAAATTCATGATGATTTTTTTTCCAAAGAAAACCTTTCTGGAGTGTTTTTCACGCTCTCCTTTACATTATTTCATCATATGGCACGTTTTTACAACATGTTTGAAAAATCTCATTTTTTTTCGACATAGTATAGTAAGGCGTTTTTTTGGCGCCAAAATTCATGATGATTTTTTTTCCAAAGAAAACCTTTCTGGAGTGTTTTTCACGGCCTACTTTACATTATTTCAGCATATGGCACGTTTTTACAACATGTTCGAAAAATGTCGTTTTTTTTCGACATAGTATAGTAAGGCGTTTTTTTGGCGCCAAAATTCATGATGATTTTTTTTTGCACAGAAAACCTTCCTGGAGTGTTTTTCACGCTCTCCTTTACATTATTTCATCATATGGCACGTTTTTACAACATGTTCGAAAAATGTCATTTTTTTTCGACATAGTATAGTAAGGCGTTTTTTTGGCGCCAAAATTCATGATGATTTTTTTTGCACAGAAAACCTTCCTGGAGTGTTTTTCACGCTCTCCTTTACATTATTTCATCATATGGCACGTTTTTACAACATGTTTGAAAAATCTCATTTTTTTTCGACATAGTATAGTAAGGCGTTTTTTTGGCGCCAAAATTCATGATGATTTTTTTTGCACAGAAAACCTTCCTGGAGTGTTTTTCACGCTGTCCTTTACATTATTTCATCATATGGCACGTTTTTACAACATGTTCGAAAAATCTCATTTTTTTTCGACATAGTATAGTAAGGCGTTTTTTTGGCGCCAAAATTCATGATGATTTTTTTTGCACAGAAAACCTTCCTGGAGTGTTTTTCACGCTCTCCTTTACATTATTTCATCATATGGCACGTTTTTACAACATGTTCGAAAAATGGCATTTTTTTTCGACATAGTATAGTAAGGCGTTTTTTTGGCGCCAAAATTCATGATGATTTTTTTTGCACAGAAAACCTTCCTGGAGTGTTTTTCACGCTCTCCTTTACATTATTTCATCATATGGCACGTTTTTACAACATGTTCGAAAAATGTCATTTTTTTTCGACATAGTATAGTAAGGCGTTTTTTTGGCGCCAAAATTCATGATGATTTTTTTTGCACAGAAAACCTTCCTGGAGTGTTTTTCACGCTGTCCTTTACATTATTTCATCATATGGCACGTTTTTACAACATGTTCGAAAAATGGCATTTTTTTTCGACATAGTATAGTAAGGCGTTTTTTTGGCGCCAAAATTCATGATGATTTTTTTTGCACAGAAAACCTTCCTGGAGTGTTTTTCACGCTCTCCTTTACATTATTTCATCATATGGCACGTTTTTACAACATGTTCGAAAAATCTCATTTTTTTTCGACATAGTATAGTAAGGCGTTTTTTTGGCGCCAAAATTCATGATGATTTTTTTTGCACAGAAAACCTTCCTGGAGTGTTTTTCACGCTCTCCTTTACATTATTTCATCATATGGCACGTTTTTACAACATGTTCGAAAAATCTCATTTTTTTTCGACATAGTATAGTAAGGCGTTTTTTTGGCGCCAAAATTCATGATGATTTTTTTTGCACAGAAAACCTTCCTGGAGTGTTTTTCACGCTCTCCTTTACATTATTTCATCATATGGCACGTTTTTACAACATGTTCGAAAAATGTCATTTTTTTTCGACATAGTATAGTAAGGCGTTTTTTTGGCGCCAAAATTCATGATGATTTTTTTTGCACAGAAAACCTTCCTGGAGTGTTTTTCACGCTCTCCTTTACATTATTTCATCATATGGCACGTTTTTACAACATGTTCGAAAAATGGCATTTTTTTTCGACATAGTATAGTAAGGCGTTTTTTTGGCGCCAAAATTCATGATGATTTTTTTTGCACAGAAAACCTTCCTGGAGTGTTTTTCACGCTCTCCTTTACATTATTTCATCATATGGCACGTTTTTACAACATGTTCGAAAAATGTCGTTTTTTTTCGACATAGTATAGTAAGGCGTTTTTTTGGCGCCAAAATTCATGATGATTTTTTTTGCACAGAAAACCTTCCTGGAGTGTTTTTCACGCTCTCCTTTACATTATTTCATCATATGGCACGTTTTTACAACATGTTCGAAAAATGGCATTTTTTTTCGACATAGTATAGTAAGGCGTTTTTTTGGCGCCAAAATTCATGATGATTTTTTTTCCAAAGAAAACCTTTCTGGAGTGTTTTTCACGGCCTACTTTACATTATTTCAGCATATGGCACGTTTTTACAACATGTTCGAAAAATGTCGTTTTTTTTCGACATAGTATAGTAAGGCGTTTTTTTGGCGCCAAAATTCATGATGATTTTTTTTGCACAGAAAACCTTCCTGGAGTGTTTTTCACGCTGTCCTTTACATTATTTCATCATATGGCACGTTTTTACAACATGTTCGAAAAATGGCATTTTTTTTCGACATAGTATAGTAAGGCGTTTTTTTGGCGCCAAAATTCATGATGATTTTTTTTGCACAGAAAACCTTCCTGGAGTGTTTTTCACGGCCTACTTTACATTATTTCATCATATGGCACGTTTTTACAACATGTTCGAAAAATGTCGTTTTTTTTCGACATAGTATAGTAAGGCGTTTTTTTGGCGCCAAAATTCATGATGATTTTTTTTGCACAGAAAACCTTCCTGGAGTGTTTTTCACGCTCTCCTTTACATTATTTCATCATATGGCACGTTTTTACAACATGTTCGAAAAATGTCATTTTTTTTCGACATAGTATAGTAAGGCGTTTTTTTGGCGCCAAAATTCATGATGATTTTTTTTGCACAGAAAACCTTCCTGGAGTGTTTTTCACGCTCTCCTTTACATTATTTCATCATATGGCACGTTTTTACAACATGTTTGAAAAATCTCATTTTTTTTCGACATAGTATAGTAAGGCGTTTTTTTGGCGCCAAAATTCATGATGATTTTTTTTGCACAGAAAACCTTCCTGGAGTGTTTTTCACGCTGTCCTTTACATTATTTCATCATATGGCACGTTTTTACAACATGTTCGAAAAATGTCATTTTTTTTCGACATAGTATAGTAAGGCGTTTTTTTGGCGCCAAAATTCATGATGATTTTTTTTGCACAGAAAACCTTTCTGGAGTGTTTTTCACGGCCTACTTTACATTATTTCAGCATATGGCACGTTTTTACAACATGTTCGAAAAATGTCGTTTTTTTTCGACATAGTATAGTAAGGCGTTTTTTTGGCGCCAAAATTCATGATGATTTTTTTTGCACAGAAAACCTTCCTGGAGTGTTTTTCACGCTCTCCTTTACATTATTTCATCATATGGCACGTTTTTACAACATGTTCGAAAAATGGCATTTTTTTTCGACATAGTATAGTAAGGCGTTTTTTTGGCGCCAAAATTCATGATGATTTTTTTTCCACAGAAAACCTTTCTGGAGTGTTTTTCACGCCTCCTTTACATTATTTCATCATATGGCACGTTTTTACAACATGTTCGAAAAATGTCATTTTTTTTCGACATAGTATAGTAAGGCGTTTTTTTGGCGCCAAAATTCATGATGATTTTTTTTGCACAGAAAACCTTCCTGGAGTGTTTTTCACGCTGTCCTTTACATTATTTCATCATATGGCACGTTTTTACAACATGTTCGAAAAATGGCATTTTTTTTCGACATAGTATAGTAAGGCGTTTTTTTGGCGCCAAAATTCATGATGATTTTTTTTGCACAGAAAACCTTTCTGGAGTGTTTTTCACGGCCTACTTTACATTATTTCAGCATATGGCACGTTTTTACAACATGTTTGAAAAATGTCATTTTTTTTCGACATAGTATAGTAAGGCGTTTTTTTGGCGCCAAAATTCATGATGATTTTTTTTGCACAGAAAACCTTCCTGGAGTGTTTTTCACGCTGTCCTTTACATTATTTCATCATATGGCACGTTTTTACAACATGTTCGAAAAATGGCATTTTTTTTCGACATAGTATAGTAAGGCGTTTTTTTGGCGCCAAAATTCATGATGATTTTTTTTCCAAAGAAAACCTTTCTGGAGTGTTTTTCACGGCCTACTTTACATTATTTCATCATATGGCACGTTTTTACAACATGTTCGAAAAATGTCGTTTTTTTTCGACATAGTATAGTAAGGCGTTTTTTTGGCGCCAAAATTCATGATGATTTTTTTTGCACAGAAAACCTTCCTGGAGTGTTTTTCACGCTCGTCCTTTACATTATTTCATCATATGGCACGTTTTTACAACATGTTCGAAAAATGGCATTTTTTTTCGACATAGTATAGTAAGGCGTTTTTTTGGCGCCAAAATTCATGATGATTTTTTTTGCACAGAAAACCTTTCTGGAGTGTTTTTCACGCTCTCCTTTACATTATTTCATCATATGGCACGTTTTTACAACATGTTCGAAAAATGTCATTTTTTTTCGACATAGTATAGTAAGGCGTTTTTTTGGCGCCAAAATTCATGATGATTTTTTTTGCACAGAAAACCTTCCTGGAGTGTTTTTCACGCTGTCCTTTACATTATTTCATCATATGGCACGTTTTTACAACATGTTCGAAAAATGGCATTTTTTTTCGACATAGTATAGTAAGGCGTTTTTTTGGCGCCAAAATTCATGATGATTTTTTTTGCACAGAAAACCTTCCTGGAGTGTTTTTCACGGCCTCCTTTACATTATTTCATCATATGGCACGTTTTTACAACATGTTCGAAAAATGTCATTTTTTTTCGACATAGTATAGTAAGGCGTTTTTTTGGCGCCAAAATTCATGATGATTTTTTTTGCACAGAAAACCTTCCTGGAGTGTTTTTCACGCTCTCCTTTACATTATTTCATCATATGGCACGTTTTTACAACATGTTCGAAAAATGGCATTTTTTTTCGACATAGTATAGTAAGGCGTTTTTTTGGCGCCAAAATTCATGATGATTTTTTTTCCACAGAAAACCTTTCTGGAGTGTTTTTCACGGCCTACTTTACATTATTTCATCATATGGCACGTTTTTACAACATGTTCGAAAAATGTCGTTTTTTTTCGACATAGTATAGTAAGGCGTTTTTTTGGCGCCAAAATTCATGATGATTTTTTTTGCACAGAAAACCTTCCTGGAGTGTTTTTCACGCTGTCCTTTACATTATTTCATCATATGGCACGTTTTTACAACATGTTCGAAAAATGGCATTTTTTTTCGACATAGTATAGTAAGGCGTTTTTTTGGCGCCAAAATTCATGATGATTTTTTTTGCACAGAAAACCTTCCTGGAGTGTTTTTCACGCTCTCCTTTACATTATTTCATCATATGGCACGTTTTTACAACATGTTCGAAAAATGTCGTTTTTTTTCGACATAGTATAGTAAGGCGTTTTTTTGGCGCCAAAATTCATGATGATTTTTTTTGCACAGAAAACCTTCCTGGAGTGTTTTTCACGCTCTCCTTTACATTATTTCATCATATGGCACGTTTTTACAACATGTTCGAAAAATGTCATTTTTTTTCGACATAGTATAGTAAGGCGTTTTTTTGGCGCCAAAATTCATGATGATTTTTTTTGCACAGAAAACCTTCCTGGAGTGTTTTTCACGCTCTCCTTTACATTATTTCATCATATGGCACGTTTTTACAACATGTTCGAAAAATCTCATTTTTTTTCGACATAGTATAGTAAGGCGTTTTTTTGGCGCCAAAATTCATGATGATTTTTTTTGCACAGAAAACCTTCCTGGAGTGTTTTTCACGCTCTCCTTTACATTATTTCATCATATGGCACGTTTTTACAACATGTTCGAAAAATCTCATTTTTTTTCGACATAGTATAGTAAGGCGTTTTTTTGGCGCCAAAATTCATGATGATTTTTTTTTGCACAGAAAACCTTTCTGGAGTGTTTTTCACGGCCTCCTTTACATTATTTCATCATATGGCACGTTTTTACAACATGTTCGAAAAATGTCGTTTTTTTTCGACATAGTATAGTAAGGCGTTTTTTTGGCGCCAAAATTCATGATGATTTTTTTTCCAAAGAAAACCTTTCTGGAGTGTTTTTCACGCTCTCCTTTACATTATTTCATCATATGGCACGTTTTTACAACATGTTCGAAAAATCTCATTTTTTTTCGACATAGTATAGTAAGGCGTTTTTTTGGCGCCAAAATTCATGATGATTTTTTTTGCAAAGAAAACCTTCCTGGAGTGTTTTTCACGCTCTCCTTTACATTATTTCATCATATGGCACGTTTTTACAACATGTTCGAAAAATGGCATTTTTTTTCGACATAGTATAGTAAGGCGTTTTTTTGGCGCCAAAATTCATGATGATTTTTTTTGCACAGAAAACCTTCCTGGAGTGTTTTTCACGCTCTCCTTTACATTATTTCATCATATGGCACGTTTTTACAACATGTTTGAAAAATCTCATTTTTTTTCGACATAGTATAGTAAGGCGTTTTTTTGGCGCCAAAATTCATGATGATTTTTTTTGCACAGAAAACCTTCCTGGAGTGTTTTTCACGGCCTACTTTACATTATTTCAGCATATGGCACGTTTTTACAACATGTTCGAAAAATGTCGTTTTTTTTCGACATAGTATAGTAAGGCGTTTTTTTGGCGCCAAAATTCATGATGATTTTTTTTGCACAGAAAACCTTCCTGGAGTGTTTTTCACGCTGTCCTTTACATTATTTCATCATATGGCACGTTTTTACAACATGTTCGAAAAATGTCATTTTTTTTCGACATAGTATAGTAAGGCGTTTTTTTGGCGCCAAAATTCATGATGATTTTTTTTGCACAGAAAACCTTTCTGGAGTGTTTTTCACGGCCTACTTTACATTATTTCATCATATGGCACGTTTTTACAACATGTTCGAAAAATG